>OX439378.1:18429345-19029345 GCA_949319315.1 Zelleria hepariella
GGACGAAGGTGACTATTTACATCAACAAAGACAAAGCAAGGATACTTAACTATTTAAATGATCATACTAAAGGATTTGGTATTTTTGCCACGATAGGTACAGGTAGCGTCACGAGTTATGAGCGCAGGCCTTGAATGCGTAGAAATCATTTTGTATGGCAGACATAAGGCGATTGGGTGGCGATTGTATGAGCAGATAACGCAGGTGATGCTACCTATACCAGCTTCTTCACATGATAATGATGGGTAAGATTGGGAGGAAAAGGCGTGATGGTAAGAGAAGAAAGGCGTGGCTCAGAAACATCTAGGAATGGACGTAGGTAGCCAGCGTTGACGACTTATTTCGCTTCGTAAGAAACAGAAGAATAAGGATAGCTGGCGGCCAACCTTACTGGAGAGGCATGCCAAGAAGACTGTACATTCATAACTAATACATTCAAAATGTAAATAACCGCCAACATATTAGCATAAACGGCTGAACCAATTTTGATAAAACAATATGTCTTAGAACTATCGCTGGAAAAAGTGCTTTCAAATAAAAAAAAATAACGCATTAAAATCTGTTCACTTACATGAACGGCTCTGAGCTGTATTTGACCCCCTGTATCTTAAGTAATTAACTGCAGATGTAAGGTAAGTAGGTACCTACGAAGATTTCCGACTTAGCAGCCATGCTTCGCCATAAATAATTAACTAAAGATACTTTGAAAATCCAGCTCCTAACTACTCGAGAGCGTTTATTTTTGCACATTGGCGAGAATCGAACTAAGTCCCTCCATCTAGTGTTCCGTCCCACCGGGCCATTAGTTAATCCTAAAAAACCTCACACCGCTAACAGCTTTCGGCTTTCGTACTTAATTTCCCGCACAAAGGGCCCCTACTCTGTAATTTATAACACAATTTAGTAGTAGCATCGTGAGGAAACCCGCTTGCTAAAGGTAAAGGAAACAAAAATGTTAAAAATATGTCCGTGTCTTAGTTAGTCGGAGTCCACTTGCTAACGGTGCGGTGTAGGTAAAACATTAAAACATCGTTTAGTTGGCTCCTCTTGCTAACGGTGAAAGAAAAACATCGTGAGGAAACCCGCGTTATTAGTTGGCTCCGCACATTTACAATTTTCTTTCTTATAGACTAGCTAGGCCGACTAAGCTGAGAGGATGGTATAGGTGCTGGGTAAACCTACTCCACCTAAACATGTCCCAGGCACTGCAGCGTTCTAATAGTCGCTTTATCCATTTATGGGTGGCGATGCCACTGGTAACCATTTCACGACGTGCAACTACGTTATGATATGATTTCCAGTAGGCCTTAGTAGATTCAAACTGAAAGAAATCCCTGGGGTTGAATAAAGATAGTCCCCACCACATTGTAATAAGAACTTTAAATGGAACTCCAAGGGAATTGGACTCTATCAGCTTTTAAATAGGCACCAAGACCTATCATATTATATGGGGTAAGCTGCGATCGTAGTCTCCGTTTCGTGAAAGAAATCCCTGGGGTTGAATAAAAATAGTCCCCACCTCATTGTAATAAGAACTTTATAAATGGAACTCAAAGGGAATTGGACTCTACCAGCCTCTGAGTACGCACCAAGAGCTTGTTGGGTGCCGGAGTAAAATAACAGATTATGGTGATGTTATGAATCACTAGGATGTGGGAAGCATTAAATCGGATTAGGCGGGTCTGTCGCTCGGTCGAAACACATTGCCTCTGTCGCCACCGCCGGGAAAATTTCGAGCGCTCTTTAATCATACTATTAGGCTAGTGTGCCTCTATCGATCTAGGCTCTAGGTCCTTAAAAATACTAAAAACGTGGTCCGTTTTATGCGAATAAAATATACAAAAACAATTTGTTGCCGGCTTAATCATATAATGTATGGATAATAAATAAGATTTAAAAAAAAAAATGTTGCTTTGTTTTTTCATTGGCAGCGCTAGCGTGCCTATTCTCCTAAAGTTATATTTCCATCTGTCAAGAAAATGCTCATAAGGCATCCCAGTTGTATAGACAAGGTGCACTAATTTTTAATGTGCCTGCCTATCCACTAATGGAGGCTGACCGTCAGCTCTCCATAGGTTTCTTGCCAAATGAAACAGACCTTCAATGCGGTTACACCCGTACATTACCTGATATTTTTCAGCTAAGACTTTCTTCTCTACCAATAGGTATCTTCCCCTTAATTCCGCCACAATTAGTAGACGAAATCAGTATCTATATTACCTACCTATGGTGTCATAGCACTTGGCATAGTTTTTATGAAAGATTGATGTTTTAGTAGGGATGGTGGTAGGCACAGATATAGAAATGAATTTGTAGGAGTGTTGAGGAAGCGGATGACTCTAGCGCTATCAGAATCACACGTAGTGTTAAATCAAAACAACACTGACGAGATAACGACTCGGAAGTTCTTATCCGTACCCTTGGGATATTAATTTGTGTAGAAACATAGCGCGTATGTCTTTGCCATTACTAGGTACCTATAATATGAAAATTTTGTATGAAACGCGTCGCGCCGACGCCCCGGCACATCGCCCGCACTGCTTTTGTACACACGACGGCACGTCAGACTGTACACTTTTGTTGTAAAGTCGCCCCTAATGCAACCGAGTAGAGTGCTAGCGTGTAAGCGTCGACGTGCTGTCGTGTGTACGTATGTCCCGCGCCTTAGGCTGAGGCTTCAAAACAAATAGGTAGTACAAATTCACGTTTGCGGCTACACCGGTTGGTTGCCAAATATTTTTGGATTTAGTTTAAATTCAAACACATGGTTGTGTGTGTAGGTTCACATGATTGTGTGTGTAGGCAAATGTGCATAGTCATGATTGTGTGTGCACATTTACATAGTTTTAAGTTGAAAAACCATTGTGAAAATCAATTAATATCATATTTTAAAAATAATATTCTCCCGCCACAGCGCATAAATTTTATTAATTTCATAATCAATGGAACGTCATAGAACAAAAAAATATTTGTGATGTGTTTTCAACGGTGCTATTACCGTGTAAAAAGAGTTAGGACCTTTTGTAACACCTTGTATTATTAACGCTATCGGGACGTGAAGAGAAGTGGCTTCGCCATAATAATTATTGTTTAACGAGCTTGTTCATTAGCACGAAAACTTAATTAGCAAAAGGGAACGCGTAAAAGGCCTCCCTAAAGATAGTCAAGTATTTATGTACCAAGCAAAACAGATTTCTAAAGCAATCTTTGAAAAGCTTGTCAAGTGATGACATAATCTCTCAGCCATTCATCAACAGAAAAAAGAAAAATCCTACGGGTTGGAGTTTGTAGAGACAATCCCTTAATGAGTTCAAATAACTGCAAAATGCTTTTATTAAATGAGGAAAATCCCATTCACTCTCGGTCGGTTCAGAGTAGCTACCACGAGTGCGAAAAAGCTGTGCCGGACGTCTGCCGGACGTCTGTCATGTATCCTAATACTATAGTAGTAAGGTTGTTTATCCAAATTATCACTTTCAGTGACAGTGACAGTAAGCACCCGTGGTAGCTGCTCTGTGCAAACAATATTCACTACAGAAGCCTAATTAGTAAAGTGTCAGAGACCCTTCTCACCCAAGTACTCCGCTACCCCATCACCTCCCATTTGACACTTGCACAAATCAGTGTGAAGTGCGCTACGAAATTGAGTGAAATTGTACGAAATTGCGTGTGAGTGAAATTGTACGAGTAACTTTTAAAAAGTAAAGCGATATTACCTCCTCACCTAATAGGCAGTTTATCGTCAATTCAGCTGCAGCTTTTATACGAATTGCACATACAAATTGTGAGTGGTGAGGTATGAAATTATGTTCTCGGAAACAAAGTCGCGGGGAAATGCTCGTAAAGTATGAAAGAAGATAAATGGATATGACGCTTCCCGCGAAGAGATACCAAGTCTTAGTGAACATTGGCATAGTAACCAGGCGAGGAACAGCTGAGGTTAATCTTCTGTAGTAAATATTATGTGCTGTCATCATGCGTTACGTGGATTTTTTCGAAAACTTTCCAGTCACCAAAATAAATTTTCATCTATTATTGGATATATTGATGGGACTTTAAAACTAAACTTTCGTAAGCACTGCACATTTTTATATTGATGGGATGAATAAAATGAACTCGAGCAAAAAAAAGGGTCACTACAGCAACGGAGTATGCCGAATATCATTTCCAGATAATATGGGTACCTACATGTTTTTACGAATGACATCACACTATCACACTAATATTTTAAACGCTAAAGTTTGTGAATGCGTGTCTTTTTTACTCATTCACGCTGAAACGGCTAAATTGATTTGGAGATAGCTTAATCATACACCAGAATATAACAAAAGCTATCTTTTAATGTAAGAAAAGTCGTCCAAATCTCGATTTCCCACACATTAGGTAATATTCACAAAAGCAAGTTAGGTATTTCACATACATGCATATTGCATAGGTAATTTAGCTTGCGTTATAATCATTGCATGTAGGTACCGCAATGACTTTCCATTTGTAGAGAAATTATTCCAGAAACGTGGGCAAAATCACGGACAAAGACTAGTCCTGAATAAGTTCTCACCGACCGCACTAAGGTTCCAGTAGGTATTCAAATTGATTTGCTTAGTTCTATTTGCTTAGGATTTGGGACGACGATGTGTATCCCTAGAGCTAGCTACGAACGTACCTACCTGTAATAAACGCCCTTAGTCCATTTACATCTTCTAGTGGGATGTATATCGGTGTAGTAGGTACAGTTATATCATATCTCTAGTCCCTTGTTTTATTTTTATATGTTACATTAAATTTGTTTCATCACTACAGGGTGCACAAAGTGTTAAATTTCATTTGTTATGTTAAGATCAATGTTTATCTTCGCAATCACTGTAGTTTTTATTTTTCTGTGTTAGTTTTGGTTTTATAAATAAACGTTTATAAATCTATTTATCACGCTTTTTTCTAGGGTCGAAAATTTTGCCTGTAGGAACGAGTTTTCCTTCGATGAAAGCGTCAGAGTCACTAGTGTCCATTATTTCCAAGCGAAAGAACATGTGGTATGGGTAAGTTTCTATTTTTTTGTTATCAAGGTAGATAATTTAGGGTGGTATTAATAGTCGTCTGAGATCAACTACTTGATCTCGATCTCAAATAGGTGAACTCAGAAAAGTCAAATGCTTATGTCAAGCCTTGGCTAATGTCAAACTTGAGTAGCTGTCAGCATATTAATAGACACTATCTTGAGATTGACATTGACATTAGCCAGCATTTGACTTTTCTGGGATCACCTACTTGAGTTCGATCTTGGGTCGACGACTATTAATTCTACCCTTAGTTTCAAGCTATATTGTCTACTGATCAATACAAACAACTTGTACTAGGTGGCGAAAAATATTAAGCGAAAAAAAAAAACTGCTGTTTCATACATTTGGCGCAGTACTGAGTCTACCTTTTGTATGGAACTTTTTCACTTAATTTTTTTAGCCACCTAGTACCAATTGTTTGAATTGATCAGTAGACAGCCTATTTAAAGTTCCGCTATCGACTTAGAGTGCACCCTGTAGAAAACACTCTGGTTTTCGAATAGTAGTAAGCGTAACGAAAACTCTACCGCCTTTACATTTTTATTGAGAAGTCGTTCGTAACGTGAGAAAATGGGAGCTCTTTTTGGATGCATTTTTAGAAAATAACACATTCAAAAAGAAGATTTTTTTTTTCATTTGCTGCCTCGACCACCACCTTAATTCAAGAAATAGTTAACCAGAAGAAAAGCTCGGTATCCACTCATACAAGATGGGTAAAGGGACCAATCCGTTTTCCTAGTGCCTAGGATTTGTTTTAGGTGGCGTATGCTTGCCCATGCCCAGTGCAAAGGCTGCAAAGCCAATTACTGCAGGTTTCCTCCACGGTTAGCGATTGCCACAAATTTACAAAATATACTTAACTTTGATAATCAAAAGTCAAACGTAAGTAAAACCGGGAATTCAATGTAAGCTTCAGAGACGATTGGTCTACCAAATAGTCTGCCACCGCTACGCATATCAAGTTACCCTTCTGGGATTCCTCCATATTGGTGTATTCCAGTGGAGTTTTTGTCGAAAAAAGAGAGCAATGGCCATCCCCCTCAGATGGCCCAAGGAAGATTATTGAATTTCAGCTACATAATCCGGTAGGTACCAGCTGAGCCCGCGGAACGATCGCCCGTTCCTCTATTTACCCAACGCCCTTAGGAGCCTGTATTTTTAGGGGTTCGCACGACGAAAAAGCCCTACGTTAGACTCTCGCTCGGTCTACCCTGTTTGTCTGGTAGAAATATACAGGGTGTTACAGAAAGGTCCTGTTTTACCGAAGGTGGTGAGCAATACAAGCAACTTTTACTACAGGACAAACAGCGATATCTCAAAAAAAAAAATCTGCTGCTCAATACAATTGGTTCAGTACTAGGTATCGATTTTTAATATGGAACAGACGATATAGATGGTAAAAGACACTTGGATTGATGAGTTTAGCGACCCTGCAAATATTACAGGACCTTTTTGCATCGCCCTGTATAAGGACTATTGACATTTCTTAATCGCTGCAGTACCTGGGCTGCAGCGTTCAAGTGTGGGCATGGTGGCGTCTTTTGGATCTGGACATACACTTCGGATCTCTGGGCATTGGGCAAGCATAGTAAGAAGAAATTTATATGGACATCACAATCTTTATCTCCTTAGGGTGTCTCTCCGACTCAGCGACGATTGGCAGTCTATGATACCCTGAAAAAGTCAATACAAATTTAACATCGGTTTGGTGCAAAACCTCGTACACGCAAATCGATCTCGTACTTGGCATCTTATTATTAATGAAGACGAACATCACTTTGGGCGGGAAAGATTGGATTCTCGATCAGTGGTTTTGAATAGATAATTTGAATGGCTATTGTAAAAAAATCTCGGCCGCACCTCATTATTCTAATTTATTGTAAAGGTTGTAATATGAAGTAGGTAGACAAGTAGGTACCATATCTGATATACAAGTAGTATTTGCTGTCATCTTATGCCCTGTGAGGTAGGGCTAAACACACAAATTAAAAAAAAAAAACAATGCCACGGAATTATACAGTTTTATAATTTAGCCTCTCAAGAATGTAATACTTCAGGCTGAATCTTTTTTTTACCTGTTTTTTCTAAATCTGTAGTTGCAGACGATAGCAACTACCTAATTTGTAATGAAGACTGCGACAAATCTTGTAATCTATGCCGTCTCAAAATCATCAAAGGTGCCAGTCCATTACGTCCAGAAAATTCATTCATTCCATTTGAGTTGGAGGGGCCGCCGCGCCGCGAAGGCCGCGAAACTTAATACGCTAACCACCGGACGAACGACGCAAATGCTCAATCGCCCGTGGTTCATCTAGTCCGATAGACACTTCGGTTCTACTTACGCTATATACGCGACGTATTTTGAAAACTGGCCGCTTACATTTGTATGCGTAGAAACACACTGGGCATACGCTACATACGCAAAGCTTTCAGACTAGTTGTTTTAGCGTCTATAGGACCTGTGTGATTTGATTATTCTCAAAAATGGTATAAAAAAATAATAACTAATTAATATTTAAACTCTCGTAAGCACTGCACATTTTTATATCGCTTTAACGGTTTCATCCCTCCTCCATGACTAAGACTTCCGGACGAAGTCGAAACATGTCGGCTATTCCGACAAAATAAAAGTAAGTGAAACCGTTAAAGCGATATAAAAACTAATTAATATTTTCCTGTATCATTTTATACACCTTCTTATTCTTATAGATTTTTCTGTAATCTATAGGTAAATACCTATTTTCTGCATTTATTTTCAAAAACTTAGGCCCAATAGTTTCGAGGGGAGTTAGGGGGGAACGGTAAATTTTCACGTATTTTCTTAAATAACTTCAAAACTTTTTATCTTAAGAGTATAAAAAATATATTTGATATCTCTAAAACGAGTTTAGGTAGGTATTAGCGGTGGAGCAAAATTAAGTGTTTCCGGTTTTACCATTCACTCATACAAGAACAATAACAAAGTCGTGCACTTTTTCATGTACCAAAATGGAATGACGTCTATGACGATGAAAGATGAAGTCACAGAGCAATTGAAGTGAAGACTTTTCTCTTTTGTAAGCACTGATTTACTCCGTGATAGACCCCATGTCAGGTCAAAGCCATCTGTCACAGCTTTTAGAACTATTTTTAATTTTTTTTAGCTGTCAGAAAATCCCTTGTTCCTTCATTTTCCGTCGGGCAATAGTCAGTAGCTCCGTGCCGCGACTCCGTGTCTAAAAGGTTATATGGTCTGTGGTACAGTGACTGACTACGAATGAATAGAATAATTGGCGGCATGGCGACTCGGCCCTATAATTTTATGGTTTTGAGCAATTGGCCGTTTCGAGTCGATTCTCGCTGGTAAATGTTTAGAATTGGGACGTGATGTGAGCTCCTAAAACAGCTGCATGGAATGCAAATAAGTACAGATCGTTCACAGTTATTTGGCGATTTGGCTATCAGTGCAATGAGAATGTAAATATATAAATTAAAATAAAAAAAGAAAAATTGGGTCACCCACCACCAGTCATCACTCTCAAAGTGCCCCCTCGTTGATCGCGACAAATTGTCAAGCAAATTATTGCAAGGCAAATTCTTTTTTTTTTTTTTCTATTAAATCACGGTTTTACTCACTAGTAATTTGTCGGTGTAGCCGACTTGTTTCGGTTCTCATTCGGAACGTCTCTACGAGACTCACGGAACACATCCGATGTGTGAAAAAACTAAACAGTGAGGGATCAGCGGTGGCAGAGCATGCCCTAACGTCAGATACCCAGCATTTCATACGTTTTGATAAGACTAAAGTACTAGTAAGGGAAAAGTTCTACGTGCCGCGGAAAGTGCGGGAGGCAATTGAAATAAGTAGACACCCGAACTACAACAGAGACTCTGGCTGGGCTCTATCACCGGCTTGGAAACCAGTTTTACACCGTGAGTCAAGAGAAGAGAGCCAGAATACTCAAAAGGACGACATTGTGAGTTTCGCCTGTATGACAATTCCAAATAGTGTCAACGACGAAGAAGATCCTAGTCCAGCTATGCGTGGGCGGGCGGGCGCGCCACCGCGTCCGCCCGCGCCCCCACCACCCCCCGCACCGCAGCTCTCGGCGCGCGCGCAGCGGCTACTCAAACGCAGTTCGAGACTAGCCGTGGCGTCGCGAGGGCCGTCTCGTTCTCCATGAAGAAGGTCTCCGAATGAGAACCGAAACTAGTCGGCTACACCGACAAATTACTAGTGAGTAAAACCGTGATTTAATAGAAAAAAAAGAAAAATGTGCAGTGCTCACGAAAGTTTAAGTTTTAAAAAGGCAAATTCGTCGCAATTTGTGGTAAAAAAAGAGAGAATGAGCCAAGAGCATGTCGGGCCATGGTGTAGGGTTCAGTAGCCGTAACATACTTACTATTGAATTGATTTTCGTATAAATCTAGATTTTCAGCTTTTTTTTAGCGGATAGAAACAAAATAATTAAGTGGTCGTGTTGCTTTTCAAGTTTACTAAGGCTTCGGAAAAAATACTGTCACTCGGGTACCTAGATACTTGACAACTTTATAGTTTTAATCTTCGTTTGATTACTGTGTTAGGTACTTACTGCATAATAAGTACCTACCGACCAAAAAATATAGAATCCATTGGTTTTAATTTAAACATACCTAACAAAAGATTAAATCGTAACCGATGTCGATCGCTAATGAAAATTCCACTAAACTACTCTTTCAATAACGCTTCAGGCATGCAAAATAACAATTTCTACTGGTAAGGCAACGAAATACTTTCTCAACACAATTACAAACTTATCAGTGCCGATTTTTCACTCAAATATATGCTTTATTGCCAGAATATTACAAGTCGTGGGGCTTACAGAAGATTGCAAGAAGTACCGGCACATTCGGCTACAAAAGAAAATCGTAGCGACGCAGCCCGGGATGGATACTTATTGGAAATATCTTTATTCAGACGGAAATATATTGAAAGTATGAATGAAATTCCCATACGAATGAGACAAAGACGCGGGCGAAATATCTTTTTGATGTTATATCAAGTGTATAATTGGAATAAATATTTTCTTTTACAAGCTTTTGAAATCTGGGACGTAACGAATTGCATTTAGGGATAGGCCAGACCTTTTCTGGAGAACCGACTAAATTGACTGTTGTTATTCCTTGTAGGTAGTGAACGTCAACAATGCCAGGAGTCAAGGTTAATCATAATTATATTGAGAAAGATGAGGCACCACTTTATATGCTATTATAAGCGACTACAAATTTAATTCGAATAGGGGAACGGCTTTTTTGGCGAATTGCAAGCGGTGGCGCAGTGCTGATGCGATCAAAGGCAAGCAAAATACATAATCGATCGTGGGGTCAAATATTCCTATTGGACCAATCAATAGTTGGTCTTTGGGAAAGAAAAATAGTTTGTCCGTTTCAGTTGATCGGTTTAGTTGGTCAGAATGGAAGAAGGGGTCTTATCATTGTGCAGTCCATAAATGATAAAACACTGAGTAATAAAAAAATAGGAATAGATTAATTAGAGCTACTTACAAGACATCATCAAATCAAAATAGATATTTAGATATACAACGTGTTACAAAACTACTCTTTTTACAGGGTGTAGGTAATCTATTCGTCTACAGGATATCAATAATTGTATTTTTTTTCAAATTTTTTTACACAATTATTCTGTATAAACAATAAACATTTTCATCTCCCACGCTCGGAAAGTTTGCTGTTACTAGTAACTTACGATCGTGTAAAGGTCGGATTTAAACTATCTGCATTTTTGTGCGCTTCGAAATTTGAAGGCTCAATTTTAGAAACCTTCGCTAGCTCGGTTTTCAATACAAGCACTCGCCGCAAACAATAAATTTGCATTCTTGCATAACAAATAACTATTTTTATTTTATAACCACAAAATTTTAATTCTCTTTAAAAATATGTGTGCGTGTGTAGGTGAATTTGCATAGCACATTGTGAAACTCAATTAAATTCATATTTAAAAAATACCTACTTTTCTCCCGCCACAGCGTTAAAATTTTATTTATTTAAAAATCAACGGAACGTCATAGAGCAAAAAAAATATTTAGATGGTGGCCCCTATCACCGGGGGCACCCTGTAAAAAGAGTAAGGATATTTTGTAACACCTTGTATAAATAAATTTTGATAGGAAACCAGTGGCCTCTGGAGTGACGATGCGAGAGGCAATGCAGAGAATCTCATGCGACTCCGCAAAGCGCCTGTCGGGCAGAATCCACTTTAAGTTTCATTACGTATACTATAGTGCTTTTAAACTTGCGGGTCGCGACCTCCTACTTAAACGGGAAATCTCTCCGGGCCAAAGGCGTCACTAAAAACAATTGCACTAAACGAGATGTTTCATAAAAAAGTTTCTAAAACTGAAAACGCGGAAGATCTTTCTGAGCTGGAGGATTTAAAATAAATATAAAAAGAGTGCGCCCTCAGGAAATAAATCTAGTGACACAATTATTGATGATACATTAAAAAGAAATACGTTTATTAAGATCAGAAAAAAAAAAACAAAAAAAAACGCTTAAAAATAAGTAGGTAGGTATACGAAAATAAACAATGAAAAACTTGACATTAGAGTCAAGAAGAGCAAAATTTTATTTCGTTACGGGGCAGCGTAATAAAATATTTTCATACTTACCGATCTGAGGGTCTACCGGCTAAGACGAAGCCGATTACCATTAGTGAAAATCGAAGTTCGACTTTTGAAAAAATAACTGGGTGGCAGTAAAATGAACTGGGTGGCAGTACATTTTTCATAAATCGAACTTCAATTTTCGCCAATGGTAATCGGTTTCATCTCAGCCGGTAGACCCCCTGTAGGTCCTTACAAACAAAAATTCGAGACCTAATTATTTTAAAAAGGTTGAACAACAATGCTTTACTGTGCACAAAAGCTACATGAACTCACGCCCCAAGAAATTTTACATTATGTTTTATTTTATGTTTCTTTGACACTGCGAAAGCAAGCAAACAAAAGTGAAATTAAATTTCGTCTTCGCTTTGTCATTCTGCTGGGAGCCGAGGGCTTAATATTGCCTGATTTCGCCATCTATCTGGATCCCACAGAATCGTCTTGGCTTTCCTTTAAAGTCGCAAAACGGTCAGGAAATGCAAAAATCAAAAATAACAATCTGCCCCTCTACCCTTGACGCGTTTTTCCAATACGGCCGCAATATGGCGCAATTTACAAAATTTAATATTTTACAAATTAAGACGCATTTTGTGTTTTTATTGAATAAAACAGCCTTACCTTTGAATAAACATCACAAAGTATTTAAAATCAAAGCATTACTATGCGAATTCAAAGAGAAATTAATTTTAAAACTTTTTCAATATAATCGCAATAGCGTCAAGGGTAACCCCCCTGTTCGGTTCTTGCCCTTAGGTGCAGAACTGCACTCTTAAAGTTAAGATAACGAATTAGCGATTTTGTTTACCTAATGTCTTTAAAAAATAAGTAGGAAGCAATCAAGATCACGATCGCTTTGTCAGCTTGTGACAAAATAAAAATGCACTCAAAATTTGTAAAACATTGCGACAAATACAATTAGTGCGCTTAGTCCAGTATGTCAGCAGGATGTCAAATGAAAAGGAAATTTGATAGATGTTGAAATTAGACGATTGGAACCTTGATGAGATTTCCACTAGGTATGTCGTCTCTAACGGCGTAAGTTCGTCCGGCGCGGCGTCTAAATATTTAATCTTGCATTAGTGTTATTCTCGGCTAGCAATCTCTATCTAGATTTGCTCCTTGGTAGTTATACGGCCAAAGTAAATGTCCAACTATCGTTATACAGGGCGTCCCACGGCTATGCCACATGGAGGGAAAGTACCTTAAATATTGTAGATGAAACATTTTACTGAAAGAAGACATTATTTTAATTTAAAAAACAATTTAAACTGCATTCATAGATATTAAAATAATTACATGGTTGAACCGGGAATCGAACCCGTTACATGAGAAAAATAATTACCCTGTAGTTTTATCATACCGATCGAAAGGCTTCATGACTAGGATTATTTTTTGCTAAATAACATAGTGTCAGAAATAAAAGGAAGACCATGAATTTTAACATTTTCCTGGTAGTATGCAACAAATCGAGCCGTATCCTGAGCCGAAAGACGCGTAAAATTTTGTCCATCGCAATGCGGCTGGCTGATTATAAAGAAATAATTCAAAAATGTGTTTCATTTTCATACTTTTATTCTTTTGTTACTGTGATTTTCATTGCTAAATTGATTAATGTTGTATTAAAAATGTTAAAATTCATGGTCTTCCTTTAATTTCTGACACTATGTTATTTAGCAAAAAATTATCCTTATGATGAAGCCTTTAGATCGGTATGATAAAACTACAGGGTAATTATTTTTCTCATATAACGGGTTCGATTCCCGGTTCAACCATGTAATTATTTAGATATCTATGAATGCAGTTTAAATTGTTTTTTAAATTCAAATAATGTCTTCTTTCAGTAAAATGTTCCATCTACAATATTCAAGGTACTTTCCCTCCATGTGGCATAGCCGTGGGACGCCCTGTATATACAATGTACTGTACTGTATGTTCTGTAAACTTAACTTTATACACTTTAGGCGTGACTGGGGCAAATGATTGTAATACCTACGGCACTCTGTTGCTATACCTTTACAGTCTAGGATACAGGCATAAAGCAGTATATAGCTTGTCAGAGTTTTTGAAATAATTACCTACGCCCGCTCGTACGGTCGGCACAGTCTAGGATACCCCTTACCGCGCGCGGCTAAAGGGCGCCAATCGAACAAAAACGTCAGAAAACACGGGTTATAATAGGTACCTACCACCGTCAATACAAACGTCGCATTCCGAGACGTACCAAGGTTCGAGGCGCG
Organism: Zelleria hepariella; assembly: GCA_949319315.1. NCBI lineage: Eukaryota > Metazoa > Arthropoda > Insecta > Lepidoptera > Yponomeutidae > Zelleria > Zelleria hepariella. The sequence continues at coordinate 18,443,281 of OX439378.1, forward strand.
ATTCACTACTGAGTGAGAAACTATTCACTCTTATTTTAAATTAACCTAACGTAACTAAGAATGAAAGAGATTGAATTACATTTTATACACATAAATACCGAGTAGTTTATCCCACAAAGCGCTCTGGGATGGAGATCGTAAAATAAGACGAACAAACCGGAGATAGATAATCTTCAGACCTACAAAATTATTAAAGAAACTCCTTTTGGCTCGGGTCTACTCGAAACAATTTCAGTCGGGGGAGGTCTATAATATGTTCAATCTCTTAGCTTGTATCCACCACAAATAAACTGACAAACTAATGGAAGAACTTACAAACTTAAGAACGAACAAGCAAATTAACGAACAAACGAACCAACAAATAAATTAGTAAATAAACAAACAAACACACAAACGAACGAATGATGGTACCAACAAACGAACGATCGAACGAACGAACGAACGAACGCATGAACAAACAAACGAACGAACGAACAAACACATCATTCATTCGTTCATTTGAACGAATTAATGAACGAACGAACGAATGACAGACGGAACGAACGAACGATGACCAAAGAAACAAACAGTTCAAATCCTCTTAGTCAAAGTAATGCAGAAGGAATGGAAACTATTGGAAACAGGGCCTAAAGTGCCATCGACACCAAAAGAAGTAGAGATAGATTGTTTGTGTGGCCAAAACAACCAGAGAGTAGGGGCTCTATCTCGCTCGCCTCAAGACCTCGGTCGACGGAAATGACGTCGGATTCCTCAACAAAATGAGGATTTGTCGCAGCTAGCGTGACCCCGTCGTTGTTTTGCCGAAACAAAACGCCAATGAAACTTTTGAGACCGTCGTAATGTAGTTGGACGCTTGGGAGCGACAACCACGTTTTTATGACTCGGTGATTGAAGTTTAATTGGATCCTGTTCGGTGCGAATGTATATCATATAACCGATATAGCTATAAACTTAAAGATTTTTTTTATTTATTTTTATTTTTATTTTTATTATCATAATATATTTAACAATGTCATTACAGGTCAATCCTAATGCGACAATTGTAGGTAATTATAAATTGTATTAATTAATCAAATATAATAAACAATAATTAACTAATTAATAAATCTACGGCCTAATAAAGATAAGGCCTACGGACCCATCTTTGTTCGATATCAGGCATGTTTGGTCACGCGACCTCGCTAACAATGGTCGTACAATTGAGTTTTCCATTAATTACGACATTGTCGCAACATTCAGCCATGAGAAATCAATGAAGAATAACAATAGCGTTCAATAAACTAGGAGCTAGTTACTAACGGTAATCAACTTCCATTGTTTTTGATAAAAATAATAAATTACAATTTTATTTTATTTTTATTGCCTCCGCAAACTTCGAATTATTTTCGAGATTTTATTTATTTAACGAACTCCCAATATTCACATTGGGCTCCATTTTATGCAACGAATGCGAAACTGAAAAACATTACTGTAACGTGGTAAAATCATATTTGCTGTGTAATTAATCATCATACGCCAATAATATATTACTATTTATTGACCTACAGGAAATCTGAATCTTCCTGCTCGAACTCGGGAAGCACAATGTCACTATAAAAGTTGTATCCCACTATCGGCTAATGCCATCTTGCTTTATTTCACTGCGTAAAGCGAGATGCAGCTAACAGTGGGATAAAACTTTTTATCGTGACGTTTCTTGTATAATATGACCTCTCTGCGTAACACGTCCATTGTGTGTTTTTTTTATTTTTATTACTAACCTTAAAAAAATCATTTCCCAGCAATATTTATGAAAAAAGTCCTTTGGTTTGGATGTGTAGTATGCAAACCTTTCGGGTCTGTCGGAGGGCTTTTAACACCCTGTATGTTGTGGGTGGAACGGAACTCTCGCGGCGCGAGTCTGACTCGCACTTGGCCGGTTTTTAGAAACAATACCAGGAAAACAGGTAGCGCATCTCTACAATAGTTCGCCGGGAAGCGGAGACAAACTACTGGCATCTTTTTAAAGGCTTATTGACAACAAAGAACTAATTAAGCCGCTCAAGTCTTGGCGGAGTGGAAGGACTTAAGGTTGGACGATAGCAACGTGGCGGGAAATTCAAAGTTTTCACAGTTTTTTACATTTTGTAGTAGTCTGCTAAATTGAGCAATTTTTGTTCAGCGATTTTTCGTTCGCGGCAATAACATAGTATTCTTTTCATTATTGTAAACAACAGAAAAACAATAATTCAGCCGATTATGTGTTCTGGTCTACGAAGTAGTGGCACTGCCCAAAAAACTTGTTGACGACCAGAACACATAATCAGCTGATTTATTGTTGTTTTATTGTTTACAATAATGAAAAGAATACTATGTTATTGCCGCGAACGAAAAATCGCTGAACAAAAATAGCTCAGTTTAGCTACAAAATGTAAAAAACTGTGAAAATTTTGAATTTCCCGCCACGTTGCTCGTCCAACCTTAACTCGAAGAACGGATGCTGCAAGATCGAAGAGTAAAAGAAAGACCTAATTAATTCCGCTAGATTGAAATGTCAAACGCGCTTCGTCGCTTAGCTTCACTTCCATAAGTAGGTATTGATCTCGAGATCAGAAAAGTTGGGATCAGTATCAGATCTGTCCTTTAACGAAGGAAGCGACCAAAGTATATGTATGCCTATCGATTGAAGAAAGATGTGAAATCAAGCCGGTAAGTTTTTCGACAACTCGACCAAAATACAGTCAAACTTTTGTTAAATTCAAGTGTTTTAAGAGGATTGCGAAACTGCCTGGAGTGAGCGCGGTGAACAATGTTCCTAACAAGTCAACCGAAAGTATAACATAGTTACAATAGAATACCTAGAATGATGGGTATAGTTTAAGGGTGGATGATAGCAGCGTGGCGGGAAATTCAAAATTTTCACAGTTTTTGCACGTTTTGTAGCTAAACTGAGCTATTTTTATTAACACGCTTTTATAAGCTTGGCCTGTATGTATGTATGAGTGTATACAGGGTGTCTCAAAAAAATAGTGTCAAGCGGAAGTCCAGAGATAGAGCACCCCTAGGGGTACCCGAATCACCCCCATGTATGTTCAGCGATTTTTTGACGTTTAGAAGTTATGAGGCTTTTAAGGTTTTTTTGGGAAGAAATACCTAGCGTTGGTTTTTATTTTTTAACTTTTTTCGTATTTAACTTTTCAAATATTTTTTTCTTTATTGGGATCTTAGATAACTAGTCTATCACCAAAAAAATAATGATCATCTTTAAACTTGTAACAGATACCGCAATTTTGATCCAAAGTTCAAAAATGCCGTTTTAGAGAAAACATCATCGAATAAGTTAGTATGGGGAGAAAAAAAAGTAGGGACCTGAAGGATTTTTTATTGATTTCAAAAACTTTCCTACAACCTGAACCTTCAGAATAATCCAAAAAATCTGTCACTTTATGGACCTTTTATTCGAGTAATGGGTGGGTAAATTAAATTAAAAGAATTTTTGAGTTCGAACATGAGCCAAATCGGTCGAGGGGTTGCCGAGATATGGGGGTGTTAAGTTTATATGGGGTCGCGAGTTCACAGTTCGGGGCAAACCACTAGTTTTAGAATTTATTCCAAAGTGACGTCCATTAGTGCATAAGCAATACGAGGGCATCAAATTGCTGTGCACCTTAAATTCCTAAGAAGCGCCTCAGTAAATAAACGAAGAGGAGGACGTTCTACCGCAGGAGAGCTCTAGTATAAGTTTTTCCGGTGTATAGCCCGCTCTACTTGCCCGCTGGCAGCAACTAAATAATCCGTACATCCTCCGCAGATGTAATCCTGACATGCAATCTCCGGCGTCATCAATCGTGGACGTCTGCGGGGCGCGGGGCGGCGAGGGCGGGGCTGACGCAGCAGAGGGCTGTTCCGAGCTGCCGCATTATTCACCCAAGAGTCGGTACCTACCACAGATTATTTCCTATAATCCATCAAACTACGAAGATAGATTTGAACCTCGCATTTTGTCTTACAGACACAGATCTTAGCCTGACAGTCACTACCACTGTGGTAGTATAGAGACCAACCCCTGTATTCTCTAAAATATCCACCGTAAATATTCCCGTTTTTAAATATAAAAAAAGGTTGTTCATTTCAGTAAGGGCTATTTTAGAATGTTTTGACGCTCGACGGTTGAGTGGATTTTTTAAAGAATAGAGGCGCGGTACAGAGTGCTAGAAATTATATTCTATCGCTTTGGAATAGAGTCCAAAACTTTTATTTTCCATTACCTCTTAGGTGTTAGGTCGGTGGAAGGCTGCCTACGATGGACTACAGACCACCGTGGAAATGTTACAAAAAGCGCTTTCGTGTTTCGGAATGCACCCCGTATGTCCCGATTATTAAAATCGCGCGTCGCGGTCGCGCGGTCGCCGCCAAGCCGATAGCTGTTTAGTGTCTGTGTGGTCTGTGTTGCTTTCAGGGATGTTTCAGGGTTACTAGTTTGGCTTCGCTCTTGCATAAGATTATTTTTTTCGCTAGTCTACTATATTAATTTCCTTAGTTTTGAGCTTTCAACTTATCAAAAAAATGCTATGAATACTGCTTATCGATATTATTATTTTGATTCTCTTCAATCCAATGGGACCTAAAACGAAATTTCTAAAGTTAGCGCTGTATAATGCTGGCTCATTGAACACTGGACACGACAACTTCCTTATTGCTGTAGATCGATTCAAAGCCGACATCATCGCTATCAACGAGACCTGGTTGCCGGATGGACAGGAGGCGCGTGCACCAGCTGCGCCAGGATACCGACTGCGTAATGGACCGAGACCGACACACATGAAGAATGGTAGGGGTGGTGGCGTGGCATTTTATATACGGAATGACCTTAAAGTAAGATTTCACAAAGTACAGGATGATAGAATTGAGCAGTTATGGGTTTCTACAAAAATTAATGGAATCAATCTAATAGTAGGAACAGCTTATAGGCCTGAATGGATACAAGTGGATACTTTCATTGATGGTTTGTCTGATGCGATTACTCATTTCTCTAAATTTGATCACATAATTCTGTTGGGCGATTTTAATGTTAATATGCTGAATAAAAATGACAGTAAAACTGTTAAATTTATTAAATTTATGGAATGTATGGACTTGCAACAGGTGGTAACAGAGCCCACACATTTCACAGATGAATCTGAGACTTTAATTGACCTAGTTTACACCAACTGCCGCGTTAAAGAAGTAAATGTTTCAAATATAACCGGAGCTATTGGACATAGTATGATTAACGTTACTCTCACTTTGAAAAAGACAAAAGTCCCCCCTAGAGTTCTCACTTTTAGACCCATAAAAAATATCGAATTATCTAGTTTCAACCGATGTTTAAGTTCTCTAGATTGGACTTCAGTTTCCAAGTTGCCGACAGTGGACGCCATGGTTGATAGACTAAACACACTGTTACTGGACCTTTTTAATAGTCATGCCCCGGTAAAAACAGTCAAGGTGAAAAGTGGCTGTTCGTTGCCATGGGTTACGGAAAATATCAAATTTATGATTAGTCTCCGTAATGCAGCGCATGACAGGTACAAAAAATCGAAATCGGAAGCGCATAAGCTATATTACAAGGATTTGGTAAGTCTGGTGAGAACTAGTATATTTAACGAAAAAAGGGCATATTTTAATCACTGTGTAAACGCCAACATAAATGACAGCAAGACATTCTGGAAAAATATTAAAAACAAAATTCTTATCAACCCTTCAAAATGTGACATTCTACCAGATTGTTTTAATAATCCTGACGTCATAAATGACCATTTTCTTAACGTTCCTGGACACAGCAAGTTGCCTCTTTCTGAGCTAACGTACTTTGAATTTCACCGCTATGGCACTTCTAGCTTTGGCATGCAACCCGTCAGTGAAAGTGAAGTACTTAAGTTTATAATGAGTATTACATCGAATGCTATGGGGAATGACCACATTAGTAGGGATATGATCCTACTCACACTTCCGAGCTCTCTCAAGGTCATCACTGATATTATAAACACATCAATTCTTACCGGCACTGTTCCCAGTCAATACAAGGTAGCACTTGTAAATCCGCTGCCTAAAATCGGCCAGCCCACAGAATTAAAAGACCTCAGACCTATTAGCATTCTGCCATTCTTATCAAAGGTCCTAGAAAAGGCTATTTATACTCAGTTAATTAGGTATATCGAGAGAATTAACATCCTGCCTTCACTCCAATCGGGCTTTCGCAAGGGTCGTGGGACGGTTACAGCACTGCTTGATGTTACAGACAATATCTTAGCTGATCAAGATGTCGGACGAGGCTCAATCTTGACGCTCCTTGATTTTTCTCGTGCTTTTGACTGTATTAGTGTCCCGCTGCTGTTATCAAAGCTGGCGTTCTATGGCTTAGATCACAAATCGATTAGGTGGTTTGACAGTTATCTAAGTGGCCGATCACAGTCTGTCAGGTTAGCAAGGGGTGATGGAGGCTTTGATTTATCGCAACCTAAATCTGTAACGCGCGGCGTCCCTCAAGGTTCCATTCTAGGTCCACTCCTATTTATTGTGTATACGGCTGATCTTGTGAAAGAGATAAGGAATTCTAAATATCACATTTATGCAGATGATGTACAATTGTACGTATCTGAAGAACCCGATAACATATCACACATACTCCAAGGGTTGAATGAGGACCTGGACAGAATTGCTAGCTGGTCGATTCGGAACGCCCTTGTTCTTAACCCAGTCAAATCTAAGTATATGGTTCTTGGATCAAATGCACAGAGAGACAAAATTCTTGCGAAATCTCCAAATATTTCTATTCTTGGTCAACCCATTGAGCGAGTTATACAGTCAAAAAATCTAGGGGTCATGTTTGATAGTAAATTACGTTTTGAGAAACATGTTGAAGATTTGGTCAGAAATTGTTTTTATCGGCTAAGAGTTCTCTACAAGATACGAAATTTGCTAACGGAGAAAGCGCGTATTACATTGTGTGAATCACTGATACTCTCTAGACTAAACTACGGTGATCTGGTTTACGGCCCTAGACTTTTGGCTAAATCTCAGCGCCTTATACAGCGGGTGCAAAATGCTTGTTGTAGGTTTTGTTTCAATGTACCACCACGGTCTCACATCTCGCCGTTCCTTAATAACGCGTCCATGCTTAATATGGACTCACGAAGACAGTTACACATGGCATGCTTAATGTTTGACATTATAAAATTTACAAATCCTGAGTACCTATTCACAAAATTAAAGTTCCCCCGTAATCGTAATAATATCAGATCGACTGGCCCCCCTCTTTCGACTCATCAACGTAACACTGCAGCGTTTGCTGGTAGTTTTCGGTATAGCGCGACCAAATGCTGGAATAATATACCTCCCCCAATAAGAAGTCTCAAATATAAGTTAAAATTTAAAACCCTATTTAAGTCGTTCCTCCTTGAAAAACAAAAATTGGGTATTCCTAAGGCATTTGAGTCCGTAGTAATGTGCATTAGCTAAAAATGGTTTGAAGCTATGTGGATATGTTTGGTAAATCCAGGTAGTTAAAAATTCTTAAAAGGTGTAATTTCATCCGGCAACATCTATTTAATTTTAATTTCATTGTTATCGTCCATTTTAGCGTATCCGTTAGGTATCATTATCATAGTTCACATAAAGGTTCATAGGTATTAGTATCACTGAAGTAAGTAAGCACTACCCTGATTTAACTTTGTTTTAATTTTTTTTAACTTTATCTCTTTTTTTTACTGTTGTTTATCCTTTTTATGTAAGCTTGTAGCGACCACGTACTCTCGACGGGCAATAGCTGAAAATCAGTGCTTTGCTCTCGGGCAAATACCATGCACTGAGCTATGGCCCTTTTGCATCACTGTGGCTCACACTCACTCACAGGCACAAAGGCTACCAAATTTGTATTTTTCTGTAATAGTTTTACTTAGGTTTAAGTTACTTTTGTTTGTGCCTATTGTTTACTTTATTACTGTGTATTTGCTTCATAATTCATGTTGTGTGTGTGTGTGTGCATATGATGCAAATAAACGTCTTATCTATCTATCTATCTATCTAAATCATTAAAACCGTATTATAGGCCCTGTGGGTGGGAAATATTTATTTCCGTGGGTGGATCCAAATGGAACGGGTCACAGAGGAGTGGACCCATAGTGGGGGAGAGACACCACGGGAGAGGATTACGCTGGCATAATCATTCGCGAAACGTCAACCGATCAAATCTGGGATTACGCAGCCCTCTCTAGGATATTCATTTACACGTACCCCGGGCACGGACTGTAGTGGTTTCCACTAATCACACGTTGATCGGATCCCGAACACACAAACTGTTCGAAACCGCTGAATATACACAATAGCAACTTAACTTAGGAATCGGTTTCGTCTTTGTAATCTGGAGATGTAAAAAGGTACGAGTAACAAACTAAGTAGGTAACAAAAAGTCATTTTGTTTTGAGCAACTAAGGTTTGACAGATGTGATGTGGTACGGAGCTACTTGTGTATACTCACTCAAATCCAAATAAATAAGAAACCTGCTTTCAGTGTACTTATTCTGTAAAAAAAACCGCACAGTTGCTAGTCTTCAAAACCGGTTTATTTCCGGAAAAAATATTTAAAATAAATATTTCGATATTTTGCCGCAAATGAATAAATTTGAGGACGAGAAACTGTTCGGTTTTTTTTTTAAAGCTCACATGCCGGTTTCTTGCTACAGTTATCCAAGAACGCTCGCGCCGGCGACGTTGCCTCATTGAATGGCCAGGTTTATCCTCCGCCCAGATTTCAAAACGTTATTAGTTCTCAGGATCTGCATCACTCTGACACTGCAGTGTCTGAGACATGTTTGACGGAGTAGGCTACAGCGTCCAAGTGGCCTCTCCACCCTTCTAGTGTAAGTGAAGGTGCCTGGTAGGGGAGTATATCCCACTTTCGGGTAGCGGCATCTCGCTTCACGCGGTGAAATAAAGCAAGATGGCGATAGCTCATAATGGGATAAATCTTTTACCGTGATATTTTGCTCCCCTAGCTTGACGCTTTTTTAAGGAATGATCTCAGATGCAAAGGCATTGGCCTTGGTCTTAGAACAGTTTGCATTGAGTAGACATTCTACTTATCAATTTGATGACAACAGCTCAATCGGATTCGGATTTAAGTTAAGAGTAGTTCCTGTTCTCAAAATAATTATTAATTCGAGCTTTGCATGTTGTATTTCAAATGGGTGTAGGAGATACCTACGAAATGTAATTTCGGCGACCATTTGTTCGTTTATCAGTCACTGGCAGATAGAGTAATACACCTTAAAAACCAAAATCATTTCCCAGCAATAATTTATCGAAAAAGTACTTTGTTTTGGTGTCTAGTATGCGTGGCTTTCGGGTCTGTTGGCGGTCTTTTAACACCCTGTATAATATTTTTTGTCGTCACAAAAATTATTAGTGTAGTAACAAATAGGAGCAGAAGAAGCTGGAGAGGTGGTAGAGAGTGGAGGGGCACAAAAGCACGCCGCCGCGCAGGCAGCGCTGGAATGGTACAGTCAGCCACACGCTAGGATACCCCTTTTTGTTCAATTGGCGCCCTTATGCCGCGTGCGGTCAGAGCTGCCATGCAAACTTTTAAAGAATAAGAAATGTTCAACAAATAAAAAGTATCGAACTATTCGAAAATTTGTAGAACAAAATTTGTTGGAAATCACATTTAGAAGTTGACATGTTTCAGGGATAAAGCTATTTAAAAATTACGCTGAATAGAGCTTTCGAAGTTCTATAGTCAATAAAATTATGCTAGTCGCTGCAGCGGACTTCATACTCGTGGTTGGCCAGCCCGTCAGCTTATTCCGTGAATGACTAGCATTAATAACGAGCATAATGGAGACGACGTTATTACACGGCAAGCGGCCGGTTTCTCGCCTCGTTGGGGGCTGAAACTAGACTTGGAATGCACACAAGGTTCACATTGCCACAGTGTAGTCTAGTTTTTTTTTCTCTGAGTCTCTGAGCTAACGCGATGGAAACAGCCAGTATTACTTTTTTATAGGGTTAGGGGCATTTATCTTCTCTTTAATATCAGTGTCCGACAGTGATGAAACTCGTGTCATATGAGCAGGTACCTACTTTTCGATGTGAGTTTGAAGTTTGATAGGCTACTTACGTAATAATTATTATTATGAAGATTGGTCTGGCACTTAAGTAAAAAGTTTCTAATTGCGCGAGGAACATTATCGAGCTCCACTAAAGACCATTCATTAATTCTGGCTGGCTCAGCGACACAAAGTTGATCTTGGCCTTCGCAGCCAAAAGACGCCAGCTTTCACCTGAAGCTCGTGCAGGTACCGCATCTTCCAGCAGACGGACGGCTCTAAGGCCCGTAATATAAATATTTACTAAACTACAGAGCAAGTTTAACCATAAGCTTAAACCTGACCGGTAAGATCAATAGCAAAATAGCCAAATTTTTGTATTTTATAAAGCACTAACCCGTGCTAGGGAATTATTATAAAGATAAAAGGTTAAAAAAATCTTTATAAAAATAGCCAAAGATAACATACTCTCTCAACGGATGCCAACATTTTACCAAAAAGTGCAAACCACTCTCATTCATTCTTTTGTTCAATAGTGGCAACACTGAAAAAAATATATCGCGACCCGCGAAAACTCTCTTGTGACTTCAAAGTTTTCACTTAAGGCTGCCGTACACGGGTAGAGTAACGGTAGGAGGAGTCACATTCGGACCATTCCATTTTCCCCCACCAGAGTTGCCCCACTGGTAGAGAAAAATTAAATCCTACCAAAAACATTTTCATGTAAAATGTTGCCAAGAAGCGCTGTTTTTGTTTGCTTCATCATCAATCACAGGCATTTTGCAGGCGCTTAATTATTTTATTTTATTTCATTTAATTTTTTGTTATCGGATAATACCAACTTTATTTTAATAATTGCCATCTCTCGGGCAATGGACTATAGTTTCTTATTTTCTTCGTAACGGTTACGCGTAGCGGTTTTCGTAAAGGCGTAGAGGCGTAACTCCTCTACGTCGTAGTGGTTTTTTTTATGATGATCGTAAGTGAGTCAGTGACGAAATCGGAGGTTTTTAGACGTCAATAAAATCTAAAGTATAACAGCTATGCAATTGTTTTTTTTTAATGTATAATGACATCAACCTAGAAATCATTTCCCGAGAATTTTGTGGATGTGGTATAATCCAAACCCAAGTTATGAGGGTTCAAAAAACGACGAACCGCTTCGAGAAAAGGTAAATAAAGGTATAGTGGGGCAACTCTGGTGGGGGAAAAATAGAAGTTTAAAACTAAAACCCGACTACTAAAAGGCTTAAAACAAGACCTGCTTATCCTTAAAATAGACTCGTAGATAATTAATTGTAGTCGGAGGCCATCGGTTTATCAAATGCGAATGTGGTTTCCTCCGACTACGATTAATTATCTATGAGTCTATTTTAAGGATAAGCAGGTCTGGTTTTAAGCCTTTTAGTAGTCGGGTTTTAGTTTTTAACTTCTATATTTTTTTTTAGCTCTTTAGTAAATTATTTTGGACGATCATCCAGAATAGAACCAAGAACGGCAAAAAAAACACATTTTGGTATTATTTGTTCTATTTGTTATGTTGACGCTACAAGTATTATACATTTTTGAAAAGGTAATTTAAAGCCCTTTCATTTGATATCCATGACGATGGTATCCGATATTTTTTTTTATTTTTAGGTCCACCACTTTAGGGCGCAGCACAGCGACCATCTTGGTTTTTTTCAAAATTAAACTATCCTATGTTACCTGGGCGATTGAGACAAATCCAACAACACCTCATTTGTTGAAATCGTCCAAGTAGCTTAGGCTCTGCGAAGGAACAGATGAACACACAAACATACACACATACATACCCACATACATATCCACATACATACACACATACATACATACATACCTGCTAAAATCATAACCCTCCTTTTTGCTTCGCGTAGTCGGGTAAAAATGGAATGGTCCCACATTCCTTCCAAGCTTGAGCGAGATAGCCAAATACAGGTTATCAACAAGGTGACACAGTACGACTATTGTTAACGTATTTTGTATCAGTCTTTTGTCATTTACTCCAATAGCTGTCAGCTTTCCCAGTCAGCTGATATGACAACCGCGAATTTTAAACCCCCGATCGGTGGATTAGGTTAAAATTGGGACGTCCCTCATAAATGTCATAATTATGCTCTCGTCGCCCGACTTCTCATATTTCCGGAGTCTAAAATATGTAGTTTATTATGAGAGAGGCTTCTCTACGTTTCTAGTTAATGAAACAAGCTTTGGTCGGAATTAATACGGATCGTTAATCAAATACCTACCTACTTATTACAAAGCTGTTGAAAGGAGGGTTTTTCTCTTTCACGCCTCTTTGTTGTTATGGTAAATTCGTGCGTTCTTCCTCTGAGCATAGCTGATTGAATACTTTGAATAGACTGAGTTTGTGCAGCGAGAAGAAAACTTTGCTTTTGTGTGCGAGAGCCAAAGCTTTAATTTATATTTAATTTTGGTGGAATGTATCTTTGTGCAATTAATTATTTGTACACCGAATGGCACCTTTACCTGCTTTACATGGATAAACCAGGCTACAATCCGTGCGGGATCAGAATGGGATAATACCTTTTGGAACTGAACCGAAAATGACAGATCTCGAGTAGCGTCAGTAAAAAATTTGTTAGTTCAACGTTCTATCATAGGGTTAAGAAATTGAAAATACACAAAAATGTTTAATGGTTGTAATTTATAAGGATTAAATGTTATTGCTATATACAGGGTGTTAAAAGACCGCCAACAGACCCGAAAGCCACGTATACAAGACACCAAAACAAAGTACTTTTTCGATATATTATTGCTGGGAAATGATTTTGGTTTTTTTAGGTTATAATTTTGAAATATATTTTATTACGCAATGGACGTGTAACGCACAGAAATCATATTGCGCAAGGGTGGGTATAAGTTTATGTTACTTATCCTTGAAGTGCCGATGTTTAGAATACATTGCGGGTTGCAATTTGAACGTCGTTTTTTGTAAGAAATATTCATAATTTTGATATGGCTTCTTGAGAGGATATGTTAAGAACTAGAAACTGAATACATTTCTGCAAAAAAAAAGTTTTGTAAAGTCCGCCTTTGAACCTCATTATCTCAGAAACCGTTGATTTCCCAGGAATAGTTCCTTTGGCGAAAATGTTTATTATGATGAGGACAATACGTGGTTTCCCGCTTTGTTGGCGGTCTTTTAACACCCTGTATATTTGAAATAAGCTTGTTTGTGCGAAAACATCCACATCTATTAAAAAAAACAGCGATGTATTAATTAGAGAACAGACTAGACGTCCAGACAAGCTCTTTATGACGGACCAGAGACTTGTTGTAAGTCGGGAGAATGCATTCGCAATGGCTATCCAAATTTTCAATCACATACCTGCAAGCCTTAAGCTATTAAGTCTCCCTATGTTTAAGGGTAGACGATAGCAACGTGGCGGGAAATTCAAAATTTTCACAGTTTTTTACATTTTGTAGCTAAACTGAACAAAAATAGCTCAGTTTAGCTACAAAATGTAAAAAACTGTGAAAATTTTGAATTTCCCGCTACTTTGCTATCATCTCACCTTAAGAAAAAAATGTTTGACCTTTTATTAGATAAAATTTATTACAAAGTGAGTGAATTTACTAATGAGAAATTTTAATATTCTATTAATAATTTTATGCAATGTTTATTCCATTTAACATTTAATTTGACATCTGATTATTATTATTAACAATTTCTGACACTTTAACTTATAAATAATGTAAATAATGTTTGCACACCTACAGGTAGAACATGAAGAAAATTTTATTATTGAACACCTTGTACCTTACCATGTTCTGGCAAATAAATACTTTTTACTTTACTTTACTTGCTTTAATTGAATAAAACGTGATAAAACTCGAGCAGACACCCACGCACACAGAAAACACAAGCAAGTTTCGACGCGAGTATGCCATAGACAACTACAGGGTGCACTCTAAGTCGATAGCGAAACTTTACGCAGGCTGTCTACTGATCAATACCAACAACTTGTACTAGGTGGCGAAAAAAATAGAGCGAAGAAAATATCAGCTGTTTCATACATTTGGTGCAGTACTGAGTCGACCTTTTGTATGGAACAGCAGATATTTTTTTCGCTCTATTTTTTTCGCCACCTAGTACAAGTTGCTTGTATTGATCAGTAGACAGCCTAACTAAAGTTCCGCTATCGACTTAGAGTGCACCCTGTAGAGTTTGCCGAAATGCTGACGCTACAGCTGACAGGCGGACCGCGAGCGTCTCAGTTCCAAAAGGTATTATCCCATTCTGATCCCGCACGGATTATAACCCAACAGCAGAGCTATACCATCCTCTAAGTTAGCATAGCCTAAGGGTGGCATTAATAGACGTCTGAGATCGCCTACTTGAGCTCGATCTCAAGTAAGTGAACTCAGAAAAGTGAAATGCTAATTTCAAGCCTTGGCTAATGTCAAAACTTGAATAGCTGTCAGCATATTAATAGAAACAATCTTGAGATTGACATTGACATTAGCCAAGGCTTGACATTGGCATTTGACTTTTCTGAGATCAACTACTTGAGTTCGTTCTTGAGTCGACGACAATTATTACCACCTCTGTTAGCCTAGTATACAGACCTTGTATTCTCTTAAGGCTTAGGTATAGGCACCACTCGAGCGAAGCCAAAAAAAAAATTTGGATGATTTTTTTGCTAAAACCGAGAGAAACCCTAGGCTTAACTATTTTTTAGGACCTAAGGCCTAGATTCCAGATCCTAAAACCCACAAATAAATCCCATCACCGCCTAAAGTAGCCGTTTTTTTCTTGTGCGGGATTTATTCGTAGGTCTAGGATCTGGAATCTAGGCCGTTTGTCCAAAAAGCAAAAAACGCATCCAAAAAGAAGATAATATATATTTTTTTTATTGGCGGCATCGGCACTGTGTGCCTTGACCTCCCTCTTAAAGAAGCCCGGCAAATATTTAAAAATAATAACGTTAAAGAAAGTTATTACATTGTTTATTTCAACAAGGGCTATTTTCCAACGATTAAACTGGTTTTGACGGTTGACGAGTGACTAGATTCGAGAATGGACGCGCTGGAAAAACAAGCACAAAGCATTAAAAGAAAAGCCAAGCTTAGAGAAATTCTCAATTCAAAAATCGCGGATAGTTACAGAGTTGATCACAAGTCTCTAACCGCGCGTAATTTAGCATCTTGCGTCACATCAAAATTAAAATAAAACTAAATAATTTAA
Organism: Zelleria hepariella; assembly: GCA_949319315.1. Taxonomy (NCBI): domain Eukaryota; kingdom Metazoa; phylum Arthropoda; class Insecta; order Lepidoptera; family Yponomeutidae; genus Zelleria; species Zelleria hepariella. The sequence continues at coordinate 18,458,575 of OX439378.1, forward strand.
AATCCGTTTGCGCTACCTCAAAGAGGCAGCGTTTGCAAGTTTAAAGCGGCAAAGTAGATTTAAAACGGGCGGGCGATAAATAAAGCAGCAACCTACACTGGATGGACGGTTCTATCACTAACGTTCAGAGTTTTAAAAATTCTCCACCGGGATATTGAGGGAGAAAAATTTGTACGTCAAATAAATTCTTGTCACTCGTAAATACTTTGCATAGATTGGATTCAGGGGAATTCCCGCAACAAAGACGCTCGAGGGCGGCTCCAATAAAAGAGAACGATTGGATTGCTTTTGACAGAAAAGGCAATACGGCACTCGTGATGCCAATTTTGCCATTGTTTCCTGTTTAAAGGATTTTTTCTCTTGACGAATCAAAGGAATTGCTCGGTTATGCCTGTTCATTTCATAGGACGAGCCGCGACCACATCGACATGCAGAGTACTTTGTGAATCGAAAATAAAAGCAACTACGAACGTCGTCGGATGATGTCATTTTCTTTTTATTCCCTCCTTCAATTCGTACTCGAGTACATTTTTACGATTCGGGCATTACTTTTTGCTTCTCTATAAAATGTTTTCATGGATGCTCCGCGCATATATAAATGTTAATTGCGTATTTAATGCGAGCGTATTCTCGACGCTTTCCTTCGTTTGAGGAATGATGGAACATGATGGATCGAGGAACAAAGTAATAGAAAGTACCTACGCAATGAGATTAGCAACCGGCTACTTCCGCACTATTTAGGATTAATCAGAAAGAATGTGTGTTAGTCTAGCTAGCCGGTGTGTAAGTTCTACAGGGTGCACTCTAAGTCAATAGCGGAACTTTAAGCAGGCAATCTTACAAACAACTTGTACTAGGTGGCGACAAAAATGGAGTGAAAAAAATATCAGCTGTTCCATACAAAAGGTCGCCTCAGAACTGCGCCAAATGTATGAAACAGCTGATATTTTTTTCGCTCCATTTTTGTCGCCACCTAGTACAAGTTGTTTGTATTGATCAGTAGACATCCTACTTAAAGTTTCGCTATCGACTTAGAGTGCACCCTGTAGTGATTTTCCGTTCCCAGGAATATTGCCAATCGCTGGAAACATTGCCAGAAACATTGCCGGCAATGTTCGAAATTTATATTTGATCTTAACTTAAGTTATTTCAGTATTTGTTCACTGAATTATACATCGTTTTAAATTCTCTTTAACACTTTACCATAACTCTTCACGAATTTGATTGTTAGTACGGATTATAGATGGATTTTTTTTATGAAATTTGGATTCCATGAAAAAACTGCAAGTACAAGACACTTATGCATGTCACTTGATATTAGCATGAATTAACAAAAAATATACTGGGAATCTAAGGAAAGATTTGGAAAGTTTCGGAAAGTTTCCGGAAATATCTCCAGTGGACACAATGCCAGGAGCGGAAATGTTTCCGAGCGTGCACCACTAGTAAGTACCTACCTATACCGATACTATTTCTCTCGTAGATAATTTGAAACCTTACACACACAGTTCAACCTATCCAATAGTTGTTTGTAATAAATCACGCACTGTAAATCTTTACCAGTCTGTTGTTAAAACATTGCGGTACCTAAACTTGACGTGTCTGGTAACTTAATGATTCGCGATATTCACACATAACTTTGGTTTAAAACGGGTTGAATCGCGATAAGTTTAGTAGGTAAATGAATGTAAAACCTTGACGGGTCGTTTACGTAGGTTTTTGTTTTGTTTCGTAAATCTAAAAAAAAAGAGATTTTTTTTACTTTATTTTGATTACAGATGTAAAATTAAATAACTGTGACCTAATTGTGGCATGTTGAATAATATCACTGAAACTAACTAACGCAAGACCTAATTACTAGACCATCGCAACATTTTAGTAGCAGCCATAATACAGTAACCCTTTATCTACTTCCCTTTATAACTTGACAATAGCAACTACTAGCTAGTAATATTAATTTCCTCAGAGCCTATCGCAGAACAATATTCCCTTTCGCCTGGCATCTTGTCGTTTTGTATTGGAATGTAATTTGAACGGACCTATCCGGAATATTCAATTCAGCGCGAAGACAAGTTTGAAAATTAGGTTATAGGAATGCCATTCAAATCGTGGAACTACGTTTGTTGAGATTGTAAACAGAAACGGAACAAAGAGCATAACATGCTCGTACTAAGGGTGGCATTAATAGTCGTCATCTCAAGCTCGAGCTCAAGTAGGTGAACTAAGAAAACAAAATCACCGACTTGAGACCTTGGAGAGATAAAGAAGGCTGTGCCTTGGCTAATGTCAATGACAAGCTCAAGCTATACTCTATCCACCGAGACAAGTTAATAGGGAAACGTCAGCGATGACGGTTAATGCAGTGTACAGAGTACGTGTACATAATGCAGTGTACAGAGTACGTGTACATTATAGTCTGTTCGTGATACCCGTACTGTGCAGACGCGCTGTGTGCTGTGCATATTTTATCCGTATCGTTCTTGTTCCGTGACCTGACGTGTTTTTTGGACTCATTGTTCATTGTTGATGAAAATTGGCTCTGGCGCGGTTGTTCAAGAAATTTGTGAATGATTCATCGCAGACGATAATAAGCTTTTACGACACTTGTTGTTTTTATTTCTTCATTTATTTATAGAGACAACTGTCACAAAAAAATACAAATTCACTAAATACTCTCGCAAAAAGTAGCGCAGTGTGTACGAGCATTCAGAAGGGTTTAGCCCACTGTCTTTTTTTGTCTTTGTCATTTGTATGGTATTACGTAACAGAGAGAACGCTATATTAACTTGTCTCCGTGGATAGAGTATAGTGTCTAATAATATGCTGACAGCTACTCAAGCTTGACATTAGCCAAGGCTTGACATTAGCATTTTTGTTTACTGAGATCACCTAATTGAGCTCGAGCTTGATCATTAATGCAAGTTATACCTTTACCCTCACACCCAATACCTTGTAGGGGTTAGCGATACACTTATAAATACAGATTTGTTTCTCTGTTCAGCCCCTCTACTCTTCTTTGACGCTATCTGTGTCCGTTTCAATTACTCTGCTACTTCGTCCGTTTAAAAAAAATATATGTCACTTTTTTGTAAAAAGTTGTAAAAGTCGATTCCCGAAACCGTGAATTTGTCAAAGCTATGGTTTTAAAGTTATAGGGGTTTAAAGGTGGCCGCGCCATCGAAACGCGGAGAACTGCGTGGCAACCCGGATCTTCGTAACTAAGCGTCGCCGAGACATGAAATTCAGGCAGAGAGTAGATTGACTTGGTTAATAATTTGTAAAAATATAGAAAAAAATCCTAGGCTTATAGTTCAGGAGCTGTGCGACTAAAGCCCTGTGGCCACGCAGACGAAAACACGTGATATCTCGCTGAAAAAGCGTCGTAGAGGTTTGAAATATTTTTTAAATCCAAGGAATTAAGATGTTAAAGACTTGATCCATACACAAAAACACTCCTAAATTTATCATTCAGGCGCTGTGAGACTAAAACCCCGTGGCCGCTCAGATGAAAACAGATGATCACTGATATCGCGCTGAAAAAGATTCGTAGAGGTGTGAAATATTTAGTAAATCCAAGGAATGAATTTGTCAAAGATTTTATCCGTACAAATAAATACTCCTAGATTTATAATTCAGGCGTAGTGAGACTAAAACCCCGTGGCCGCGCAGACGAAAACACGTGATCGCTGATATCTCGCTGAAAAAGCGTCGTAGAGGTGTGAAATATTTTGTAAATCCAAGGAATGAAGGTGTCAAAGATTTTATCCATACACAAAAACACTCCTAGATTTATACTTCAGGCGCTGTGAGACTTTATACCGCGCTATATTGCTTTTAGTGATTGCAGATCTATACAGGGTGTTAGTTTGCAAGCGTGCCATATTTTAGGACGTGATTATACTGCTGATAAAGAACAAAAATCAATCATAAAAGAAGAGTCGATTTTTTTTTATTTCATTTTCATACGTCACAATTTTTATCGATAAAGACAACGCCCAGCTCTAACATCGAAATATCTCGCCCATCCCTAAATTTTAGTGTTCACAAGACGAATGAAAAGACGAACGGTTTGGCAACAACCGTGCACCCGATGCACCCACAAACACGCAACATTCGCACCCCGCCCGAGCGGGAGCGGCATATGCCGTTAACAGTAGATAGAATAGAACAAACACACCGCCGCGCGCGAGTGCACCCCCCCGCCCCCATCAATCAGCCTAGCCGCCACCCGCCATTCACTCAGTGACCGGATATCCTTTGTGACGTGTGCACGTAGCGCACGCTCCTTTACTACCTACCTTTGCGCGCGCGCCGGCCGCCGGCGCCGCCGCCGCCGTTTCGTAATGGTTGATGAGATGTTGGGCGACGTGCCAATGAACGTTCATCAAAACCTCAATTGTCAGCAGGACGGAGCTCCTTCGCACTACGGACTCCAAGTGCGCGAGTACCTAAATGATATTTTTGGTGACCGCTAGGTAGGAGTTAGGACGTGGAGGCCCACTGGCCTGGCCAACGCGGTCCCCGGATCTTACCCCCCTAGACTTTTATTTGTGTGGGAGAAGTGAACAGTGCGGCTGTGTTGCGTGAAAGGATTATTTCTTCTGCCTTCCAAACTGTTAGTGAAAAAAGTGTTTGTGTTGCAAAATTGAAAAAGCAATTTGTGTCGCCGTGCATAGCGCAGAATGTTAGCCACTTCGAACAATAATGCTCCATACAACTTAATAATTGTAAGTACCCTGTAAATAGCGTATCAATTAGTGTAATTTTTTTAACTTTTAGACTCATAACTACGCCAGATCATCGATTTATTTGAAGGTAGGTTAGTACTTGGGTATGTCATCTACTTCCTACTTTTTATTACCTACCTGTAAATAAACTAGTAACACATTTGCGCAATATTTTCCTACCTACTAACCGCCTACCTACCAAAGAAATGTTGTTTTGTCGGTCCTAAGCCCGTGAGAATAGGAAGGGAGATCTGAAATCATCTGTTTTGTTGTTGTTATTGCTGTCTCTTTCGATCGGTGCCAACTTGGCAACGCGGTCTCGGTCTCTTCCCAATACGTGCGTAGTCATAGCACCTCTAAACTTAGGTTATTCCTATTCACACCCTAAAAAGAAGTTTAATTTTTATCTTCGGTTTTCTTGAATCTGTGAGACTGTGAGTAGGCTACATTAGCTGGTAACATGAATTACTATTTTTTCTTTAAATATGGCACGCTTGCAAACTAACACCCTGTATTAATAATTTCGTTCAGGGGTACGGTATATTAATAATTTCGTTCAGGGGTACGGTAGACTCGAACGAAACCTTACCTGAATGATAATACATAAAAAAATAATGATTTAGAGTCGACAACATCTATCCGCAAATTTCGGATTGTCGAGTATTTTGTTAAATTCTAATGGTGCTGAGTGCTGACAGACAAATCGCAGTCGCCATAGTGACTGACACCGGATGACATCTAAAACGTTCCGTTTCATAATATATTTTTCAGTCGTTTCGCAAAGGACACTTTTTAAAAGTAGGTTTCGATCGAGTCTACCGTACTCCTTGACGAAATTATTATTATAGATACTCTTTGTTATGAGTTTGACAAGGTAGTAGTGAGTGAACTCACGGCTGACGGCTGAACAATAGATATCAGGGCCGGCTGCAGGTCCGGGTCGCGGGCCACCGCAGGGGCGGACTCTGTTCGCATGTAGGTCGCTACAGATGTTTGACCAGCCCGGGTTAGTTCTTTAAAAAAACTAAACTATCGCTTGCGGCCTCACTCACAATGAATGTAGTGAGCAACTGCGAAAATTTTATCGGCCATTCTTTGTGATGATAAATTCTTTGACTACTTACGAGTCCGCTGCTGAAGCTCGAAAGACGGAAGCTCGAATAACGGAAGCCCGAATAAACTGAAGCTCGAATAACGGAAGCTCGAATGAACTGAAGCTCGAATAACGGAAGCTCGAATGAACTGAAGCTCGAATAACGGAATCTAGAATGAACTGAAGCTCGAATAACGGAAGCTCGAATGAACTGAAGCTCGAATAACGGAATCTAGAATGAACCGAAGCTCGAATAACGCTAGCTCGAATGAACTAAAGCTCGAATAACGAAAGCTCGAATGAACTACGTATAGCTCGACTACAAAGGTTGGGAGAAAGTTCTAAGGGGTCATATATTGGAGTCATCACGGGGGGGGGGGGGGGGGGGCATGTTGGGGGTCAAAGAGGGGCCATGTCAGGGGGTCCAATAGGGTCATATTGAGTGTCATATTAGGGGGTCATAGTGGAGTTATGTCAGGGGATCATCATGGGGCGTCATGTCAGGGCTCCATCATAGGGTGTCATGTCAGGGGGACATGGATTCCTTATGACTCCCAGAATGGCCCCCCTATGTCCCCCTAATATAACACTCCATGATGATCCCCTGACATGCCCCCCTCGAGCTTCCGTTATTCGAGCTTCAGTTCATTCGAGCTTCCGTTATTCGAGCTTCTGTCTTTCGAGCTTCAGTAGCGGACTCACTACTTACCTCTTTTCGCTTTGTAGTCATATGACGCCCCAAATGTTATTATGTAGGTTTGTATTTTAATTACCTTTTGCTGAAAACCTAGCTATTTTCCTGAATGTTCCATCTAACTAACATGCAAACATTCTGCAGCTTACCTTTAATATTCATTGAGAACCGATGACTACAGAAAATATCTACCTACATTTTGTACCTAGACGAATATTATGAGTCACATTTCACCCGAGCGAAGCCGGGTTTTCATCTAGTAGTGTAATAAAGCTCATAAATTTTTCTTCTCTTTTTGACGCTTATAAAAGAGTTCCACGTAAGGGAGAGGCAGGAGCTATTTTTACCTGAGCCCAGCCAGTGGCGTACCGTGGGCAAATGGCGCCTAGGGCAAGCATCGTAGTTGCGCCCCCTTCATATATCTTTTTTCAGTGGCGGTGCAAGAAAAATGTGAAGTTAACTGCTTCTGCTTTTGGTTATAAAAAAAATCGCATTCCGCGTTAAATTTCACAAACGATTAGCCATAAACGCGCGCGTAGCGCGCCCGAGATTTCAAAGATTTTATCCATTTTGTAAGCCGCGTTAAGGAGCAAATCACTATCCTTGGACGAGGTGTATTTTCATTACAAACGCGCGTGCAGCGTGCCCGAAATTTTACCGATTTAATCCTTAAATTATGCTAATTACCATAGTTCGTAAATAGGACGAACGCACGCAGCGTGCACGAAATTTCAAAATTTATGTCACCATTAGACAAATGCGCGCGTAGCGCGTTCGGAAATTCACCAATTTTTGCCTTTTTCGAAGGCATGGCGAGTTTTCTTTACAAGTGCGCCCGAAAATGTATCGATTTTGCCCTTAAATTATCATAAAGATGTTTTTTTTTTTTGTAATGGTAATGGGATGACCGCGTGCAGCTCTCACGAAAATTCAACGATTTTACCTTTGAAGTTTATTGTTCGTAATGGAGCAAAAGCACGCAGAATTAAAACAAATGCGCGCGTAGCGCACTCGGGAAATCATAAATTTTAGCCTTTTACGAAAGCGTGACGAGTTTTCTCTAGAAGCGCGCCCGAAAATTATTTATCGATTTAAACCTTAATTTTTTTTAATGTAAATTTCGCCTCAAGTGGCGATAAAAATTTTTAATGAAGAGTTTTTAGCAAAAAACGCATCCAAAAAGAAGATATGTTTTTTTTTCCATTGGCGGCGCTATTTGTGCCTAGGTTTGGGCCTTAATGGAACAAAGGGCGCAGAAAACGGTTTTTTAACATAAAAGGAGTTAAGTTAGGAGAAATCTAGACATCAGTGCATAAAGTTCATGCAACTTGCCACGGATTGTTAGCTACTTTCCTCATTTTTCGTCAATTTGGGATTCAGTTTTTGAAGAACATGTTTAGGTAGTTAACTAATATATAATAATTTGAAGTAAATTGTTAGTTTATTTTGAATTCATGAGTTGCGGTTTTGCGCCCCCCTTGAAGTGGCGCCCAGGGCACGTGCCCTGCCTGCCCCACCCTAGTTACGCCACTGAGCCCAGCTTCAGACAATCTACGCGTGCATACGCGTGCATTGAACACGCACCTGAATGAAGCTCGTATCGCTTTGTCCTCTAACAACTAGTCTGTCGAGCATCAGTGGTGAAAGGGATCTAAAACAAATTTTACATGCATGCCTGCAGTCAATTACAATGGGGCACTCATGGAATAGGCTATATTGGAGCCTACTCAATCATTTAAGCCCCTGAGAGAACCTCTAGCGGATTAAGGTTTACAAAAACATAGGTATTCTTACAAATTAATAAATATACAAATCAAAGAATAAAAGTCGACTGCATTCGTCGAAATAAAGATTAAAATATTGACGTCATGAAAATCTAAATAAACACTTGCTAACTCTATTAATTATGAATTTGAATCTAGTATCTTAATCTTTAATTTATTTATTTTGTAGCGATATAATACAACGTCCTCCACTAATAAGTGACCACATAACATAACTGTAGTGCTTGGAATGATTGAGTAGGTCCGTCTAGACTAGAACGATGATGAAAAACATATTTGAGGTAATTAATCACCAAATCGATAATAATATGCAGTGCAAATGCATGGACCTTTTAAGAGCCCATGGCTGGCTGCCAGAGACAGATTTGTCTCCATCCCCCATTGATCGCGAAGCAGCCCCAAAAGTTAAATCTTTTATACTTATAATAAAACTCTACCGAAGTCAATTCTGTACATTGAATATTATTAGAAAAAAACTAGCAGGGGTTACTAAGTAAACTATACTGAATACAAAAATGCAAAAAAATCGGTCTATGTCTGTCTGTCTGTCTGTCTGTCTGTCTGTATGTGTTTCAGTCAAATTTAGGACCGTGATAAGTCCTGGTGCTGGGCACAATCTAGGCTATCCGATGTTCAGAATACATTGCAGGTTGTAATTTTAACTTCGTTTTTTGTAAGAAACTTTCATAATTTTGATATAGCTTCTTGAGAAGATATGTTAATAAGGTGATACTGAACACATTAAAAAAAAATAAAACCTGATAAAAAAAGTCTGATTTGGAACCTTATTATCTCGGAAACCGTTGATTTCCTAGGCATAGTTCCTTGGGAAAAAAATTTCGTTATGATGAGGACTATATGTGGTCTCCACTTTGTTGGCGGTCTTTTAACACCGCTCGGTATTCAATACAAGCACTCGCCGCAAACAATAATTTTGCATTCATTGTTTACCGTTGAGCGGGATATACAGAGTTATTAACCGTATGCTTTGCTTGCTGGCTTAGCACGAGAATGAGTAAGACTTTATCTATGGGCTTATAACTTTATCTATCCCACTCTACGTCGAGGGAGATACTTATAAACCCCTTTACTTCCTAAGCCATTCTTATGCTAAGCTTCCTGGTATCTTATCACGGGCGATAATGTAAACAGTACATATTTATTATTAAACTAGTTGTGCCCGCGACTTCGTATGCGTTTTTACACATTTGACATTTAATTTAAATTCGACTGTGGAGGAAAACTCAAAAGGAAGGTTTTTTTTTAACCCCCGACCAACAAAGAGGGGTGTCATAAGTTTGATAGCTTTGTGTGTGTGTCTGTTTATGTGTTTATGAGGGTGTGCCTGTCTGTGTGTCTGTCTTTGTGTGCCCTAATCTAAACAATACATTTATGATTAAATATGTTTTGTTTAGATTAGGTATCGCCTGTGTAAGATACCAGGAAGCTTAGCATAAGAATTGCCTGGGAAGTATGGGGGTTTATTATGTATCTCCCTCGACGTAGAGTGGGATAGATAAAGTTATAAGCCCATAGATAAGGTCTTACCCATTCTCATGCTAAGCCAGAAAGCAAAGCATAAGGTTGGGTTAGAGCGTATCTACCGCAAATAACTCTGTCTATCCCGCTCTACGGCAAACAAAATATATTTTTTTAATATCAAGTTGGGCTCAGTAGAGTAAATATTTAAAAAAGGCACAAAAAAAAATTTCAACCTCGCGTGGGTTCAAACCCAGAAGATTTCGACCGCGACGCAACAGTACTACATTTCTAACATCGATGAACTTTGTCCGACCTCCACCGAAAACCACTCACAATTCCCTCCAGCAAGCATCATAAGGCTGGGTTAGAGCGTATCTATGGCTCTATCCATCCCGCTCTACGTCAAACAAAAGAGTGAGATACCTATTGTTTTAAACCCATAGATACGCTCTAACCCGGCCTTATGCTACGCTAACATTTTCCGCCAAAATAAAATAAAAACAAATGCCGATTTTTCATTTACAATATGCGCCCCAAATGCCAAAAGTCGTAGCGTGCTATTATACAGAGTGTTAAAAGACCGCCAACAAAGCGGAAGACCACGTATACGTACGTATACGTATAGTCCTCATCATAACGAACATTTTTGCCCAAGGAACTATGCCTGGGAAATCAACGGTTTCCGAGATAATAAAATCAGTCTTTTTTTTTTTTTTCATAAATGTGTTCAGTATTACGTTCTTAATATACCTTCTTAAGAAGCCATATCAAAATTATGGATATTTCTCACAAAAAATCAAGTTAAAAATTGCAACCCGCAATGTAGGTTTTCGAAAGAATGTGGTTCAAAGACGTACTTTTTTTTTTGCCTAAATATGTTGAGTATCACGTTCTTAACATACCTTCTCAAGAAGCCATATCAAAATTATGAATATTTCTTGCAAAAAACGGAGTTAAAATTGCAACCCGCAATGTATTCAAAACATCGGATAGCCTAAGTTACTCCCAGAAACGTGAGTTACGACCATGTTAAGTTTGGTTGAAAACTATTCAGCGGTGTTCGCGTTTATCGTGTTCATACAGACAGACAGACAGACAGACAGACAGACAGACAAACAGACATAAACCGTTTTTTTTGCATTTTTGGATTCAGTATAGTTTACTTAGTAACCCCTGCTAGTTTTTTTCTAAAAATATTCAATGTACAGAATTGACTTCGCTAGAGTTTTATTATAAGTATAGATTTGTAAATGTATTGTTTAGATTAGGGTTTTTATTCTATTGCTTTCTTTTGAGCCCTGCTACCGTAAGTTAATAAATAATAACTATTAAATTAAAATACCCCCGACATTTTAGCTTCAAATAAGCATATTTTATAAATAGTAAACCAATTTTGACAAAATATAAATAAGAACATTCGCTAGAAAACCTGCTTTCAAATTTTAAAAAAACCTTAATCTTCCAAATCGTTCACCCATTTAAGAGCTCCGGTGCCACAGACAGACACACCCTCATAAACACATACCTATACAGACACACTCACAAAGCTGTCAAACTTATAACACCCCTCTTTTTTGGTCGGGGGTAAAAAATAAACCTTCCTTTTGAGTTTTCCTCCACAGTCGAATTTAAATTAAATGTCAAATGTGTAAAAACGCATACGAAGTCGCGGGCACAACTAGTTCAGATATAAAAAAAATATTCAAACACCCGGCGAGCGCCTACGCTTTTGTAACATAGTAGGTATTACCTTTATTTTCCACAAAATACCTCAAGATAGCGGCACGTCACGTTTACACCCGCCATAACGGCACAACTCAAAACCGCGCGTGTTCTTACGCCGAAAGGCAGCAGAGCTCCTACCACGCTCCTACCTAAGGCTATAAAACCGGGGAACGGAAAATGTATGCAAAATGGTAAGATTTAAGCAACGTTAGCACTCGTTACGCCGCACAGTGGTCGATTTGTACGATTTAGGCGGCCAAAAGTCCATTTCTCAAAGTTAACTTATAACAAAACTAATTGATTCCCGGAAAAATAGACACCCCGACTGCCCAAACCCCACCCCTCCCCAGTTCCTAGAACTGCGTGCGCGCCCCCACAGGTAGTCGGAACTTGATCGTCGCGCAAGCTGTACGCGTTCGTTCTCGACACTCTTAGCGCAACCGATATTCTAAAGTGAATATTTCATTGGATATTATTCAGTTACAAGTGAAAGTGATGGAAGTCGAAAATTCAGGTAAGCTCCTTCAAATATAATTTAAATTAAGATAAGGAATATCAATATTTAGTGCAGTTACAACGTATGAAAGATCGCCCTTTTTCATAGAAAATATTATCATTTTTTTATTTTCAATAGTAAAAATGTTGTACTTCCGAGACCGTCCGAGTTAAATTCCTTATGGTTTCTAATAGTATAGCTCTTTGAGCAGATAACCACAAAAAAAATAGCCACCACCTTTGACCACTTCGCGAGAAAAATAATAATTCATTAACTTAGGCAGAAAGTGAGAAAAAATCCTTTTTTGTTTCTTTTGCGTTAAAATTCCTTTTCGTTGTTCTAGGTTCATCAAGTTACTCGGGCATGGAGGTAGTAACTCGCAGATATCTTTTTGATAAGATGATTGAGGAAAACTCTCCATCAATAAACGACAAATTGGAATACTTACAAAATTATTTGTTAGTGTCTTACGGGGACTCCGACGAAGACAAAGAGTATATAAATCATAAATTTTCATATTTTAAAACAGAAATAAAAAAGAGATGGTCCAAAGCACGCAACACGCTAGAAAAAATTCTTATAAGCAATGATGCATGGTTAGCAGGAACGTTCGAGATGCCCATAAAAACGCATAATAAGTCAGGACGACCTAGCAAAACATTCAGTGAATGTAGTGAAAGAACTAAAAGGAGGAAAACAGAAAAAGTTCGCTCCTCTGTAGGCAAAGAAGTGATAGTTCACGCAGCGCAAGTAATTTTACAAAAAGAAGGAAAAAGAAACGCCTCGCAAGTCCTAAAAGATATTACAAATTCGCCTGCAGCCGCAAACGAATGTAAAAAAAGACATTCCAAATCAAAGGCACAAGATCCCCTTACGCCTCGGGAGGCACTGCGAATGTGCGTGGACGCTGATTTGACACGAAGTCAATATGAAATTGTGCGAGCAACCAACAGAAGCTTTTACCCGTGCTACGAATTAGTGTTGAAGGCTAAACAGGAATGTTACCCACCCAAAGAGACGCTACGAGTGACCGCTTCCTGTGCTGAAAGTGATCTACAATCTTTGTTAGATCACACCGTCACGCGATTATCAATTTTCCTCGAAGAAGTACTAATGACTCTTACAGAAACTGAGAGAAATTCCTTGCAGATTATCTGCAAATGGGGTTGTGATGGTTCACAACAAGCTCAATACAAACAAAAGTTAATGAATGACGCCGACTCGGATGCAAATATATTTTTGAGCTCATTCGTGCCTCTACAAATTGTTTGCGGCGAAGACAAAACAAAAATGGTTTGGCAAAACCCGACTCCTTCTTCACCACGATATTGCCGCCCGATACGATTCAGATTTATAAAAGAGTCTACAGACATTACAAAAGATGAAATAAATTACGTTCGGGACAGTGTGAAGTCCCTAAAAGCCACGGAATTGGAACTGAATGGGCAAAAATTCTCGGTTAGCCACAGTCTTAAAATGACCATGGTGGACGGCAAAGTTTGCAATGCGGCGACTGACACCAAATCAACGAGTAGATGCTACATATGCGGAGCCACTTCAAAAAACTTTAATGACTTAAGTAAAAAAAACGAAATTCACCCAGAATCGCTTGAATTTGGCCTATCAACTTTACATGCCAGAATTCGATTATTCGAGAGTATTTTACATTTAGCTTATAAATTGCCCGTTGGGAAATACCGTGAAAAAAGAACCAAAGCAGAAAAGATGCTAGAACAACAAAAAAAAAAAAAGAGATTCAGCAAAGATTCAGAGAAGAAGTAGGTATCTTGGTAGATATGCCAAAATGTAATTTTGGTAACACAAATGACGGCAATACTAGTAGAAGATTTTTTGAAAACCCACATCTGGCTGCTGAAATAACGGGAATAGACTTTAATTTTATTTATAGAATTAAAGTTATTTTGGAAGCCATATCAAGCGGTCACAAAATAGATGTCCCGAAATTTGATGAATACGCCATGGAGACAGCAAAACTGTATGTAGAGTTATATGGTTGGCATTCTATGACTCCTACCATGCATAAAATTTTGGTACATGGTGGAAAAGTTATAGAAAATTCTCTAGTGCCTATTGGTCAACTTTCGGAGGAAGCTGCAGAAGCTCGTAATAAGCACTTTCGCTCATACCGTCTAAACTTTGCTCGAAAGTTTTCACGCGAAGACTGTAACCTTGATATTTATCACAGGTTACTCTTGACATCAGATCCACTCATCAGTTCAATGAGAAAAAAAAAGAAGATCCGATCAAAACCATTTTTGCAGGAAACTTTGGAGCTTTTGCTTCCTGCAGAGCCAAATACAAAAGGCACTTGTGATAAATGCATGGAAAGTGACGGTGAGGAAGAATTGTCTTTTAAAGAGTAACATAACAATTTGTATGTTAAACTTTCATAAAATATTGTCTTATTGTTTATGATTCGGTACCTAACATTGTAAGTAACATTTAGTATAATAATGTGGTAATAACTGTTGACCATTTAATTTTAGTGTATACTGTATTTTTTTGTCATCCATATTTTATTTTCAATTTAAATAGGCATGCAGACTGTAGAGAATAAACATTTTTTTTTATGTACGGCCGTCTTTTACTTAACAAATTGTGATAATTCTTAACCCAAATATCAAAAACTACTAAGCCGATTTCGATAATTCAAATGAACTCAAAATATATATTTTACACCAAAGGGAGATTTAAAGAAAATTTAAAAACATTGGCGCTATTTACAAAAATATTTTCACAGAAATGTTTTTTTGTATAGAAAAATACGCTTTCAATGAAACGAATAGGGATAAACATATATATTCACTCTAAAATACCAGATTAGCATTTGTTGTCGTATTTATGACTGAAATAAAGCATAAAATAATTTTGGCCGCCTAAATCGTACAAATCGACCACTGTGCGCCGTGATGCCGGGTAGAGGCATCCGCTGAAAACATTATGTATGAGAATGATACGCGGGCTGCGTCGGGATTTATCCTGGGCTTCTGGGCAAGCTTGGGCGCAACGCGACACTTGGTTAACTGCCCATATTTTCTCTCTAATAAGCACCGTAAGACTCCTAAAAAAATGGTTCATTTCAATAAGAGCTATTTTCCCGTAAATAAACCGGTTTTAACACATGAGTGGATTTTTTTGAGAATAGACACGCTGATCCCATGATCCCTTGATCAAAGGTATCGATTTTAATCGGGTTATTTTATGTCAAGAGGCATTTCATAAGCATTTCAAGATTACATACCAAGTGTACTTGCTTCTCTATTTTTGCCTTTAGTCCTATTCATTTATCTAAGTCCATAATATACTACCTAGTATGGAAGAAAGCGTTCTTAGCAATAAGACCGCAATTCATAATTTCAATTTAAAACTTTATGTGTGTAATACTTTCTATCTATGGCCTTGCTTTGTAAGGTTTAGCGGTAGGTACACAGTTGTTAAGACAAAACCGTTTTTCTCCCACAACGCTGAACCGGTACACGATAGACGTTACAGACAGATAAGCCGGTGTCCAATAAAAAAGGGTTCTGTCCTTTTTATTTTCCTCTATGGGTCATGCACATGCATGAAGCCGTACTTACCAATTAATTGTCTCATTTCCCTTATGCTCCCGCTTTGGAAATCAGTATGCGTGCCTCGTGAGTGGAGATGCGTGATTCGGCAGCTCCGTAAAACTTAAGGGCTTGTCTGGCGATATAAAAGTTCGAGGTGTACCTACACCTTAACAAACTGTTGGTTTTTTAAGTCTCGCATAAATTATTTCTTTTCTATTTCATGCCATAAAAATTGCTTGAAAATACGATAATAAGTATATGTCGGGATAGTGCGCTAGTTAGTTTCAAGTGGAACCGTTTTCAAAATACAAAATGTTTGCAATTTTTTTTTTTAATCCTCTACCAAAAGTACAAAAGACCTTTTCATCTCCCACGCTCGGAAAGTTTGCTGTTACTAGTAACTTACGATCGTGTAAAGGCCGGATTTAAACTATCTGCATTTTTGTGCGCTTCGAAATTTGAACGTGACGCCGGGACAGTCTTTCCCGCGCCCTATGGTGTTGAAAAAGAAAAAAAACACTGGCCGTTTAAGAAGATGCCAAGTCCCGGCAGAAAAAAGAGCCTCATTCATAGTTCGTTTACACGCGTACTTCAGCGAAAGTGATTGTTCGTGCCCATTCTCTATACAAAACTGTGAATGTAAATGGGGCATAAGCATCTTTTAAAAAGGTAAAGTCACGTAATAGAACATTCAGAAACGCGGTTTCTTCTTATAGTCTTTTCAATATTTTGTACACATATTTATTTAATAATACCAGTAAATAAAAAAAATGCTTCGCTTCTGTTTTATCAAATAGATAATTATGTTTTGGTTTGTTAAATACATTTTTTCAAACGATATTACTAATTTCATTTTTTATCTCCTAGAAATTTTTATATTACATGGTAAAAGTTCAGAGTGCACCCGGAAAAAAAAAACATTCTTTTATTTACATAATTTTTGTGTCTGGATAAATAAACTTCAGGAAATTATTAATAAAACGAATGGTTTTAATACCAACGAAGCTCAAAACTTTAGTGCGGCAGCCGTAACTACAGTAAAATATGCTTTTAAAAGGAACTTATTTGACTGACCTGTTTTGCCTGTAAGTAGTTGTCTATAGAGTTTTTCCCGCTTGGCTAACAAAGTCATTTCCTCGCTTCTGTGAGATGAAAAGTTTTGTGTTTCGCACGAATGCAATATTATTTGCGTCTCGTGCTTCTGAATACCTCGCTACGCTCAGGTTTCTTTTTTTGAACCACTCGCTACGCTCGTGGCTCAATTTTAGAAACCTTCGCTAGCTTGGTTTTCAATACAAGCACTCGCCGCAAACAATAATTTTGCATTCTTGCATAACAAATAACTATTACAGCTGCGTAATGAGGTAATTTATACAGCGTGTAGTCCACTTGATTTTTGAAGTAACCACTCGGACTCTGAGACAATCTTTACAAAGATTTTTATAAGGTTAAAAAAATTATCTCGGGACAGGATTTGAACCCGCAACCTCTTGCATTCCGTGCAGGCGCTAACCTAACCTACTAACCTAACCCCTAACCTTGCTAACCTAATAAAAATCTTTATAAAGTTCCCTAGCACGGGTTAGTGCTTTAGAAAATACAAAAAATCTTTACAAAGAAATTCAAATCAGAAATACTAAATTATACTTCCAACAAAATAATGCAACGTCTTCGCTCAGAACTAGGGACTAGAAGTCAAATGGCGAGACCGATTTACAATTCAAGGCTTCTGACCACTATCGTCCGATACCTACATAGCGATCGCCCATAGGACGCTCGTCTGCGGTCCCTTTGACTTGTAAATAGTACTGTAACTGTACTGCTATGTGCCTCCGAGCAGGAGCGCCTTTAGGATATCTTGACCTATGTACCTCTATGTTGACGTTGAAATATTGACCAGGTTGCGTTTTCGGCTGTCTTATCCTTTCAGCTGGAGACGAGCATTACTGAACACTAAATATGCGATAATTATGTTGTAGACGGTGACGTGCTCGCTTAGGACTGCTAAGTATCCAAATTATTCAATCATCATCACCACCCGACAATATGATTATAAAGAATTTAAAGATCGTACCTATGCTACCTAAGACTTTGGTCAAACGAGCAGGTCAATTCTGGAGAATGTCGAATAACCATTTTTGAATGCATTTACATTGTAATTTCTTTTTTTCAAGAATTTCTTTGACGGTTGTATATTTTACGTCCCCAATAATCGGCCCCCAGGGTTTACACTAAACACGACCCTGCCTGCCCTTAGGTAGAAGCTTGGGTGATGACGTATCTAGTCGTTCGCCTGTCTGGCAAAGTAAGTGTCTATTGTATTTTAATTTGATGATAAGACACAGAAACATCTTCATTACATTAAAAAGTCACTTGGATGGAATAAAGAAATAGTACAGTTCACAAGCATGATGAATAGTGCGTTATGAATACTCGTGAAGTTATTACTTTTTGCTTTAACAAAAATCACACCTGGCCACTACATAGGACGCACAACTAGCGCCGCCAATGAAAAAAATATCATATCCTCTTTTTTGATGCGTTTTTTTACTAAAAACGCTCTTGCGATTTCTCAACGCGAGGCTCAATTATTTTTAGGACCTAAGGTTTGGATTCCAGATCCTAGAACTTAAGAATGCAATCGATTCTCGCCAAAAGTGGCCTCGCGTTGAGAAATCGCAGGAGCGTTTTTAGCAAAAAACGCATCCAAAAAGAAGATATGTTTTTTTTTTCATTGCCGGCGCTAGTTGTGCGACCTGCTGCGTCTTAAGCCCTAAAAACAAAAAAAAGTGTTTTTTTTTAATTTGGTAAAGACTTTGTTTTGTTTTTTTTTTTCAATGAATTCCAGTGAGTATTTCATTTAATTAAAAGAAGTTTTTATTTTGCTATAACTTTTCGGTGTTAACAATTTCCCTAAAAACTGATAAAGAAAATAAACTTCATGGCATGGTTTTCTACATTTTCAACCTTGTTTTTCATCACATAAAAAAATTACAAAAAAACGTGGATGTAGTTTTTTTTTATCGATCTCTCCTTCACACTCACAGACTATAGATCATTGACGCAACATTACAATCGTGACTTAATTTTTTTCAGAACTCTTGTTCGATCTCCGAATAAGAACCAAAACTAGTCGGCTATCCCGACATCAATAAAAGTAAGAGAAATCGTATTATACAAACAGCCTCAGAACTCAAAATCGTTATGGAAGTTGAAAATCGCTCCTATTTATTCCATTTTGCCCGACTCCCCTTTGGTCTTTTGCTGCTATCTTGAAAAGCAATAACGAAGTCAATGGAAAATACTTAACTTGGATCGGATTGCTCTTTGTTGCTACTGTGCTGAAGCATAAGTACTAAAATAGATATTTTACATTACCTGTATTTATTATCCAAGATGGAACCGTCCTTTGTAAAAGTTTTGTTGCCGCATTGTTGCTAGAAAAGCTTATTTGAGAAAGTCCGGTTACTTACATCGATCGCAGTGGAGTTCACCGCGAGCGTTGTACCTACGTGTATGTATAAGTGGTCTTCGGGCGAGTCTTGCGCAGTTGGCGGTCGGAGTCGAGGGTCTCGAGCTTCTCGATAGTTCTTCTCGGAGTTGGGCTTCTCGAGCCACATTCGTGCCCATCGCCGTAGAAGTTCCCCTACAATTCTTGAGGCCGCCGTCATCGGATCAAGATGAGGAAGACATCATCATCATCATCATCATCATAAGAATAGCTTACAAATAGATGTCAATGCTTTGATAAAAATATTGAAACTCAATGTTATGAATTTTTGATCTAATTATGAACACAGAATTATTACGTTTTACCAATGACATTCTACGTTTTACACTTGAAGTTTCAAATACAGTGTAATGAAACAAAAGCAAACATATTGCATTATTCTCTACGCGGAATATCCGGAGACACAACGATGCGCACACCTCATACGATTTCTGCTCAAACCAACTACACACACGGTAACTTGTGAACTTGTATTTAATCTTTTCCACGATTATTCTATTTCTACGTATGCCTCTTCTCAATGCTTACTCCATATATATATTGTTTGTATTTCATGTTCTTTGTGTAATACTTAAATATACCTAAAAAATTAGCGAACCTAGTTGTTTATTTTTATGTCTCTACCAATTGAGCTACCGAGTCAAGTAACTGTCGATGCGAATTTCTTCAACTAGTCTCCGTCAAATTTTTTCAACTTATTATAAATGTTTAAAATATTCCCTAGCACCGGTTAGTGCTTTAGAAGAAACAAAGATAATTTGTTTTGTTCAACTTTTTTTTAACATAAAAATAATGTCATTTAGTTGAATATTAGGTTACATATTTCAAAAAGAGTTAGGACCTTTTGCAACTCATTGTTTAAACATAATTTGGCAGAACGAGACAGATCTATCACTCGCGGGAGCCGAGGCCAACTAACCAACTGTATGAATGCACGTTTAAAATAAATACATGGAATTGAATATAGCTGGATTATCGTCTACAATTATCGACAGGTTCACAGTGAGTTCAGCCGCAGTTCAGAGTAGTTTCAAGCGGTTGCAACCACCGCCGGCCATTCATTTCGGCTGCCATTAAAGGCTCCCTTTTAACTAGGGCTAATTTATGCAGCGCACGGTTTGCCCGGACAGATCACAGAGTGGTGGGTCCATTTTGAGCCAATTTCGGGACAAAATCACGGCTGCCGAATGTGCTATATGTTCCGGAAAATCTGGACCTGTTTATTCGAAGCCGGTGGGCTCTGTTCTCGACATTGTTTTCTGCCGTTTTGTTGATGTAACTTCGCCTAGCAACATGAGCCTGTCTCGTCATGTCACCTTGGTTTTATTGTTTGCTGTTACGGTTTTGTTTTTATCTGACTGCGGCGAAGCTCTTAACGGTTTTTGGGCTTCCCAGATATCACAGAGTCCAGGTGCTGTGCCCACATATAGATGTAGAGCTATGCTTCTTGACCGATTCGATGATGTTTTTTTTTTAAATAAGATACGGTAGGTACTTGTTATCAGTGAGAGAAAGTCATTTTGCAAAAACTGAAGAACACTAAACTCAGGCTGATCTACTCAGGAAAATGCTGATCCGATACTCTCTGTACACCTACATCTATTTATAAATGTATTAAAAGTCAGTACGTACAGTTCAATATCCATGACTGCTGACTGCATGATAACAGTTTAACCCCCTGGCTTTCCAATGTGACTAGGACAATTAATTAGCGAACATAGGCGGAAGGAGACAAATTTACCTCAGCCGCGAGCCAGGTGGGTAAGTCAGTTCTCGGCATCACTACTGACGCCTGTTACTGACCCTGTGTAAATGAACCTTTCCAAATCTCAGCGCTGGCTTACTCCCGATTTCTGAATTGAGAAATTCGCTAAGCAAGCACTTAAGTATCGTTCTGTCTCTGCAGATTTCTCACAAAAGATCGTAATAGAATTAACTTTTTACTTAGTAACATTCTCAATTTCTGGTTTCTGAAAGCGGGCATTAGAAATCTGTCGAGTTGAGCTACTACTGCCGTCACCGGGCCTATTCAAACCGCTCGCTCACGTTCAAATTTGGATGCGCGTCGTTTGTAACCCTCTAATTTTTCCACTCGCTTTGATTTCCAGCTACACTCGGAATAATGTTTAACAATTTAATTTGCTATAAAACGGGGCGTCAATTAGCCCGCTTGCCTTATGCAAACCGTTCTTGGAAAGCACATTAATTATTCAATTACTTACGGAAATATTTTGAATGAACATCTTGAATGTTACAGCATTATAATTACGTTTGGGTTCTCTCTCTCTTTATTTAATTTGAATCAAATAAACGCAAAAGTAATCTGTAAAGAGATTTCCGTAGCTTATTTTAAGTAATCTCACAAGGGGGAGAGTTTATTTACTTTGTAGCCAAATATACCTCACTTCATGTGCCCTACTCGTAATAAATTTATGATTTAGTTACTGAACTGACGACAGTATCACCATGGCTTTTAATGGCAGGTTAAATATCAAAAATATTCAACCCGGTTGGTGTCACCGAATTCGGCAATTCACAAGAAAGGCTATTCTCCTGATCATGAAGGTAAAATACGCTTAGGTAACATGCCAGCACTGCCTACATATGGTAACCTTTCTTGGACTATAAAGTGGCGTCCGACGCTATCGGAAAGTAACCGTCCATACTTAATATTGGGATGCTGGTGGTACAGTGAGGTTTGGTTTCTGCTTACTAACTGCAAGATACATCATCACAACGCGGGAAAGCCTTGTGTCCAGCAGTAGACACACGATGTAATGATGAATTTAGGTACCAAGAATTTTTACGTGCGGCGATATCTATAAACTCGAATGAGCCGGCGCTGCCGCTGTTACAAACATTTCCCCTGTAATATCAGCGTTACGGAGGAGTGATCATAAAGGGGATTTAAGAGCAGAATAATAAAGTTCAGGTGTACAACGCTAATGTGGAGAGTACGAGTGTTGCCGCCGCTCGCGACATCTCTTAATCTGCGCAGTAAATGTGTTACGTTTCCTTCATTTAAATGCCGCGAGCATGAGAACCCGCGGGAGGCTGCCACGCACGATCCGGCCATAACTCCGCAATGTCGTTTCTTTTATTTCTTTATTCTGTGGCTTTTTGCATTTTTAAATTCTTTTTTTGTTGCCAGCATTTTGCCGCCGTGGCCAGCAGCCAGCCAGCACCGGCCAATTACTAAACTTGATGCATTGTCTCTCTGTATTCGGGCTTGGTTATTAAAATATGAGCTATAAATTACTTTCACGCGGTTTTAGCGCCGCGCGAGGCTTTTACGCATGACGCGCTTCCGGACGAGTTTGTCACTTAATTAATGCAGTTGAATTTATTATCATGTTATGGCGGTGTCTGGCTGAAACTCGTGAAACCCGGTATACGAATAATAAAAATAAAGTGGCAAGAAATTAAAAAAAAATAATTTGATGACGGCACCATGGCAGCCGAAGATTTCCGCCTACCATACAAGAGGAGATTTCGTACCGTGTTTGAATGCTACGGCCTCAAGGACAACGCTCTTACTGAAGCAATCCAATCACATCGGCCCAACAACGGCCTGACCGGAAGGACTGACGCAGGTTTAACTATTCAGTTTGGCCTCATCTTAAAGTTGATCTCGCTTAAGGCCGCTTAAGGCTTAGCTATCAACTAGCAACTGTCAAACAACTTAACTCACTGCTATACTTATTGAAGTGTAAATCGGCCTTAGTGTCAAGATTTTCCGCAATCGAAACTGTTACAAAAAGTCAAAAACCCCATCCATCCATTTCGGTCCGATAAATGGCGCCCGAATCAGCTCTGTCGCAATTATAGAGCATTCGAAGATCCATCAGGCTTTATTCGCGGGCACTCGCATCGGGTCATTATTCAAGTTGATTAACATCCCCGGATCTCGCGGTAATCCGTCACCCAGCGCCTTGGATGATCATTGTGTCGGTGATGGCACTCCACGTCTCATGTTTACGTATTACTCTTGCTTTATGGCTTGGCAAGGTCATGAGTATATGTATAACGATATAAAACTCTACCTGACGTGCTACGCACACAACAAAGGGCCTGCACCGCTGAACCGATAAGTATGAAAGGTCAGAAGTTGCGTTTTATGGCACAACCGGGAGGTTGGTGGGCACCAAGAAAGGAATTTGCAAATTATAAGTTAGGTACTGGGTTGTTTTTTATTCGTTAAGGCTGACATGCGTGACAGTACCATCTTCTGTTAGGGGTTTGAAATGTTTTCTATTATTAATTATCATAGGAACTACTACTAATGTACGTACCTTATGGTATTCATGTTTTTCCAGACCGACTATTCTAATCAGAAAGCATTCCATCAATGGCATAAGGCCGGCCTTTACAGTGTACAATGGCATTGGTGCTCTGGCTGGAAGAAATTTCTTTAGAACTAAGTCCGCCCTTGTACGCGTACTCTCACTTTCATATTATCTAAGTCTCTGTATATTATGTGTGCAATAAAGTGTATCAAACCATTGTCAAACTCAACAAACATTATAGTACGGAAGCCGACCGCATGATCTTCACGTCACTTGATACAAAGATAAGCTCTATGGCTTCAAATAGAAAAAGTTACGCTGAGCTCGAATCAATCGGTCTTATTACTCTGAATTGGCCGAAAGGTCGAAAAAAAGGGCCACTTCCGGTGCAAAAAAACACCCGATTTTACGTGATCTGATACAAGAATGAGACTGGTGGCTTCAATTAGAACTTCTTTCGGAGAAGCAGAAAAACCAAGTCTGTCAGCTCTGGAGTGGCCGGAAGTACCTGGCAGACGCTCTCAAAGATCACGATTTTGCTCCAAATTTACGTGATCTGATACAAGAATATGACTGGTGGCTTCAATTAGAACTTTTTTAGGAGAAGCAGAAAAACCAAGTCTGTCAGCTCTGGAGTGGCCGGAAGTACCTGACAGACGCCCTCAAAGATCATGATTTTGCTCCAAAATTACGTGATCTGATACAAGAATGAGACTGGTGGCTTCAATTAGAACTTCTTTCGGAGAAGCAGAAAAACCAAGTCTGCCAGCGCTGGAGTGGCCGGAAGTACCCGACAGACGCCCTCAAAGATCATGATTTTGCTCCAAATTTACGTGATCTGATACAAGAATGAGACTGGTGGCTTCAAATAGCCCTTGATTAGCAGAAACAGAAAAACCAAGTCTGCCAGCTCTGGAGTGGCCGGAAGTACCCGACAGACGGCCTCAAAGGTTCATGGGGACTACTACATTTACTTCATCTGGTACAAAAATGGAATAAGTTGCAAATGTTCATGTTTAAATAAAGGTTTTCTGGTAGATACACACTGGATCAGTCAGTTAGTAGAGTGGAGACTCGGGCCTGGAAGTGTTCGCCAGAAGGATGTTACTTAGTGACCCGACCACAAGGATCGTTTTTGACATTCTCGGATAGAGATGGGCGGTGAGTTAATACTAAATAGTATTTAATGATTCGGTAAAGAAAATATGAATATTTATTACTCGTTTTTACTGAGTATATACCCAAAAGCAAGAGTTAATACTTTTGCATGTACTTTTGTTGTTGGTTTACAAGGGCAGCACCATTAACCGTTAAAGCTACAGGAAAACTGTCGGAAAAAAAGTCTTTGAATTGCGAAAATATCATGAATGGCATTTACAGATTTTGAAAAATATACAAGGTGTTACAAATGTACCTAACTCTTTTTACAGTGTAATAGCACCCGGTGATAGGGATCACAACCTAAATATTTTTTTTGTTCTATGACGTTCCGTTAATTTTTTAATTAATAAAATGTGAACGATGTGGCGGGAGAAAAGTATTTTTTTAATATTGTTTTCATTGACTTTCACAAATTTTTAACAACTCAAAGCTATGTAAATGCACCTACACGCACAAACATATTTTTAAATTTGAGCTAATAACAAAAACAAAAAAGTTATGAAATATTTCAATTTTGAAGTTATAAAATAAAAATTGTTATTTTCAACTTTTTTTCACAGATTTGACATCCTGTTGACCAGTAGGTTACACCCTGTAAAAAGAGTTAGGTACTTTTGTAACACCTTGTATACAGGGTGCAAGTAAATTGGTAAATTTCACCAAACTAATTTTTTCGTGCCATATGATTTTGTTTCTAGTAAATAAGGATCAAAAGCCATGGTCAAAACATTAGAAAGATATATATTTTTAAATAAAACCAATTCCATAATACAGGGTGGCGCGTTGAGACAGCACCATGAACCGTTATAGCTACAGAAAAACTGTCAGAAAATAAAGTCATCAGATTGCAAAAATATTACGAGAGGCATTTACAGATTTTGAAAATTATAGACAGGGTGCCAAAAAATTTGCGATTTTGACAACACTTTTTTTTCGTGCACATTCGATTTTGTTTCTTGTAAGCATCAAAAATCATGGTGAAAATACATGCAATAATTAAAAAAAAAAAACATTTCCATTATACAGGATGGCGCGTTGAGGTAGCATCATTAACCGTTATAGCTACAGAAAAACTGTCAGAAGAGAAAGTCATCGGATTGACTTAAAATTTATTGACATCTTTAAAAATTATTAAAATTATTATTAATTATACTGTTTAGCATTATGTACTTATAATATTTGCATGTGTCGTGATTTTCGTAATATACGAACTAAATACGAGTAGTTTCCAATGTTATTAGCAATAAATGAAGTTGAGAATAACCATTTGAACTTTGGTCAAACATTTGCGTTGAAACAACCAATGACGTTTGAAGGCACGTGCGCGTGACAGAGTATAAAAAGGCGCGCTCAACGTCCAAACGGGGATTCTTGTTCCGACGCTCGAAGTGAAAGGGTGAAACTCTGCCCGATTTTTATTTAAATTATCGAAGTATAAAACTAAATTAAATTTTAAAACTTAAACTTTCGTGAGCACAGTAAATTAAATTATTTAAAGTAAGAGTATTTGTAAAAGTGAAATATATTATTATTTAAAAGTGATCCAGTGGCGTTTTCATTATAAAAGCAATGTAAAAAATATTTATGAAGAAACCAGAGTGTAAAAAAAATCGGAGTGTGTAGACTTAGGTCTTTACAGAAATGACAGTCATCAATAAAATTAGTATAGTGCCAACATATTAGATGTTCATCTGTCAATTTTGTGCTGGTTGTCTGTTCCTTGATCGAAAAGAAAAAATGAGAAAAATACCGTATGTGTGTCTTACAATGTGTTTTAGACACGAAGTTCAGAAAAATGGTAAAAACGATACAAGTATTTAGCACCGTCCGCTTTTCAAATATTTTTCGATTGCATCGACCAGTATAACTGAACCAAAGCAACAAGCAAGCAAACTGGGATGCTTTTTGCGCTTTCGTTCCGTGGTCAGTAAGGTACACGGCCACGGAACCCTGTCAAAACAGCCTGACCACAGCATTGTCTATTTGTCTATACACAATAGGTTTCATGGCCAGGCGGGCCTGTAACTTTAAACTTCTCTAACTTTGTCTATACTCATATTCGTGAGTTTTGAGGTAGGTAAAGACAGCCAGCACCATTAACCGTTATAGCTACAGGAAAACTGTGAAAGAAGAAAGTCATCGGAATGCGAAAATATTACGAATGGCATTTACAGATTTTGTAGAATATAGTTAGGTATAGGGTGCAAGATTTTTTTTTAAACTTAAACTTTCGTGAGCATTGCACATTTTTCTATTAAATCACAGCACACAAAACTGGCTGTGTTAGATAGGTCCCAACTAATTCTAGGGTTTGATATGTGAACATTTTCGATTTTTTTTGTGTATTTGATACAGGAATCGATTTTGTGCATTTTTCGTTGCGCGCGGGCGATTCACTATACACAGCGCCTTAATAGAAAATTGCAAGAAACGTTGTTTTTTTGACATAATTATTTTTACGTGCCATTCAATTTTGTTTATTGTATTGATCAAAAGTTACTATCAGACCAGCCATGGTCAAAACACGCCAAGTGCGAGTTGAACTCACGCACCGAGGGTCCATGAAACCATGGTATTTATTGAATGGCTGCACGGAATCTTCGTTTCGTGAGTCCGGCTCGCACTTGGCCGTTTTTTATTTATATTGAAACATAGGATCGATACAAGCGATGCTCTATGTATAATCACCAACTCGCAAGAAAATGTAGAAACCAGTCGTTTGGGTATTCCTACTTCAGCTTATTTAGCTCATCTTTTTTCCTTTGCTTGTCATTGATGTGGTATACAGACCTTATTGTTATTTACATGTATTAAAAATAAATCAGTTTATGTCGAACCATCTGACGTATTACTACAGTCATAATGATTTTTACACTCCACACCCCTCGCGCCCTCTACCTGCTAAAGTAGCCATGTGCACCATCATCTACCTACACTATCTACATCTGCACTATAATATTATAAAGAGGAAAGATTTGATTATTTGTTTGCATTTAATAGGCTCCGAAACTAATGGACCGATTTTTAAAAATATTTTACCATTAGAAGCGGACATTATCCTTGATGAACATAGGCTACTTTTTAACGCGGGAAAATGCTTAATTTCTACGGGAAAACGGGTAATAGGACAACGGGTAGTAAGAATAATTATCCTTTTTTTACATTAACTTCTAAACGGCTGTACGGCTGACAGTAAAAATCCTGACATCTGTCACTTGGACTTGTTACCTACTTGTTGAAAGTCTGTGTTTTTTTGTTTTGTTTTGAGATTTAACATTTTAGAACATAATACTGGGCTGGGCCCATAACTGGGCCTGAAAGTGTTTTTACCCTTGGTGTACCTATCAATATCTTATTAATTATTTTTTATCCAAAAAATACATTCCGTACAACAGTCCCAAGTAATGGATTAGAGTGGACATAAAGTCCACAAAAATCCATCAATGGATCTTTTCAATGGATTTTCGTGGACAAAGGGCACTTAACCAGTAAACTAGATAGTGCGGGGGCCAAAACAAATCATTTTGTACACATATAAAATTACAGTTAAATCTACCGTGTAGGTGTATGACTAGACAGAACAAAAAATTACCATTTTACGTGTTCCAAGTAGTCATACATGGATGTAGAACTAGGCGGTTTTTTCTTTTCTTAGTAGTCATACCTGTAGAACTAAGTGTAAGTTACGAAGTATCTTTCATAGCCTGAACAGGTAAGATGGTGATACTGTACACCATACACCAAAATCCTGATCTTTGAGGGCGTCTGTCGGGTACTTCCGGCCACTCCAGAGCTGGCAGACTTGGTTTTTCTGTTTCTGCTAATCAAGGGCTATTTGAAGCCACCAGTCTCATTCTTGTATCAGATCACGTAAATTTGGAGCAAAATCATGATCTTTGAGGGCGTCTGTCGGGTACTTTCGGCCACTTCAGCGCTGGCAGACTTGGTTTTTCTGCATCTCCGAAAGAAGTTCTAATTGAAGCCACCAGTCTCATTCTTGTATCAGATCACGTAATTTTGGAGCAAAATTATGATCTTTGAGGGCGTCTGTCAGGTACTTCCGGCCACTCCAGAGCTGACAGACTTGGTTTTTCTGCTTCTCCGAAAGAAGTTCTAATTGAAGCCACCAGTCATATTCTTGTATCAGATCACGTAAATTTGGAGCAAAATCGTGATCTTTGAGGGCGTCTGTCAGGTACTTCCGGCCACTCCAGAGCTGACAGACTTGGTTTTTCTGCTTCTCCGAAAGAAGTTCTAATTGAAGCCACCAGTCTCATTCTTGTATCAGATCAATTCAGAACACGTAAATTTGGCCCAAAACCTGATCTTTGAGGGCATCTGGCAGGTACTTCCGGCCACTTTAGAGCTGGCAGACTTGGTTTTTTTGCTTCTGCGAATCGAGGGCTAATTGAAGCCACAAGTCACATTCTTGTATCAGATCACGTAAATTTTGAGTAAAATCATGATCTTTGAGAGCGTCTGTCGGGTACTTCCGGCCACTCCAGCGCTGGCAGACTTGGTTTTTCTGCCTCTCCTAAAGAAGTTCTAATTGAAGCCACCAGTCTCATTCTTGTATCAGATCACGTAAAATCAGGTGTTTTTTTGCACCGGAAGTGACCCTTTTTTTCGACCTTTCGGCCAATTCAGAGTAATAAGACCGATTGATTCGAGCTCAGCGTAACTTTTTCTATTTGAAGCCATAGAGCTTATCTTTGTATCAAGTGACGTGAAGATCATGCGGTCGGCTTCCGTACTATTACGGTACTTGAATTTTTTTACTGATATTTCACAAGTTGTTGTTTTAACTTTACATTTTTGAAAAAGTTTTTTTTTTCAAATAGTCGCTCAAATATATTTTAAAGGCCTGTCCGTTACTTGTCACCTCTCAGTTTTGTCGGCAAAATCCGCCGGACACAAGATTACCTATATCTGTGGGCTGCCTTGTTAACTAGTCTGACCTTTACCAGTAACTGCATCAACGAAATCAAACAACATAACTGGAGTAGCACGCAACATGAAATCCGAGTCGAAGCAAAACGTTGTTCGCTGAAACCGTGCCGTTATTCCATTTCCCAGAACAGCCCCTGGGCGAGACCGCGTATGTAACCCGTGTTAACGTTTGTGGTCGGAAATGTTCTACAAAGCTTTCCTTTGCCCTATTATATAGGGTGTTAAAAGACCGCCGACAGACCCGAAAGGTACGCATACTAGACACCAAAACAAAGAACTTTTTCGATAAATTATTGCTGGGAAATAATTTTGGTTTTCTAGGTTATAATTTTGGAAAATATTTTATCGCGTAATGGAAGTGTAACGCAGAGAAGTCATATTGCGCAAGCGTTGACATAAACTTAGGCTACTTACGTTCGAGGTGCCGATGTTTAGAATACATTGCGGGTTGCAATTTCAACGTCGTTTTTTGTAAGAAATATTCAAAATTTTGATAGGTTTCCTTGAAAAGAAATGTTAAAAACTATATACTAAACACATTTCTGCAAGAAAAAAATTTTTTGAAATGTCCGATTTTGAACCTCATTATCTTGGAAACCGTTGATTTCCCAGGCATAGTTCCTTGGGCAAAAATGATCCTTATGATGAGGACAATAAGTGGTTTCCCGCTTTTTTGGTGGTCTTTTAACACCCTGTATAAATTGGTACCTACGGCACCAATCCATGATTCTATTTTAGTTCAAGAGTGACGGCGCTCATTAGAAGGCAAATGGCCACGTTCCTCCGCCAAGTTTCGCGGACGGCAGACGGTGCATACTAGACGCATAGGTGATGCACACATGACGCATAGTGATGCACGAGTGACGCAACAGGAACGCAAGACATGCCTATTATGTATAGTGCTAAAGTAAACTTAAGACAACTTTGTAAATCAACAGATATTTTCAAAATTGGCAAATTTAGTGTAAGGTTGTTTGACAAATATTAGAATAAGAAGCTAGAAATAAAAACATTAAATCTGCCAACAAACTAATTTGGCGGAATGACTGTAATAGTATAGTTTTTTTGGCTGAATTTACTTACTTACTTAAAGTAAACTTTTATGTTATGTTGAAACTTAACCGTCACTCTACATGCGCGTCGAGTCTCAAGTTTGAGGTTAGACGTGGGTTAGGGGCAATGACACCTTTTCGGGATGCTACATCTGAGATTACCCATACAGAGGTCTAAGTTTTGATTTCACCGGCCTTGGATTTTGTGGAATCGGCGATCATGAATGAAATTCAATGACTTCCAATGTCAATGCTACTAAAAATACCTAAGAAAGATTTTAACACAGTATTTGAACTTTCGATTTTGAAATACTAGAAATACTTTTGTCGGAATTACGGAGCAAAATATTATGGTCTGATTGATGCGATTTTATGAGTTTTTTTTTTGCGTTAAATGCCATTTTTCATCTTTCACCGCCCTGAATCTAAGATCCCATAAACCCGATGAAATGGATTCGGCTCAAATGGTTATTTCTAATCAGGTTTAACGTAGATTACGTGATCTAGCATCCCGCTTGCATTTGGTGAAACCCAGTCTCAGAGCTGAAGAGTTCAGGCGCACTCTGGAGATTAGTAACCGAGTCACTTTGCCAGGAAAGGCGTAACGCAGCGCTATCACCACCCGGGGACTCGTTTAACTTTCTATAACTCTAATAGGGCGATGGAGTTATGGTCGTAAAGAGTAATTACTAGTTTCGACAGCGAGTTTGGAAAATTTTACAGATTTAGAAGTAATTGACCAATGTCATAATTTTGATTCGTCCGCTACAAGCCGCTGCCATCAACATAAGGATCTTTTCAATAACAGTGTAGTCTATAGAACAAAAAAAAGCTTCAGACAATGTCGTCCCTTTCAGGAAATTAAAACTCTTATTATCATATCCACGGATGAGTATAGACTATCATGGCAGCAATATCCAGCTAGAAAGCGTTTGATACAATGCTCTCTTCCGCTATTTATATCGACTTAGAGCACAACCTTATGTCGCTGGATACTCTATCTCACGAAGTCCGTTTGGATATGAATGTTGTCGGCGTGCATGTATACAATGTATACAAGGTGTGCGTAAGCGCGGCAGCGGCTCAGTCACGCTCAGCTGCGCTTACGCACACTAAAGCATTGTATACATGCACGCCTGACAACATTCATAAACAAACGGACTTCGTGAGATAGAGTATCAGCAGCACAAGAATGCAAAAACAAAAGGTTTTTTAGGGTTCTGTACCCGAAAGGTGCCAAACGGGACCTTTTATTACTAAGACTCCGCTGTCCGTCTGTCACCAGATTTTATAACTTGAACCATGATAGTCACAGATTATGAATTTCTGTTGCCGATAACAAAAAATTAAAAAGTCAGAATAAAATAAATATTTAAGGCGGCTCCCATAAAACAAACGTGATTTTTTTGCCGCTGTTATAGACAAGGTGTTACAAAAGTACCTAACTCTTTTTACAGGGCACCCGGTGATAGGGATCACAACCTAAATTTTTTTTTTGCTCTATGACGTTCCGTTAATTTTTAAATTAATAAAAGTGAATGATGTGGCGGGACAAAAGTATTTTTTAAATATTGTTTTCATTGACTTTCACAATTTTGTAACAACTCAAAGCTATTTTAATGCACCTACACGCACAAAAATATTTTTAAATTTGAGCTAATAGCAAAAACAAAAAAGTTATGAAACATTATAAATTTGGAGGTTATAAAATAAAATTTGTTTTTTTCAACTTGTTTTTACAGATTTGACATCCTATTGACCAGTAGGTTACATCCTGTAAAAAGAGTTAGGTGACACCTTGGATAATGGTACGCGAGTCCGACTCGAACTTATCCGGTTTTTTTTTTCTTTTTATGGCACCGATTATCGCTTCTCCGTCAGTGGAAGCTCAGCCTCCTCAGCTATTTTCCTTTTGACGCACACTCCGTCTAACCTACCACCCATTTGTCATAGCCACGCCACGGTCATCGGCATCACCCTAAATGGTATGTCCGCGCAAATAGACAACCGCTCTCTACGGTGGGTGAGTAAAATTTTCCGACCTGTCAGACCTACGTCAACGCTGAGAGAGATTCCTTGGATCCGCAATCTCCTTTGCATGGCTTGGAGGACTGTCTGAGCTTGGGAAACATTGCTGGGCCTCAAGTCTATAATGCAGTTGTGTCTTGATGTGGTTACGATAGGTTCAGAGTTGTATGAGAAAAACAAGGAATAAGCTGTTTTATCCTAACAACTGTGAACATATCGTAACACAACTGCGTTACAGACTTGAGGCCCTGGTGACGTTCTACTCCATCTAAAAGGTGTTATAAAAGGTCCTAAGTCTTTTTACAAGGTTAAAGCACCCGGGGATAGGTTTCCTTCTTATCATTAAAACAGAAATAATGAAGACTATCATAATTGTAGCTGTAGTCGGATCAGCTTTGTCACCCTTGTATTTAAATACAATAGTTGGAAAATACCGTTTATCTTGCGGTAGGAATAGACGTTTTGATTTATTCGCCGGATCAAGTGTAGAGTATAATCCATCAGTGGCGGTTCCTAGGAAGCTATTCACAAAACCAATCGACTTCTCTACACAGGATATTCGATTCAGGCCTAGTTACTATGCGCATAGATTTAACAAAACCAGGCTGTTGTAAAAAGAACAAACTAGTTCTATTTCGTTGGGTAGAAGAGGGCTACGATGTCCAGACATTTAGGCCTGATTTTTTAATCCTCAGTTAAAGCCCCAGTTAGTTTATTCGACCGATAGCCCATACAAAATTCGTTCCATTTTCAAATTATTCCTATTTGACCGAGCGAGGGAAGCGAGCGAAGTTCTCCGAGTCTACTGGAACAATCCGGCGTTTGTATGTTTGCATGTATGTATGTATGAATGTTCGTTCGACGATAACTTGAGTTTTAGTCGGATCGTCATGAAATTAGGCAGGCAGGTAAATGAGGCTCTGAGAATTTTTAAGTTCGAACATGAGCCAAATCGGTCGAGGGGTTGCTGAGATATGGGGGTCGCGAGTTCATAGTTCGGGGCGAACCACCATAGTTATCTGGCGATTGAAAAATCGGACCTCTTGATAAACTAGAGTTCTTATTCGGTGATCTATTAATCATATTTGTAACTTTAGTTAATGCGCCGACTAAGTAAGATGTAGGTAGCCTGCACAAGTGCACAAGGTGCACAAGGTGCACTTGTGTCATGTCGCAATAGCTGAGCAAAGGCCTTCTCTCACAGAGAGAGTGAATCCCTGCTGATTGGCGTGTTTCGTGTTGATAGTATTATGCCTCAGAGGATCAGGTTTTCCTCACGATGTTTTCCTTCACGGCTAGGGAGAGGCATTAAATAAATTGAGGATGCCTGCACCGGAATTCGAATCTGGGACCTCACGCTAGTGTATTAAACGTTCTACCGCCGCTATTAGCTGCTAGAAGTTAAACGATAATAAACCCGTGGTGCCAGGAAAATTAGGTAAATTACTATTCAATCTCGATATAATAGGCATTTGCATTGATCCATTTGTAGATACCGTACTGGGCTGATTAATGTGCTGCATTGATTGACTTGTAGATTAGGTGTATTTGTGAAGCCGTAATACCCTCCCGCGTTGTCTCGTGTATTGAGCGCAATCAATTTACTCGCTACTGTTACGCTTTTGTCTCCCCTTTGGCTAGAGTCAAACATAATAAACGTACTTCAGGATTTAGGTATACACGCTTATAATACTGTAGTCCGTGAGCATAGAATCGATATTATATGTTGATTGTTAAAATTAAAGGTTACTATTTGACACCATGAAATTGTAATACATTATGCCATTGTAACGGCTTTTCCGTAGTCATGAAGCTGTAAAACATTTTCTATCTATCCAGCCCATAAATAAAGCCCACTGTTGGGCATATGCCTCTTCCTTTTCACGCAGACCCCCTCGGTCTAAAGCCAATCTCGCCCATCGTCATCCCGCTGTTTTGACAATGTCATCGACCCATCGAGCAAAGGTAAAACATGTTGTTTGGCCCGGATTCTGAATTGAGAAATTCGCTAAGCAAATGGGTAAGTATCGTCCTGTCTCTGCAGATTTTTCACAAAAGAGCGTGATACAACGATAGTTAAGTATTTGCTTAGCAAAATCCTCAATTCAGAAACCGGGCCTTAGTATATCAAATCGGTACGTTTAGTTTCTATATCAGTAGGCTCGGCGAACAAAATTACAACCGAACCTTTGCATATCTGAATTATTTTTCAACCACCCGCTGTGACGGTTTTCATGTTATCCATTGTAAACCGGGATTAGCCTCACTCAATGTCATAATTAGCAACGCTGTCTCTCTAATGAAACTGTATTCGGGCCGCAGACTCGAGTCAAAGGCGAGATAAGCTGTTTCATAACTGTAAAGAGTCTAGCGTTGAAAATTACATTCGCGACAAAGGTACGTATAGCGTTACGTGAAAATGAAATGAGTGAATAGCCGAGCATACATTAGACTATGTAGACTAAATGCCCGAATGTGCTCAATCTTTTCTCCCTTTTTATTCATATTATGCTACGTTCATACGAGGACGAAACATAGGCAAAGGACAAAGGTATTCTCAGAATGGTCAATTGACAAGAATAGCAACTAAATGGTGGTGTAAAAGAAATTTGTATTCTTTGCCTTACCACAATAGGATTAATAAAAAAAAAAATTATTGTATTATGTGCGTAAGAAAATAAGTAAGAGAATGCATTTCCCACTAGCTGGCTACAGCCTTTCTCTCAGTCGGAGTAGCGATTTTCGCATTGGGGGTATTAGGCGCCCGGCGCTCGCCCTGTAAAATGTATGGAGCCCGGCCGCGCGTTCTGATGTCATTCTATATCAAATCTCTTATGCTTCAGAAGCTGTAGATACAAGTAAATGTTTTTACTTACGGCACCGACAGTAAAGTAAACCGAGACCAACCCGTCAAAAAACAAAGTTATCAATCCATCGCCGCTCTAGACTGCCGCAGTCTACGGACCGTCTGTAGGACAACCGTCCGCCACCATCAATCATTGAGCAAAAACTTCCCGCTAATTATCGCGGCCGAAAAAAAATATGAGAAACACGACCGTGATACAATACTTAGCATCAGTCAAGTCGCAAACAAGATTACAATGTAATCAATCAGAGGGGAGACGCGGAGATGGAAGCAATTAATCAAGTGATGTCGTGCCTCAGACGTACTGACACTGCAGGCTTCGGGCGTGATGCCCGCCCAAGGGCCTGATTCAGCGCCTCCCGAGAGCGCTTCTTCTTCATCATCGATTTCTCATTGCTGAGGATCATTCCCATGTAGTTGCTTCTATCTGGGAAGGACTTCTGTTATATGAACCAGTTGAATGCTGCCTCTACTCCAACCCCGTGCCTTAGAAAATGGGATTAGATAGTTGCAAAAAAGTCTATGTGTAAGTTAACAGTCTTGGTATGTAGACAGATGCAATATCAGTTACTTATACCTCTAATATGGTTTGTCTTGAACTAATGCATTTACAATTCAGAGAGACGTCTAGCGTTCAGCGAAGCAAAGAAATCGACGTCGTGTTGAATTCAAATGGCAATTTGATTTAGATTTGAAAATAGCAGAGTAATATTTCATATCGGAAAGATATTCTCGAGGGTGATACATTATTTTTTTTCGAAGAACTCTTTAGTTTCTATTGATACTTTATACGAGCGTGGTGCTTTTGGGATTTTAAATAAAGGCAAGAGTTGCGTGTCAAGTCAACTGTTTTACGAAAAACGTATTTTTTTTTCTCATCACAACTTTAAAAAAATAAATATGGTGCGGCGCGACTGGGAATTAGGTGGACTGCATTCTGCGGGCGGATAAGGCGGACACCGGTGGTACTCATCGGCTGCACAAAGGTTAAGAAATTACCTAGGTTTCTCACCTGCGTATGTCGAGGGACGATCCTTGACTGGTGAGGGCGGCGACTGGCAGCGAGGGTGGCGAATGTCAGCGGCGGCGGTGAAACTAGATTTCTTGGTAATTTATTTTAATTATTTATTTTCATCTCGCATAGTCTTGCTTGACACTGTTTTTTGGCGTAATTGTTATGTGTTGCGACAGTTCTGACATTCTGACTTTTTCACTGACACTTTTAATAATTAGACATTTGTCTTTGCCACGATTTTGAGGCCAGCCCCGAAATGAGGTGGATTGACCCGCAGCATCCACAAGAAAGAAACCAAGGTCTCTTTCCGCTCCATGACAGCCACGAGCCCGTTCCGATGCCAACCATGATTCCGCCAGCACCAGAACCACACAATCCCTAAACGGGCGTAAACAATAACAGTTATCCTCCATTGTTATAATCCTAAAAGATTACATTTATTTGTAAAGTTTCGTGTGTCTTTTCTTCGTCTCTTTTGCCGAAAGTCACACTTAGCGCTCCCAGAATCGCGCCATCCTAGTTACCATAAAGATGAAAAGTAACTAAGAATCTCAATGCACAAATCATACTTAGTTTTAAAAACCAACAAAGTTTTAAGGCGTTTTCATCATCTAACACTGAATCAAGGAGCAGCGAGTGTTACGAGAGGGGATGTTGAAAATATAAAGGCATCAAAAATAGAGGACGGCAGGTCAGCTTTACATCATTTAACGGAATATTGTAGAGCTTAGTAGGTCACTTTCTAGTCGCCCGTAAAACTATGCTGCTTTACTTTTGCTCATCCGATCTTAAAAACTTAGTATCAATTACCTTTTTTTAAACGGTAGATAGAACGAAATATCTGGCCGAATAAGGCCGGGCTGGACGCAAGTTTCACTTCTTCTTAGCGTGCCGTCTTCTATCGGAGGTTGTAGATTTGACTGTCTCGTCCTTTGAAGCGAAAGGTTTCACACAGTCGATAGCACGTTGACCTTTACACGCTTGCACTTTACTCGATTACGATACGGGCGACTTTACAACAAAACTGTATAGTCCATGTATCTTTAAATACAAATTTTCCCTATATTTGTTTTGTTTTGGTGCATAATAAATAATATTCTATCTATCTATTTATCCATCTATCTAAGTTTGATACCCAAGATGTTTGTTTAATTAATCTTTCACGAGTCTGACGTTGGAACTAATACCTACAGTGAAGAGCTTTGCACGTACTTACGTACCTAACTCAGCGCAAACTTGAGTAAATATCGCTTGTGAGTGAAAACGTTCCAATATAATTCGATAGCTCAGTAGATACGGTAGCCGTACCTTCAAGATATTACAGGCAAGGTAAATTCGAGCAAACTCCAGAATTTGTGGCTCAACAGCTCCCTACCACGTCGCTTTCATTAATTACCAGGCATCAAACTATTCCGCGTTTCCAAATTAATCGCCAATTGTTTTTCTTTCCATTCCCCCCTTAAATAAACAAAGACATTCCTTTATCCACCTTTAATCTTTGTTCAAAGCGTCAGTAATTACTACCCATTTTGTTTTGGAAATTAAAATTCTAACCCGACTCGGGAGGTCACAGACCGCGTCGTTGAAAAAACAAAGATTTCTTAACGACACCATAGCAGCAGTCTTAAGTCGACATCAAAGACCGTTGGAGCGAGGGAAAAAAACGAAAAAATATAGTTCAACAAAAAATACTCGTTTGCTGAAAATTTATAAACAGGGCCTCGATTCAATGTTTTTCCCTATTGACATAATTATACGTAGGCATGAATGTACTTTTATACTTCACCTAACGGTTAAATTGGCGCGCCCTTCTTAGGCTTGTTTGAATGTAAGCTTTTTAATTTGGATAACAATTTTGTAGAACTTAAGGTGGTATTAATAGACGTCTGAGATCATCTACTTGGGCTCGATTTCAAGAAAGTGAACTCAGAAAAGTCAAACTTGAGGTAGCTGTCAGCACTCAGCATATTAATAGACACAAAATTGACATTGACATTAGCCAAGGCTTGACATTAGCATTTGCATTTGACTTTTCTGAGATCACCTACTTGAGTTCGATCTTGAGTCGACGACTATTAATGCCACCCATATTTTTATTTTTTAGCAACAATATTGCAGAAAGCGTCTATTTAGGATTCATAATTATTTAGTAACATTTGTTACAATCCGTATTGGTGTGTTTTCATTAAAATACATACACACTTCTAAAATCATTCGATTCCATGCAATTGGTTAAAAAACTGCACAAACGTTTCGCTCTTCTATAACCGCAACTCCGTCCAACAAACTTGAGTAACCCATTTTCGGAAAATCAAAACGCAACGGATACTTTCGGTGGTTAGCTCCAGGATGTTCGCTTAGGTTCCGCGCAACTTGGTACCAGTAACCCAGCCAACTTATGCATTCAATTTACTCGCCTCCAGTGGCTCTTAACTCTTGGGGCTCTAGGCTTAATTTCGTCCGTGGAAAGTATAAAGTTAAGTTTGTTGAGGCATAACGAAGTTGCGAGAAGTTAATGACCGTGAAGTTCGATAACTTGGCTAGAGGCGCTTGCTCGCTCAAAGAAGGCGGCGGGCCGGAATTGGTCTATCTCTAACTATCTACTATTTAACTTGACCCGCATTTGGCGGGATTTATTTCTGGAGCGGTTTTCGACCAATACGTTTTAAGGCTCATTTTAAACTCTGACAACACGGGTGGCCACTATCTCATACGGTTACCTACCTACCGAGGCTAATTTACACTTTGCCAACGCAACGATATGCGGCAAAGCGTGAAGGTAGTCTTTACTTTTAGCTGAGAAGGATTTGTATGCATGACGCACTGATGCCCAACAATGCACCAAAGTGTAAAGCGAGTATATGGCCCGATCCGTTGCGCCATCACGATCCTAGAATGTGTCTTTGGAAGGGATCGTTGAATCGGATCGCAAGGCTCTTCACACTGGCTGTAATCCGTCTGCGATACATGAATACCAAGCTTACTCTTTAGTAAGCACACCGATCATGAGAACTCTGTCTCCAGTGACACTGATTTTGTGATCGGCGTTGCGATTATACATACAAAGTTTATTATTAACTTTGTATGAACGCGACGCCCTTATCACTTGTTCAATACGAGTAGCAACTTTTCGCAAGCAATGGGACAGCATAATACACAGAAGCCAATGCACAGTTATGGTTTAAGAGTTCCCTGTACAAGCGTGGGAACTCGGCGATGGCCAAGCGTGTGAAACATTGTTTTCTAAAGCTGTTTCACCCAGAGCGAGAAAGAGCGCGGGAAAAGTGTGAGGCAATGCGGCTGTATGAGTCTGAGTTGTGTCCTTTCGCGAGTATGTAGTTGTAATGTAATAGATATATTTTCCAAATTTTTTTCGTAGTTCAGCTGCCATTTCTACATTATATTAGCTATTTCAAAACCTTTTTTTTTCTAACAAGTACAATACATTATTGATATTTCCAAGGTAGTTAACCTTCAATAGACAGTGTAATAATGTAAGTAAATAACAGCTGAAAGTAACCCCTTTTTCGGCGCGAAAAACACATCGCTCTAATTTATTTCAGGCAACTTTTTTATTGTAAAAATTATTTGCAAACCTCCGTATTGGTTATCTACTGATATAAACCAAGTTTCAGCAAAATCCCGCCTTTAGTTTAGAAATTAAACCTGAACTACGTTTGTATGGAAAAATGGTGCTCTAGCGCCCTCTTAAGATCGTATCGGCGGAAAGGATCGGGCACTGTGAGAAAAGGTCTTTCAGACTAGTTTATGATTTCATTTACTTGCTTGTGACTAACCTTCTTCTCCAAGGATACAGACTAACCGGAGTACTTTTTTCGGCACCTCATTCAGAAGTTTATTCATACAAAAGTGATTTTAAAACTTTTTTTGTAACGGAAACCAAATTGTAATTTTTATGTTCATTCGAAATATTTACACAAAAGGTCCAAGTTGCTGTATACAGCAATAGACCATCAAAAAGCTACAAAAACGCTACACAAGCTCCCCTGACATCTCCTCCAATAAGTCACATTCCATTTTCACAAGATATGAATTAAACCAACTCGTAAATCAAGAGTTCCTGCATACAGAAACTATACTAACGGCACCGTACGATGGGCAGTGATGATGTGGCTGGTTGCCACAATATTCAGTCGTTATTGAATAAAAACTGGCTACAATTTTGTATGTTTAAATGTTGCTGGCCACCAACATGATATGAAATCAAATAAAGGATTCGGTTTTATGATTATCTTTTTAACAGACGGGTCTTGAATTCTAATCTTTACCAATTTACCTTACCAT
This sequence comes from Zelleria hepariella, assembly GCA_949319315.1. Lineage (NCBI taxonomy): Eukaryota > Metazoa > Arthropoda > Insecta > Lepidoptera > Yponomeutidae > Zelleria > Zelleria hepariella. The sequence goes on from OX439378.1 coordinate 18,499,322, forward strand.
ATGAACAAAATGGGGAGAGAAAACGTTATTGGAAAAAAATATGCTCGTGAAGCTTGCATGTGTTAATGTTACATACGTAATGTTACATACGTGTCTAAATGCTTCTCGATTTCCTTTAGTCGCAAGCATAGCCTTCATAATTCTACATACATATTAAAAAATAAACCTATTGCTACTTGTAACGAAATAAGGGATCTTGGGGTGATCATGGACCAGAAATTATTGTTCGATCAACATGTCGAGTCTATTGTCAATAAGGCGTACAGGGCGCTCGGATTTGTTATGCGTTCCTGTAAAAACCTCCGGCGGCTAAAATCGGTAAAAATAGTGTACTGTGCATTCGTGCGCAGTCACCTAGAGTATGCTTCCCAAGTTTGGAACCCTTGTTATGATATTTATTCGTCCAAAATCGAAAGTATCCAAAAGAAGTTTATCCGCTTTCTTAGATTCAAATTTAAAATTCCAAGACTAGATTATGAAAAACTATGCGTGAAGCTTCATTTGCTACCGCTGCATACTCGACGATACATTTCGGATATAATATTTTTAATGAAAATTGCCCAAAATAATATAGATTCTCCTGCACTACTATCTCACCTAAATCTCTGGGTCCCCCCACGTCTGTCATCCCGTCAAAAGTCAACATTTTTTGTCCCTAGTGCTAATACGAACTATAGAAGGAATGCCTTCCTCCCGAGAGCTGCTCATTCATTTAATAAACTTTGTAGGGACCACTCTGATATCGACTTATTTTGTGATAATCTCAATAGCATTCGTAGATTACTAACAGTGCGATTTTGTACCTCGCTCTAGGTACTGATCTACTCAACACCTATATAGGTATACGTATTGCCATATCACTGCATTTGTTTTCTCTTTACCATAAATTCCGCTATGTTTTCCTTTCTTTTCTTTTTGTTATTCCCGAAATGAAATGCATAATATATTCTTATTCTACCTATAATCAAGAACTATGATGTACCTTCCTATTTCGGTACATAAAATCTTCTATTTCTTTAACTATTTAATTCTGTACCATTTCTTACTATTGTTTCTTCTATCTGTGAAAACTTTTAATTGGCTTTTTATTAACTATGTATTTGCTATCTTGTATGTATCTTAGCCGTAAGTTTTCCTCTGAAAATAAAATAAAATAAAAATAAAAATAAAGTAGTCTGGTAATTGGTTCGTTAAAAAATGAAATGGTAAGAAAATGAAAGTTAGATTAATCGAAAAAAAAAAATCCAGTGTGAGTTTAAATTCTTTGATTATTTTATCCATTGCTCTGTTGTACACCGTTCACATAATAAATAGCCAAAATCGTGGACGCTGTCAAGTTCACCACACTGTGTCGCTAGTTTTATCTTTTTGCAGCAAAACCCACTTTGCATGTAAACAACAATAGGAACATTAACAGGGAGTGTTCAGAAGGCGGATGCATACAAAGCTACAGTGAACTTAGACCACTCAGGGACCGATTTATAAAGACTACTTTAACTGCAGTTTGTGAAACTTCAAACGTCCGCACTGCAATACAAACAAGCACAGTAAACTCAAATGAGAGCTGGAAAATTGCACGTAAACATAATTAATCCCGCTACTGGGTAAATCCCTTCTCATAGAGAGAAAGTTTCGTGCCTGACTATATATTTTGCAAGTTGTAGGTAAAACAACAATGTTTGCTGTCAAGCACCACAATTACAGACGGATAGTTCCTGATTACTCTTAGTATCACTTTCCATCCCAAAAAAAGGATAACCACAGATTACGAAGGGTGGACTTAGATAGATAGATAGAATACTCTTTATTGGCATGTTGGGAGCGCTCGTAGCGGTGCTACGGCGTAGCGCGTTGCTACGGTTGCTACGAGTCGTAGAGCGCTTGGCACGTAGCGAAAGATTCAACGTTTTGAGAGTTCATTTGAAACTCTTTTTGGTCGTTTATTACTGAAACTGTGATGTATTTTTGGGTACCTACTATAAATTGGGGCGTATCATCAAAAACCCCGTAAAAAATTGGGTTTGATTCTCTTGAAGTCCTTCTTTAATTCTTTTTATAAAAATTACAATAACTAAAAAGTATGTTAAATTAAATGATACAGATCAGACACGTCTATACATAATATCAATCTAGGAACAGTGGCAACCATCTCTAGCTAATTAGCTACGAAGGAATTGCGGGCTCAGCACTCACAGACTTCGCGGCAAAACCAGGCGTGAACTCCTACGTACTAACAACTAACTGAGACGCTTTGGTGACCTCAAATATCCTTCATTTTAGCTTGTAGAGAGAATCAACAACATGTGAAGGTGGCTAAAGGAAACTTAGCTAAAAGTGATCGTCTCTATGGAGGAGTCTGATGTTTGCTAATCAATACTGATTAACGCGCCTGATGTGCCTTACGCAGACGCGCAAGCCAGTGTTCCTGTTTGTCTAATGAAGTTTAAGTTTGCTAGTCGGTCTTGAAAGGATCAATATCTGATATGATAACGCAGTGACCTCTGTTGCTCATTCATCGAACTAAAATGTGCACTAAGGTCACCTGTTTATTTCATTGTGAAATCACCGCAAAATTCGGGAATTGCACCCTTGCGAAGTCGGGATGGGCCACTACAAATAAAGCAACTATAGCTAAAACCATGGTTGACCAAACTTTATGACATGGCCGTCGAAAATCTAAAGAAGTTGCCCGATAAAGTAGAACAATACTGTCATACAACGAAGAAGACAATAGCAGCCTCCTTCTCATACAAAAAAGACACTGCTATTGTCTGTTTGTTCATGTCATGGCTGTTCATTCAGTGTATTAGTTTAACTGATGGCTAAGTTATGTGTTTACTTATACTTATCTATGTCATTATTTCTATTATATTCTTCCCCACAACGTTACCTCATTATTCTTCATATTTTCCAACCTTACAACCATCCGCATTTATGAAGGTTTCAGTAAAGAATAGACCACAAACGGCGTAAAATGTGAAACAAAACCCTATAGAAGTGAACAGAGTGCAAAACTCGCGGCGGAACACTGCAAACCTCACCGCGTAACCTACATTTCATCCCTGCACTGTCGCCACACTCTCTCCGACAAAACTATGTGCTGGAGACTTTTTCGGGTTATAAATTCAGTCGCACGTCATGCAGGAGCTGGGGGATGTATTCACGAACGTCGCTTTATCGGTGAATATATCATATCGTGGACGGTAACGTTGATTTAGTGCTGCGTCGGAGTAACAATTCAATTCAACAGATGAGACTGCTTGAGAAAAAGGTGAGACGGTGCGCGGCGGCGAATAAAATTGACAATAGTATTTTTGGTTTTAAATATGGATCAACGGTTTTTCTTCCTTTGACTTCGGGATAGCTGACTAGTTTCTCCTCTCGTCCATGATTTAAGACATTAGTCGCTTATCCAGAGGTTAAAAAAGTAAAAAATATAAAATTTTGCGTGCAGTGCTTCTGAAAGTTTAAGTTGTAAAATATTTGTGGTAACATTATCGTATTGGGAACGGTTGTTTAGGAGAGATTAAGAAAGTCTTGTTTGTTTATACGTCAGTTTGTTTATACGTTACTTTACAATTTTTTTCTTTTACTTAGCACGCCGGCTCAGGACCGAAAAATTTGGGCTGAGAGGGGGGAGGCCTTTGCCCTGCAGTGGGACATCTTTCAGGCTACATAAAAAAAAAAAAAAAAAAAAAAAAAAAAAAACTTAGCACGCCGTATCGTGATAATTATGTAACCTCATAATTTATTTTTCTCTTCATTTACTACAATTTCTGGCTTCTGCCTAGTTTACTAGATTAGGCACTACAACATCTATGGAGTGGTTATCTCATCTATCTAGTGTGCGCCAAAATCACAACTATACACCCGACAAAAATACGTCATACGTTTTGACGACTCGTATCGTGTTTATTGCCAGCTATTTAAATGCACTTGTATGGAAAAAAAAAAAGTTCAGTCGGATCATGAAAATCCGACTATAGTTTCCTCAACCAAAGTGGTCCCCCAATATTATCCAATTTCGTGGAAAATGTTGAATATTTCCACGCATTTTGTTAATTAATTAGCTGGCGGCAAATCCGCCGTAATCTGCCCTCATCCCAGCTGTCTTGAGGCCCCAGGAAACTCTACTAACAGGGTAAAGGGAAACTAGTAAGCCATCAGCATAGTGACAAGAATAAAAGTAAGCTGCAATTAATAAAATCAAAATCTTTTTAGAATTCTATATTATATTGACCATGAAATCAGAGTGGATGTAATATAGGACCATATAGTTTAATGTGTTGAGTTGTGTAGCGATTTTGTTTTTTTAAATATATTTATGTGGGATTGGAAGAAAGGAGTACCTATTAACGATAGGGTTATTAGGGATGTGAAAGGAACGTTGTCGGAATATAAGATGAAGCGTGAAATGAAGTGTGGGCGAGAGGGATAAATAAGATGGATTTCAATTTAGAATGGAAAAAAGATAAAGTTGAGGAGTCAGTGATGGCAGGGGTGAAGTTGAAGATGTAAAGACCAGAGACAAGACGAATAAAGTTGATAAATTATAATAAACCAGGAATTTTCCTTCCATAAGCAAAAAATATTTACAAACACTTACAAAATATTTTGTATTTTGTAAACGGTTAAACTTACTTTTGTTATGTCGGTGTAGCCGACTAGTTTCAGTTCTCATTCGGAGACCTTAATCATGGAGCTGAGACGGCCCTCGCGACGCCGTGGCCAGTCTCAGACTGCGTGTCAATAGACGCCGCGCGCGCGCTGACAGTTCCGGTGCGGGGGGAAGGGGCGGGGGCGGCAGCAGTTTGTTGAATAAACCCAAGAGTTTAGGCATGGTTAAATATTTACAACGAAACCTTTTGACCTTTTTTTTCTTTCACGGGTGAAGATAACCATGTCAAAGTTCTGGTTTCTTTTACTATGAACCAACTCGTTATGCCACTCGCTTGAAGGAAAATAATTTCGCAGGGCATTTATTACCCGAGTAGATTAGCTGCTTAGAGCTGTTGTCGGTTCATATATTATGCAGTTGTAGGTGCTTATGATGAGGAAGCTGAGCAGTGCAGACTATGTTCAAAGGAATGTAAAACCCATCCCACTAAGTTTACTATCCCATCCTATTAATATTATAAATGCGAAAGTTTGTATGGATGGATGTTGTTAATCTTTCATGCTGAGACGGCTGGATGGATTTAAATTCGGGTCCGCACTGATAGTCTGACAGCGACGGCTTTTCTCTGTAAAACTTCCTGATGAGGTTGAGACTAGTCACCTATCCCGACTGAAATTAGTATAAAATGTGCACTGTTTACGAAAGTTTCACATTTTAAATAATGGCCACGTTTGTCAATGTCTTTGTTTTCCTCCGAGCGCTATAGACGTAAGGTACACCTATTATTGGATTACTGGTATTTCACGATCAAAAAGGAGAGTGTTATTAAATGTATCCGCGTCAACAGTAAAAGTTTATTTGTCACATACAGCGTGAGATAGTAACGATATATTTTACGGCAAGGGCGGCTGATGATGTAAACATAAATTCACGTCTATCGCGAAAGTATTCCCGCCGAGCGAATACGAATGTTGTACTTTTGGACCGATCTCAATATGGCGTAAATGCATCAATAAAACATGTAGTTTCATATTACCACACACTTTAAAAACCTTGGATATCAATTATTAACATTTATAGGAACTCTTTCTGAGTGAGAGAGGGATTGCTTTGTACCTATTATCCCCACAAAAATCGCAGTTTTAACCAATAGGCTGGATTAAACTGATGAATTCCCATTCAACAAACAGATTATTCTCGAAGTTTAAACTATTATCGATATTGCGATCCCAAAGGCATGTGTGTGTAGTGAGAGTAAAATAGTGAACTTATTTCAGTACAAACCTCTCCCAGTTAACCCTCGAGGTTGATGAAAATCCATTCGGTTGGAGGGATACGGGTAGAGCAAAAAATACACACCACTCTAATCGTAAATTATTCTAAAAGCAATCCCAGTACGGCTTTAATTTGCTTATTGGGTGTTTTACAATTAACAATATTGACACTGAATCAGATCGATTCGCAAATTAAATTAAAATATTAACGGCCGCAATCTACTCTCAGAGCCCGATAAAATTGCCAAACTCTGTTACAGTCGAGACTAATAATTATTAATGCCGTTTACGATCGTCATTCGATTCGTAATAGTTGTAATATATGCTCTTTGGTAATAGCAATTTACATTCTGCACTAGGCCACTGGCTGGGCCCTTATTTTTAACCCTGACCTAAAAATATGGGTGTTAGAAGTTTGACCGCTATGTGTGTAAGGGTGTGTGTGTCTTTCTGTCTGTGAGGGTGTATCAGTCGGCGGCACCTTAGCTCTTAAACGGGTGAACCAATTTGGATGCGTTTTTATTATTATTAAGGCTTCCACACAGGCGCGTTTTTATCGGTGTATGCGTTATTACGATATTCGTTTTTAGTAAATTTTGTATAAGGATGGTCATGGAGTTAAATACTGCTGCGGTAATAACGCCGCAACGTTCCTAAAAGAAAATGTACTGATAACAGATATCGCAATAACGCATGCGGTATTACCGATCGATAAAACGCGCCTGTATGGAGCCTTAAGGCTATTTTGAAGCTAAAATGTTTAGGGTTTATTTTTATTTTGATGTACCTAGTACCTACTTATGATAGACTTTAGTAATGTGAATCTGAAACGGATGAGTATTATCTTGTGTCGAAAACGTCACACTTCGCGATCTCAGAAACGCGTCAACTTGATTGCCCTGGGGATCGCCTCCGGGAGGTCCTGCCAGCTCCACTGTGGGGCATCAGGGCAGGTATGAAGATACAACGTTGTCTGTGCGGATCCACATCAGCACGATACAATCTGCATCTTCAGGCAGTATCCCCCACTTTCTCATATACAAGGTGTTACAAAAGTACCTAACTCACAGGGTACCTAATTTACAGGGTGTAATCTAGTGGTCAACAGGATGTCAAATCTGTAAAAAACAGTTGAAAAAATCATTTTTATTTTATAACCTCAAAATTGAAATTTTTTTATACCCTTTTTGTTTCTGTTATTAGCTCAAATTTAAAAATATGTTTGTGCGTGTAGGTGCATTTATATAGCTTTGAGTTGTTAAAACATTGTTACAACAATATTTAAAAAATACTTTTCTCCCGCCACATCGTTCACATTTTATTAATTTAAAAATTAACGGAACGTCATAGAGCAAAAAATAATATTTAGGTTGTGATCCCTTTCACCGGGTGCTATTACCATGTAAAAAGAGTAAGGTACTTTTGTAACACCTTGTATATTATTTACCACTTTCTCAGAAAATCTAATGTGACCTACATAATTGTAAAAAAAGTATCGTATAATGAGAGCAATGAAGCAGACACGAGGCGAAACAATGAGAAAAAAATAAAGTGTTTCATATTTCGACCAAGCTTCAAGAAAACTCTTTAATATTCATAGGATGAGCTTGTACCGCCAACCTTTCGTCATTACGCTTCGTAACCAGCACTTACGCAAGCCGTACAAAGATTTAATTAAATTCGACACAAGTATTTATTACTTTATAACTTTAGCCTAATTGTTCGCGGTCTCCGCGCGCGCCGCGCCAATGTTAGCTAGATATTATGTATCTTGTACCAGCAATATGCCAGGCCACGGTGTATGGAGGGAACAATAAATTTACTGAGTGTATACAGGGCAGTGGCTTTATTCCCGAAACTCGTCAACTTTAAAATGTGATTTCCAACAACTGTTCTACGACTTTTTAATGAACGTTTCAATTATTATTATACTTAAAAAGTTGGAATTTCAGCGTGTTTCCATCAACTCTCAAACACGTTTGAAAAAAAATGCGCTTTCACCAAAGTCGTAGAACAAAAGTTGTCGGAAATCACATGTGTGAGGATTAAAGTTATTTTAAAATTGCTTTGTTTACAACCCTTTCAGTTTATTCGACCAAGTTCACAGAAAGGTAAATAATAATAATAATAATTGTTTATTTCAGGCAATAAGGTATTACAAATCTTAAATAACAAGCCCATATAGTGTTAGAATAATCTTAAAAGCTACAAAGGATTAGTATGAGATAACATTATAGTTATAGGTACCTAACTGGAGACCTGGGGGCCACCCGCTACCGGGGCAACGTCACCGTCACGGCTCACACCTTCTTCTCCAAATGCAGGCGAACCCAGTGCCCCAGCATTGGGGAGTCCCACCTGTCAGCCAGTGTGCTCAGAATACTGTTGGGACTGCACTGGTAAAGTCAATAAGACAAAGTGCGGAGCCAACTAGCTAAGCTACCTGTTTTCTTAGCTGGAATTTCTTTCCATTTCTTATCAACTCCCGGCGATGTACGACAAAATAAGTCGCTTGGTCATCAGCTCTCCAGCTATCTCACGATGTTTTCCTTCACCATTTGCAAGTGGTGTAGTGTGAGTGGAGATGCCACTGGAAGCCGTTTAAAAAATCTTTCCTAGGAGTAGTATCGATAAGTTTAGTTGTTATACCATGGGAATATATATTTCTCATTCACATTATTATTTTGCATCGCCCAATGGATAAAAAAGAAAAAGTCCAAAGACTTCAGACTTATGTCACGAAAACGGCTGATTCATATAGCTGATGCATTATGGAGGTTTTGCCTCTCCATGTTTTTAACAAAAAGATGACAGACAACAAACATTTTTTTTTTATTTCATACCAGCCTCCTAGTTCTACCAAAATTCGGCTGCCACATTTTGTGTTTGCAATACATGGTAGGTGTAGTTGATGAATATTTAGTTCCTGCTCCCCTTCTGTTGGCGAACTACGTTATACTATAACATTTTCTCCCGCAACTTCGCTCGCCTGGCCGAGATGTAATTACGAACTCACGGCTCTAGATTGTTCCTTAATTTACAGGAAATGTGCCGGAATCGAAACTCGTTCCTCCTTCTGTGAGAGAGCAGTTAAAAAACTGCTAATTGAGTTAAACTCTTTGGCAATTTTTTTTTTTCGAAACGAAAAATTGACAACCGAGCTTGCATTTGGAGTCAAATGTTTCGGCCATGAAATATTTCGCTCTTATATGATTGTGCTTTCGGACTTTAGTTCATCGGAAAATACATTTCGGAATGGAGATGCGAAATCAACTAAGATGAAAAATTAAATTAAAAAATTGGTGAATAATTAAATTAAAAAGTTTCGCGTAAAAGAATATTATTTCTTCACGATCGAGTCTGTTATCACCTTTTTTTTTTCACTGTAGATAATGTTCGTCGTAGCGTCGCGTCGTGTTTTCTCGGTTATATATTCTTGAAGTACTCGTTGCAGTAACTTTACCTGGCTAAACGTGCGCTCAACAAAGACAAATTAAGGCAACTAATATTTCTACAAAGACCGAAGTAGGTAGTTATTTACCACCGTAATAGTAAATAAGGAGGCAATTTGGGCGGTGTAATTCAGTGGCAAGTTTCGGGTAACCCGAGGCAGGTAGGTATAGGTCTGTCGTCGAGATGTGAGCTATGAGCGGGATGAAAAATAATGGGACCGTGAAACGGGTTATTTAGTAAATTATCTAAACTGTATCCAAAAATAAAAGTCTTATTGTGTAAACAAACCACTTACCGGGAGAAAAATACGCATTCCCTGTGTAGATCATTATTGTAGCATCTGGGTAATCACATGCAATACCATTATTTTTGTAATAATACGTCCATTTCATCGTAAAACTAATATTTTTTTACAGAAAACTGAATTCTCTGTAACCTCAAACTTACAAGTGGCTTTTCCATAAGTCGCCAAAAGGTATCAAACATTGTTTGCTAATGTGCTTTGTCTAAAACAATGTCCCAGGCACTGCAGCGCCGAGTGGTCTCTTCACTCATCACAGCACTATTATACAGGGTGTTAAAAGACCGCCAACAAAGCGGGAAACCACGTATTATCCTCATCATAAGGAACATTTTTGCCCAAGGAACTAGGAAATCAACGGTTGCCGAGATAATGAGGTTCAAAGTCGGACTTTACAAAACTTTTTTTTGCTGAAAAATATTCAGTATCTAGTTCTTAACATACCTTCTCAAGAAGCCATATCAAAATTATGAATATTTGTTACAAAAAACGACGTCAAAATTACAACCCGCAATGTATTCTAAACATCGGCACTTCAAGCTTAAGTAACATAAACTTAGAACTACGCTTGCGCGATATGACTACTGTGCGTTACACGTCCATTGCATGATAAAATATTTTTCAAAATTATAACCTAAAAAACCGAAATCATTTCCCAGCAATAATTTATCGAAAAAGTACTTTGTTTTGGTGTCTAGTATGCGTGGCTTTCGGGTCAGTTGGCGGTCTTTTAACACCCTGTATAGTAGTCTATGGTTACCCATTCCGCCATATTTGTTTACACAATAAGACTTTTATTTTTGGATACAGTATAAACGGTTACATTTCCACTTATTTGTCTTAGCACATTTTTTATTTTTGATGCGTGACGTCACGGAAAACATCGCCAGGAGTCCCGCCTTTTAATGTGATTAGTACTAGATACTTTACTAAACTTTTTGTCCATTGTTCTGTAGTCTAAACGGACAAAGTCGCGGGCAAAAGCTGGTCTTTGATATTCTGATATTGTACGCACACAAATGCACGACGGCAAAAAAGAAAGAGAGGATGTCTGAAGAGGAATTAATATTATAACTCCGTAAAAACTTGTTGGCGACAAATGTAAATAAAACAAATGAAGTTCCCTTTGAGACAAAAGCCTTATAAGATGCGGTAATTCTGATATACCGTCACATTATCGTTAGCATAATCAGGGAAGCAGCTGCAGCGCACTTTGCTTTTATTTTCCCGGTCAAAAGGAAAAGGAGCACACAAAATCGTCAAGATGAGGATTTAAAATGTTCCTCAAGTTTTTGCGTCTTTACTTCTCTTCGGGACTGTACGGTTCGGCAGAATCTCACTCAACAATACAAGGTGTTGCAAAAGGTCCTACTTTTTACAGTGTAATAGCACCCGCTGCAGTCAGGCATTACACAGGTCTTTAAGGGACCTTCTGAGGACTCACTTGCTATACTGTCCAGTTTTAAAACATTAACTCTGGCCCCTGCTGAGCCATAAATGCCACCTACCTACCTGTTTCCGTAGGTCCATAACCTTTGACTTTTAACTTTCCTTGCATATTTTACACCCCTCTACCTTTCCCTAGTTAATGTTCTGGAAACGGCCGAGATAAGGGCCTTCCTGTGTTTACTTCAGGACCTAACCTTGAACGCAGACTATTGAGTAACTTCATTCACTTCTGAAAATCCACAGTAATAAAAAAACAATGAAATCATATTCCACTGCGACAATTTTTATAAAAATATGAATTAACATTCCGATGTTTTATCACACAATGAAATTTTGATGAGGAAATGAACTTCGCAACCGCCGCTTGATAGTCACGCAACCCTCAATGGTTGACGGAAGAGTATTTTGTGCTCCTCAGTCGCGCAGTAATAGCGCACAGCACAAAGCTCTAAGTTGGAATGACGCCGTTGCGCATTTCTTATAGTGCCAAACGGAAAATATAAAAAAAATAATCAGCTGCTCTAATCATTTGGAGCGGTAAGTTAGTATCAAATAGAACTTTACTTTTTTCAGGTTTCCCCAACTAGCCCCATAAAAAAAGTAAATACAGGACGTCACTTATCATGTCGAAAACATATTACGAGGATGTATAATACATATGTATAACCCTGTAGAGTGCGTAATGTAATGAGAAAGTAAACATCATAACTGCCGCGTGAGAGTCACGCAGCCCCCAATGGTCGACGGAAGAGTAATGTGTGCTCCTCAGGCGCGCAGTAATGGCGCACAGCACTCTGCTCTATGTTGTAATGACGCCGTTGCGCATTAAATGAAAACGAGTGGCTTATCTGCTACCGGTGGACGCACAGGGCCTTGGCATTGGACGCAATGTAACGTGATTTCACGTTTTTGCTAAGAAATAAAACCGTGTCTTACCATTTGATTCTAGTCTAGTCTAGTATTCTAGTATTTTAAATAAAATATGTAGTATCGCATGCTTAGCACTAAAGGAACTTCACAATTGCATTGTAGTCTATCATCATAGTGACACTTCTTCTAAATTCTAATCGCACACTCTACATGGAAACTATGAACATCTCGTCATAGCTTCTGTGTCGAAGGCGCACGAACACTGCGTTCCCTCTAGGACCTAAAGGGCAGTCTTAACTGAAGAGTCCAACGGGCTCGCACCCAGCTCATGACAGCCTACCTAATGAGATTATTAAAAGCCTCGTCCGTGTGGCGCTAAGCCAAACGCCCTTGTCCGCGAGCCGGCCCGCGGTATAAAGCCGTGTTTGCATTTGTTTGTGTCAGGCAAATCTAGGCCTAAACTAGACATGGTGCTGCTTGCTGCTACGTAGTCAGACCACCAATACTCTAGGTTGTGACTTGGATCTATTAAAAGGTGCAAGACTTATAATATAAGAAGATATGATTCTTCGATAGTAGGTAACAAATAAACACAAAAAAAAACATGGCTGCACTAAACCTTCAAAGAAATGCAGGTGCATATTTCAGACCGATGTTTTATTACACAATTCAATCGGTAATGCATCTGAAAGTGTATGACACATACTCTGTCATAATCACAATGTAATCCCGGCCTAGAGTCTGACAATTGCAACATAGCCATGATAAGTCTAGAAATACCCTATAAGTACGCTAGAGAGGATTGGATGGATCAAAACACGTGCCCACCGCAGAGACGGAAAGTTTTCACACAATTTCAAAATTCCTACGGACGGAGGAAAAGCTGTATATATCCAAGCTTTACCCCGTCCGTCCGAATATGCATTTCACACCCTACCCTCGGCTACTAATGAGATTATCTTTTGTTACCTACATCTGACTGCGGGTTGAATGCTTTTCGGGAACTCGACTGATCCTAATCTAGGATAATTTGGACCACGTCCCTCTCACGCTCCAGATTTATTCAATGTATGCGATGGATAGGAAAAAAAGGCGTGAAAATTTACGTGAAACGATTTTTGACCCAATAAAATCTGGTATGAAAATAAAAATATTTAAATAAGTAGTTCGTAACTTTGTTTTTCCGTGGACAAAATGACCAGTGGCCAGTGGACCAGGGCAGTGACAGAGGACTAGATGGCGATCAGAGACAGGCTGCCTGATGGTTGGACGACATCGTTGTGTCGGCAGAGGGTCCAATAGTGATAGTGAAAAGTGGCGCGATGTAAAAAAGGCTTGTAACAGACAGTGACCAGACTAAAAGTGGGCTGATGATTATAAACTTTTCTTTTTAAATTTTGTACTGTTTCAAAATTAAAGTCAGACTTTTACTAACATTGAAAATGTTTGTCATAAGTGACTAGCTTTTGAAAATTGTAGGTACGTTCTCCTTTAGAGGTTTAAGGCTCGGTATAAGGTTAACTAGCGCCACCAATGTTGAAAAAATCATATGTCCCTTCAGAAGAAGTTTCTGACAAAATCCTAAGATGAGCTCATGCGCCATGCTTTTCTAGATTTTTAAGTGTTGGTACCCAACTCAATTTCTAGTCTTAAGCTAAAAAAATTTCGATAACCGCCAAAAAACGGCCGCTTTTGGCGGTTATCGAAAAATTTTTAGCTTAAAAGTAAGTTTCGAAGCGGGTATCTACACTTAAAAATCTAGAAAAGCATGGCGCATAGGCTCATCTTAGGATTTTTTCAGAAACTTCTTCTAAAGGAAGATATGAATTTTTTAACATTGGTGGCGCTAGTTAGCCTTATACCCAGCCTTAAGGCGCGAACATGATGATGGAGAAAGCCAGTTGAACGTAAATTGAAAAACCGTATGGACAAAAATGTTGCAATTCATATAGGAACACAAATGCTAACTCGTACTGACTACGAGTACCTACGTCCGCTAGAAGCCAAGTATATCTTCATAACAGTTTCCGATGGGTTAGTTTCAGATTGTTCGGGCACTTTATCATTGCAGTGTTTGTCGTTACTAAATCATATCAATTAACAGTTGCTTGAACCAATTACAGAGTAGCCAGTGAATAATGGCCCACTACAGTGTAAACTCACTTATTAAGTCCCATACAAATTGTCAACCTCTATAAATCGCGCCTATCGCGTCACGGCATCGAAGCAAACAAACTGATATGGGGGCCACCAGTCGATACTAATAAACATAAATTTCACTTATCTCTTAGTTCATTTTGGACGGCAAATTTGTAGCTGCAGCTTGAAGGTAACATTTATTCACCGTGACTAGCAAATTTAATAAAACTTAGTTTTTACGTCCATAGCGTGTTACTGAAATGTCTTGTCAAACTTTTAGGGGTAGCTTTTTTAGATATAGAGCTGGTGATCATTCGACTTATTTTTCGTGCAAGGCTGGGAGTTTCTACGCTGCTTTTTTAGACTCCGCTCAGCACAAAATCACTATTAATTGGCAGACCGCTGTTGAAAGTTCGTTTTTTATAACCCAATGTATACTTTCTACGATAAAATAAGTCGATTGGTCACTGTTTTTGATGAAAAGATTGTCTTTTCTCTTGAAGATTTATTATGAAAGAAAAGCTTGTTTTTTACAATAAAAATGCGTGTGCACATCACCAGTCATTATTTGTCAGTGTTGCTACTATAAAAAATATTAAAAGTAACGCCCTATCGACACTCTGCAAACAGAGCCCAAGCCACACTCCCATCAGTCTGTTATTTGGCTAGAAGTGTCAGAGACAAACTCCCGCCCTTGAAGACTTTCAAGATTCAGTCTTGCATTGGGAGAATGCAGATTTTGTTGAGGGCCCTTCGTAGTTTCCCATGGGCCGTGTTCACATCCGCGACGCGCGGCACGCCGTCTCGGCCCGGGAATACCTTGTCAACTCGTCCGAGGCGCCAACATAAGGGATGCGTGTCGTCTTTAAGTAGTACGAGATCACCTGGCTGTAGATCCCTGCATTTTGTTTTCCATTTTGTACGTTGCTGCATTTCGCTTATGTACTCCCTGCTCCACCGGTTCCAGAAGTGCTGGCGAGCCTGTTCCAGTCGTTTGAAGCGGTCCAGACGATTGAGCTTGACGTCTGTGAGGCTCGGTGTTGGCAGCGCTGTGAGTGGCCTACCAATCAGGAAGTGGCCCGGTGTGAGGGGTTGATAGTCATTGGGAGAAGGACTGAGAGGCGTAAGAGGGCGGCTGTTGAGGATGGCTTCGATCTGTGTAAATAGGGTGGACAGCTCCTCAAAAGTTAAATGTGTGTTCCCTAGCACTCTGTTGATATGGAATTTTGCCGATTTTACCCCGGCTTCCGCCAGCCCGTTGAAATTCGGGGCATAAGGTGGTGCAAATCTAAATTGTATACCCTGACGAGCCGCAAAGTCACATATAGAGTCCTTATAAGTGTCAAAAAAGGTTTTGATTTCTTTGGCAGCAGCCACAAAATTTCCACCATTGTCGCTGCAAATGATGCTGGGTATTCCTCTGCGAGCAATAAATCTTTTTAAGGTTATTATGTAGGCATCTTTAGATAGTTCGCTGACCAATTCTAGATGGATGCACTTGAATCGAAAACATACGAAAATGCACAAGTAGCATTTCGTTATTTTACACCCACGGCCCTTGCGGTCAGTGATAAGGAAGGGCCCGGCAAAGTCTGTGCAAACCGTGGTGAAGGGAAGATCTGCCTCAACACGTTCCGCTGGTAAGTTGCCCATTATATTAGTCAGAGTTTGACCCCTGAAACGGCTACAGATGACACACTGACGCGTAGTATGCCTAGCCAGATTCCGTCCACCTAAAGGCCAATATTTTTCTCTAAGAGAGGCTAGGAGAAGAGACGGACCTGCGTGCATGAGTCGCTTGTGTTCCTGTTGGAATATTAGTTTAGTTAGGTGTTGGTCAGACTTTAGTATTGCAGGGTGCCTTTTTTCATAAGGGTAGTTAGAGGTACCAAGTCGGCCTCCAACGCGTAGAATTTCGTTGGGATCAAGAAATGGATTGAGAGATAGGAGCAAACTTTTGGGCTTGAGACTTTTGCCAGCCTTCAGCAGACCAATCTCTTCCTGGAATGACTCATTTTGAGCCACCTTGATAATAGCGTGCAGAGATTGTTCCAATTCGTCACTATTTAGTGGACCTGTACATTTTGTGGGGCCTTTACAGTTTTTTATAAATCGGAGGACTTGTGCGTAGACTCTTTGAAGTTTATTGAAGTCTGAGAATTTTTCAAAATTTATAGGCTGTAAATTGGGCTCCAAGCTTACACTAGACAGCGATATGACAGCGGAATTCGCTTTTAATTCCGGCAATTGAGCAGTCTCCTTAAGGTTGGCAGCAGGCCAGGATGACTCTGGTTGCTGCAAGAAAGCTGGTCCGTGCCACCATATTTCCAGACCGCCCACATTTCGAGGTTCAATGCCTCTTGACGCGTGGTCGGCTGGGTTGAGCAAGGTAGGAACATGGCGCCACAAATCAGCGGGTGCGAGTTTGCGTATTTTTGCAACTCTATTTGCAACGAAAGTTTTAGTTTGGGCTTCCGTTCTGAGCCAACCTAAAACAACGGTCGAGTCTGTCCAAAATATGCGACGATCCACTCGACAGTTCAGGGCCCTGCCTACAGCATCGCTTAATTCAGCACCCAATAGGGCAGCGCATAGCTCTAGCCGTGGAATTGTAGTGGGTACTAAAGGGGCGACTCGAGTCTTAGCACATAGAAGGTCGGTTTGGACCTCATTGTTGTTGTTTGTGGACCTTAGATAAATACAGGCTCCGTACGCCACCTGAGAACTGTCACAAAAGATATGCATTTCTATAGTGGTTGGGTTTTCGATCAAAACGCATCGAGGGACCTTTAGTGTCGCGAGAATAGGCATTTGTTGGACAAATGAGAGCCACAACTTGTTTACTTCTTGAGGTACTGGTTCATCCCAGTCTAGTTTTAAAGTCCATAGTTTTTGGAGGAGAATTTTTGGTTTTATTGTGCACAAGGACAATAACCCTAGTGGATCAAAGATGCCAAATGTCGTTGACAAGATAGAACGCTTGGTAAAGGCCTTGACAGTTGGCACATCATGAATTTGAAAATGTAGTTCGTCTGAACTAGGTACCCAGCCTATGCCTAAAGTGCTTGTGGCATTGCTGATCATTAGATCGTCCTCTTCTAGGCTTATGTCTTCCGGAAATAAATCCGATAGATTGGAGCGGTATTTTCTCAAGTGAAAACAGCCTTTGTTCAGCTCGTTGGCAACTGAGCGTTGAATGTGACGTAGCTCTTCTTTAGAATCAGCTCCTGTAAGCAAGTCGTCTACATAGAAATCCTTTTGGATAATTTCTTTAATTCTCTCGTCGTCACATTCCTCACCCAGCTGCCAGATGCATCTGGTAGTAAGGAAGCTTGCACTTTTGAAACCGTAGGTGACTGTGTTCAATTGTAGAGTCCTGAGAGTTTCTGACTCGTTTTCGCGCCAAAGAATAAGCTGTAGGTGGCGGTCAGACTCCTTGAGGAGGACTTGGCGGAACATTTTTTCAATGTCGCCCGATAGCACATACTTGTATTGGCGAAATCGCACCAGGATGTTGAACAGAGAATCCTGTAAAACAGGCCCAGTATGTTGCAGATCATTGACTGAAACGCCTGAAGTAGTGCGCGCCGATCCGTCATAGACCACGCGGATTCGCGTGGATTCGCTGTTTTCCTTTATGACCGGATGATGCGGCAGAAAGTAGGCGTTTGCAGGCAGGGGTGGCGCTACCTCTGAGAGGTGGCCAAGCGCGGCGTACTCATTGATGAAGGCAGTATAGTCCTCTTTCAGTTGAGGTTGCTTTCTGAAACGAGCCTCTAGATTAGTAAAGCGCTTTTCTGCAAGATGATAGGATTCACCTAAACTTGTGGGGTCAGTACGGAGGGGAAGACTGACACAAAAGCGACCGTTAGCCTCGCGAGTGGTATTAGCGAGGAAATGCTTTTGGCAGGCCTCCTCTTCGGCTGTAGGAGCTTTGGTCTCAGGGAAGCTTTCCAGCTCCCAAAACTTTGGTAGTTGTTCGTCAATAGTTAGAAAGTTGCAAATTATAGGTTTATTTGGGCTAGGCTGTGCTTGTACGTTAGGCACAGGCCCGGCAATCAGCCATCCAAGCTTTGAGCTACGAAGGCTCAGGTTGTTGGCACCGATAGAATGTTGCCTGGAACCTATGAGGTCCCAAAATAGATCGGCACCAATGAGCATGTCAATAGGTGATGACTCATTGAAGCTGGGGTCTGCCATTTGGAAGTTGGACAAGTCTAGCTGACTAATATTGATAGTGGCCGTAGGTAGGTTGTCAGATATTGTTGGCAGCACTAAGCAGCTCATTATGACGTTGTATGAGTTATCACTGGATTGTAGCTGGATTGAACAGCGTTCAGTGTTTAGGTTTAATGGTGTCCCTCCAATGCCCACAATTCCAATGTTCGATGGCTGAGGAGCTAGATTCAAGCGAAGCTTTACCGCTTCTGTTATAAAGGATGTTTGGCTCCCGCAGTCGAGCAATGCTCGCACTGAAATTGTGTCATTGTTAGTTGGGTTGGTCAATTGGACCTTAGCGGTACATAATAGGACCTCAGGGGAAGATACAACGGACAAGGCAAGGGCTTTAGAAGCGTTGGGCACCGCTGTATCTTCTAGTGAGTGATGAAGCAAAGAATTGTGTTTCTTTTTACATAGGCGGCACGAGCCATGCAACCTACACCGGCTGGATTCGTGCCCAACTTTTAGGCAATTTTGGCAAATCAAAGAGGATAGAGAAAGGAAAGAGAGAGGAACGGGCTCACATTTAGATTGGCAGGTGTGTCTCGCTGAGATGGTCGTCTCGGAGCTGACTGGTAGTCTGCGAGTGAAGTTCTCTCTTGGTTAGACGTCTCTCGGAACGGTTTCACAATAGTAGGGCAGGTAGAGCCTTATTGCAAATCTTAGCGTTCTTGGAGTTGACTGGTAGGCTTCGAGTGGAGGTTTCTCTTTGCTAGACGGCTGTTCTCGGAACGGCTTCACAAGTAGTAGGGCAGGTGGGCCTTGTTGCGATGCTTAGCGTTCTTTGAGCTGGCTAGGTAGGCTGCAAATGGAGTTTTCTCTTGGCTAGACGGCTGCTGTCGGAACGGCTTCACAAGTAGTAGGGCTGATAGAGCCTTGTTGCGATGCTTAGTGTTCTTGGAGCTGGCTAGGTAGGCTAAGAGTGTAATTCCCTCTTGGCTAGACGTCTGCTCTCTTTGCACGTCGTCGAGTAGGATTGCTTCGGCCGGCTGTGTCTTTCTTATGACAGCAGTGTAGTCGGTAGCCCGAAGACAAGGTGGGATGGCTGGCGTGGCACGTGTGGTAGGCGCCGCACGAAGTTGTCGGTGTTGCACGTGATTTTGCAGGTGCCGCACGTAGGTTATCGGTGCTGCACTTTTGTGGTAGGCGTAGCACGTAGACTGTCGTTGCGGCACGTTTTGCAGTGGGTGCCGCAGGTAGATTATTGTTGCGGCACGTTTTGTAGTGGGTGCAGCACGTAGATTGTCGTTGCGGCACGTTTTTGTAGTGGGCCGCACGTAGGGTTATGGCGTGCGGCACGCGGTTGTTGGCAAACTTTTCTTTAATTGACCCGCAGACTTGTCGAAGATAGCGTTTGCAGGTTCTGTCCGACGGTCGCCACTTGTTTTTGATGAAAAGATTGTCTTTTCTCTTGAAGATTTATTATGAAAGAAAAGCTTGTTTTTTACAATAAAAATGCGTGTGCACATCACCAGTCATTATTTGTCAGTGTTGCTACTATAAAAAATATTAAAAGTAACGCCCTATCGACACTCTGCAAACAGAGCCCAAGCCACACTCCCATCAGTCTGTTATTTGGCTAGAAGTGTCAGAGACAGTCACCAGCTCTCCAGCTATTTACTCATCTATATTTTCTCGCAAAATGGGTTCGTTGGTGGAGTTGCGGAAATACTCATCTACCCTAGTTTACAAAATCCAGTGAACAGCTTCTTATGACTCCTTTACCCACGCGAGTATTAGTTTTATGGAAAACTAGCTGTGCCCGCGACTTCGTATGCGTTTTTACACATGTGACATTTAATTTAAATTCGCTGTGGAGGAAAACTCAAAAGGAAGGTTTTTTTTTAACCCCCGACCAACAAAGAGGGGTGTCATAAGTTTGATAGCTTTGTGTGTGTGTCTGTTTATGTGTTTATGAGGGTGTGCCTGCCTGTGTGTCTGTCTGTGTGTGTGTGTGTGTGCCCTAATCTAAACAATAAATTTATGATAAAATACAGGGTGTTAAAAGACCGCCAACAAAGCGGGAAACCACGTATTGTCCTCATCATAAGGAACATTTTTGCCCAATGCCCAACTATGCCTGGGAAATCAATGGTTTTCGAGATAATGAGATTCAAAGTCGGACTTAAATTTTTTTTTTTTTTGCAGAAATTTTTTCAGTATTAAGTTCTTAACATTTCTTCTCAAGGAAACATATCAAAATTTTGAATATTTCTTACAAAAAACGACGCTGAAATTGCAACCCGCAATGTATTCTTAACATCGGCGACTGGAACGTAAGTAGCCTAAGTTTATGTCAACGCTTGCGCAATATGATTTCTCTGCGTTACACTTCCATTAGGCGATAAAATATTTTCCAAAATTATAACCTAAAAAACCAAAATTATTTCCCAGAAGTAATTTATCGAAAAAGTACTTTGTTTTGGTGTCTAGTATGCGTACCTTTCGGGTCTGTTGGCGGTCTTTTAACACCCTGTATGTTTTGTTTAGATTAGGTATCGCCCGTGTAAGATACCAGGAAGCTTAGCATAAGAATTGCCTGGGAAGTATGGGGGTTTATTATGTATCTCCCTCGACGTAGAGTGGGATAGATAAAGTTATAAGCCCATAGATAAGGTCTTACCCATTCTCATGCTAAGCCAGCAAGCAAAGTATAAGGTTGGGTTAGAGCGTATCTACCGCAAATAACTCTGTCTATCCCGCTCTACGGCAAACAAAATATATTTTTTTAATATCAAGTTGGGCTCAGTAGAGTAAATATTTAAAAAAAGTCACAAAAAAAATTTCAACCTCGCGTGGGTTCAAATCCAGAACATTTCGACCGCGACGCAACAGTACTACATTTCTAACAGCGATACACTTTGTCCGACCTCCACCGAAAACCACTCACAATTCCCTCCAGCAAGCATCATAAGGCTGGGTTAGAGCGTATCTATGGCTCTATCCATCCCGCTCTACGTCAAACAAAAGAGTGAGATACCTATTATTTTAAACCCATAGATACGCTCTAGCCCGGCCTTATGCTACGCTTGTAGAACTAACATTTTCCGCCAAAATAAAATAAAAACAAATGCCGATTTTTCATTTACAATATGCGCCCCAAATGCCAAAAGTCGTAGCGTGCTATTATACAGAGTGTTAAAAGACCGCCAACAAAGCGGGAGACCACGTATACGTACGTATACGTATAGTCCTCATCATAACGAACATTTTGCCCAAGGAACTATGCCTGGGAAATCAACTGTTTCCGAGATAATAAAGTCGGACTTCAATTTTTTTTTTTCAGAAATGTGTTCTGTATCCCGTTTTTAACATACCTTCTCAAGAAGCCATATCAAAATTATGGATATTTCTTACAAAAAATCAAGTTAAAATTGCAACCCGCAATGTAGGTTTTCGAGAGAATGTGGTTCAAAGTCGGTCATTTTTTTTTTTGCAGAAATATGTTCAGTATCACGTTCTTAACATACCTTCTCAAGAAGCCATATCCAAATTATGAATATTTCTTACAAAAAACGAAGTTAAAATTGCAACCCGCAATGTATTCTAAACATCGGATAGCCTAAGTTACTCCCAGAAACGTGAGTTACGACCATGTTAAGTTTGGTTGAAAACTATTCAGCGGTGTTCGCGTTTATCGTGTTCATACAGACAGACAGACAGACAGACAGACAGACAGACAGACAGACAGACAGACAGACAGACATAAACCGTTTTTTTTGCATTTTTGGATTCAGTATAGTTTACTTAGTAACCCCTGCTAGTTTTTTTCTAAAAATATTCAATGTACAGAATTGACTTCGCTAGAGTTTTATTATAAGTACTAGTTGTGCCCGCGACTTCGTATGCGTTTTTACACATTTGACATTTAATTTAAATTCGACGGTGGAGGAAAACTCAAAAGGAAGGTTTTTTTAACCCCCGACCAACAAAGAGGGGTGTCATAAGTTTGATAGCTTTGGTTTGGTGTCTGTTTATGTGTTTATGAGGGTGTGCCTGTCTGTGTGTCTGTCTGTGTGTGTGTGCCCTAATCTAAACAATACATTTATCATAAAATATGTTTTGTTTAGATTAGGTATCGCCCGTGTAAGATATCAGGAAGCTTAGCATAAGAATTGCCTGGGAAGTTGGGGGTTTATTATGTATCTCCCTCGACGTAGAGTGGGATAGATAAAGTTATAAGCCCATAGATAAGGTCTTACCCATTCTCATGCTAAGCCAGCAAGCAAAGCATAAGATTGGGTTCGAGCGTATCTACCGCAAATAACTCTGTCTATCCCGCTCTACGGCAAACAAAATATATTTTTTTAATATCAAGTTGGGCTCAGTAGAGTAAATATTTAAAAAAAAGCACAAAAAAAAATTTCAACCTCGCGTGGGTTCAAACCCAGAACATTTCGACCGCGACGCAACAGTACTACATTTCTAACATCGATAAACTTTGTCCGACCTCCACCGAAAACCACTCACAATTCCCTCCAGCAAGCATCATAAGGCTGGGTTAGAGCGTATCTATGGCTCTGTCAAACAAAAGAGTGAGATACCTATTGTTTTAAACCCATAGATACGCTCTAACCCGGCCTTATGCTACGCTTGTAGAACTAACATTTTCAGAGTGTTAAAAGACCGCCAACAAAGCAGGAGACCACGTATACGTATAGTCCTCATCATAACGAACATTTTTGCCCAAGGAACTATGCCTGGGAAATCAACGGTTTCCGAGGTAATAAAGTTGTTTTTTTTTTCAGCAATGTGTTCAGTATCACGTTCTTAACATACCTTCTCAAGAAGCCATATCCAAATTATGGATATTTCTTACAAAAAATCAAGTTAAAATTGCAACCCGCAATGTAGGTTTTCGAGAGAATGTGGTTCAAAGTCGGACTTAAATTTTTTTTTTGCAGAAATATGTTCAGTATCACTTTCTTAACATACCTTCTCAAGAAGCCATATCCAAAATATGAATATTTCTTACAAAAAACGAAGTTAAAATTGCAACCCGCAATGTATTCTAAACATCGGATAGCCTAAGTTACTCCCAAAAACGTGAGTTACGACCATGTTAAGTTTGGTTGAAAACTATTCAGCGGTGTTCGCGTTTATCGTGTTCATACAGACAGACAGACAGACAGACAGACAGACAGACAGACAGACAGACAGACAGACAGACAGACAGACATAAACCGTTTTTTTTGCATTTTTGGATTCAGTATAGTTTACTTAGTAACCCCTGCTAGTTTTTTTCTAAAAATATTCAATGTACAGAATTGACTTCGCTAGAGTTTTATTATAAGTATAGATGTTCCATCTATAACTTTACTACACATCCATCACTTCCTATCCTGATTTTAATTTAGTCAGCCGCTAAATCCACCAGAAATAAACAAATGAGTTTTAATGTCCTCGGGGTACCCACTCGTACGTACTTACCATGAAAATCACGGATATTTCAGTTTTTCATGACCTACCTCATATTCGTTAGCTGTACAATTTGCTGTACAATAAAAAGTATTTTATCTATCTATATTGCCTGGCCTTACTGTCACCAGGATGTATTCGCACAAATAATGCTTCAATATTAAATATTTCCCAGTATTGCAAAATGGTGTCAAGAGTAGAGGGGCAGCGCTGCAGCGCTTGTACGGTTTTATTAAATTGAATTCAAAGCATCGTGAGAAAATCTGACGAAACTTCTGAAAGGACCAAGGGGTGGAAGCACTTGTAATAATTAAGCCCGTACAATCTCTCTGAGAGAAGGTATGCAGTGGATCGAATACAGGCTGCGAATCGGCTACTAAACTGACTTCAAAAGGTATTGAATAGACGGGCTATTCTACTTTCTACCACTAATATAATTTCAACGTTACATCTTGAATTTTTGTAAGCACTGCATATTATATACTTACCTACTTTAATTAATTAACTTAGGGATAGCCGACTAGTTTCGTTCTCATTTGCAAGTCATGGAGGAGAGACGATACTTTTGCCGTGGCAGTCGATCTCTCACTACGAGTTCGCAGACGTTGCGGACGAGGTTGAAACTAGTTGAAACCGTGAAATCGATATTAGTGGGTAATTAAAATTATTTGTACTAGCGAAATGCTTATTTTTCATCGATTTTGATCTGCTTGGAATTTAACAGTTAGAAAAAACCTTTAATTGCTAAACTCAAATGCGACTCGAGAATTTTCTCTAGGCACTGGTCCATCCAAGCGTCTAAGCTGCCACTGGATACTGTACAAATAATCCGTCTACTAAGACCTAAGACCTACATTTTTGTGGCAGGAAATATGTGGTAGAATACGGAATAACCCTATTGGGCTTACGTCAAATCAAAGGGTGCAGTGCCACTGTGAGCAATCGCATTTTGCCGCGCAAACGGTCGGTCACTGTCAGAGTGGCCGATTTCATTAAACTCGGCACCAACATTTCTGTACCGGTCGAGAAGCGCGAAAATCCAGCTGCGAGTATAAGGTCGAATGTTAACAAAAAAGCAACTATAGGGAAACCCGTGACTTTGTACGCGCCAGAAACAACAAGGTGTTTTCATATAACCCGTGTCAATAAAGAAAACATTTAGGATGAACTTCAAAACTAGCGTTGTCTCGCTTTGATTGTTTAGGATTAGAGCGAGAGTTAAATGTTTTCTTTATTGACACGGGTTATACCTGTGAGTGCACACTTCTACTCTCGATGGTTTTCAGAAAGCCCCTTTTTTTTTGGCGGTGCGTATCCGTGAATGGGTGATCTACTTTAGGCTTACACAATGACTTGCGTTTACGAATTCAAATATAGATCAACGCTTGAGTTTCATTCCGTGTATCTGCTTCTTCTTTCTCGCGTGGTATCTCCTAAAGTCCTAACAGAGGTTGGCGATCAGTTTAGCTGTCTCGTTCTGAGATGTTTCCAAACAAACCGGTTCTTAGCTGGAACCATTCACGCAGGTTTTTTAGGATAGGATATCTTGGATCATTCAGCTTTCCTTCTGCTTAGTTTCTCGCTAGATAAACTGATGATCTATGTATCTTTATTACTCATTCACATCGTTGATCTAGTAGAGTGGGACAAACATGGCACATCGCGCTAACAAATTACGACAACAATGATTGTTCTTATGAGCCGGTACTTTGATTTGTAGGTTTTGTAGCCAGGATATCTCTGGTCTTTCAGATCTCCTTAGCTAGATGCACTGATGATCTATGTATCTAGCATCTGTCTAGCACTCAGTTATTGATCTAAGTAGAGCGAGACAGACATCAGCATATCGCGCAGTCTAATTACGATAAGAATGATCGTGCTCCACGAGAGTTAACTATATTTCAGCTCACTAAAGCAAGATATCTATTGGCATGCAAAATAATACAGTTACATGACGTCGCATTGTGAAATTCGGTCTAGCACAAACTTTGTCATCTAATAAGAACGGGACTCTATAATAACGCTAAGAAAGATTGTGCTCCACGAGTTTCATTTTTCAGCTCACTTTTTAGCGGGATATCTACTGGCATGTAAAATAATACATGACGTCGCGTTGTGAAATCGGCCGGGTAATTGATGGGGGCTGTCTGTCATTATTTTTAATGATGCGAAATGATCGCGGCGCGTCGGAGGCGCCACTGAATCGTCTTGTCGTTAATCACAAATCTAAGGCTCTGTTGATTTATCGATTCGTCTTCCTTTTCTAAGGCCGATCTATACAGGGTAAGTTTATTAATTCATTCTGGCTGGCTCAGCGACCTAAACTGGATCTTGGCCTCACCAACCAGAAGACGCCAGCTATCCCTTTCTACCGCGTCTTTCCAGCGATATTTTGGACCTGGCAAACCTGCTGGCCGAGCCCAACATAGTCGGAGAGACAAAATCTGCAAGACTCCGCTGATTTGGCCACATCGAGAGAGCGGAAGATGATCGAGACGCGTAAAGAGCATATGAGGGACGTCCGTGTCAGTCGGTATGGCAGGGTATAAATTATAACAACTCCAAAATCGAGGCAAGCCGGTGCTGATCCGATTGAAATCGGTACAGAGCAGCTACCACGAGTGCTTACTGTCACTGTCACTGAAAGTGATAAGTTGGATAAACAACGTTACTTCTATAGTATTAAGATACATGACAGACGTCCGGCACAGCTTTTTCGCACTCATGGTAGCTACTCTGAATCGGAAAAGGGATAATGTCTTTAAAATTAAAGTGGGCAGGACATGTAGCTCGGCGCACTGATGGGAAGAGGTTGGTTGGTAAAGCACCAGCCATAGCCCGAGCAGCTAGAAATCAGAGATTGCGTCTGGACAGGAACGTGATAAGTGGCGTGAACATTGAATATGCCTTTACTCAGCAGTGGTTAATGGTTGATGGGCTAATGATGATGACTGACTCCACATCAATAATATTTTTGGGCTTAAAAATAAAGCTTCTGTACTATGTAAGTTTGTGGTAAAAGTCTACAAGGCCCAGAAATGCGAACTCCCATCATAATTTCATTTGGGACGTAACTCGTAAATGTTATTAAACTAATTCGATGAGGAAAGGTATTTGTCTTGCTTGCTATGTTGTAGGGCTGGAATTACTTGTGAGATGTATCATTGTTATAAGGGCCAGGTTATTGTTACCTGTAATTGTATTGTCGACAATGTAAGTTATGTTATTTATGTAGATAATAGGAAAAGGTATTGCCTTGTGGTTCTTACTCTGAATAAGATTAAGGTCTCCGAATGAGAACCGAAACTAGTCGGCTACACCGACATAATACAAGTAAGTTTAACCGTTTACGAAATACAAAATACTCTGAATAACCTCTTTATTTATTTATTATTTTATTTTAGTTTATTTGGCACACCAACAGAACACACAATTAACAAACATAAAAGTCATAACACAATAATTGTAGGTAGGTTTATGATTCGGTACACTTTAATTTTTAACCCTCGACCAAAAAAAGGGGTATAACAACACTCTTTTTTGTTTCTTTTTTTAAGTTTAAAGCCTCTTTTAAGGCTCCGTATAAGGCTAACTAGCGCCACCAATGTTGAAAAAATCATATCTTCCTTAAGAAGAAGTTTCTGAAAAAATCCTAAGATGAGCTTATGCGCCATGCTTTTCTAGATTTTTAAGTGTAGGTACCGAACTCAATTTCTAGTCTTAAGCTAAAAAAATTTCGATAACCGCCAAAAACGGCCGCTTTTGGCGGTTATCGAAAATTTTTTAGCTTAAAAGTAAATTTAGAAGAGGGTATCTACACTTAAAAATCTAGATAAGCATGGCGCATAGGCTCATCTTAGGATTTTTTCAGAAACTTCTTCTAAAGGAAGATATGATTTTTTTAACATTGGTGGCGCTAGTTAGCCTTATACGGAGCCTTAAGTTGGACCGCTATGTGTGTGTCGGTCTGAGCTACGCTCTTAAACGGATAGGTAATTCGGTTTTTTATTTGAAAGCAGGTTTTCTAACGAGTGTTCTTAGACATGTTTTATCAAAATCGGTTCAGCCGTTTATGAGGTAGTTATGCAAATTTGAAGCTAAAATGTCTGGGATATTGAAGTTTTTAAATTAGTAGTTATTATCTCGTGTTGAAAACGTCGCGGTTTCAGTTATATTGAATCATTTTAACCTTTCGGGAAAAATTCGTACTTGCTTGTCACTTAGCAAATGTTGCATGATGCGGGTTTGGTAGAAAAACAAAAAAGAAGACAAAGAATATTTACTTGAAAAATTTACTGGTTGCGGGGATGAACTTAACAAGTTTATTTCGTGATAGTGACTTTTTCCCTGGAATCTTCATATTTTAGTAACTTTTTACGACACAAATACGGTAAATATACATACATAAGACACCATTCTGGCCTTAGTTATGATTTATGACGTAAGTGCACAAAGTAACAAAGTTTCGTACGTCTTCACGGTAGTAATAAACACGTCTTTCGTTTTGTTTGACAGAAACTGAAGAATAATGGGAAAACAGCCTTTGCGTAATATAAAAGTAATTTAGTAGCAACAAAGGGGCCCTATTTCGCAAAGCCACACCCACAGCCTAAGAAAAAGCCCCTTTCCGAGAAAAAATACACCTCAAGAGTTATTGTTCCGTCAAACGGATTTATATTTTTTACCCTTTTTTAAAAAGCAAGATTTTGCTGAATTTGTACAGAAGCCAAATCATAAAATAATAAAAAAGATTTTTTCTTTGTTGTGCAAAAATTCAAAGGTTCTTTGTAAATTACTTTGGAGCGAAATAACCAAGGTAAGTTTTTCTGTTCCGAAAATTGTAAAATGTAAAGCTTGCTCAATGTGCACGAGATTGCAAACGACAAAACAGTTTCGTAAAAGTTTGACCAATAATCCATTCTGAAAGTATATTATACCTAGCAAGGTAGGTAGGATAGACAGGCAAACGGGAGTTGGATGATGTAAGCTTTAGTAATAGGAAGCTTAGCTTAAGATCCCTTAGGAGTCTTTTGGATACGGAGCCCTAAAAGCGGTAGCATCCCAGAGATAAGAGCAAAGACCTCTTAGTGTAGAGGTCACAGTTTATATTTCCAATGTTGGCATGTTGGTTACACCTATAAAACTTTCATTTCAAAGTTACTACGTCGTAGGACGTGCCGATGACAGAGCCATATTTATGACATGGCAACAGTATCCACTGGGGGTGTAAATGTATAATACGGTAGAGATATTACACGTAGAATACAACACAATATGTACCCACACAAACAAAACCTTTCACCGGCCGAACAATCTAAAATGCATTAATATAACCCGAAAGGGCCGCGGGCATTGCGGAACCAATTCGGAACTTATAAATCCACACGGCCCATATTGGGCCATTACTGAATGTACGTTAGAAAGCGTCCTTTTCACTCGCAGTCGGGCATTCCCCATTGTGTTGGGCGATTAACTCGCAGGGACATGAATAAGTTTGTTTTGGGAGCGCCGGCGCTCTCCCCGGGACAACTTTCAGTACATAAATTATCGTCGAACAAGAAGCGCGGCGGTATTGCACCCTTTTGCCACGGCACTTTGTTCCCTCACTCAATGGGCATTGATATGTGTTGCAATCAAAGGTTGCAACCATCATTCATCCGGTCCATAATTAAGAACCTACCGTCCTCTCACGCTAAAGGTTCTGCGGACATTCGGTCAGATGGGAAAACGAAACTTAGGAACAGTTTTAGATGGTAGAGTTGCAGACTCTTCACTCAAAGATTTTCAGTCAAATTGTAACTGAAGTGCACGAAGTAGTTATAATAATACCATTGGCACACCTACTGATCCATCCCCCAGTTGTAGGCTTCAATTCGGAAGGCAAAGTTTTTTGTTCGAAAGTCCGTTATTGGCTTAATCTTATCTTTAGACAATATTGAGAAACTAATTTCAATATTTTTTATTTTGGTCCAGTAGTTTTGTTTTTATGCGCTAAAATGTTTGGTTCCTATGACCGCCATCATTACAGTATGCAGACCGTCGCGTGACGTCATAAAACCGTATCTTTGAAACGTTGTAAAATCCAAACTTCTGAAACAAAATAAAAAATATTGAAATTAGTTTCTCAATATTGTCTAAAGATAAGATTAAGCCAATAATGGACTTTCGAACAAAAACTTTGCCTTCCGAATTACGATTTTTAATATTTTTATAGTACAGTAAAGAAAACCCGGGTTTTTCCTTCTACTGGGAACCTATTGACACGCCATTGCCATTGCGTTACAAACTTGTCATACTAGGACAAGGGTAAGAGTATGGCATCCCATACTGGAGTGAGCCTTCAAATTTATGCGCGCCGCGTCTCGCCGATACCACGCGATGTTCGGATTTCACATAATTCAATATCCGCGGCAACATATCAAAACAATGCTGCGACCTCTTCGCCAACTCTGTACTTAGTTAAGTGTTCTCGACAAGGTCAAAAACTACTGTTAGCAATTTGACAATTGATCAAAAGAACTCGAGGATTTCCAGCACGATCCTCACACTTGTTAGAATTTATGTTCATGCACGATAACAATAAACTCACGCCTGCAATTATCTAGAGTAGTATGCAGATTGTATAGTCTACCTACCCTCGACCACAGCCACTGGGTACCTACTGCCGCCAAAACGTCGGGATAAATAAGGTAGTAATTGATTTTGCCTCACAATAACGCGATTCGACTCGTTTAGAATAAAAGTATGAGTAATCAGAGCACTGATCTACATCAATCCATTATGTTCATTCGGTATTTAATTAGAAATCTTCAGGTACGGTTTATCTACTTTATTGCAACGACTAGTTCAAAGCCGCTGATTAGTTTCAAATCGCCGACAGAATACCGTAATTTGTCTGAAACCCTTTTTGAATAACAATATTATAAGATACCTTGGGAGCAGGAGCATATTATAATAGCACAATCACTAATGCTGACTTCCACATTTTTGCCGCGAGATTGTCTATTCGTATTCATAAATAAAGCAGCCCTGCCTGATGCTGACTATTATTATCTATTACGACGCATTATCCAAGAATAAGAATTGCTATCATCCATTCTCATATAAAAGTCCGGGGATGCCGCCATTACTGAGGTACCTACGGCTACCTAGCCACCTTTTATCCCTCAATTCGGTCCAACATGTGGTTTATAAATAGATAAAGAGAATATAGTCGCGCTACGCCCATTTGTACTCCCATGTTATTCCTTTATTGCGATATAAAAGCTCTAAGAAACTTATTAAGGTCGCGCAAATGTGAAAATAATTGGCAATATTATTTGTATTCCAAGCACATGATATGTTCGTTATTTCGGTTCCTTCTTCGGTCTTTCTGAATTAGCGCCTAAGTAATCTTATACGGGGTTGGTAATTTTGGTATGACTTTGTTATTCCTAGGGGGAAAGCCTATCGAACCATCATTATCATTATATGTTTCTGTATGTACTTACGTCGTTCAGCCTTAGACATTTATAGGCAGCATAATTATGTATTAGTAGCTCAGTACACGCCCACAACATAAAGAAGACGGCATGAAGCTACTTGCCAAAAAATGCTATCCTGTTTGTAACAAAATTCCTACTTACTTGTACTACCTTTATTATCTTTATGGTACGCATTCATGCATCTCATTGTATGTGATTTTCATATAGGTACAGCTATATGTATGAAAATATTTTGTTGTCAATGCTCCTAATAGGCATTTCGCTTATGTCTATCGAACTTCCGTAATATTAGCATTTTCATACCTCATGCATATTCAATAACGACATTTAAACGTCAACATTCTACCCAAAATATCCGCGACCGAGCCAGCGCCCTCGGATAAAAAGGCGGCAAGGCAATAAATAAACAATTTTCCAAGTTATAAATCGTGTGCAGCTAGAAGAAAACTGCAAATTCATGCAGATTTCATAGCCCAGCCGCGTGTCGCCAGCCAGCATCGCGACGTCCCGGCATCAGACAGGGATGAGCAGAAAGACCACATTTTGATAATTTCCACCCTCATGTCAGTTCTTAATCGATTGGCAAAGTTAAGTAACAACGGCCGCGGTTAGTCCATGGGGTCGGACCACGTGGCCTAAGGGAGTCCATGGATGGGTGACCACTAGTGGCAATAATATCAGGAGCGCTTCCGTGCAGAAGGCACATTAAAACGTTAGTCCCGGTTGGGCGGCCTAAAAACTCTGACACCAGGGGTGGTCACTACCTCTGATACGATTACTTACCTAGTGGCAAACACACCGTATCTTCCGCGACTCGATTTACGTGACGTCACATTACGTACACGTAAACATCTTACTCCTGATTTAAAAAAATCCTGCGCGGCCTCTCCGCGGTCGTTGTGCCAAGCATAATAGGGCATAGAGGTATGCGACGCAAGATACGCCCTGGGTCCGCTACTCCAATCCGAAATGTGTTTACCAAATAACTTTAATCCGAAAATACGCCGCTATATAAACCCTGAAAGCGAGTTATGTCATGGTGCTTGGCATTTAAGCTGGCAGAGGAATTGCATTTGAATTGACCTTCCCTGATCGAATGTGAAAACGATTAAAACTCAGAATATCTCACACTGTCCCCGGCATGTGGTTGTGCTAATGATTCCTTTCAGCTTTTGTATGATCATTATTAGTCTGCCTTAGTCCATCCACCATCTTCCGGCCAGCTCCTAGTTTAATCTTCTGTATTCTGTAAATATTGTCTCTACAGGGTGCACTCTAAGTCGATAGCGGAACTTTAAGTAGGCTGTCTACTGATCAATACAAGCAACTTGTACGCGGTGGTGACAAAAATGGAGCGAAAAAAATATCAGCTGTTTCATACATTTGGCGCAGTACTGAGTCGACCTTTTGTATGGAACAGCTGATATTTTTTTCACTCCATTTTTTTCGCCACCTA
Organism: Zelleria hepariella; assembly: GCA_949319315.1. Classification (NCBI taxonomy): domain Eukaryota; kingdom Metazoa; phylum Arthropoda; class Insecta; order Lepidoptera; family Yponomeutidae; genus Zelleria; species Zelleria hepariella. The sequence continues at coordinate 18,532,005 of OX439378.1, forward strand.
GTACAAGTTGTTTGTATTGATCAGTAGATAGCCTACTTAAAGTTCCGCTATCGACTTAGAGTGCACCCTGTAGATAGGAATCGTGTTACTTACGAAACGCATTATGTTATGTACATAACTTTGGAGTGATACAGACTGTATGCTGTAGATAGACGCAAATGTGTCGCGTGCATAATTTTGTGATTTTTTTTGCTCGTTCTAAACATAATAAGATCGCAGGCGCAACGCTTACGGGCCCGCAGTGAGAAACTGCAAGCCAGCAGCGGCGGCGTGTGCTCCACCTCATTTCTATGGTTGAGACATCTGGATGAAGTAGAAACTAGTTGGCTATCTTGATATCTATAAGCGACTGAAACCACCAAAATGTGGAAGATAATAATTCATAGTAAAGTAACATGAATGATACGCCCTGTACAATAAAATTCTCTTCCATCAACAATTTATCCATCTATCGTCTGTATTTGCAAATTTTCCTGCCTCAAGGGAAATTGGAACGAGTTCCAGAGTATTTTACCCCTAATGCCGGAATAGATTTACCTAATTGTAAATTCAAATCGTGCGGCTTAAGTGAAAAAAGTTTGCGAGTTAATGGGAGTGCGGCTTTGCTTACGGTGACCCTCTTGGGACGTAGCGCCTCCTATGTTCAGACACCTCTATTTAATATCTATTAAAGCCTCGGATGGGCAAAATTTCAAGTTATTGAAATAGGTGCTCTTTTTCACCTTACTGGGGCAAAGTCAAAAAGGAGGTCAAAAAGGACATTTTTATTGTATAAGTACTCCAAATAGGTTGGTTGATTTACACGTTTATCTCGGGAAAATACACTGCAAACAATATGCCCTTTTCTACGCCATGCTAGCAAAACAGCCTCTTTGCAACGTGTTTGCGTAAGCCTGTAAATCCACCATGAAATAATGACCCAATGACGCGCCACCAAAAAAAACCTGACAGAATGTGGTCTTTAAGTTATTCAGCCTTGAGTATAAGTATGGGTTACGAGAAAGGGATGCAGCTTGGAGATATCGTACCATTGAAAACTAATACCGGTGCCCCGTAACGAACAAAGTGCCTTATGTGAATTAATCCTCCCAACTTTTCCCTCTAAAGCCCGCTTTTAACACTCTTACGCAATCCTTAAACTTATAGGTGTGGATATTTCCTTTGGCAATACTCCAGTAGGTTCGCATGAACGCTTCCGGACCCCCATCGTGCGTTTAGGTCTGAGGTATTCTCTTTCAGGGTTAACACTTATAGCACACGACTTCGTTAGGTACTTAAAAAAAATACCGGCCAAATGCGAGTTGGACTCTGGCATGCAAAGCTTCGTATCACAACAAAATAGTAAAGGTACACTCTGAAATCATTTTAGTGCAAATACGTATAAAAATTATTCAACGAAAATTTCGAATAAAGTCGTGTCGTTTGGCGATAGATATTTTTTAAACTGTGTTTGATTTTTTCGCGCATTTTGAAATGGAATTTTGGTACTTGGCTTAGAATCACCAGTGCATCAAAATACATCAGTAAAATTTCAGCAATTTCAATGTAAGTTCATGCGACTCGCACTTTTTATTATTTTGTTAATTTACACTATATCTAGTTTCCACTATTGTTGCACAAACTTTAACTCATTCTAGATTACGTTTTTGCGACCAACTGTCCCGTTTCTGATTCGTTTTTATCTCAGTAAGTCTTTATAGTTTACAGTAAGAGGTGGACATCATCATCATTATTATATTTAAGAGTTATTTAATTGTCGACTCGGTGCAGCATAGTTCTTCGCAATAGAATACCGTGTATTCCTGTACCCTGGTGGCATCATATCGAGTAGGTGTTGAGATAACCACAGCCCGACGGTTGGGAAAATATTCCATTTCCTTCCTGACAGTGATCCGAATTAGGGTGAAATTTGTTTTTTTTTCTCATTCCTTTGGGATCGGGTTACAATCCCACAGTTGCCGTGTTCAGAGAACGCTTGAAGAAGCCCGTCAGGAGCAGTGTTATTTTTGAGCTTCGTTTATTTCAATGTCCTGTCGACACCACATTACTCCTGCTCTTGATTCTATTGAGTCAAGATGGAGAAAGTTTATCAAATAAATTATCTGCATTTGAAATCGAAGCATAAATCATGCTTAGATTTCACATACCTACATACTTACACCCGATTTCTGCAAGAGCGATCAAATGTAACAATACTACGATTAGGTAAGTAGATAGAGTATTTTTAGACCATCTATAAGTAAAGAAAATAAAATAATGAAAAAGTTAGAAGTTCCAAGTACTGATATGTTAATTAAGTTGGTAAAGCCCGTTAAATAATTAAACTATTTATTAAAAAACTGTTAAAACAAACTGTTTCTACTTTTTGGCGTATTTTGCAACTGTTTTTTATTTCTGGTCAAATAAATAATTTAAAAAAAAGTTATGTTAATCTAATGTCCAACTCATTTCAGCCAATCACGTGCCACTATTTTGAATGAATATTTGATTCATCACCACATTTCATCGCTCTTGGAGTAGAATGTTTAATTACACCCACGGCTTTTTTTTTTTACAATAATAGTTATTTGTTATGCAAGAATGCAAAATTATTGTTTGCGGCGAGTGCTTGTATTGAAAACCGAGCTAGCGAAGGTTTCTAAAATTGAGCCACGAGCGTAGCGAGTGGTTCAAAAAAAGAAACCTGAGCGTAGCGAGGTATTCAGAAGCACGAGACGCAAATAATATTGCATTCGTGCGAAACACAAAACTTTTCATCTCACAGAAGCGAGGAAATGACTTTGTTAGCCAAGCGGGACAAACTCTATAGACAACTACTTACAGGCAAAACAGGTGAGTCAAATAAGTTCCTTTTAAAAGCATATTTTACTGTTGTTACGGCTGCCGCACTAAAGTTTTGAGCTTCGTTGGTATTAAAACTATTCGTTTTATTAATAATTTCCTGAAGTTTATTTATCCAGACACAAAAATAATGTAAATAAAAGAATGTTTTTTTTTCCGGGTGCATTCTGAACTTATACCATATAAATTAAAAATTTGTAGGAGATAAAAAATGAAATTAGTAATATCGTTTGAAAAAATGTATTTAACAAACCAAAACATAATTATCTATTTGATAAAACAGAAGCGCAGCATTTTTTTTATTTACTGGTATTTAAAAATAAATATGTGTACAAAATATTGAAAAGACTATAAGAAGAAACCGCGTTTCTGAATGTTCTATTCCGTGACTTTACCTTTTTAAAAGATGCTTATGCACCATTTACATTCACAGTTTTGTATAGAGAATGGGCACGAACAATCGCTTTCGCTGAAATACGCGTTTAAACGAACTATGAATGAGGTTTTATTTTCCATCGGGATCTGGCATCTACTTAAACGGCCAGTGTTTTTTTCTTTTTCAAAACCATAGGGCGCGGGAAAGACTGTCCCGGCGTCGCGTTCAAATTTCGAAGCGCACAAAAGTTCAGATAGTTTAAATCCGGCCTTTACACGATCGTAAGTTACTAGTAACAACAAACTTTCCGAGCGTGGGAGATGAAAAAATATTGAATGTATGAATATTGAGTCGTATTGAAATCTAGTGTCAAGAGTTAGGTAGAGGAGCTGGTTTGTCGGGTAATAGCTTTAAGAATTATTATGCCCAAGATAGGTGTGTCGGTGTCGGCTAGTTTATAGCGAAAAATATTTAAAATCTACTGCTGAATCCGCCAAATTCATTTGTTTACCAAAAATTATAGTTTAGTACTTATTTAAGCCATGCTAGCAAATGTTTAAACTGCTTTGGGTTTTTTGAAGGAAATTTACTTTGCTTACACAAGTACTTTCCTACCTACTCACCTCAACCTTTGCGGACCTAAAACATTCAAGCATCCTCGGCGTTCACCGTAGCTGAAAACTAGAGTATAATTTATTGCTGATCGACTCGACCAATGCTTTTCTCAAAGGTTTCTTCTAACAAGCCTTTTGTCCGCTGCTTTGTCCAAGCGACTACGTTTATTTTCTTTTTCTAATAGTGTGTAAAATAGTGTCCCACCTGGCCAAAGGCCATAGGTGAGAAAGGGAGGGGATAATCACCACTCCTGCCCGTGATTTTTGCGTTGCTATTATGCCTAAGACAGACCCTCCCTCGTAAGTTAGTGAGTGGTATGCTATTACAAATTCAAAGTCGTACTGAGGAATAAAACAGTACTGAGAAATTAAACAGAATGGCAAGCATTTTAGACGGCCGAATTTTGATGGAAAAGCAAAAGAAACTCTTGATTTCGGTTGGGTTAGACGACAAACAAACAAACGTTTAGCTTTTCTACTCGTATAAGAATGAATAAGTAGAGGATCAAATATATTTTACGATAGTATATAAATATATAGTTCAAGTAGTTTCGAAAGCTCTTGGTCCACTCGTGGTCATACGTCAACATTCGACTACAGTACAAATCTCTTTGAAGTCGTAGCCCTACTTATGGTTGCCTTCAACCATGAATTAACCTTAGGTCCACTTGCGTCACCCAGAGTTAGCGAGTTAACTCTGAGTTAACGTCAAAATTTGTATGGAAATGTCAAGTTAACTCGGAGTTAGTTTGCTAACCCTGAGTGACGCAAGTCCGCCTTAGTATCGATTTTTTTTACTTACCTCTCTACTTTTTACCCGACTACGCGAAGCAAAAAGGAGGGTTATGATTTTAGCAGCGTATGTATGTATGTATGTATGTATGTGGGTATGTATGTTTTTGTGTTCATCAGTTCCCTCGCAGAGCCTAAACTACTAGGCCGATTTCAACAAATGAAGTGTCGTTGGATTCGTCTTTATCACCCAGTATGCTTAGCATGGTCGTTTTGACACTCTCTCGAACTCGAGTGACAGACGTGCCATGTCTATTGTGCGAGCATGGCAGGCGGGATTCGAGATGGCAATAGATTAGGGTCATGTCGAGCAGAAAGTAGATAAGGCAATTTTTAATAAAAATTTTGTATTTTTGTCTCCATCGCCATGTTGGCGTAGAGCCAACTCGAGCCCGACCGACAGTTGACAGTTTTGTATAGAGAAGGGCCTATCTCGGGCTTACCATGCTGCACGTACTGGTAACATAGAATAGTTTAATTTTGAAAAAAACCAAGATGGCGGCTGTGCTGCGCCCTAAAGTGGTGGACCTAAAAATAAAAATTATCGGATACCATCGACATGGGTATCAAATGAAAGGGCTTTAAAAGACCTTTTCAAAAATGTACAACAACGTAGCGTCAACATAACAAATAGAACAAAAAATTCCAAAATGTGTTTTTTTTTTGCCCTTCTTGGTTCTATTCTGGGTGATAGTCCAAATCACATACTAAAAAGCTCAAAAAAAAATAGAAGTTAAAAACTAAAACCCGACTATTAAAAGGCTTAAAACAAGACCTGCTTATCCTTAAAATAGACTCATAGATAATTAATCGTAGTCGGAGGACACCACATTCGCATTTGATAAACCGATGGCCTCCGACTACGATTAATTATCTATGAGTCTATTTTAAGGATAAGAAGGTCTTGTTTTAAGCCTTTTAGTAGTCGGGTTTTAGTTTTTAACTTCTATTTTTTTTACTGTTTCTTATTGCCCAATGAAGTTCTGTGTTGTTAGTTTTTTTTTAGAAACAGTCGTTTTCATCTTATTTTCACGTAGGTATGTAGAGATTGTCTTTAGGTTCCAATAAGTCACCGTACAATTAAATTAAAACTGAAATGATAAGAATAAGTTGTATGCATGTATGCGTAATAGGAGTATTTTTTTAAACTAGGTGATACTGATGATGATACAAATTTAGCTTCTGTTGCTGTGCTTTATAAGTCTGTTATTTTGTGTGCAATAAAATACATAAATCCCTTCATTTCACCAGCGACGAATCGATACGCACGAAACGTCGAAGCACTCAAAATGGGGCCGAGCGCGACAGTTTTTAATCCAGATCTGGGTTGAACAATCTGCATTTTATCCTTTGAGGAGATCTGGGAATTTTATCATTTAAATTGGCGTACCGTGCAGCGGGCGGGCTTGCCAAAGGCAGTCGCCGTCAGACGCCCACCAAGTGCTTCGAGAAACTTCGATTAACGAGTTCCGAAGATTTAGTGCTGCCGTAATCGCATAAGAATTATGTCTTTAGAACCTCTGTGGGCTATTTAGTACGATTTATTGTTAGTTATCCATTATCGCAGCAGGCTCTGCCGTTATGTTGCTTGTTGCCTAAACGGTGATTAGGGGGCGCCCTACTATACATTTTAATTGACTATTAGACACTAAGTTGAACATGTATGGTAAACTAATCGCCGCTCCTAGTAACAGACTGCTGGAGCAAGCTATTCTGGTGATTGTGAGATTGTGCAATCTACTGAATGTATTTTGTCGAAAAGAAAGAACTCCCAGAATCGTTGGTTGTTTCCCAACAACTTTTTACACTTCGAATAATAAACAGAATAAAATGACAGTTCTTACTTCTTATTTACAAAGTCTGACTACTGACGTCATATTATGTAGAGAATTAGGGTGGTATTCTAGAACGCTACTTAAACTCAGTTCAGAATCAGAATCAGAATCAATTTGTTTTATTCAATATGCCATAAATAAATTATTTACATTGAAAGTCAAAATATTATCTAAAGTAAAAAAAAGGTATATAAATCAGATACTTATTACTATCTAATACTAAGTATCTAGCTACTTTTTTTTCTCCAGCTTCACTAGCTCTGATCGTTCTTGTTCAAACTAGGATGCTACTTAAACTCTGTTTAAACTCAGTTCAAACTAGAAAGCTCCTTGAACTCTGTTTAAACTCAGTTTAAGTAGAGTTTAGTAGTTTCAACTGTCGATAAAACAGTGCATGTTTTGATTTGAATATCCCTACCTTCATATAAAAACATGCACTGCTTTATCGACAGTCTCAACTCTGTTTAAACTGAGTTTAAGTAGCGTTCTAGAATACCACCCATAGTGTTTTTTTTTGTTGACAATATTTTTATTTGCAGTGACAAAAAAACATCTGGTAAGTACATGCAATGATGATGAATCGATGTCATCCCATCAGAGTTTAGCTTAACTTAGGGGATCCAAGCTGTTTGAGCCTCGATTGTCAGATTTTCACGGATTTTACTACCATTACTACTAACAATTTTGCCGGAAAACAGCGTTTACAGGATTAAGAGTCATGGATAGTCCTATTTCTGTTTAATAGTCTAAGCGGTGTCTCTGCTTACCCCTTGAAGATATTGGCGTGAGAGTGTTTGGCATCCATATGATATGTATTATTTCACATGCACAAAGGAGTTGTCTGGTAATAGTAGTAACTCGGGGCTCTAGTTTAATTTCAAAGTTGCTCGCGCCAGTACGAATTGCCGGATCCCTCAATGTGACACGAGGATGCCGCCGCCGCCGCCGCTACGTCCCTGATACGGGCTATGCCACTTTACCCCAAAAATCGAACAAACTTACTCTAAAACCATTTTTTTTGTGTAGCTTATGTTGTGATGTCTCACTCCAGGGCAAAGGCCTCCTCCTGTCAGCCCTGATATTCGGTTTCGTGAAGATCGTCTCGCTTTCCTCTTTTCGGCTAGCCTTGTCTGCCATCACCGTCATCATCAGCAGCCTCTATTTCCGGACATTAGTACAGTCGTGGTGGCCCGCCTATTCATGGAGGTGGGTGGCCTCGTGGCCAGCTAGGGGAGACAACGTAACGACAAAAGTTTTACCCCACTATCGGCTACCGCTATCTTGCTTTATTTCACTGCGTAAAGCGAGATGCCGCTACCCGATAGCGGGATGAAACTTTTATCGTGAAGTTGTGCTCCCCTAGCTTGTCTCTACAGTCCTAGAGAACTTGCCTGGTCTATAGTCCATTCCCTTGTCCATTCTGGCTATGTGGCCTGCCCAGATCCACTTGCTTCGCATGACAGTGGTACATCTCTGACCCTAGTTTTTCTAAAGTTCACCCCCAAATTCACTGAAACCATTGGCGTAGGCATAAACGGCACAACCCGCCGATATTATTCTGAGAGACAAACTTCCCCCTGCGGCTTGATCTTTGAAATTAGCTCGCTCAACTAATTATCATAAAGTTTTAATGTCGTCGTACTTCACGCCACTTTCGGCTACACTATCAGCGTTTTAGTTAAATTCACTTGAGACGGGCGGTGGCGTGAGCGAGTGTTTTGTTTTCACCAAACTTGCCGCCAGCTGGCTTGCTTTTGGTGATTACATTTTGTGGCGTAGGTACATATTATACGTACATATTATAAAGAAGTTTATAAGTTCTGACTTTGAGGCCTAATATCCTCTACGCGAAAACGCCATACTTACCGCTTGCGCGGCTCTCTCTCTCTCAGCGAGAGGGATAGGCTACACTCACCCTTCCTATAAATAGCTTTAAAAAATCGCAGGACTTGAACCCGCAACCTATGGAAAACCGGGCCGTCCATGACCTATCGAGCAAGTACCTCAATCAGGTATTTCTGATGTCAATTGGTTACCACTTCAGTAATTTAAATTCTTTCCATCCGGCAAATATTCCTAACAACAAACTAGAAATGAAACAACCTAGACTTCAAATAACACAATATCATTCTTAAAAGCAACACTAAAGCGTGAATACAAAATTTCTTCTTCTTATTTTATAGATGTTCAAGGATTGTGTTTGTAGGAACCTGCCTATGTCAAGTTTTCTGAATTGTTTGAAACTGAAAGAAAGCAATGTTATTCCGAATGTAGGTATTCTAGTGTAGGCAGGCAACACCAAATTTAAATCTCAACTTCATTTCATTGCATCTTTAGAGTAGGTACAGGGGCGACTATTGATATTTTACGTCACAAAATAACATAAAGTATAGTCGTTGCATATGTCGCAGGGATATTGTCAAACCAGTGATATTATAATTTAACTAGTGAAATTACAATTACCCGGATTATTGTCAACCGCCACCATTTCTCACAATAACACGGGCTCATTTCAGTGAAATTTCAATTTCACTAGACTCACGCAGTGATATTGCAAGGCAGCAATAAGTTGACAATTTCACTGCCGTTAGATTGTCAGACGGTCAATGATTGGTCCGTTTTCATGTTGTCAATTTTAAAATCATAGAGTTACAAAATAATAGACAGGTTTCTGGAAATCACAAGCTTTATTTCAAGGATATCTAATATCGCAGTTTGATCTGAATGTAACTCACAATAAGTTAGATTGGTTTTAGGGTTCCGTGCCCGAACTCTCTGTCTGTTTTTCTTACCCTTATCTTTGGTACCGTAATGGGTAGCCAGTTGAAATTTTGACAGAATATTTACCATGGGGGACACTACAAATTAGATATTAATAACAAAATAAGGGGTGTCCCCATAGAACAAACGTGATTTTATACTTTATGCTCTATCACAAAAACGGTAAGGAGCTTTATAGTATAACAACAAATAATAAAAAACTGTTTTAATTGTATGGCGGTACGGAACCCTCAGTGCGCGAGTCCGACTCGCATTCGGCTGATTTTTTTGTTTTATCAGTCTAGTCACTTTAATATTTTCTTAGCTCTATGTTGCAAATGGCGGATAAAGAAGAGTTGACCAATCAAAACGAACGAAGTCCCCCACTACAAACTTAGCTTATAATATACCTAGGGTTATTATAAAACCACTACAGCGTACCCGTGAAATTACAATAACACTTAAATAAGTCCGTGAAATTGTAAGAAATGGAGGCGATTGACAATAATCCGGGTAATTGTAATTTCACTAGTTAAATTATAATATCACTGGTTTGACAATATCCCTGCGACACATGTAAAGACAATCCAAAGTAAAACTACAAACAAAAATTTGTCTTAACCGATAGCCCCTCTGATCCCGGGATCGGTGGATACAACCCCGTTCCTACGAGTACATTGCCCACGAATTTCAATGGCGATAAAATTTTACTGTGTTCAAAGCGAAGCAGCTCTACTAACATTGCATTAATCCGCCCTATTACAGGCAGCAGTAACAGTTTCTACCTAGCGTTTATTTCTTTTACCTGCAAACTCCAGCAGCGACGAATAAGGGTTAAAAAACGCAGAAAGAAGGGGGTAATTAACGAATTACCAACTAACAATGTTGCTCTGAGAGAGCAAATTTTCTTCCTTTTCTTCGCGGGGCCGCCATCCACCCCCATTTGCATTCAGTCGCTGCTCTATTAAACTTGACTTGGGAAACTGATTCGCTCAGGACAGGACTGGAACCCGTAAACTCTAGCTAGCCTACCGCGCCGGATTGATCTACTGAGCCAAGTAACTTTACTGTCGATGCGATTTTTTCAATCTATGTGCCATCTTTCTAACCTAGGCGCCACCTGTGTGAGAAGACGGTGCTTTAGAAAAAACAAAAAAACTGTTATTTTCAGGCCACACTTTGTAGTTTTTCAGGCTTTATTTTTTCACGGTTCAGGCAATTGACACACAAAAAAAGTAACGGTCAAGCCCGTTACTTTTTTGTGACGTAAGTCTGTAACGCAATGGTGCCAAAATGAGCTCCCAAAAAGGGACTTATTGATGGCTTCAATTAAGATTTACTTATTAATGGTGTCGGTCCTTTTAATATTTTTGTAGTAAAGCAAAGAATATTATGATTATAATTCTAGAAGATTAGTTCGCTGGTCATAGGAGAAAAACGATGAAACCCAAGTTTTGTCCTTCTTCTGGGAAGACATTGCGTTAAAGACCCGGCAAGAGTCAAACTCTCAAGTAGTGATGATGACAACGTGTCTTCACGATCGCTCGTCTTACGCTTCCCTGCTCACTGCACTCGCAGTGGCAGTGGCAGTAATGCAAAGCGTGCCAGAGCTTCCGGAATGCGAGGAGATGTTTCCTGCAGTACTTCAGTGTTGTCCCGGACTTTGAGACCCGACACCTTAATAGGTTAATTACTTCAGACTTTAGTCACTGAGCGGGTGCGATAGAAGGCTAGTTTGAACTGTGGATACGGCGTGTTACAAAAAAAAACTAACGTAGGCTTTTGCATTTACAAGGGGTTACAAAAGTACTAGTAAGTTTTTTTGTTTGCTCTATGACGTTGATTTATAAAAGTGCTGTGGCGGTAGAAGAGTATTTTAAAATACTGTTTTCATGGCTTTCTTTAGGTTTCAACACAAAAACATATTTTTGATTTTTTTTTCTGAAGTCCAACCCTTTAGAACCAACTAAGTCGCGGGTTAGTTATGGTAGAGAGTTTCAAGGTGATTGACTGCTAGTGTTCTGACTAAAGTGACAGCAATGAAAATCAATATACCATTTTGCTTAATAGTCCTTCTCTAAAAGCGACTAAAACATCATCCTGTACACAAGTGCTTGAGTGAATCGTGCAATCAATCAATTAATCAAAGTTGTTTTTATTCCTCTGGGTTTTGGGTTGAACTTCTATCTGTATTTAAAATGGGCAACAGAGGCAAACAAGCCCCTATACCCTTGACGCATTTTTTTCAATATGGCGGAATATACAAAATTCAATATTTCACAAATTAAGACTAATTTTATATTGATATTGTACAAAATAGTATTACCTTTGAATAAACATTACGAAGTATATAAAATGAAAGAATGATTATACGAATTTAAAGGAAAATTAATTTTAAAATTTTGTAAATATGAATGCAATGGCGTCAAGAGTAACCCCCCAGCTCGACAAATAATTGTAAAAAACTAATTTCTTCTCTCTGCAAATAGGTCGTGGAGAAATCAGGCTCTTTGTTGTAGGTCAAATAAAGACTTTGTTACAGAGATCGCTACGATTAGTGTCGACAAATGAAGTCCCAAGTCCCCAAGAAAATCTGCACCGCAGTATATTGTTAGTAACCACAATCATAAGCTCACCTCTGCTCACTGATGTGTATAATAATATGCCTTTTTTCCCTCGCCCCGCCTCTCACGGTCCCTCGCCATCCGCATCAATGTCTCTTTGTCGAGACAATGATGTCGTCCGACCGTGTTGCAGGTCTTCCCATCGAACGCCTTCCAACTCTTGGCCGCCACGCTGTAACTGCCCTTGTCCACCGCCCATCTCCGCGACTCGCCAAGTATCCTGCCCATTTCCACTTGAGACCCGTGATTTAATCACCAAAGTCATCAACAAAAGAATTATCTTGGATATTTTTTCCTAAGGTTCTGTTCATCGCACAGTACCTATGTGTGTTGAAAATAGTTGATCAGTTTCAGTTGAGCCGATGGGAACAATTTTCATTTTAAAAAAAATCGTTTCGGATCAACGAAAGAAAAATAGTTGGTCCGTTTCAGTTGGTCGGTTTAGATGATCAGATCAGAACGGAAGAAGGGGTCCCCCAGTGACACGTTATTTTGTATCGAGACCAAAATTGCAATACAATTTTCTCTTCTCACTTAACCACGTGGCTCGTTGGTAAGATCGATCTGTCTCTTCCCGACATTATGCGTTAATTTTTATCTTGACATACATCTTATACATACATAGAGCAAAACCGACGTCACTGTTACGCTCTGAAACTTGTCGCAGCTTACCTACTTCTTAGTTCTTTCACGGATACTTCTAGACTCTATTCATACCCTGGTTTATATGAATAGTTGTTCAAACACCGCTTCATAGAAGATAGAGTTCGTCAGAGTCGGTTCGTCACGGCCGGCGGTTGCCGACAGCTGAGCCGAAAGCAATAATGAAGACTACTCGATGGGGAGGGCGTTTAATTAACTTCAAAATGTTAGATCGGGTAGAAGTTCGCCGCGACGCTTTTTTCCCGACTGCGATGGCGAAGCCCTAAATAAGTTAAGATGTAACCATGTCGCACTAGCTGTGCTGCTTCTCTCAGGGTGAGAGTTCGGGCTTAACCCTTTATGTGGTAGGGTACAATGCAATCGCTACCATAATTTGAACTGTGTTCCGTCGAAGTAAAAAACCAATGAAAAATTTGAGGGTATGCCTCAGACGCTCAGGTTTAAACGCGATGTTTTCCTTCGCGTTTAGCGAGTGGTATATCACAAATGCACGTAATTTTAAAGATAAACTTAGGTACTTGCCCGGTCCGGGATTTTAACTTGGGACGCTCGTGTGTCAATCTATCTAACAACTGAACTGCAACCGCTCTTTAAACTAAGGTTACTGTTTATTCGGGGATACCCCATGGTACTCTTACCGCACGCGGCATAAGGGTGCTAATCGAACTAAAAGGGGTATCCTAGCGTGTGGCTAGTTAGTACAGTCGTACTCCTTCTTCCAATCCAACCAACTTAACGGACCAACTGGCTGGTCGGAATGGAACTACCTAATACGTAACGTTTAAAATAATGATTGTTAATTTGTTAATTTATGAACCGACTCGGTATACCCGGCCTGGCCGTGTCAAGGAAACCTAATTATATGGATGCAATCGTATCGTATGTATCGTTTAAAATAATGATGATGAAAACTAAAGTATCCGGGCGAAAAGCACCAGCCTCATAGCTGAGGAGCAAACTTAACTCGAGTTGGATTCAATGCGGGCGTGAGGCGAGGCCTTTGTCAAATGAACCGATCGAAATTAGACGTGCCTACCCGCTGTCTGACACCGAGCCAAGCTTTATTAATTTATTTGTCGACTTATTGCGTTTTTGGTCGATGTCCTTCTCATCTGATATTCATTTTCAGATTTTCTATCCACCTATCTATCCTACGAGTTCTTTACTCATAGATTTCCACTGCTGGGCAAACGTCTTTTCCTTTTCACGTCAACCCCTTCGGCCGTATGCTAATCCACTGTCCTCCCGCTGTCTTCACAATTATCATCGACCCATCGGTTTCCAGTGCCAATTAATTATAACGATATGGGTCGATGATATTAAAGAGGCGGCTGGAAAGCAGATGACATGACTAGCAAGGGACCGGGGAGGTTGGCTTGTCAAAGAGGCTTATGCCCAACAGTGGGACATTCATGAGCTAGATAGATAGGGATAGAAACAGCCTACTCTGCTCACGGATTTTTTACCGGGCCCTTAAGGGTGGACGATAGCAGCGTAGCGGAAAATTCAAAATTTTCAGAGTTTTTTACATTTTGTAGCTAAACTGAGCAATTTTTGTTCAGCGATTTTTCGTTTGCGGCAATAACATAGTATTCTTTTCATTGTCTGTGTTCTGGTCTACGACAAGTTTTTTGGGCAGTGCCACTGCTTCGCAGACCAGAACACATAATCGGCTGAATTATTGTTGTTCTGTTGTTTACAATAATGAAAATAATACTGTTTTATTGCCGCGAACGAAAAATCGCTGAACAAAAATAGCTCAGTTTAGCTACAAAATGTACAAAACTGTGAAATTTTTTAATTTCTCGCCACGTTGCTATCGTCCACCCTTAAGAGCGTTGCGGTGTACAAGCAGGTCTCACAATCCACGAAAGCAAAGATGGTGGAGGTGTGTTTATACGATTGAAACCTCCTCCGACTTAAAAAACCGTGTCTCCACTTTGGTGGAGCCTAGCAGTAGCGTGGACAAAGTCGTAGGCAAAAAGCGTAGTTTAGGCACAAAATAGATGTCCACGACCCTTAAAACGAATTTTCGCAAGCATTCAATTTGAAAATTAATTGAGCAAAAAATAGTGAAAGGACCTTTACCTCTGCCCGTCTGATGTCACTTAAATATTCACAACGGTCTGTTTATATTTGCTCCTCTTAATTGAAATACAACTCATTAATAATGAGGGGCGACCTCTTGATCCGTTATTAAAAATTCTAAGCCCTAACTTAGAACGGGCGGCAATTTACATTTTATGTAGTAAGACCGACGAATCATAAATTATTAATGTCATTTTTATCATAAATTATTAAAGTCGCACTTGGAACATAAAATTGCGATGATTTTTAAGGCATGTACAAATTGACCTCTCTTTTTGTGAAGCATTGAATGAATTAGGTTTGGAAGTGTTTAAAACTACCTCAGAGACTTTCAAAGTAACTTTAATTAGCTTAATATTAATATTTGAAAACATTTTTTTTGTCATGGTAATTGGTAAATTATTGAAGTTGAAGAATATCGTGAAGAAAATTAACAAGACTCCCGATCTCTCATAATACAATTTTATTTTCGACTGAATACAACTATTCAGCTGTTTCTGTTGAGATTTGAAAGACTAACTTACAACTATGGTGCTTGTACTTGTAGCGAATACGGTAGATTACAATTTGAATACGTTGGCGAACCCCTTATTAATTTCTTGCCCCGTTTTTAAGCCTCATAATAAAAGTTGTTTAATATATCGATGAGTAGAAAGACTGCTTGACTTTTCACTAGCAAAGTCAGGTGCACCCTGTAGAATTAACATTGTAGCAAGGACAAACAAGAGGACCTGACTGAAGCTACAGAGTACAGAATCTCGTTAAAATCAAGAATGGCCCAGTCTCTTCGAGTGACGCGGAGCGTTTTACGACGGCACAACCCCTTGGCGACCCCGGCCACAGCCTGGAAAACCTACTCAAACCACCATAAAATTATTTATTTACCACTAGCGACCTAACCCGGCGTCGCACGGGTGCAAAAAAGTTGTAAAAACCTTAAATGAAAAAAAAACTGACTGATGGTGAAAACCGCATCAAAATCTGTTTGCCCAGAGTTAGCGGATGGAAAGATAGACAGACGCGGAAAAAGCAACTTTATTTTAAACGATGTACCCAAAGATGCTATGTCCCCGACGAAGTTAGGGTGACACCCTGTGAAGGGAGACGAGGGCCAAGACAGTAACAAGAAGACCGAGTATAGGCATTTCTTTTGAATTCTCATTCGATCACTGCTCAGAGAAAAATACAAGCGTTGTAGCTCCTACTTGTATTATATGCTCTTTGCTCCTACTGTGCATCTAGCCAGTATGATGAGCAATGTCAAGCTCTTCAAAGTCAGGTGTGCGTTATGGCAGTGTCAAAACTCAATTTATTGCCCGTACATAACATTGTGGAGCACGTCTGCTGTCATAAGAGAGCAATTTAGTGAAGCTGTGTCAAACACAGCCCTAAACATCCCAGCAACAAAGCGGAAACGCCAAAAACCTTACGCTTTTTGTTGATAACGGTCCAGAAGGACCTAAATACTGGAATACTACATTACAGGACTAGTTGGGTAGATCGTTACCTTTGGAGGGAGGGGACGTAACGAGCAGATCCCAACAAAATGTGAACAGTGAGAAGAAAGATAACAATATTGCACCTTTTTATATCGATTTAACGGTTTCACTTACTTTTATTTTATCGGAATAGCCGACATGTTTCGACCTCGTCCGGAAGTAGGCGTTAAGGTTTTATATTGCACCTGTTTGGAGGAGCCTTAAATTTAAGAACATCGTGTCGCGCGATTGTCTAGCTCTATCAATGCTTGTTGTGCTAGACCAGCCGGCCCGACGTTCCCTATACTGTGGCTGTATGTTGTGATCGAAGCTCGCCGTCTGTCCCCCGACCGGGGTTTCAATTAACCCTTTTGTCGCACACTACGCGCGGATGAAATGAAAAAGCGGACTTTTACGGCCACTGCGTGATAGCGCAGCCTATGGGTTAAGTGGGCTGACTGGGACCGGGGTATTACACCTTGCATGGTTTGGGTTACAAATTGGCGACTATTTGCGGTTTGATTTCATTTTATGATACTTTTGCTGTATTTTGTTTTCGAATCTTATTGAACACAGATAGGCTTGACAGCTACGTCGACGAGAGAAGATCTCAAACTGCTCGCCACTGCTCGTGCATAAACAGATATTTTCATATTCATGTACCGAGGTACGCTTAGGTATAAGAAAACATTTGCCTTCAACCTACATAATTATGTTTACAGCGAGGCTTCGCAATCTTCATATTTGCCAAGGTTCTAAATTCTAAAGTCCAAGGGCGCAATTATTTTCTCGTTTAAAGTCCTTTTAATAAAAACCTTTTACGGCTTTTAATACTTCATAAGGACGGCATAAATCGCGTACTTACAAGGCAGTAAAACGTAGGTCCAAAATTAAGGTCGCACAGGTAGACAAGCTGTTTTTTATGCTTATGTTATCTTGTTAACGGATTTCGAATGACACACTGAGTGCCGGGGCAAATTGGGCGTACGCTCAATCAAGTGGAGTCTTCATCTTATTTAAGAAGTCCTTCAAAGGTTTCCAATTACTTTACTCGCTTTACTTTACTTGCGTACGCTTGGCTGTGAAACTGCTTGTTTACCAATTTCCCAGCTTTCGTTTTAATTAAATTTTAGTGTTTGCCCAAAGCTGTTAAGGTGGCTAAACTGTCGTCGTTACTCGTGTAAGATTTCTTTATTGGGTTCCGCGAAGTCATTAGGTACAACGAAAACAACTAGGACTAACAAAACATTTTTAACATCTATCATTTAACTCACTGTAAAGATTAATGCAACCGTAGGCCACAAGGCCGACAGTTAATTTATCCTTCAACTAGAAAACTTATACGCATTAGTAGACTACGGGAATGTCAAAATGCTTTGGCCCTTACATCTATCCTACTTCCTACTTATTCTACTTATCTACTTCTACTTATATTATAAATGAAAGTTTGTGAGTGAGTGAGTGAGTGAGTGAGTGTGTTTGTTACCTTATAACGCGGAATCCGCTGGACGGATTTGGATGAAATTTGGAATGTAGATAGCTGAGACATCAGAATAACATATAGGCTACATATTATCACGCTTTGGTGCTTAGGAGCAAAATAAACACACAAAGATTATCATATAGTGGCTATTTGTATATAAGTGAACGACACAACCATTTACCAAAGACCCTCTGTCATCACGTAGCGTTGAGGTATTTACTTTCGTAAATCCATCGAAAACTGAACAATGGTGAATTTTAATGCACCAAACAGGCCCAAATGTGCCGCAAAACTCAAACGATGCACAACAGTGAAGAAGTTGTTTTTAATTATTGCTGTCATCCGTCACTGTCACAAAAATGGTATATCAACAAAGCAATAAATGAAAAATCTACAAGTTTAATTACTCAAAACAGGCAAAAAACATAAGTTCAGTGATAGCTACTTACAATCTGAAAGAGCCAATAAATCCTTACTTTAAAAACTCTGCATCCGGCAGTTTTATCAAAGCTCTTTACAAAGTTGCGGTTGCATCCTGAGATCTTTTGGCCAGACGAAATGGGACGTCCGTTGAGTGCATTGCTGATTGCTGGTTATTCAGGGAAGAATAGGATGCACCAGACCTCGAAGAAAAATAAAGATACGATGTTCTGACCAAAAAATCTGCTGTGCGTACTGTGCAAGTGTAGAGTCCCGAGCGACCATAGTCGCATAACATCAGCTATTGATGGTGTAACATTAGTAACATGATCGCTTTATTTCCATTAAGTAAGTACCTAGGACTGGACACTGGACAGGTGCACTTTTACATAATATCATAGTCGCCTATTCATTGTTGACAACTCTGATAGGCTTTCCACATACTTCAGACTGACGAGAAGATTGGAGCATGTGAAAATCCCTGAACGGCCTGCGTGGTGGTGTTGCCCGCATGAAAGATAAGTGAGAAATAGAGCCAGAAGAGATGTTTTGTTACAATCTTAAACCATACCGACAACTTCGCGTCGTCATACCTCTCCTGATGCTCCACAGTCCAGCTTATCGGATTTCCTGGAGGCGACCCCAGCGCGACGTGTGTGTGTGACACTTTCAACACGAAAGAAGAATAAGACCGACGATTCAAAACGGTTGTTTCGGCCTATGGCATCGTAGATGCTAAGAAGACGCGTTGGGTGTTTCAGAAGAGTAGCTCATAGAAAAAAACACTATTCAAGTTGATAGAAATAATATGGTTAAGTATCTCCTGATATTATCTCATATTTTCTGGTGTCAGAACCCAATTGTTATGATCGTTCTCTTTGAAATGGTATGATGCGATTAAATAAAATAAAATTTCTTAAAGTTTTTCTCTGTTAAGTAACTTTGTGCCTATAATACGAGTAGGTGACGCTAACTAGCTCTGTTGGAGATCTTTTACAGTTTTATTGAACGCCAGAGAGATGTTGAGACCTGTGACGTACTGCAGCGAATGCTGATAAATATTCATTCACCAAACAGCGCAAGCAAACGAGATGTACACACGACAGCACGTCGACCCTTACACGCTAGCACTCTATTCGACTTTACAACAAAAGTGTACAGTCTGACGTGCTGTCGTGTGTACTTGGGTATCAAACTACGCATTAGGGCTATCTAACATCGGTAGATGCAGTGTCCACAACTACCACAAAGGCCACAAAGGCACGAAGACTTGGGGCGAGACCAACTGAACAGAGACAACCCAGACTGAAAGTTTGCAATAAGGAGTAGCATATTAGCGGACTCAAAATAATAGGATAGGGCTAAAAAGAAAAGATAATCTTTGAGTGTTTCTTGAAATGTAGGTAACCCGCGTTAAATCAGTTAGACGCCTATAACAGTAGGTATCTGCATCTTTGCTCCGTTCAGTTTGGTAGAAGCAGACAACAACGCGTGGTCCACGGGATCGAAATCTCGGGCCAACGCTTTGATAGTGCAGGGGGTGTGTTTTAAGTACATCATACCTACTAGGTGGTAAAAAATATGCTAGGTACAATTTGCAAAATCACCACGTTTATCCTTTTTCTTTTAGCCACGTGAGTCGTGGGCACTAGCTATCAACACTAATATTATAAAGAGGAAAAGTTTGTAAGTATGTACGTATGTAGGGGGTAATCTCCAAAACTACTCATCCGATTATAAAAAATCCTTCACTAATGGGAAGCTACGTTATTGCTGAGTGCTATAAGTATAAGCTATGTTTTATTGTGATAACGGGAAAAAAACTAAGTCTGCGCGGACGAAGTCGCGGGCAAAAGCTAGTTACGAGTATAAGCACAAACAAACTGATGAATATAGGCTGATTATAATAACCTTGATAAACTTGCCCTCCGGTACCCACAGAGATAATACGTACTATAGTTATTATAGGTAGTAATAAGTATAAATAGTGAACAATCTCATCATCGTCTTGGCTACTATCGGAGACTGATTTGACACTTACTTTGATCTCGACACAATATCGATAAAATTAAAATAAACTTAGGTCTTTGCGTCTACGACAGATGATTTAAAAAGTACAGCGTCCAGTGGCCTCCACTCACACTAGATGGATGAAACAACCACTCAGACTCTGCAGTGCCTAAGATATTGATGCAGTAATATGAAAACTGTAGCTATATAATAGTGACCGTAATATTCACCTATCTAAAATACAGCGTCCAGTAGCCTCCACTCACACTAGATGGATGAAGCAACCACTCAGACTCTGCAGTGCCTAAGATATTGATGCAGTAATATGAAAACTGTAGCTATATAATAGTGACCGTAATGTTCACCTATCTAAAATTCAGCGTCCAGTGGCCTCCACTTACACTAGATGGATGAAGCAACCACTCAGACTCTGCAGTGCCTAAGATATTGATGCAGTAATATGAAAACTGTAGCGATATAATAGTGACCGTAATGTTCACCTATCTCCGCGTGAAGGCTGATTTACATTTGCTTTTTTTTTATTCGTTTTGAGCATGCTATTTCTAAGCATACTTAAAAAGCACGTATTTAGCTAATGTGAATGTGCTATGCTTTTTAGCACTCTAAAAAATCTGATTGAATGTCAGATTTTTTATCGTCATTCGTGCTTTTTGATTTTAATCTGTGCGTGCTTTCAAAAAAGGTTAATAAAAATGGCGTCGGAAATAAATTGGGCTCGGGATTTGAAAAAACATAGTTGCCTATGGCATTCATTCAAACATACAAGAATAAAATTCTTTGAGATAATGCATATGCAGATTGAAAAAACTTTACATATAAGTATAAAGACGTGCATGCCCTCTGAGGGACCACATTGGATTTTTTAGTTTCCAGACCTATGACGATTTAGTAAAAGATCCCAAACAATTGTAGAAGAGAAGCTTGATTTTGTAAAAGTTACCGTTCAATATTTATTACTTGATAAATGTGGTCCCTCAGTCCGCACATGTAGATTGTCGAATCTCTGAATGTGATAAAGATATCCTCATAAGGTAAACGATAATATTTAGCAAAGAATTTCTTAAAACTAATTAGTCCGATAAAAACACTTCTTGCAGTCAGAAAAATACTACAAAAACGAATTGAAGGTGGTCCCTCAGAGGACCGTTAGCACATATTTGTTATTGTTTTAACTTTTAATCTATAACGCATAAAGCTACGTGTCTTCGACAAGTTTTACTTAAAATATTAAACACTTTAATCGCATGACTATTTAGTTTGTATCTTATGCTATCGTGAAACAGAGACGGTCGAAAGGTGGTCCCTCATACGGCACGTTTTGCTATCGTTATTTGCTATTTTCATGTAATAGAATGCACTTACTCAAGTAAATTCAACACTATCTTTTACTTAAAAGTTTCTGCTAAAACATTACGTTTATTGTTTAACGCTAATTACACATTTTCGTATAAAAATTATATATTTATAAGCCGTACGTGGAAATCATGCGTAGGGTGACCACACTATCAACCTGATTTTTGAACGAGCGAGCGAAGTTCTCCGAGTCTACTGGAAGTTCCAGTAGACTCGGAGAACTTCTCTCGCTTCGCTCGCTCGTTCAATAATTAAGTAATTTCAAATAACAAGATTCATTTTGTTTTGCTTATTATCTTTGTTAGTAAAAACTTATAGCTAGAATACGATAGTTTGGGTATTAATACAGTTTGTTACGCACCACCTGGAGCCTACACAGCAGTGCTTGATGTACGCGGAGTCAACACGGCTCGCGATCATCGCCCAGAAGCTGTTGGAGCTGGCCAGCACTCTGCTCACCAGCGACGCGATCATGCCCCAGGCGATGCAGTGACGAGGCAGCAGCATCAACGCCCTGAACGCGTTGTGGTATTGGATGCGAAGAGCCTTGTACGACCCTTGAGTATAGTTTACCCACAGGCTCTTCGTGTAGAAGGAAGTGTAAGCTCTAAACAGTGTCACTTTCACCTCCCTCGAACATGGAGAGAACCTGCGGGCAATCGCGTTCTCTCTGGTCGACAGGGCTCTCCTCTCTTGCTCGATAATAAGTAACCCCCATGTATGTTCAGCGATTTTTTGACGTTTAGAAGTTATGAGGCTTTAAGGTTTTTTAGGGGAAGAATTATCTAGCATTAGTTTTAATTTTTTAACTTTTTTTTGTATTTTACTCGTAATCGTAATCTAATCGTAAACGTAACTCGTAATCTAAAACTCCAATAAAGAAAAAAATATTTAAAAAGTTAAATTCAAAAAAAGTTAAAAAAATATAAATCAATGCTAGGTAATTATTCCCAAATAAACCTTAAAAGCCTCATAACTTCTAAACATCAAAAAATCGCTGAACATACATGGGGGTGATTCGGGTAGCCCTAGGGGTGCTCTATGTCTGGACTTCCGCTTGACACTATTTTTGGGACACCCTGTATAAAAAAGTGGTTAATGTTGGATACTGTTTTTCGGTAGTGTAAGGTAATGAGCCGTTTTCAAAGAACAAATTAAAAGCAGTTCATAGATGGGCGCTTACAGGTTTGGCCATAGAAGAACCGGAATACGGTTGTCAAATTTCGCTTAGCACAGATTAATTTTGACAGCCGTTTTCCGGTTCTTTTATGGTCACACCCTGTAGGCGCCATGTATGAAATTCTTTTGTGAATTTGTGTTGAAAACGGCTCATTATATGGTGTTTCGCTGATATAATGTTACATTACTTAGGAAAAAAATAAATATCTAAATCTGAGTAGGTGAAGGTGCCATTCTTCACTCATCTAGTTTGAAGGTGCCACTGGACGCTGTATAAATTATCTCATTACGTAGATGCAAAGGCCTTAACATCAGGTTGATCATGTGGTCACCCTACGCATGATTTCCACGTAAGACTTATAAATATTTAATTTTGAATGAAAATGTGTAATTAGCGTAAAAAAATAAACGCAATTTTTTAGCAGAAACTTTTAAGTAAAAGATAGTGTTGAATTTACTTGAGTAAGTGCATTCTATTACATGAAAATAGCGATTAACGATAGCAAAACATGCCGTATGAGGGACCACCTCTCAACCGTCTCTGTTTCACGATACCATAAGATACAAACTAATGAGTCATGCGATTATAGAGTTTAATATTTTAAGTAAAACTTATCGAAGACATGTAGCTTTATGCGTTATAGATTAAAAGTTAAAACAATAACAAATATGTGCTAACGGTCCTCTGAGGGACCACCTTCAATTCGTTTTTGTAGTGTTTTTCTGACTGCAAGAAGTGTTTTTATCGAACTAATTAGTTTTAAGAAATTCTTTGCTAAATATTATCGTTTACCTTATGAGGATATCTTTACCACATTCAGAGATTCGACAATCTACATGTGCGGACTGAGGGACCATATTTATCAAGTAATAAATATTGAACGGTAACTTTTACAAAATCAAGCTTCTCTTCTACAATTTTGGGATCTTTTACTAAATCGTCATAGGTCTGGAAACTAAAAAATCCAATGTGGTCCCTCAGAGGGCATGCACGTAGTATAAAGGACTAGCTTTCGCCCGCGACTTCGTCTGCGTGAACTACAGAAAAAAGATATGTAGTTAACATTGCCCCGT
Source organism: Zelleria hepariella (assembly GCA_949319315.1). NCBI lineage: Eukaryota > Metazoa > Arthropoda > Insecta > Lepidoptera > Yponomeutidae > Zelleria > Zelleria hepariella. Next base: position 18,555,616 of record OX439378.1, read on the forward strand.
GTAATAGCGTGATAATGTGTTATTCTGATGTCTAAGCTATTTCTATTCCAAATTTCATCCAAATTCAGCCGTTTCAGCGTGAAAGAGTGTTACTCTTCTCCATCCATCCATCCATCCATCCACACTTACAAACTTTCGCAAATATAATATTAGTAGGATAGGATATTAAGATAGGAAGTAGGATAGTAGGGTAGGATGTGAAACTAAAAATTAAGAATATTCGCCCTTCAAATTCAAATTCAAAATTATTTATTGCCGTAAATTACATGTAGGTACATAATGGTGTTCTTATAGTATAGTTTCAACGTAATTTTACCAATAAGGTGTGGCAAAAGTATTATTATATTTTTACATTATATTATTATTACATTATCATGCAAAATATTTACAAAAGTATTTAGTATCAAAATCAATTATTATCGGACCTCGTACTCATTCAGAAAATCTGTTACCTTATAGTAGTTTTTTTTTATTAGGTAGGTAGTTGAATAGTTCTCGTTTGAAGCTCTGTAAATTGTCGACATCTCGCATTGGTTCTGGTAATTTGTTATAAATTTTGGATACCATTCCAAATATGTTTTTAGCTAAAAGATCAGACGTATGAGGCTGCACTTTAATTATGTTTTGCTTGCGTGCGCTCCTCAGTCTTTTAAAAAGATGGGGGTTACTCTTGACAAATACTACTACTTCGTATATGTACAGACATGGGAAAGTAATAATTTTTAGCGCTTTGAAGTGACTTTCACAACTGTCTGTTTGGCGTAAGTTACAGATGGATCGTAAACATCTTTTTGTGCTTTGAAAATGGTCTCTCTATCTGTGGCATTACCCCAGAATATAATGCCGTATCTTAATCTTTGAAAATGTCTCTCTATCTGTGGCATTACCCCAGAATATAAAACCGTATCTCTTCAGAGCTTAGAAAGGTAAAGAATCCGTATTTGCCATAAGTGTGCAATGCGAGTGCTTTTGTCGCTTTTTGAGACAACTGTGATGAAAATAGCATAGCAAATGTATATCGTCGTCTTTAATTAGCACTCTTTTAGATTAGCATGCTAAAATAAGAATGCTTAAATAGCAAGAAATTAAAGCAAATGTAAACAAACCTTAAAGATCCAAATGACCCCGGCGTAGCAATAGCTACGATGGCTCTACGTCGTAGCACTAACCTCTTGCTACGCGGCACCTACGAAGCGACAGCTTACTTGGTTATAATATCAATGCCGTTTTTCGATAGTACCTAGTTTAATCACGTTTGTTATTTATGTTTACTTATCGGTAAATATATAAATAAGGGAAAATGCAGAAAACCCGTTCATAATGAAAGCGAGTACGACCAGTTCTCAAAGAGATTGGTAAAGACAAAATAGAAAACATAATTTGGAGATCTGAATTTGGAATTCGGATAGTCCGGTAATTGAGATCAACATTGAACGTGCGAGTTTTTCCTTGTGATACTTACCCGTATCTGGGTCAACCGGACCTTTTCATCTGACAGTTCGCAGTAGATACGTAGTTTGTCATAAATCCCGACGACAGAGCCAGCTAATGGCGCGTTAAACATTTGTTTATCGACCGACCGATCGGTGCCATAGATAAATAATAGGTACATCAGCTGGCATAGCACAAAAATGGTATAAGCTAAATTTATATCTACGTATCCCACTCTATGTAGATTAAAAGAGTGAGATAGATTACAGTTATAAACCATCGTTGTAAAAACATAGATATGCCCACCCCTTGTGCTAAGCCAGCAAAAGTATGCTGTAGGATGCACCAAGTGTCTCGATTATCGGTTTCATCTCGCTATCAGCTAGCGTCGTCTTATTTTATTACACTGCGTAAAGCAAGATACAAAATAATTTTTAAAATCTCTTTTTTTTTGGCGCAGTGTAACTAATAGTAGGAACATGAGCGGCTGAAAAAGGTGGTAGAGAGTGCAGGGGCATGAATGCGCGCCGCGCAGGCAGCGCTGCAAAATGCAATATTTGTAGGCCTAAGAAACGTAAATAAGAAGTATCGAGCTTTTTAAAAGTATTAAAACAAAATCTTGTTGTTGGAAATCACATTTAAAAGTTAGCGTGTTTCAGGAAAAAGCTATTTCAAAATTGCCCTTTATACGTTTTTTTATCGTGCTATCGAGTAACGCCATCTTGCCTTACGTAGTAAAATAAAACAATCTTCTACGACGAGTGCCAGTAAACAGAGTGCTTATTCGAGTAAACATATTTTTTCCGACCAATATACTTATTAATTGTCGACAAAATAGTTTATTTCGATAAGAGCAATTTTTCAGCTTATAAACCGGTTGTGAGGACAGCACTGTGCGGATATCTTTACAGAATAAGCACACAGGCATAACATAGAATACGATTATCTATATGGAGAAACTATCTCTATCCTCCCCTCTATTCGTCTGATCGTATGTATCGTATGGATCGGCTAGACGTAGTGGACTAAATATAACTAATAATTACTTTCCTGATATCTTTTCTCCATTGTGTTGCCTTAGCACTTCTGTTTAAGTGGCATTGTGACAATATTGCGGATAGTTACGGCTGTTATATACATACTAGATTGTATCAATATAGGGCGTATGTATTCAGCTTGAGTAGGTAGGGCGTGGGGTGAACCTTTGTTATGATGACTTATGTTTAGGGAACTTAAGGGGAGTATGTTTTCTGAAAGTAAGGATAAGGCTTTCTTTACGTATATACTTATATATACTATTAAATAACTAGCTTTTGCCAGCGTCTTCGTCCGCGCAGATTTAAGGTGAGGTACGAATCGAGATTAGCACGCAAGAGGCCGTTTCGTACGAAGGATCATCGATATAATACTCATTATAATTTGTAGCGTGGCGGTTACGACGCTCTTGTTGGAATTTTTACACGTTTTCACTGTTTTCGTCACTGTATCATGATGAACACATTTAAAGGCAAAATCCTTCATAACAATACTAGATACAAAGTTAAACTATCATCATCATCATCATTGGCCCACCTCTACCCACTGCTAGGTTTTCAATCTGATGATATGACCAAAAAAGGAGTTCCCGAGAGGTAACTCATTTTAATCATCAAGAGAACTTTCACCAAGCATGTTTTCCTTCACAACAACACTTGATCAGACCTTCTAGTTTTCATTGTCAAAAAATAATATTTGTAGCATTTCGTGAGAGCTGAGAAGTTCAGTTAGAAATCGTCATGCAGAATCTTCATAACAATCGCGACATTTTAATTAAAATGACAAATTCGAGTAGGTACATCGACATTGAATTTTGTCGTAGGAGACATCTAGAAAATTATTCTCCAGGCATTTGGGAACAGGGGCGTACCTAGGTAACCGGCCCCCAAAACTAAACTGTTTAGGTTTTATCAAGTTAAAATGTAGACAGAATATATAATTATATACTTAAAGGGCCCCTAAAATTTCAGTCTAAAACGGAGAAATCTCTATGATAATAATAATTTCAAACCACTTTATTTGTTCTTAGCAAAAAAAATGCGCGCAGCGCGCCCCAAAATTCACCGATTTAACATTTTGATGAGCCGAGGGGGCCCCCTGAGCTTGGGGGCCCTGGGACATTATCCCTCCTTGCCCCTATGCAGCTACGCCACTGTTTGGGAATTCTCTTACAGAAAAGTACTTAACGGACATAATAACCACGCGTTCCCCTCACGTTTGATAGTTCAACAAACAGGTAGAGATCGTTCAATTTATCGGACAAATACCTAATTTACCTAACTGGTCAGTGGTTCGACCAACCTGTTTAAACATTAATTTGTAGGTCCACGTGTAACTCAAAGCAAATATAGGCCTGGTAATTTTGGACAAACGCGACCTCGCTCACATTGGGTGCAAATATTTATTCTAGACATGGCTGGTTTGTCAAGCACACAGAACAGCAAATTGAAAGGGTGACAGAAATTAGATTAATAACAAAAAACAAAGTAAGTACTGCAATTTGACTGCAATACTTACTTATTCTACAAACTTTTCACACTGCATTAGTTTAACTCATTTAAATCATTTTCTTTATTTAGTTCATGTGTTTCCAGAAGTAAAACATCCACGAAAGTCATAATAAATGGCAAATAATTTTAACGTCCGCAAGAACGTACACACGACAGCACGTCAGACTGTACATTTTTATTGCAAAGTCGCCCGCTACGCAACCGAGTAGAGTGCTAGCGTGTAAAGGTCGACGTGCTGTCGTGTGTACAAAAAATTATATTACCTTACCTAGCAAACGGGTTTTCCGCCTATGGTCAAGGGTGCGATTCGTCAAAATATCCCGTTTGTCAAAGTTGCCTTTGGTCAACGGGTTGACAAACCAGTTGTTCCTTTTAGTTGGTCCGAATGGAACAAGGGGTTCTCAGAATCACCTAGTTATTATGGATTGGTGAATGATCCACCAACAAAATTATAAAATAATTATAATCAGAAGTATACGTAACTGTGTTTGATCTCGAATTTAAATCACTTCTACCTAATTAATGTTATGTACCTATGTTGAGTTGTTGAGATTTGATGTTTATGTTTGGAATACTTGGATAGAGTCCATAATAATTTTATTTAAGGTGAAAACCTAGGCACAACAAGCGCCGCCAATGGAAAAAAAACGTATCTTCTTTTTGGATGCGTTTTTTTTCTAAAAACTCTTCTAAAGCAAAAAACGCATACAAAAAGAAGATATGTTTTTTTTCCATTTGCGGCGCTAGTTGTGCCTACGTTTGGGCCCTAAGAGTTCTTTAGACTCTTGTCGGTGCAGCACTCTCCATGCACTCCGGTCACCTTCAACTCCGGTACGTCGCGACATCCACCCTCTCTTTAATTTGGTCGAAATAATCTTCTCCGAGGCCTTCCTCTACCTCTCTTTCCTTCTATCTTTCCTTCAAGTATGTTAATTATAAAGTCGTGACGTAGCAAGTGGCCCAACATCTTTCCTCTTCTTATTTCTACCCTCTGGTAGAGTCTATAACAATTGTGAAAGGAAAATGGCATAGCAATTTTAATAAAAATACAAAGAAGCCCATCTGTTTGGTCGCTACAATATACCACAGCCGGATATAGGCAAAATAACTGTCAAACTAAAATTGTTCAAATGCAGGCGAGACTTACATACAATACTTACATTGATACTTTCGTCCACACACAACAGTCGTTTTGTGCCTCAAAACACTACCATCACATCACTTTAGTTTCGCAGTAGCATTAGATAAGTAGTAATGGATATAACATAATAGCAAATAATATCAGAACGACCGCGTTCCGATAGATAGACCATTGAATACAATGTGCGGTTCGCCGAAGCGCTGTTAAGTGGCGATACGATATTGTTATACGTAGGTTATCGAAAAGGGTGCGTTGGAAGGAGGCGAATGTGAAACAAGGAGACAGTGTGATAAATAGGCTGTTGTGGGACCATCGATGCAGGATGCAGAAGGACTCTACATAGATTGTTTCAACGTCAAGCGAAAAAACGCCCTCCGGCCCCGATTACTCATGTATTGTGTTATTACTTTGTATCTGTTCTTTACTTTTTATTTAAACCTATATCGCCTCTAAACTTTTTCACTACCTACTGGGAAAAGGTATCTTCTTTTGCGCTCCTTTATCCTGATCTACGTCTGTAAAAAGGTTATAGTCGTCTCGCCACTTCCACTTACTACAAATACAAATAAGTCGAAAACTCTTTTTAATAATAAACACTTACAGAATAAATTAAGAAAGTCGGTTTTTAAATATACAATTAATAAAATAAACTGCTTTACAAAAACCCTGCATGCTCGTTTTCTCATATCTATGTCATAAAATTAAACTAAAAAAATACTGTTCAGATTGCGTAAACCAGTACCTGGTAAATGGGAATGTCTAATGCCTCTTATGAAATACTAAGCAATATTTATAAAGTAGGTACCTACATAATCGTCGGTATGATAACAAGTCCAATGAAACACTAGCCTTTTCTACATAAGTTTAACTATTTATATCTAACACTCATAAATGCGTATCATTTGTGATCACAAGGCCAGACGCGCAATCCACTGAACCTGTAAATAAAACAATAACATCAGATTGAATAATCCTGGGGGTCTACCGGCTAAAACGAAGCCGATTACCATTGGTGGAAATCGAAGTTCGATTTATGAAAAATTAACTGGGTGGCAGTAAAATAAACTGGGTGGCAGTACATTTTTCAAAAATCGAACTTCGATTTTCGTCAATGGTAATCGGCTTCGTCTTAACCAGTAGACCCTGGCCCCCATTTGGTCGCCCATTGAAAGCGAATAATGCAAAAACATGTTTTTTTTTCTCCAATATCAACCAGTAACAGTGCGCAAAAACGAAGTTTTAACTTCACTGGTATAATTTTTGCTGTCATAAAAATAAAAACGTGGCCATTACAAATTTTCGATCACCCTTTAAAATTTATGAAAAAAGTGCATTCTTTTAATCGGGATCTAATGGCATAAATGTATTTTGCAATATCAACCTATCAATACTTACCCAAAAAGTCTTAGGTTACATACAGCATCAGCAAAAATGTCGTAAAATTCAATCACGCAGTCGACATTAAGATACTGATAAGGGAAAGAATCGGTCAGGTGTCCCGGTATCGATAGCACAACAACGAAAATTCTTTGTTTAGGTAGTTCTACCTACTTTCTTTAGATTAAGAAGTTCTACGTAACGCTTATCGAATAGGATAGGTCATATTGAGTGTATAACTGTATCTAACTGTTTTGATCTACATAGAAAATCCACCTAGAAAGCACATGGAAGTGTCAGGTTCGATTACAAAGGGGCAGTTACATTCTTATTTTCTTACCTCTAGCGGTGACCGCAAGCGCCCTGGCCACATCGCCTGGATTGTCGCAAAACTTAGGCTCTGTGAGAACAGAGCTCAGCTGAGCCTTGAGCGAGGGCCGTAGCCCGTCCCACCAGACGCGACCTGACCAATCGTCCACCAGCATCTTGAGGCTCTACAAAAAAAGCGCTAGTTTTGAACGGGGAATTTTTGGGTGATAATGATTTTAGGCAGTTTTTGAGCACGAAAATTAGAAAAGGTGACTTTAGTGAGGTTTTCCATACCTGCGTGGAATATTATTCTCCACATAGACACTGCACCTTAGGTAAGTACTGTAGTAGGTAATGCAAACTCTTATGTGGCATTATAGTCGAGTTCAAATTCAAAATAGTGTGAAAGAATTACAAAAATATACTTCATAACCTCCCGCCCTTTAAATTTTAAAGGATAGGTATTTCATTAGGCGCAAGTTTTGCAAATTTTTTGTATAATCTCTATCCATTTTCACATTTAATGCGAGGTCCTGAAACGTTTTTATCTAGGACTTATCAACGGACAAACAGCGTCATTGGGAGAGCTATCGTAAAACTTAAGGATGCGGATTCATTAAGTAGAGAGCAACAGAAAGTTATTTTATGCAGACTCGTTGAAAAAAAGCAGTTTCGTATATTTAACCTAAGCACGAGGGATCAAACCTGTCACAGAATCATTAAAAATACCTATGCCATTGAATCGTTCGATAACGCCGGTACAGTGTAGTGTAAGGAAGAAAAAAATATAGACTGCCACAAAAAAGTAGGATAAGTAAACAGCCAAGTTAGGTAGTCGTTCTTAAAAGCCTTGAATCTCCTTTGTAATTTTATGAATGTACAACAGCTTTGTAATTTTATTGTAGACTTGCTACTTCTATTATTTCGACTGAGCAACACGACAGTGGACACGGCTGGCAGGAGACCGGGGGGGTTGGCGTCACAAGGAAGAGGACTATACCCACCAGTGGGCGACTTTCATGGGCTGGATAGATAGATAGATTTTCCACAAAACGCTTCGCTCGTCAGTCTCTCCTTTGGCCGAGGCCTACGGTTTCCACTAAAGGGTCTGCGGTACCTACGCACGCAAGGCGGACGGAAGCACACGCCGGACGCGTTCTGTCCCGATACCGTACGAGGATAAATGCCTTAATGTACGAGTTAACTTCAGCCGAGTTGGCTAAGTATTTTGCGGCAGGTGTGTTTAGAACAACTTTGGCGCTTAGGTGAGCTAACTTGTCTTGTTCTTGGCGATGAAATTAATTGCTCGAATGCTTTTGAGGCGAGGTACCTATTGAACTGCGTAGGCGGCCGCCATCGTGCCTTGTTAGTCGAGTGAGTGATGTTACTAACAAATTTAACTAATGGGGATATGACGGTTGCTAGAGTCCCCAAATAGATTTATAAAAAATAACTTAGGCCCTCGACACCTAAGAAGACAGATGATTTACACAAGGTGGAGCAATCACTCGGACGCTGCAATGCCTGGGACATTGTTTAGATAGAGTACCTAGGCTTGCCCAGCATCTATAACGTGTTACAAAACATCCTAACTCTTTTTACAGTGTGTAACCTACTGGTAGATAAGATATCTATTCTGTAAAAAAAGTTGAAAAAATCAATTTTTAACCTCAAACTCACTAGTAATTCCGTGATTTAATAGAAAAAATGTGCAGTGCTCACGAAAGTTTAAGTTTTTAATATTATCTCTTTAAAAATATGTTTGTGGGTGTCGGTGCAATTGCATAGCTTTGAGTTGTTAAAACATTGTGAAAGTCAATGAAAGCAATATATAAAAAATACTTTATTCCCGCCACAGCGTTTACATTTTATTAATTTAAAAATCGACGGAACGTCATGAGCAAAAAAAGATATTTAGGTTGTGATCCCTATCACCGGGTGCTATCACCCTGTAAAAAGAGTTAGCATCTTTTGTAACACCTTGTATACCATCCTATCAGTTTCGTCAGCCTAGCCTAGAAAGACAATCGTTCTGAAGAAAAACCTCGTAAGGAAACCCGAAGTTTAGTTGGCATTTATAAAATAAATGAACTCTACACTCCCTTAATTGACCATAGGACATATAGATCCCACCTTAAATTGAAGATCCCACCTTAAATTTTATTGAACTCTATTGCTTCGGAATAGAGTCCAAAACCAATGAAAATGTTATACTACCGCTGGCCGTTTAAGGGTTAACGAATTTATCACTCATTCTCTATTAGTTTTTATTTTACATTTTTTCAACGTTTGCAAGAAGACTGCTATGTCGATTACCGATAATTAGGGATTTTCATTTTCAGGCAGTTTTTAAAACTCCCAGTCTTCCGGAATTTCTTATGAATCACGAGGCAGTGATGCTTAAGAAACTCCGGAAACATCCAGTCTCAGATGCGAACATCATCTAGGTCCCTGCCACGACATAAACGACTTGACAAAAAGTTTGAACTTGACGGAGTTATGCTAAACTTTCAGTGAGACCTTGCAAAGTCCTCTTAAAAATGGGATCCGGGAAACTCAAGATGAAAGGAAAGATTCGCTAAAGGAAAAATACTCAAGCTATAAGCAGTTTTACTGACGTCAGAAAAGCTTTTTGATGTTTTTTGTGACGGTTTTCGTTGTATTTTGTGCATGCAATGAATTTTCGGCACCATTACACTATCGATAGTGTATCAAAAATGTTGTTTAATCGGTAACTATTTTCAATAGAAACCCGAACATTATCATTCTCTGAATGGTCTTGCTTAACCACAATGTCAGATGTTGTTTGCAATTCATTCTGCACTCGAAAAAGAAAACGTACCGAATCCGCAAATTGCAACATACTAATCTCCATACAATAATGTAACCGGGAAAAGATGTTATGTAGCTAGGCATACAGGGTGTCATGAGCAACTGAGCCAAGCAAAAATCCCTAAGTGAATAGGTAATAGATGGCTAAAAACGTTTTTTTAAAGTCTGAAAGTAATTTCGGGTCAAATGGAAAATGACGGAAAATTTTCACGGTTTTTTTCAATTTGGTAGCTAAACTGAGCAATGCTGTATCTCATGCCACGCTACTTTGGCTGAACCTTAAGTAGGTGAGTTATATTTTCATTTGTTACCCGACTACGCGAAGCGAAAAGGAGGGTTATGATTTTAGCAGCGTATGTATGTATGTATGTATGTATGCATGTATGTATGTATGTATGTATGTGGGTATGTATGTTTGTGTGTTCATCTGTTCCCTCGCAGAGCCTAAACTACTAGGCCGATTTCAACAAATGAGGTGTCGTTGGATTTGTCTTAATCACCCAGGTAACATGGGATAGTTTTATTTTGAAAAAAACCAAGATGGCGGCTGTGCTGCGCCCTAAAGTGGTGGACCTAAAAATAAAAATTATCGGATACCATCGTCAGGGGTATCAAATGAAAGGACTTTAAAAGACCTTTTCAAAAATGTATAACACAAGTAGCGTCACCATAAAAAATAGAACAAACAATTCCAAAATGTCTTTTTTTTTTGCCCTTCTTGGTTCTATTTTAGGTGATCATCGAAAACGATTAACTAAAAAGCTCAAAAAAAATATAGAAGTTAAAAACTAAAACAAGACCTGCTTATCCTTAAAATAGACTCATAGATAATTAATCGTAGTCGGAGGACACCACATTCGCATTTGATAAACCGATGGCCTCCGACTACGATTAATTATCTATGTGTCTATTTTAAGGATAAGCAGGTCTTGTTTTACGCCTTTTAGTGGTCGGGTTTTAGTTTTTAACTTCTATTTTTGTAAAATAGTAGATACTTTCAATTCGTCTACAAGATATACCGAGATATACCTAGGCGCGAGGAATCTAAAAAAAAAATATTGACGTCCTTATTTGGACCACCCTGTATTTATAAAACCCAAGCGAGCCAGTCAAATAAACGCGAGGGTGAAGAGAAAAACCTGTACTCTAAAATCTAATCTATTAGGTTGGTCACCCTGTATAGCGATGGGGCTGAAAGTTTCAGTGCAGGATATTATAAACATAATAACATTGCGGTCAGAATAGCAACGTTGCATTTGATATCGGTCGCTGCGGCGGTAAGCTGGTCTTTTGCAAACGAAAATTACAATAAAGTAATGTAATCGCACAAACGGATTTGAAACCAAACGTGATTAATAGCATACTGTAACAATACATTTCTGTTTTAATTAATACTATTTCAGGAGGACACAGAACAAAGTCATAGTTATCGGTCGGATTTAACAATGAGGATCATTCGCGTTTTGAACCAGCTGAATTATGTTGTTTTGTTTAGAATAATAAAAACAGTACTATTTTATTGCTGTGAATAAAAAATTGCTCAGTTTAGCTACAAAATTGAAAAAACTGTGATAATTGTGGATTTCCCGCCACCATTTCATAGAACCTTAAATCAAAGTTGATGTTATGAGTAGTTAGTATTTTACGTAAGTTAGTATTTTGCGCGTTGGGCGTTTTGCGTAAAGGTGGTGTTTCGTGTATGTGGTGTTATGCTATTCGTCGAAAAGCCCTTCGGGTACGGAACCCTAAAAACCTTTACATGTCTCTCAAAAGCACCACCAGTTTTCGACTTCATTATGCTAAAGGTTTCTGTACTTGTTTAATTTATCACTGATTAAACCTTAGTGCGAAACAAGTACAAGTTCAAAATGGTTGATTTCGGCCTTTATCACAATGCTATACAATTTAATGTAGGTACTGCGGTCACACCTTACCACAGAGGCGTTTATAGGACTGATGGTTATTATCCTGTATTATTGTTGCTGATAATCATGATAGAATAATAATTATTTACCATAATTAAATCAAGCTAGCTATGTAAATAGGCACGCGCTGTAACTCGGGGTACTTTCAAATTTACAAGAAAGCTCAAAATAGTCAATTTGTATTTAACTACGACTATTCCAAACTATTTAATTTTTCCATACGAAAATAAACCCCTTTAGTTTTGTGGGCCGTTGCGTTCAGATTTTAGCGGACGCGAAATAATGTGACAAATATTAAATCTTTGAACAAAATTATATTTTCTTATAAAAAAAAATACTAATAATAAGACGTGTTTGAGCTTACTACCTAGTACCTTAATTTAAAATTATTATTGTTACAAAAGCCATTTTCTAATAAGTTTACTCGCCTACAGAATATGCAATATGCATCATCCATCAGTCTTCGAATAACAAGGATCGAGTATCGACAGGTCATTCACCTGCAGCCACGGTGCAGTGGACTTCGGGCCGGCCGTCAGGAAGCTGCAGAAACTAACTGGACCCACGACGAAACTCGACCCGCGCGGGACGAGATGGTGAAACCCGACATCAGGTTATGGAATGCTTTACATTGAATACCTAGGCTTGCCAGAAGTATTGTTGACATATTCCACTGGTAAAACTAAGTACACACGACAGCACGTAGACGCTTACACGCGTGCACTCTACTCGGTTACGTTACGGGCATCTTTACAACAAAAGTGTACACTCTGACGTGCTGTCGTGTGTACCTAAATATTTATCTCAGTTGTCTCAACAAATAATTACTTATATTAGTATTATTAATGAAATAAAGTATTAATTTATTCATCCTATATGTTTTCTCTAATGACTCGGGTTAGTTTAGGATTAACTTCAAAACACTCGCCCTCTCGCTCTACTTAATAGAATCAAAGCGAGACAACGCTAGTTTTTAAGTCCATCCTATTTTTTTTTCTTTGACTCGGCTTATAGACTGATAACATCATACCTAGTTTTAGAGTCTTGTAGTTGAATTTTTGAGTCTTATTGACATCAAGGCGTTTTGACATTCGGTCGTTACGGACCGGGGGGCCTATTTTTGAGATGCACGGATAAAAAATGTAAAATAACAAAAGTCAATCTATCGATGGCTCCTACGTAAACTACCGTATGTTCAAAAAGCTAACTTTCCAGGAGAGCCATTTAAAGATGTTTTCTTTAACCGTTCTTTTGATTTTAAAGCTTTTGGTTTGAATTTTTTACCATAATTAGGTTATTTTGGGCTCGATTTTGATGTGCTAAAGTAAAAGCTGTATTTTGAATACTTTTGGAGATAATGTTGTTACGATTCTTTACGACGGGGTAACGAAGTAAGAAAATACCGTATGTTAATCTTACCATTTTTTACGGCGTGGATGAGGTGACTGAAAATATCGTATGTTTCACATACCATGTTTTACATGGATAAATCGCAGGTAAAATGACATGTATGTGGCACTTACAGTTTTTTACTTTGTAAATCACATGAAAAATAGTATGGTATGTAACATTAATTTAGTAAATACATGGGGAAATATTAAAATTTTAAATGGGACCAGAGGTTTATCGAAGTGATAATTAATATTTACTTCATTCATTACATTTAGTAGAACCTAAACCTAAATTATAAATAAACATTTATATGAAATAACTTTTTATACTTCCTTATGTTTCCATTCCACTAATCAATTTGTATATTTCCTATTTTCCCAACTGTCCCCTTCGAAACTGCCACCGGGGTGGGGACTTGGGTAAAATTAGTGGCGTTTACCACCCTGGCAAATAGTAATTTTATTTTCAACAGTTTCCTTGAAGCTCACGAACGAATCAACTATTTATTCTTTCCGACTTCAAGATATTTAAGGCAGGGTGGATAGTGAAACTCCTGCGGGAGAAGTATAGCAATGACGCATCTCTTATTTGCATTCGCATGCAAGATACACTAAAGAAATCGAAAATATTGCCATATCAAACCCTAGAATTAGGTAAGAGCTATCTTTTAAGGCAAGTTTCGTGTTGATGTTCGTAATAGATTTGAAGAAATTTTCATTCAAAAACTGAGGAAGTTAGTAGGGTAAAGGAACCAGTAGTCGGCCACTTAGTGAAATGTGCAACTTCAAAGTTCATTATTTCTGTTGTTGGAGGTTCTAGAAGGACGTAACCAATATTAATTGAAGCTCCGGTTACTTAGGTTTCAGTAAAAAAAACGATCATTCTTCCAATTCATACTGCGATGGAGAAAATTAGCGTTAAACAAAAAAACACCCATTTCTCTAGTACTCGGCCGCCTATCACCTAAAGTCGGCCTTGAGGTAGCCAGTGGTCGGCCGCACCATATAAGGTATGAAAAAGCAATTGCTTGTGGCCGACTTCTGGGTTGACAAAATTTCTTCGAGACTAAGTCCAAAAGTCGGCCACCTAATAGGCATTTTTTTTGGTGGCCGAGTATTGGGGTGTTGCCAAAATAATATTCTCAATGCTTTGTGAACTCTATACAGAAGAAAAAGATATGTGCAACCTGTCAATTTGGGCTGCTTACGTGAAATTTACAGAAATTCCATAAGTCGGCCGGGGGGCTGAGTACTGGCATTTGTATGAAATTATTGATCCCAATAGTCGGCCCCCTGTTTTTTTAAATTAATATCACAAATAAGGGTTTATTTAAGTTATCAAGAGGTCAACAATTAATTAAAGAATGAGAATAAAATAAAACATGGCATACCACAGTACAAAACACAGCGAAAATCTTAAAGATTTGAGACTCCCTTCAACTAGCAAAAAAAGATGGCGGACCGTGATTCTGAATCGCAAGTTATTAAAACGTGTTTTTTTAATAAACACAAATAAGTAAAAATATAACAAAATATTACAGGTATCGTTAATTAGTCAATGAACCATAGAAAAATACAAATAAAGCTATATGTTAAAAACTACACTAGTTATTGAACTTTAAACCCGCAATGGCCGACTACTGGGGGGTGGCTGACTTTAGGCGCCTCTACCCTACTGGGAATTTGTTTTTTTCAACGAAAATATTTTGCAAACTGTCATGATTTACAACACGAAAAATGGTGTGTTTGATAGCACTTACCTAATTCTAGGGTTTGATATGTGAATATTTCGCGATTTTAGTGTATTTACGATTTTGATGTTGTAAATGTGCTATTCTTTTCTCGCAGGCGTTGAATACATTGTTTACTTAGTCAATTTGACAGTTCGTCCGTACCGGGGATCGACGTTCATCCAAACAAAGTGAATCACGTTCCAAACTGTCAAAACTTAGTTTGGTTTTCTGTTTTTTTTTTTTTTTTAGTTGGTTGTTGCTTGATTGAATAATAATAAATGCTTGCAGATCTTGCAATAGATAGATATTTTGGATAACAGACGAAGAGCGTGAGTCGTGGGCAGCTGCGGCGTCTGAAGATTCTCTTTCGATCTTTGTATCCAACTGTTGCTTGCTAGTTCAACGCGCGATAGGTACACACGACAGCATGTCAGACTGTACACTTTTGTTGTAAAGTCGCCCGTAACGTAACCGAGTAGAGTGCTAGCATGTAAGGGTCGACGTGCTGTCGTGTGTACACACGACAGCACGTCAGACTGTACACCTCTGTTGTAAAGTTGCTCTTAACGTAACCGAGTAGAGTGCTAGTATGTAAAGGTCGACGTGCTGTCGTGTGTACTTACTAGGTACACACGACAGCACGTCAGAGTGTAAACTTTTGTTGTAAAGTCGCCGTAACGTAACCGAGTAGAGTGCTAGCATGTAAGGGTCGACGTGCTGTCGTGTGTAGGTACATACCTACCTATTACTTACCTAATTTGGTAGTCATCAAGATCGCAGAGTACCTACCTACCCCTTTTTGTCATACGCCGCACGCGACGGCTACCTACCACGGATTTGCCTTACCTAAGCCGCGCGTGACGGCTAAAGTCCGTTCGCTATCATAGTGTCACTTTGATATTTGCCGCCTTGGTGCGCGGCGGCTTTTCACAAAAGAAATTAAAGGAAGCCGACGCGGCGCAAACACGCCAGTGAATTTGGCTCGCCGCTCGTCAAAGAAGCGTCGTATTGAAAGGTTGTGCTTGTGACTTAGTATTTTGTATTGAGTGTCGATCGCTCTGCGTGAAGATAAAATGTTTTTTCGTCCGTGGAAGGACCGCGAGGTGCCTCTAGACGCAACTTCGAATGACGCAAAAATTAAAAGACGAAGGTTTTGTAAAACATTTTAGCAAATTCCAGTTAGGTAATGTCCATCAGCATTGTGTTGAAATGAATATGTCTGCGCCCATCACAGATACTTCGAAAATAGTTGGTATCCCAAGAACCAAGATTGCCGTCGTGTGTCAATAATAGGATAGCGAACGGACTTTACCTACCACAGATTTGCCTTCATCGAGTCCTATCAAATATGTATAACGTGTTAGTAACAAAAGATCTTAACTCTTTTTGCAGGGTTTACCTACTGCCTACTGATCAACAAGATCACTACCTGCTGAAAAACATTTTTTATTTTATAACCTCAAAAGTGAAAATAAATCCAGTTTTTCTTTTTTTATTTAGGCCTAGTTCAAATTAAAACATGATTGTGTGCGTAAGTGCATTGGCATATTTTTAAGCTGATAAATAAAACACGGTGAAAATCAGTGAAAACCATATTATTTTAAAAGTACTTTTCTCTTGCCACAGCGGTAACATTTTATTAATAAAAAATCAATGGAACTTCATAGACCAAAAAATCCCTATCACCGGGTGCTATTCTATTACCCTGTAAAAAGAGATAGTTATCTACCTACATCTTTATTTATACAATGTATAGTATTGTATAAAAACATACAAAGGAATCCTAAAGTTAGTAATATAGGCTGAATTTTATAAAAACCAAAAACCATTTGGCAAAACATACTTTATTATCATAACCATGTATGTACGGTCGGCCACAGTCACAGATACCCCATAGCAGCTCTTACCGCGTGCGGCATAAGGGCGCCAATCAAACAAAAAGGGGTATCCTAGCGTGTGGCCGACTACTGTATGTCGATCTTTCTGCCCCGCCAGCTATAATCTCGGTCTTGCATCGCCACACATCCATGTAGAAGGTTATCTAAAAAGAAAATGATAATTATGTTATACAATAATAATTAAAATACATACCTATAGCATTCCTTAGACAAAGTGAAGAAAAACAAAAAAAGATTTTGGGTAAACAAACAGAGTCGTAGTTAAAAAAATACATGCACCTCATAACTTGTTGTTAACTTCAGTAAGGCTCATAGCTTTTCCAAATTACAATTTGCACGTGTTTTGTAATAAAGTTGTAATTCTTATAGTTTTGTATGGGAATAACATTTAATTTTCCTAGGCTTGGGATCAGCACTATTTAGTTACGCTACACTTTGACTAATTCTACTTTTATGGACTTTCAAAAGTTTTCCATCATTTCGAGACCTTTGCAAGGCTGTTGCACACCCGTGGTGACAGTAAAGTTGTCTTGAATACCTACTTATATCTTGATTTCAGCACCACTAGCGTGGAGCCCATGTTTAGCCCAAAACCATAACATGGAGCTGGGAGGCACGGACTCATTGTTTAGTCAGCGGTCCTGTTGCTTGCTACCGGATGGTAGGTGGCCTTTAGTTTGTCATCTGAACTTTGGTTGCGAGCAGGCAGCTGCAAAGAAGTAATAGGAGGAGTTTAGTTTAGGGAAGGTACCTACTTTAGTGAAATATGTGCTAGTCCCTTTGAATACCTTATTTGGACTTGAATTATGAAGAAGCTTTAGCAAGCAGTATTGCTACTAGAAACTCACAAATGTAGGTACATAACTTTTAAGACAAAAACATAGCTAGCTCATAGACATAGCTACATACCCGCACCACTCACTAACAGTGAAAGAAAATATCATGAGGAAACCCGCAGCTTAGTTAGCTCATCAGATAAGTAAGATTGACGTATTGACCTCTTTTCTGGGGGCTAGGCCGACGATGGTAGTTGCTGGGCAAGCCTACCTACTCCACTAAACAATGTCCCAGACACAGCAGCGTCGAATTGTCACTTCACCCATCTAGTGCAGTGAAGGTGCCACTGGACGCTGTATAATATAAATCATCTCATTGCGTAAGCGTAAAGGTCTCAGTTTTATAGAACATCCAATTCAAAGCTAGTAGGTAATTTCGCTACGAAAATCTGTCAGTAGGTACTTACTTTCAATTCCTAAACATACCGATGTGATAGGTATCAGAAAATTGTTCTGAGTATTCTACTGGAAGGAACACTACATTTAGTCCGCATCCGCAATGAATGAAACACTCTAAACACTGTTTATTTATCACAGGCACCAAAGAGAATTACCGGCACAGCCAGCACTTGTACCTATTTTGACAGATATTTTTTTATCTTGTGTCACTAATGCGTTTCGTTCATTCCATAAAACGTTGAGTTTTGTTACAGTTATTCAAACAACTAGGTAATGCATACTAACATTTAATTTTGATAAGTCATAAATATAAATAAAACGGAATGAACATTTATTTGATTATTATTTTGCTAAAAAATATATTATTTTATCGCACATGAAAAGTCAATCTCGAAAAATGCCAATTTGTTTTACGACGAATTCGAGTTCGCGATCTGGGGGCACGGCAGTGCCCCCGCCAAGTCGAGCGCGAAGCAAACACTGCCGTACCATACTTTACTGGAACCATTTCGCCGCATTTTCAGGCCCAATTATTTGAGAACCTCTGGATAAGACTAGAGTTGTAAAATGACCGTCACATTCCATAACCGTCCGTCATTTATAATAAATGTCCGGTCACAATCGACATTTATGGTCACATTGGACAAATAGATATTTTGACTTGAAAAGTGTGTCGATGCTTTTATTTCGCTCTTGCCCTAGCCATCTTAGGCTGTATGTGCATCGCCGGTGCTGCCCCGCACCCCACGATACAGTGCTATTGGACAAATAGGTATTTTGGCTTCCATAAATGTTACGTTATCTCGTAAATTAAGAGGTTTAGCGCAAAAATAACGAAATTTTCGAACCCCCTTGCACCCCGAAATCAACTATTTTACTTCATTATATTTTCTAAAAACCGATATACAGGGTGTTAAACATTCAGGACAAATTATTATTTAAGAATATAGGCGAAAATTGGGGGATGTCCGGTATTTTCCGGTTCGAAGGACCACTCAATAACAAAAAAAAGGGTATCTTAGCATGTCGCTAACCGTACCTACTGACCTACCCGTTGTTTTTAATCGTGTTTGACTGTTTGTCACACTTTCAGCAATACCCTGAATGTTTAACACCCTGTATGTCGGTTTTTAGAAAACAAAAATAAGTAAAATGGTTGATTAAGTGGATATTAGGGGGTTCGAAAATTTTGTTATTTTTGCGCTAAACCACTTAATTTACGAGGTAACATAACATTTATGGACAGCGTAAATGAAGACGTGCCCGGAATTTACAATTCCCCCTTATCTGTGAAACTACTAAGTCGATTTTTTTAAAATAAATACAGAATATAGGTATTTACCTAGATTGCAGGAAAACCTATAAAAAGATTCCGGTATTTATAGTAACAAAAAATATTATACAGGGTGTTAAAAGACCGCCAACAGACCCGAAAGCCACGCATACTAGACACCAAAACAAAGTAATTTTTCGATAAATTATTGCTGGGAAATGATTTTGGTTTTTTAGGTTATAATTTTGAAAAATATTTTATCACTCAATGGACGTGTAAAGCACAGAAGTCATATTGCGCAAGCGTAGGTATAACTTTATGTTACTTAAGCTTGAAGTGCAAATGTTTAGAATACATTGCGGGTTGCAATTTTAACGTCGTTTATTGTAAGAAATATTCATAATTTTGATATGGCTTCTTGAGAAGGTATGTTAAGAACTAGATACTGAATGCATTTCTGCAAAAAAAAAGTTTTGAAAAGTCCGACTTTGAACCTCATTATCTCGGAAACCGTTGATTTCCCAGGCATAGTTCCTTGGGCAAAAATGTTCCTTATGAGGACAATACGTGGTTTCCCGCTTTGTTGGCTGTCTTTTAACACCCTGTATTGTATGTCAGTACGGAACCCTTAGTGCACGAGCCTGAAGCCTTATTGAACGAGCGAGCGAAGCGAGCGAAGTTCTCCGAGTCTACTGGAACAATCCGGCGTTTGTATGTATGTATGAATGTTCGTTCGACGATAACTTGAGTAAATTTGGTCGGATCGTTATGAAATTTGGTAGGCGGGTAAACGAAATTAAAAGAATTTTTAAGTTCGAACATGAGCCAAATTGGTCGAGGGGTTGCCGAGATATAGGGTTGTATAGTTTATATGCAAAGCACGCGCGCGCCTGCGCGAATGGCGTAAGCAAAGTTACACATCTGTAACTGGGGTCGCGAGTTCATAGTTCGGAGCGAACCACTAGTATGAACGAGCGAGCGAAGCGAGCGAAGTTCTCCGAGTCTACTTGAACAATACGGCGTTTGTATGTTTGTATGTATGTATGTATGAATGTTCGTTCGACGATAATTTGAGAAAATTTGGTCGGATCGTTATGAAATTTAGTAAGGGGGTAAATGAAATTAAAAGAATTTTTAAGTTCGAACATGAGCCAAATCGGTCGAGGGGTTGCCGAAATATGGGGTTGTTAAGTTTATATGGGGTCGCGAGTTCACAGTTCGGGGCGAACCACTAGTGCCAATTGGGACCCTATTACTCCACCTCCAATGTCTGTCTGTCCGTCTGTCTATCCGTCTGCCTGTCATTCTATCTGTCCTTCTTTTAAAGAGCTGCCCGGCTGTTTCTTGGGATCCGCAATAGGTAGCGAATTAAAAATATCACAGAACATGTATTGCTATGGCGGGTTACCTAAAAAAAAACCGCCAAGTGCGAGTCAGGCTCGTGCACTAAGGGTTCCGTACTGACATATACAATATTTTTATTATCAAATATAAATACCGGAATCTTTTTATAGGTTTTCCTGCAATTTATAGGTAAATTCTGTATTTATTCCGTATTTATTTCAAAAATTTCGGTTTAGTAGTTTCGGGGATAAGGGGAATGGTAAACCGGGCACGTATTTAATTTTGAAGGCCGAATGTCATTTACGCTGTCTATAAATGTTATGTTATCTCGTAAATTAAGAGGTTTAGCGGAAAAAATAATGAAATTTACGAACCCCTAATACCCCCCTTATCAACCATTTTACTTATTTATGTTTTCTAAAAACCGACATACAGGGTGTTACACATTCAGGGTATTGCTGAAAGTGTGACAGACAGTCAAACACGATTTAAAACAACTGGTAGGTCAGTAGGTACGGTTGGCCACACGCTGAGATACCCCTTTTAGTTGCTGAGTGGTCCTTCGACCCGGAAAATACCGGACATCCCCCAATTTTTGCCGATATTCTTAAATAATAATTTACCCTAAATGTTTAACACCCTGTATATCGATTTTTAGAAAACATAAAGAAGTAAAATGGATTATTTCGGGGTGCAAGGGGGTTCGAAAATTTCGTTATTTTTGCGCTAAACCTCTTAATTTACGAGATAACGTAAACGTAACATTTATGGAAGCCAAAATACCTATTTGTCCAATAGCACTGTATCGTGGGGTGCGGGGCAGCGCCGGCGATGCACATACAGCCTAAGATGGCTAGGGCAAGAGCGAAATAAAAGCATCGACACACTTTTCTAGTCAAAATACCTATTTGTCCAATGTGACCATAAATGTCGATTGTGACCGGACATTTATTATCCCACCAAAAACATTCTGTAAAAAATAGCCAGGTCTCGATGGATCTGCTTGTTTATCTCTAAAAAAGTAATGAAATCTAGACAAAGTCGTGCCAAGTCTAAGGTTCCTTACTGCGATTTCTTTATTATTATAGTTAATGTTGTGAGACTTGGCCGTTGAAGGTTATACAAGCGGTTCTGGCGACAGATTGGTGCAATGGTGTCATGGAGCACCTGGTTTTGTACCCTTGTGTACCCTTCAACAGCCAAGTCTCACAACATTAACTATAATAATAAAGAAATCGCAGTAAGGAACCTTAGACTTGGCACGACTTTGTCTAGATTTCATTACTTTTTTAGAGATAAACAAGCAGATCCATCGAGACCTGGCTATTTTTTACAGAATGTTTTTGGTGGGATTTTACTTCTTTTTGTAGAAACGAGGGCATATTGATTAATTTTATTAGATTATCTTATTTGACACAGTTTTTAAATTTGTGTAGGTAATGTTCGAGTAGAATAAAGTTAATCGTCCGACTATTTCTTGTTGAACGAGCGAGCGAAGCGAGCGAAGTCCTCCGAGTCTGCTGGAACAATCCGGCGTTTGTATGTATGTATGTTTGTATGTATGAATGTTTGTTCGACGATAACTTTGGTCATAGTAAATTTGGTCGGATCGTTATGAAATTTGATAGGCGGGTAAACTAAATTAAAAGAATTTTTAAATTCGATCATGAGCCAAATCGGTCGATGGGTTGCCGAGATATGGGGTTGTATAGTTGAAATGCAAATCGCGCGCGCGCCTGCGCGAATGGCGTAAGCAAAGTTATACATCTGTAACTGAGGTCGCGAGTTCATAGTTCGGAGCGAACCACTAGTGGGACGCTATAGGCTAGATTAAATGAAGATGTGTCCCACTACGCTGGATTTTTGCAATGACAGTCGATTTTTTTATGTAATAATAGTAGAAGGGGCATTACCATAATATCTCTAATAAAGCTGATACCAGCTGAGGGTTCTTCATCAGATACTTCAGACCTTAGATTTTTGACATCAAATGAAGCGGCTCACCAAGTTGAATATTTTTGAACGAGCGAGCGAAGCGAGCGAAGTTCTCCGAGTCTACTGGAACAATCCGGCGTTTTATGTATGTATGTATGTATGTATGTATGTATGTATGTATGTATGTATGTATGTATGAATGTTCGTTCGACGATAACTTGAGTAAATGTAGTCGGATCGTCATGAAATTTGGTAGGCGGGTAAATTAGGCAAAGAGAATTTTTAAGTTCGAATATGAGCCAAATCGGTCGAGGGGTTGCTGAGATATAGGGTCGCGAGTTCAAAGTTCGGGGCGAACCACTAGTTTGTAAGGGCGGTATATGTCGATCTATAATAGTTTGGTTGGGCTCTTGTGTTTTCTAATCAGGGTCACCAGGTACTCCAGATCTTCGATTATCCTAGTTTTTATAGTTTTCCCTTTATGTGCCCATTAAACACTAACTCTGTACCAAATTTCAGCTCTCTGAGTTTATGGGAAGTACTAGTTCTATTAGGGCTCTTGTGTTTTCTAATCAGGGTCACCAGGTACTCCAGATCTTCGATTATCCTAGTTTTTATAGTTTTCCCTTTATGTGCCTATTAAACCTTAACTCTGTACCAAATTTCAGCTCTCTGAGTTTATGGGAAGTACTAGTTCTATTAGGGCTCTTGTGTTTTCTAATCAGGGTCACCAGGTACTCCAGATCTTCGATTATCCTAGTTTTTATAGTTTTCCCTTTATGTGGCCATTAAACCCTAACTCTGTACCAAATTTCAGCTCTCTGAGTTTATGGGAAGTACTAGTTCTATTAGGACTCTTGTGTTTTCTAATCTGGGTCACCAGGTACTCCAGATCTTCGATTATCCTAGTTTTTATAGTTTTCCCTGTATGTGGCCATTAAACCCTAACTCTGTACCAAATTTCAGCTCTCTGAGTTTATGGGAAGTACTAGTTCTATTAGGGCTCTTGTGTTTTCTAATCAGGGTCACCAGGTACTCCAGATCTTCGATTATCCTAGTTTTTATAGTTTTCCCTTTATGTGCCCATTAAACCCTAACTCTGTACCAAATTTCAGCTCTCTGAGCTTATGGGAAGTACTAGTTCTATTAGGGCTCTTGTGTTTTCTAATCAGGGTCACCAGGTACTCCAGATCTTCGATTATCCTAGTTTTTATAGTTTTCCCTTTATGTGGCCATTCAACCCTAACTCTGTACCAAATTTCAGCTCTCTGAGTTTATGGGAAGTACTAGTTCTATTATGATGATCATGAGTGAGTGAGTGAGTGAGTGTGTGTCATAAATGCGAAACTTTGCTTTCGCTTAACTTCGGAACTAAATGACCTACAGACTTGAAATTTTGGATTTTAAGTATGTGATTATAGCTTACTAGATGACGAAAATTTCTGCGTTCTGGTCTTATCCAGAGGTTTCCAAATAGGGGCCTGAAAATGCGGCGAAATGGTTCCAGTAAAGGATGGTACGGCAGTGTTTGCTTCGCGCTCGACCTGGCGGGGGCACTGCCGTGCCCCCAGATAAATGACGGACGGTTATGGAATGTGACGGTCATTTTACAACTCTACTTTTTAGAGATAAACCAGCAGCTCCATCGAGACTTGGCAAGTTTTTTACAAAATGTTTTTAGTGGGATTATTTTCTCTAAAATCTGGTAAGAGCTTTACGACTGTCTTCCCATTCGGTTTGCGATGCATTCGACCGGGCAAGACTGTCAAATTTTAGTTAGCCAATAAGTGATCTACCAAAAAACTTTAGGAGA
Organism: Zelleria hepariella; assembly: GCA_949319315.1. Classification (NCBI taxonomy): domain Eukaryota; kingdom Metazoa; phylum Arthropoda; class Insecta; order Lepidoptera; family Yponomeutidae; genus Zelleria; species Zelleria hepariella. The sequence continues at coordinate 18,579,799 of OX439378.1, forward strand.
ACTGCATTAGGTAGGGCAGAATGGAAAATTCGATCTTTGTATCCGACTGTTGCTTACTAGTTCAATACGCGATAGGTACACACGACAGCACGTCAGAGAGTAAACTTTTGTTGTAAAGTCGCCCGTAACGTAACCGAGTAGAGTGCTAGCATGTAAGGGTCGACGTGCTGTCGTTGTACTTACTAGGTACACACGACAGCACGTCAGAGTGTACACTTTTGTTGTAAAGTTGCCCGTAATGTAACCGAGTAGAGTGCTAGCATGTAAAGGTCGACGTGCTGTCGTGTGTACTTACTAGGTACACACGACAGCACGTCAGAGTGTACCCTTTTGTCGTAAAGTCACTCGTAACGTAACCGAGTAGAGTGCTAGGGTGTAAAGGTCGACGTGCTGTCGTGTGTACTTACTAGGTACACACGACAGAACGTCAGACTGTACACTTTTGTTGTAAAGTCGCCCGTAATGTAACCAAGTAGAGTGCTAGCGTGTAAAGGCTGACATGCTGTCGTGTGTACTTACTAGGTACACACGACAGCACGTCAGCCTGTACACTTTTGTTGTAAAGTCGCCCGTAACGTAACCGAGTAGAGTGTAAAGGTCGACGGGCTGTTGTGTGTACCTAGTAAGTACACACGATAGCACGTTGACCTTTACACGCTAGCACTCTACTCGGTTACGTTACGGGTGACTTGACAACAAAAGTGTACAGTCTGACGTGCTGTCGTGTTTACCTATCGCGCGTTGAACTAGCAAGCAACAGTAAAGTTGGATACAAAGATCGAAAGAGAATCTGCAGACGCCGCAGCTGCCCACGACTCACGCTCTTCGTCTGCTAGCCAAAATATCTATTGCAAGATCTGCAAGCATTAGGTATTATTATTCAATCAATCATTATCCAACTAGAAAAAAAGCTAAGGAGGTAGGTACCCATAATAATTGTTCAACGTCATTGCCGCGGCGGCGGTGGATCACTTGGCGTCATGGTGACGTCCGTCTAAGTTCCGAACGTTACTATGGCGGGATTCCGATCTGTTATTTTTGTAATCTGTACAGCGCCCCGCAGAGGGCGTGGCTTCCCACCCCGTCACTCCTCTGCTTCACCCCCTCAAATACCTAAATATCGTCTATGAAGAGCGCCTTAATGAAAAAGTACTAGACTTAAATAAAGTAGGAGTAGCCCATTGTAGACTCTCTGCCTCAGTGCTTTTCTCATTACTTGTTTTTTTTTAAAGGCTTGCATAAACTCTAAAGAGGCCTACTTTAGGCTAACCAACCCCGATATTATCCGTTGAACTCGAAAAGGACGGTTGGGAAATAAAATTCATATTTGCCACTGAGGTGGTAAACGCAGCATTTTTTTTCTCAAACACCATCCGGTTACAGTTTTGAAGAGAACAGTTGGAAATAAAGACTGTAAATTAGTAAGATATGAACAATATTAAGAATTCCTGTAAATTTTAACGAATCTGTATTGGAAATTCGTATTTGGAAATTTAGGATGATGTTTTCACATAGTTATTCTTTAGTGCCGGGTTTCGGGATAACTTGTATCAGCCATTTTCCTATTCTTACTCAGGACATGCAAAACAGGAGCATTTCAGGAGCTAAACTTTACCTAAACGTTCAAGCTTAGGAGCCCATGATAGTTATCCCAAGAAGACTGCAGCAGTCACTCAGACTCAGACGTGTATTTTCTCGGGCGTAGATTGACAGATAGAATACTCTTTGGTTGTGGTGGTTGTTGGTTACTTTGTGATCCAAAGATGAGTCAGACATTTCACCTATTAGTATACAGACTTAGTCAAAGAAGCCAAGCCAAACACAGTGTACCTTAGGCACCAATGAAAGTTTTGGAATATACAATACATCACGCAGATCGGAGTTTCAGTTTGGCCTACTATTGTGTTCATACTTAGAAACGTTCATATACTGTCTATATAAAGGCCACTGATCCATTAACATCTTCTCGTTACCATGCACATGAACACCGCGTGTCTAGGAACTAGACCAAACGAAATTAATGGTGACGGCTGAGCTTGTCTAGCATACAGACACAGTTCTCAACCAGTCTTGAGTCCATCCAACTGGCCAATAGAATTAATTTAGAATAAATACAGATTTATCTATGATTTTAATAATTGAATTTATTAACTTATTGGCTATGAACAGATTTGCAGTCTAAAAGTCTGCTGCAAACTACCCCAAGATTGGGCCTTTTTAAATTCTTAGGATCTAAGTTTGTGAGTATTTGATGAACCAAATGAGGATCTCTTATCTTTGTTTTGAAGCTCCTTTGTGGAGTGTTTGTATCTTCAGTAAAAAATATATATTTTATAAATGAATTTCTTGTTACCTTCATGTGTTTGGTGTTCAGCTTCTATTGGTATTGATTTGCCTACGCCAAGTCGAGTCTCGGAAATTTATAACCCGGGTAACTGAAATTTCATCGTCAACCAAAGCGTATCTCAAGCATGCATACAAAAACGGTTGGTCAGTCTATAAGAAACCACATCCGTGTTTCATTTCAAATCCTTGTTAAAAATAACTCTAGTGAAAGTGAAGGTCCCAAACAGTAGTGTGTAATTTACCATCATGAAGTAAGTATATTTGTTTTCCACCATACGATACACAAAGCGGAAACTTTTATGTTATGGTTTTGTTTTGATTTTTAGTTTGTTCCATCCGTTTAATAAGTAGTCGATTTCAGTGATAGTTTTGTATTAAAAATATTTTTCTACGATAAAAAAGATGTTATTATTAATCAAATCTGCTTTAAGTGGTATAAACGATTTGAATTATTTGAATATTTGAATAAAAAATCTATTTTTTTTTGTTCAACCTCCATGCAAACTATCGTATCTGTAAGATATTGTCATAAGCTCAGCCTAATATTGCAACGTAAATAAGTCTAAGTGACACATACAATAGTTAACAGGTTCATATAAACCAAGTAAATAATCGTACGTGTTACATACGATACAACATCACTTTTTATCGACGTCGTACAAAATGGTATGTGTAACATACCGTAGCATACCCCCTCGAAAAATCAACGGACGTAATCGTATGTGTTACATGCTATAGTTTTGAACAAGATTGATAGAAAACGCAGTAAAACTAACAAAACTGAATACTTAACATGTTTAGTAAGAACATGCTTCATCACAAAACACAAGCTCAGATCTATATACTTCCCACGTAGAGAATGGTAAGATATACTTACGATAGGCGTAGCATGCAATGTGTCCCACGTAAACTACCGCAAGAGGTCGATGCGATAGTTTACGGCGCGCCCGTGATCAACATACGATAGTTTACGTCTGAAAAAATCTTCATTTTTGAATATTATTGAGTTTTTGTTTTTGGGATACATGCGAAATAATCATCTAATGACAAAAAACGAAAAACATGAAAATCGCCATTTTGTGGGATACGGTAGTTTACGTAGGAGCCATCTATATATATAAAAGGCTTAGGTTGACTGACTCATCACGCTACAGCCCAAACGGCTGAACCTATAAGTATGAAATTTGGACAAAAGTTGCGTTATATGGTGGAGGGTTCATTTAAGAAGCGATTTTTTTTTATTTAACCCTTAAGTGGGTCAAAATCGGGTTGAAAGTGTGTATGGGAAAAAATTTTTTTTTGGTCTTTTGTACTTTAATCTTAGTTTTTCGTACTTTTATTTAAAAATAATTCGACACCTATTTCAGATTTTTTCTCATTTCTATGCACTTAAGGGTTAAAATGGGTGCTAAAGTTTTTCGATTTTTTTCACCAGTTACGATCAATGCTGGAACAAAACCGCTAATGCCACAACAGTGATAATTTGACAATAGTTTTAATTTGTGGACATGCTACGGGTTAAGATAGATTTACTTCAAGTTTAACCCTTAAAGCGGTAAAAATAGGGTTCAAAGTTTGTATGAAAAAAAAAATTTTTTTGGCCGGATTTACTTGCAACTAAGAATTCGTATATTAAATCAAAAATAAATTAACACCTGTTTTAGCTTTTTTCTAATTTTAGCCGTTTAAGGGTTAAACGAGGTTGAAATGTATGAATATTTTTCGTGATGTAGTGTCAACGTCGGGCCCAAACCATTTAAGCTACAACTATGAAATTGAAACTTCAGTAGCGTTTTGTAGCAAAACTACCCACCATGAAGAAAAAAAATATAATTTTAACCCGTCAAATGCCCAAACCGGGGTTCAAAGTTTGTATGAAATAAAATTTTTTTTTGGTCCGATTTACTTGAAATTTAGTATTTGTATATTTAATAAGAAACAATTAAATACGTGTTTCAGCGTTTTTCAAAATTCTGCCCACCAAAGGGTTAAAAGGGGTAGAAAAGTTTGAAGATTTTTCCTGATTTAGTATCAATGCCAGGCCTAAACCATTAAAGCTACAACTATGAAATTGAAACTGCAGTAGTGTTTTGTGGCAAAACTACCTACCATGAAGAAAGAAATAAAATTTTAACCCTTCAAATGCCCAAACCAGGGTTCAAAGTTTGTATGAAATAAAAATTGTTTTTGGTCCGATTTATTTGAAATTAAGTATTAGTATACTAAATCAGAAAAAATCAAACACGTGTTTCAGCGTTTTTCTCATTTCAGCCAATGAAGGGTTAAAATGGGTGGAAACGTTGAAGATTTTTTCCTGATGTAGTAGCAATGCTGGGCCCAAATCATTGAAGCTACAACTTTGAAATTGAATGTGCAGTTGCATTTTATAGCATTACTACCCACCATAAAGAAAAAAATATAATTTTAACCCTTCAAATGCCCAAACCGGGGTTCAAAGTTTGTATGAAATAAAAAAATTTTTTGGTCCGATTTACTTGAAACTTAGTATTTGTATATTAAATAAGAAACCATTAAATACGTGTTTCAGCGTATTTCAAATTTCTGTCCACAAAAGGGTTAAAAGGGGTACAAAAGTTTGAAGATTTTTCCTGATGTAGTATCAATGCCAGGCCTAAACCATTAAAGCTACAACTATGAAATTGAAACTGCAGTAGTGTTTTGTGGCAAAACTACCTACCATGAAAAAAAAATATATAATTTTAACCCTTCAAATGCCCAAACCGGGGTTCAAAGTTTGTATGAAATAAATATTTTTTTTGGTCCGATTTACTTCAAACTAAGTATTAGTATACTAAATCAGAAAAAATCAAACACGTGTTTCAGCGTTTTTCTCATTTCAGCCAATGAAGGGTTAAAATGGGTGGAAACGTTGAAGATTTTTTCCTGATGTAGTAGCAATGCTGGGCCCAAATCATTGAAGCTACAACTTTTAAATTGAATGTGCAGTTGCATTTTATAGCATTACTACCCACCATAAAGAAAAAAATATAATTTTAACCCTTCAAATGCCCAAACCGGGGTTCAAAGTTTGTATGAAATAAAAAAAATGTTTGGTCCGATTTACTTGAAACTTAGTATTTGTATATTAAATAAGAAACCATTAAATACGTGTTTCAGCGTATTTCAAATTTCTGTCTACAAAAGGGTTAAAAGGGGTAGAAAAGTTTGAAGATTATTCCTGATGTAGTATCAATGCCAGGCCTAAACCATTAAAGCTACAACTATGAAATTGAAACTGCAGTAGTGTTTTGTGGCAAAACTACCTACCATGAAAAAAAATATATAATTTTAACCCTTCAAATGCCCAAACCGGGGTTCAAAGTTTGTATGAAATAAAAATTTTTTTTGGTCCGATTTACTTCAAACTAAGTATTCGTATACTAAATCAGAAATAATTAAACACGTGTTTCAGCATTTTTCTCATTTCAGCGAATGAAGGGTTAAAATGGGTGGAAACGTTGAAGATTTTTCCCTGATATAGTAGCAATGCTGGGTCCATACCATTCAAGTTAGAACTTTGAAATTTGAACTACAGTTGCGTTTTATAGCAAAACTACCAACCTTGATGAAAAAAGTAATAAAGTTAACCCTTGAAATGCCCAAAACGGGGTTCAAAGTTTGTATTAAATAAAATTTTTTTTTGGTCCGATTTACTTCAAACTAAGTATTCGTATGCTAAATCAGAAATAATCAAACACGTGTTTCAGCAATTTTCTCATTTCAGCGAATGAAGGGTTAAAATGGGTGGAAACGTTGAATATTTTTCTCTGATGTAGTAGCAATGCTGGGCCCAACCCATCTAAGTTACAACTTTGAAAAACTACAGTTGCGTTTTATAGCAAAACTACCAACCATGAAGAAAAAAGTAATAATGTTAACTCTAAAACGGCCAAAACGGGGTTCAAAATTTGTATGAAATTATAATTTTATTGGGTCAGATTAACTTAAAACTAAGTAGTGGTGTATTAAATCAGAAATAATAATTAAACACATGTTTCAGCATCGAAAAGGGTGGAAACATTTTAAGAGTTTTCCTGATGTAGTATCAATAACAATGCCGGAACCACTATTCAATGAACATTTAACTACAGTTGCGTTTTATAGCAAATCTCCTGAGCATGAAGAAAACAATAATAATGATAAACCTAAAACGGCCAAAAAGGTTCAAAGTATGTTTTTTTTTTTTGGATTCATTTGATCTTTACCAATTTGGTCACACACATACACAACACATACACTTCCACGCTGAAACTGCACGACGGATTTGGATGACATTTGGAATAGAGATAGCTTACAAAAATACACACCCATGACTCTATTCATGCTAATTTGATAATGGTGAAAGATGTACCCAGGCAACTTCTTATAAGTCTTCGCGGACGAAGTCGCGGGCGAAAAGCTAGTCGACTATAAAACTGAATAAAAGATCAACGGGTCGAGCTTGTGAACAACCTGAGCCGATGCAATCTATCACATGACAGATCACGGTAGGTATACGGCGATGTGGCATGCCCATTATAGGCTTAATAATACGTAAACTAATTTATCAGATAACTAGCTTATTTTTTCAAAATGATGAAGGTAGGCCACTTCTAAATATCACTTGTGACTCTGAAGTGACATTTACCACTATTTATCCAGTAGCTATTATTGAGTTTGAGAATGTTCGTTCACATTTCATGCCCGTTTTCTACGGAACTATTGATTTGGGAAAATATTTCTCGAGAATAGGTAGCGTTTGAGAGCGCCTAAAGGGTCAACTCTAGGACTCTACATACCCCTACATACACAATAGTTACCTCACTATCTACTTAATTTAATTTCCCTTCCAACGCACCAGTCACGAATATTGTGTTAACAGAAAAACAGTACGGTCTATACAATAGTCGAGCCGATCTCGTCTTCATCAACACGGTTATTTATTGTTAGTTACTGCGCAAAACACGGGATGCAAACAGATCCCACAACCGACGCAGTACCCCTACACATGTCTTTGGGGCGAGCATGGTTACTTATCAGATATTCTAACCGATAACTCACCTGCAATAAAGTACAGTCGAGTCGATGCAGTCCGCCGCAGTACACAACCAGTATATTCGGCGGTTGAGGCACATTTACCGCCGAACTGCCCTCCTCCGTTTGTCTTATAGGCTCGGAATCCGGCACTACGGTGATGGCCTTTAAAGGGCTAGTGTCTTTGAGGAGAACATGGTTACTTATCATAGTTATCATAAATGCTATCTGATAACTCACCTGCTATACAGTATAGTCGAGTCGATGCAGTCCGCCGCAGTACACAACCAGTATATTCGGCGGTTGAGGCACATTTACCGCCGATGTGCCCTCCTCCGTCTGCCTTATAGGCTCAGAATCCGGCACTACGATAATGGCCTTTAAAAGGCTAGTGTCTTTGAGGAGAACATGGTTACTTATCATAAATGCTTTCTGATAACTCACCTGCAATACAGTACAGTCGAGTCGATGCAGTCCGCCGCAGTACACAACCAGTATATTCGGCGGTTGAGGCACATTTACGGCCGACCTGCCCTCCTCCGTCTACCTTATAGGCTCGGAATCCGGCACTACAGTGATGGCCTTTACAGAGCTTGTGTTTTTTTGGGTTAACATGGTTACTTATCATAAATGCTATCTGATAACTCACCTGCAATACAGTATAGTCGAGTCGATGCAGTCCGCCGCAGTACACAACCAGTATATTCGGCGGTTGAGGCACATTTACCGCCGATCTGCCTTCCTCCGTTTGCCTTATAGGCTCGGAATCCGGTACTACGGTGATGGCCTCTACGGGGCTGGTGTGTTTGAGGAGAATGTCGTTCTTAGGACTGCTGAGGCGGTTGAGCTTCTGTCGCAGTTTCTCAGCGCCCGCAAAGTGAAGGCATCCCACTGGGTGGACGGCATAGTGCGCCGGCAGGTCGGTTTGCTGTAGGAAATTATGGGAAGTGCGTGTTGAGAGTAACTGTGCATGTTGCAGAATCAAAAAAGCGTTTAGTCTTCCATTGAAACTATGTAAACAAAATCTCTTTGACGTATTTTACAATTTAGGATATAAAAAATAGGTAAAACGCGGTCCAACAAAGGCGGACGTGGATCAGTTGTTCATTATAGTTTTTTCTACTCTGATCCAATTCCAACGAGGCACATAGTTCATTAGAGCTAGCGTTATTCGAGCTTCAGTTCATTCGAGCTTTATTTACGCGAGCTTCAGTTCATTCAAACTAGTGTGATTCAAGGTTCCGTTTTTCGAGCTTCAGTAGCGGACTCAGAATATTTTGCAATATTGAGAAAACATTTAATAAAAAACTATTGTACGTAGAATTTATAGAGACTGAAAATAGCAGGTGCAATAACTATTATAGCAGTGAGAAACTTGAAATTGCTTTATTCTCTGGCGATGATGTTTTCTAGCAGTGCCCTATCGCATGTTTTCTCACAAAGCACACATTATTTGCCTCGTGTGAGACGGGGTTTAGATAGAGAACTCTATATTGTACACTGGCATGGGATAGGTGTTTCATCATAAACTTAGAGGGCGTAACATTCGAAAAAATTTCCCCTTAAGTGTATACTCACGTTGACATATTTGACGTCGAGCGGAGGTCTCCAGTGGTAGTACATGAGTAGCAAGACGTCAATGGCGATGCCGGCCACTAGGCCCAGCTCGATGCCCAGCAGTAGGCAGAAGATAAACGCTCCCACCAATGGGATTAGATCCAGTCCTGAGGAGTAGGAGGTTATGTTGTAATTCGCCCCGAACTGTGAACTCGTTATTGTATTCGAAACGGGTCGAATCGCGATTGGTTTTTAGGCAAATTAATTACCTTATTTATCCCCTTTTAATGATTCGCGATATTTAAACATTATTGTATTCGAAACGGGTCGAATCGCGATTGGTTTTTAGGCAAATTAATTACCTTATTTATCCCCTTTTAATTATTCGCGATATTTAAACATTATTGTATTCGAAACGGGTCGAATCGCTATTGGTTTTTAGGCAAATTAATTACCTTATTTATCCCCTTTTAATGATTCGCGATATTTAAACATTATTGTATTCGAAACGGGTCGAATCGCGATTGGTTTTTAGGCAAATTAATTACCTTATTTATTCCCTTTTAATGATTCGCGATATTTAAACATTATTGTATTCGAAACGGGTCGAATCGCGATTGGTTATTAGGCAAATTAATTACCTTATTTATCCCCTTTTAATGATTCGCGATATTTAAACATTATTGTATTCGAAACGGGTCGAATCGCGATTGGTTTTTAGGCAAATTAATTACCTTATTTATCCCCTTTGTGAACTCGTTGTTTTTTCATGTAGCAACATTCACATTTTTCCCGTTTTTAAACGGTTTTATTTAGCTCACCCCGTTTGTTTTATTATTTATTCTTTATTCTTTCTTGGGTCAAATTTAGTAATTCAAATGTCACCCTCTTCCTGTCAACCGATTAATCTGAAATTTTGTATACACTTTGGATTTTGGTGACAATACAATTATGTTTATTCATTATCATTATAAATTCAAGATGGCCGCCGCTACAAAATGGCGGATAATTTATGTTTTATTAATCCCATCAATATGGGTATCAAATGAAAGGGCTCAACAAGCAGAATACAATATACTATAAAAAATTGAAATCCAAGATGGCGGCCGCTACAAAATGGCGGATAACGTAGGTTTTATCAATCCCATCAATATGGGTATCAAATGAAAGGGCTCAACAAGCAGAATACAAAATACTATAAAAAATTGAAATACAAGATGGCGGCCGCTACAAAATGGCGGATAACGTAGGTTTTATCGATCCCATCAATATGGGTATCAAATGAAAGTGCTCAACCAGTATAATACAATGTACTATATGAATTAAACAGAATGCGAAATAAAAACTAAAAACTAGAAAATAAAAATAGGTAAAAAATTTTTTTAAGTTAAACGGTTTTATGTTAAACATACATTGCAATGTTTAAGATAAATGTACTAAAAACCAAAAAATAATAAAATAGATACAGTCGTGGGAATTATAAACATATGCATAGACTAGACTAAAATAAAACCGTGGGGCACGTCAACTGCCTAATTATAGTGTAACATTACAAAACAAACATTTTAATCAACGATTGTAGACAATTGACGTGCCCCACGGTTTTATTTTAGTCTAGTCTATGCATATGTTTATAATTCCCACGACTGTATCTATTTTATTATTTTTTGGTTTTTAGTACATTTATCTTAAACATTGCAATGTATGTTTAACATAAAACCGTTTAACTTAAAAAAAAATTTTACCTATTTTTTTCTTTTTTCCTACTCGTCAAAAATATCCCTAGTTTTTTTCCTGTGAACTCTAGAGGCGCGCAGTTTAGAGCTCCTCTAATAAATGGAATTGGGATTTTTCCATTTACTTAAACCACAGATTAATTTAATGTTTAGCAGCGAAACAGTCCTATAACGGTGGAGTAAGTAGTCAACTCCCAAAAAAATATTGTTCTTCGTAGCATTCCTTTATTAGATTTTTTTTCCCGTGTTTCATGACTTTTTTTCTAGTTGCCATTTTTTCTATATTTGACATGACAGCGCAATTTTAAAATTAGACTGGTAAGAATAAAATAATATTCAGCAACATTACTGCTAGAGGAAGCTATGAAGGCATGGATTCGTGGTAGAGTGGTTGTCCCCAAGCGAGAGATCCCAAGTTTGAGTCCCGGTATGTACCAATGCTTGATTTCCTAAGTTCCTTCCCTCAACCCAAAATTCGTCAAACCACAGTGAGCCCGCGCGGTTCAGTTCTATTCTGAGAAAAGGCTTGTCCCCAGTTTTACTTACTGCTAAAGGTCGAAAGTTTCTTCACCATCGTTGACCATTTGCCGCACAGCGCATGCTATGACCGCGGATAGAACCGACCGAGGTATGAAGTAGAAGTATGGAATCGGGACTACTAGTGTAAGAAGCACTATTATATTCAGTAACTTACTGCTAGAGGTCCGCAGTTTCTTCACCATCTGGACGTCGACCATTTGGAGCTCAGCGCATACTATGACCGTGGTAAGCGCCGACTGAGGTATGAGGTAAAAGTATGAAGTCAGGACTAGTGTCAGAAGCACTATTCTATTCAGTAACTTACTGCTAGAGGTCCACACAGTTTATTCACCATCTGGACGTCAACGATTTGTAGCACAGCGCATACTATGACCGTGGTAAGCGCCGACTGAGGTATGAGGTAAAAGTATGGAGTTAGGACTAGTGTCAGAAGCACTATTCTATTCAGTGACTTACTGCTAGAGGTCCACACAGTTTATTCACCATCTGGACGTCAACGATTTGTAGCACAGCGCATACTATGACCGTGGTAAGCGCCGACTGAGGTATGAGGTAAAAGTATGGAGTCAGGACTAGTGTCAGAAGCACTATTCTATTCAGTAACTTACTGCTAGAGGTCCACACAGTTTATTCACCATCTGGACGTCGAAAAATTGCAGCACAGCGCATACTATGACCGTGGTAAGCGCCGATTGAGGTGTGAGGTAAAAGTATGGAGTCACAGGACTAGTGTCAGAAGCACTATTCTATTCAGTAACTTACTGCTAGAGGTCCACACAGTTTATTCACCATCTGGACGTCGAAAAATTGCAGCACAGCGCATATTATGACCGTGGTAAGCGCCGACTGAGGTGTGAGGTAAAAGTATGGAGTCACATGACTAGTGTCAGAAGCACTATTCTATTCAGTAACTTACTGCTAGAGGTCCACATAGTTTATTCACCATCTGGACGTCGACAAATTGCAACACAGCGCATACTATGACCGTTGTCAGCGCCGACCGAGCTATGAGGTAAAAGTATGGAGTCACAGGACTAGTGTCAGAAGCACTATTCTATTCAGTAACTTACTGCTAGAGGTCCACAGTTTCTTCACCATCTGGACGTCGACCATTTGCAGCACAGCGCATATTATGACCGCGGATAGAGCCGACTTAGGTATGAAGTAGAAGTATGGAGTCAGCACCGCTAGTGTCAGAAGCACTATTATACCTGCAGATAAACATATTTACGTATAGAAATAATAAAAAATCCATAAAGATTATTTAGGGGCAGAAAATTGGGAAATAGCTTTTAGACACTTCCAGATTGCCGCTAAAAAATAGTAAGATTTACTAGTGATTCTGCACAAGTTTAATTTGTTCCCCAGTAAAAATATCCAGGAGAGTGTTAACTACGTATTGTAAATAAATAATTTCAGCCAGATTACTATGTCATTTAAGCTACATACACTAAAAGCCGATAAGACAAAGTTGGTAAGTACCCGTCAATTTTAAAACTAAACCTGTTTGTAAATTGAAGCTTCTTTACAAAAATAAATTAAATGAAGCCGTAGATAGAAAAACTAAAATCGTTAAGTGCATAGCATTTACGTGCATGCAACCGGATGTTAAATGAATAAACGGACCACATTTTACGAGAGATGGAATATCTACGTCACACCCCGATGCAAAATAACTAAAATTACGTGCAGTCCTTACAAAATATGTAGACTGACTTTCTGTAGTTAGTAAGAGCCTTTAGCCTAATTATAAACACGAAAAAAAATTGCTGCTACTTCGATTGCCTTTGAAGAAAAAGCAGCTCGTTCCATAATTAGGCACTTGTAGAAGCACAAAGTAAGCAAAGCACAATACTTACCCGTAATGATTCCGGCGGCCGGAGTCTTAACGCCAGAGGAGTCGCTTACAGCGCTCCTTGAGAAAGACCCGTTCACAGGGAAGGAGGAGAAGAAAGCGCTAACAAGGTTGCAGGCGCCTAGCGCTAAAATCTCTTGAGAGGCTGCCAGCTGGTTCCCGGTCGCTGCAAGAAGAATAAATAGAGCTATACTACACTCAGCTGAAAGGAGACCCCTATTTCTACGAGGTGGCCTTTTTTGCCACCTAGAACAAGTTGTTTTTAGTGTTCAGTAGACGGCCTACTTAAAGTTCCGCTATCGACTTCGATTGCATCCTGTAGAAGCAAGCTAGAAAGATAACCAAAAGAGTACCTACTGAAAGCCTTAGTTATGGCGATATTGGCGATGACGCCGACCAGCGGCACCACCAGCAGACCCAACCCGAGGTGGGACAGCATCTGCGCAGCATTCACCGGCTCTCCATCCACCTCGGTATGGAACGGCGGAACACGCGGCAAGGGAATACCGGGTGTTATCGGTCCTGGAATAAAGAAATAAAGGCCTTTACATCTACGTAATGAGATGATTTATACAGCGTCCAGTGGTACCTTCACTCACACTAGATGGGTGAAGAGACCACTCGGCGCTGCAGTGCCTGGGACATTGTTTTAAATGGAGTAGGCTTGAGCGTCCGAGAGGTCCCATCAACCATCTAATGAGAGTGAAGGTGCCACTGGGCGCCACTGTATGAACTAGTGGTTCGCCCCGAACTGTGAACTCACGACCCCATATAAACTTAACAACCCCATATCTCGGCAACCCCTTGACCGATTTGGCTCATGTTCGAACTTAACTAGTGGTTTGCCCCGAACTTTGGACTCGGGACCCCAGTTACAGATGTGTAACTTTGCTAATGCCATTCAACTAGGCGCGCGCGCGCTTTGCATATAAACTTTACAACCCCATATCTAGTTAACCCCTCGACCGATTTAGCTCATGTTCGAACTTAAGAATTCTTTTAATTTTATTTATCCGCTTACCAAATTTTATAACGATCCGACCAAATTTACTCAAATTTATCGTCGAACAAACATTCATACAAACATACATGCATACATAAATACAAACATACAAACGCCGGATTGTTCTAGTAGACTCGGAGAATTTCGCTCGCTTCGCTCGCTCGTTCAATTATAGAAACTTTCGTAAGTCTTGCACATGCATGACTATCCCGACGTCAATAAAACCGTCACATCTATGTAAGACAAGTCGAAGTTAGACTGTGAATGTGAACTTAGGTATCCAAGAAAACCAGAAAATGGCTGACTCTACGGCGAAAAGTGTAAAAATAAAAGTTTTACAGAATCCAAAGTAGATATGTAATTTCCTCATGAAAAACTCACGGGCCTGTCGATCAAAACGGTAGATACAGAACTGAACCCTATTGAAGTGGGTATTAGTGAAATGTAGCGCTTCGAAATTACATAGGTACCATATTCGTCACAAAAAGTCACATGAAAATCGTTACATTTTTTTATTTTTATATATCCTGTATTATGTCCCACTGCAGGGCAAAGGCCTCTCAGCCCAGATTTCCGACCACCTCCGACAAGTATTTGTCAAGATCGTCTCTCCATCTTCTTCGTTAGATAAACGAAATTAAAACTCATGAACTTACCAGTAAGAATAAGGGGAGTATTCTTGTCTTGATGCACAAAGAAAGCGATAGCAGCAGCGATCAGCACCACTACAGCATTCCTGGCCACTCCTAGGAACCACAATGCGCGCCTTATCCGTTGCACTTGCACTCTTCCCTTCTCGTGCTCGGGCTCCCGTATTTCTACGCCTTTTAAGGCCTGAAAGACGAGAATAGGTGGAGATTTATTTATGATTTAAAAATATTTAAAAGTGAGATTTTTTTCTTGGATTTTATGCTAGAAAGAGGCAAAATCGTTGCGTTTCAAAAGCAATGCAACTTTTTTTTTTTTTTTTTCAATCGTAGTTACAAATTTTTGCTTCCAGTTTCACTATTTTATTTTAAAACTTTTTACTGATTGATTGATTGTCAACTGATTGGTCGAACGAAACACAAGATGACATGAAAGTAAAATTATGAGAAAGATTCTTTTCTCAAAGTTCATGGCTATCAAACCTCTTTAGCACATTTCAGCCAGTGTCGAGAACTTTGTTCAGTCCATCAACCTCATTTTGAAACTTTTGACAACCTTTTTGGTTAGAGAATTTATCTCCTTTGTTAGAAACAATATTAAGAAAAAAAAATGTTTTTCGTTGCTTTGTTTGCTCGGTAGATGAAGTAGGAGTGACTTGTGATATCAATTTGTAATAACAATGGACCCAAATCACGAAGTATGTACCTACATGACTTCGCAACGTCCGTGAATTTTTGTTTTGTAACACAAAGCTATTTATATAATAAAAAATATTCTTTGAAATGTCTCAAAGCATACAATTGTCACCCTAATCATCTCATTCCCTTCTCTCCCTTGAGAAGACAAACATTATTTTAGAACTACCTTTACCTAACTTTAAGCTTCAAAATTATGCTAATAAAGAGTGGCATTTACATTTAACGCTGACATATTTTTAAAAGCATTTCAGACATTCCTTGAATAATTTGCCGAAAATATTTTTTTTCCTATTTTTTCCCTTTTACGTACATATTTTTGACAGTAAATACTAGAGACTATGCTATGCTATGATAAGAACACTTTGAAAATATTTGCCATCCAATAATGAAGATCCATTTTCTTTCACATTCTTTCAGTTTATTGCCATTGCGATGTCGAGCTACATACACCAAACACAACTCATTTCTGCGCCTGTCCTTACACTATAAGTAGAGTTCAACTGGCAAAACCTGGTTACCTTTCTGTAACATCATGTTGCCTGTATTTATCCATCTACGAGCCTGAAGTAAGAGATAGGCAGCGGCGCCGCGAGCTACTCTCCCTGCTATTTATTGTAGCTCCAAAATGGATAAGCTCATTTTACTACGGTTTTTTTTTTTCGCTGGCAACCGCGAGAGGACATGAGAACACGTAAACCCCCGTTCACATGTGGAAGCGAACAATGGCAAGCGAGCTGCGATGCTGGGCTGAGATGGAGCGAACCTAGAAGAGTTACTGAGGATAGGAAGGTGAAGCATAACCTTGTAAATGCCCTCTGTACCTGTGGGGTACCTACCATAGGAACAACAACAACATTTACCAGTTCTTACCTTCATACCCATAAGCACCACGCAGCAGCCCAAACTCATCAGAGTATCCGGCAGTCTCGTCTCTCCAATATGTTTGAACAGGCCCGCCCAGGTATCCCTGAAGCTCTCTGAAGGAAACTTGAGACCCAGGAGGCCCTTCATCTGTGAGGAGGCTATGGTGATCGCCGCGGCTGAGGTGAAGCCGGAAACCACAGGGAGGGACACGAAGTCTACGAGGAAACCTGTAGGAGAAAGACTTAAGGTCTATTTTTGTGTTTTGATTTTGGCTCTCCTTTCCCTAAGACTTCGTCCCTGTGATAATTTTCAGGAAGGTTTCTAAATAACAGGGAACAAGGATTGAGTCCGTGGTAAGTGCAAAAATAATATAGGTAGGTATTACTATACCTTGATAAATGATAGAGAAATAATAGAGAACATATTTTCTGGTGTTTGTAGGTAGGTATAAACTATATGTACATAAATACAAGTGTAAGGAAACGTTTTTCCAAAGTGCTTCTAAATATTTTCTTCCGTGTAGTAAATTGGCATGACATATCATGGTAATTTACTGAAATCGTTGGGACTAACGATCACTACTTTCAAATATTACCTACTTTTTGCTATTATTTTCAACTTGTCTAGTTTAGATCGCAGCAACTACTTTTAGGTTTGGACTAGAGAAAAAAGATATACTAGATGCAAAGTGGGTCATGGCTTAAACTGTAGTGCTATTTATTCATACTACAAAATGAAAAAAAAAACGACTTCAATAGTGAAAAGATACTAGATTTGGATGCGGTTATGAAATCAAGTTTTCTAGCGAGTGTTCTTAGATATGTTTTATCAAAATCGGTTCAGCCGTTTATGAGACATGATAATTTTATGCTAAAATGTCGGGGTATGTAATTTTTTTTATTTAGTTGTTATTTAAAAAAAAAGTTTACCTAGCCGGGCTATTCCAGCCAGCATCTGCACAACGCCGCACAGGAAGCAAAGTAAGACGGCGTAGTCTGCACTCTTCCCATTGGTGTAGGTGAAGGTGAGTAGGGACAGTAAAGCCGTCGGGCCGATGTTGATTTGCGGACAGGTGCCCATAAGGGCGTAGACGAAGCTGCCAGCGAACGATGCGTAGAGGCCATACTGCGGATATTGAAGAAGAGCTTATTAACTACGTATGAGATGACTTAGGTAAACCTACAGCGTCCAGTGGCACTTTCACTCACACTAGATGGCTGAATGGCTGAAGAGACCACTCGGCGCTGCAGTGCCTGGGATATTGTTTTTTTAGATGGAGTAGGCTTGCTCAGCACCTATACCTACCATCCTGACAGCTTAGAAGAGGTTATTAGAGTTGTAATATTAGGTCTGTATTCTCGCTTGTGCGTGAATCGTCGTACGCCGCGAGGAAGTTCACGTAGGATAGGATAGGGTTATAGAACTATATTATGTGATATTTTTTGTTATAAATAATGAGCTTATAATTAGGTCGATAGGGACATACTCCCGGAACGTACCTACACCTAATTATAGGCTCATTCAAATTGAACCAAATGGATTTTGGCAATAAATTGACTTTATAATTAGCAATTTTCAAATTGACAATTAATGGACTCCTACTATCCAAATTCTCCTCAGTAGACCACTACATAAAAGTATTGTAAAAGCGTGAGCCAGACAGTTTTCAGCAGAAAAAATACATATTTCTCGGAAGGTTATTTATCAGTTTAATCTTCTCTGTCTTATCCAGTGATAACATTTAACTCCGGATTTCTCTGAACAAAAATATAATGGCATGTACCAACAACATGTATTGTGATAAAAATATTTTACTTTTTTTATCTACTACACGGACTGTTATGATCACTTATCGTACCTACATACAATGAATTAACGTCATTCATACAATAGCATAACCTTCACGCCGTGTTGCTTTACAAAAACATCTGATCAAAGTAGGTAGGTACCTAGTCTAACAGTCCATTTGAATCAAGTAGAGCTAATGCTTATTATTATTTTCCTGAATAAGTTATGTAACCTCGGAACTGAATTAGAATAAATGAAGGTGTATATTTCTGAGTGGCTGATTCACGTCACGACTCTACAATTTACAGTTTCAGAATCTTTACAATTATGACAAACAAATCCACAAATCCACATAAGTACGAATGACCCCTAGCCCGCGACTAACAATTTATCCCACTATTTGACTAGAGACATTTTTCTTTTTTCTTTACGTAAATAAAATGGCGCTACTTGTTAGCGGGATATAGGTAGGCCCGGTTTCTGAATTGAGAATTTTGCTAAGCAAATACTTTTGTGAGATATCTGCAGAGACAGGAAGATACTTACCCGTTTGTTTAGCGAATTTCTCAATTCAGAAATCGGCAGATAGAGTCCGCGCCACCACTCAAGTCCTACATACCCTAGGAACTACGCATATTAGGTACGCCTATCCCAGCAAGCGAAGCTTAAGGCGGGTTATCCATGAGTTTATAACTCTAGCTATCTCACTCTTTTTTTTGACGTAGAGTGGGATGGCTAGAGTGATAAAACCATGGATACGCTCTAACCCAATCTTATGCTACGCTTGCTGGTAACATATTGGCGCGTCGCGCTAGCGCCGCGTCTATCGGACTTCAGCGGTGACGCGGACTCTACTCTAGGTAGGTACACATTTGTGGCAGGCCGGGCAACCAATAAGAGCCATTGAACATTGCTATGCAATAGGCATACCTATAATATCACTACAAAAGCAAACGAACGTTTGACCGACAAACGCCCGAGCGTCTGGACGTTTATCTGCATGTAAACCTACGGCTAGTAGTTCGTATTTGTGACAAACATCAAAGAAAACTTACCTACCTAAGTTTTGCATAGTTTTATACTTACCTTTGATATGTATCAAGCACAAGGCGCTCCAGAAAGAAGAAAGGTGAAAAATGAGGGGGTGATGGAAGGCATCTCTATACATATTAGGGAAAGGAAAATATATAGCTGGGGTCGCCCTAGAATGCAAGCCGACCAAACCAAACAATTGGAGATGTATGCCAAATAAAGAGTAGATACTATGAACCGGTAAGCGTGCATGTAGAGATTAATTTGGTGTGAATTTATGCAGATATATTATGATTTACTTACGTACTGACTCTGATATTTGTGGCAACCTCATTCAACATTCTACCATGGCAAAAGCACGCTCATAAAGGCTTATACATCTTAGAATATGGTTTGTGGGTAAGAATAAAATGTAGGTACAGCGCCTTTATCGAGGTACTAATGTTACTTATTGGTAGGTATCTGATGTTACTTAGTGGTAGGTACAAACCTCGTAGTTAAAAGATCTTTTAACTAACCAACACACAATAATTTGGGACTGATAATGGTATCCACACTCATACATTCCAAAAGAAAAGTGAACTAATAAGTACACAAATAGAAGTACCTAGCCGAAGCACGACTAGAAAAGAGCGACATAACAATAAATTACCTGCGGCTGCAATCCCGCGAGAGAAGAATAGGCAATCGACTGCGGTATCAGGGTGAGAGCGATCGTGATCCCGGCTATTAGGTCACCGCACCCCGTACCGACGTTGTAACTCCTCGACCACTGCAGTATTGGGAACACGCCGCCCACCAGCCGCCAAGGATCAAGCCGAATCCGCTTCAGCATTCTCCCTGAAATTCCGGCTCTTTCAGCTAACACTTCGTTTTTCATTGGCTTTACGCGTCGGGCGCTTTCCGTTAGTTGGAGGACAGGTTGGCGGTGGTAGCAGTAGTATTCGCGGCATAGTTTCGCTTGGTGTTACTGTTACACGAGTGCGATGAAGAATTGGTTTCGCACATTCAGGGTTCGTTACGGGTTTTGTGATTTGCGCTTTATTGGATTTGGTTTGGTATTGGGATTGGGCACAGACAAAATTGTATTGATTTTCAGGGCGAAAGGAAGGCAAGAGTTTGGAGGATGGGTAAACAGGTAAACCCTAGGTAAACATGAAACGCCCTTGTCAAACAAGCAACAAATATTGGTTTATGCAAAAAGTTTGTCTTCTGAAGCAAGAAACAAAGAAGTTTGTAAAGATCTAAAATGAGGTTACCTAATGGTTCTTTAGGGTTCCTTAGCCAAAGTTTTCGCTCTGTGTCCGTCCGTCGGTATTTACAATGGTATATTATACCTAATAGCGTAAAACGTAGGTAGGAATAAAGTCCTATAAAATCTAGGATGTTCACAATAAAATTACTTTTTGAATTAATTACCTTTTGTTAGCAGGTAAGTAAGTCTAGTTCATAGGGCCTCTCTATTTAAAATTACAAACCTGTTGTGATTCTTCGTCAGCCTTCGTTAAGTAATTATGATTGTTTAGCTTTTCCGGCCATTAATTATTCTCATCTCATCCGAGTTTCCCCTCTTAAATCAGCGCGGTTGTTGTTCAAAACATAAACAGAGGAAATGATATTTAAGTTCACAGATTTTATTAAAGGCCCTTTCCTTTTAAATAAATTTATCTTTATATTTACTTTCGCTTTAATTTTCGAGTCGAGTAGGTATTTGTTAGGTTTACAATTTCCTTCCTATTTTTACCGTTATCGAATAGCATCATCAATATCAGTTTAATCTCATCGAAACAGTTTGAAAACACACAACACAACCACAACAGACAGTTTTCCCGCGCCAAAACAAGGTTGTCCGGCTTCCCGCGTAAATCCGATTGATTTGATTGTCTAAAAAACCGCGCGCTCTATTCTTTTTTTTTTTTCAAGCAGACGCGACGCGATGTCAAGTGGCAAATGCCAACTGATCTTGCTTTGCTGCCTTCAATCAAGGTAGCCAAGCGGTAATCTGTAAACATTACACTATCACGCTCAGCCGCATTTTTTCTGCAGCATGACGAATGGTGGTACAGTCGAACAAATTGATAGGTATGTGTGCTTATTCTGTAAAAAAAACGCACAGTTGCTAGTCCTCAAAACCGGTTTATTTGCGGGAAAACATAAAAAATCTTTTTTTCGACAATTAATCCAAATAATACGAATTTGTTGTAAAAAAAATAATTTTTTTTTTCGATAAGAGCTATTTTCCCCCAAATAATTAACCGTTTAAACCGGTTTTGAGGACTAGCAACTGTGCAGATTTTTTTTACAGAATAAGCACACTGCCCCTGTATTCTCTAAAATACTTAATCACCGTTATTGACTGGAATATTGTTCCCGTTTTCAAATGTCAAAGAAAAGATTTTTCATTTCAAAAAGGGCTATTTGGAGTGAAGAAAAACATCGTGAGGAAACCCGCGGCTCTACACGTATTGACCTGTCTTTCCTGTGGGCTAGGTCGACTAAGCTGTCAGGATGGTATAGGTGCTGGGCAAGCCTACTCCATCTAAAACAATGTCCCAGGCACTGCAGCGCCGAGTGGTCTCTTCACCCATCTAGTGTGAGTGAAGGTGCCACTGGACGCTGTAAAATCAACTCATTACTTACGTAGATGCAAAGGCCTTAGTTTAGTTATTTGGAGTGTTTTGACGTTCGACGGTTGAGTGGATTTTTTAGAGAATAGACGCGCCGGCGCATAAATGCCAGTTATCTCTTGGTTGACTGTATCTACACCTGAGTTTATTTACGTTTTCAGATCCAAATACCTAACTATGCATAACTAAATTAGGTTCGGCCTTGGTGTCGATTTCTATTAGTCTCGCTGGGCTGAACTGTGAGCTACTGTGTTTGTCGCGAAATCTCTCAGACCTTTCGACCTTTGAATCTCTACACGCATAGCATTAGAGTAGGTACCTAGAGTGGGAGAAGGCTTACCACTCTAGGTACCCATATCGTAGCGTAGATCCTCTCAGTTTGGTTGACCTTGTCAACAGGAAAAACAAGGTCACTGACTTTGAAGGAGGACATCGTGAGGAAAGCTGCAGCTTGGTTGCCCTCGCACGTATTGACAGGGTACGGTTACTAGTTAAATAGGTACCTACATAGAAACATAGGACAAGGAAATAGTCAGGAAATAGGACCTTTGGCAAGTAATCGATAATGCAGTCACATTTATAGACAAATATCGTGCCATCGGCGTGTCATCTATTAAATACAGTACAATACCTACTTAGCTAGCATTATGCAAGTTCTACTAAGGAAGGTAGGCACATACCTACTTATAGCTGCCAGTGTGCGTGTATTCTAGTATAAATTGATATCATAGGTACCTATGTAATTTCCGTACTTACCATCTAATTCTAAGTAGATATTTCAAGAGATGTGAAGAAGCACCTGCCTAAGTGCCTATTCTAAATCTCTTCTACAATATTCTCAGGAATAACTCTGTTAACCATATCCATACAGGAATCCTGCAAAACCATTATTATAAGTAAGAAAAAGAGCAAGAAGAAACCTTAGGAAAACTTTCCCTATTACCCGTACGACAAAGAAGTTCACCGCACAAAGTTGAAAATACAAAAGAAAAATAAAAGCTCTCACCGTTATTCTTATCTTTCTCGTAGAACTGTTTTACCTCCAGCGGAACTATTTGAGTCGGGGCCAGGGGCTGACCTAGAAATCGTTTAGTGCCCGTGTAGGTGGCTTCAGTTGACAGGCAATATCCGGATGATCCATTGTTCAACTCATTGCGGATTCTGCGCGGCACACTATAGCCCATCCTCCCATCCTCCCCGCTCGAGGAAAATAAATAAAACTCTAAAGGAAGAAATTGACTCTCGTTTTTAAGTCGCGCTTTAGACCTTTATTGAGCGGAAGTTAAGACCATAGATCAAGTTAGAATGCGACGCAGCTCCAGTGAGATTTCCCCCCGAGTTTCGTAAAAGAATATTACGAAATGGTTGCGGATCGAATCATGAATTATTCTGGTTTCGATACTTTTGTGTTTATCCTCTTATTGTACGTACATACTTCCTACCTACCTAGAGTTTATATTGGTTAAAGTAGACCCCAGTAACATAGCATAAATCTAAGATTGCGCAACGCACCCCGCTCATTTTCTTGACACACAAAATTGGTGATAGATATTCTAGCAGAGTCGATAATGATTATTTGATAAGCAATTCTCAGAAGAGGATAAACGTATTGAGGTAAGAGTCAGCTATTTTATTATCAATCTAAGCAGGCAGGCGGGTAGGTAAGTATAATTACTTAGGCCTCACCTTGACTTTTGAATGCTAAGTGCGATAAAATAACCCAGATAGAGTACCTTCAGGAAATTGTTTAGATTGAAATAACTTGCTCACAATGACCATAATTCCTCCATCAACTAAAAGATTTACTTACATCAGGAAACCAACGAAGCAACATTAAACTCTACCTCACATGATGATAATCTTTCCTTTCTTGGGTCTCTATTAGGGACTGCCAGCTTCGAAAAGTGCACGATTCACAAGCTAACAACACCAAAATGTTTGAGTGTACTCCACTATGTAATGTAAAAACTCTAGTATAGCACCCAATAATGATTTGAGGACATCATCATAACAAGTGAAGGCCACTGAGACTTCATAGAAAAAAATCCAAACAAAGCACATTTACACACAAAAAATATTGAGCAAATATATTGGTGCGATTACCTACTGCGGTCTTAGCGTTTTTTAGTGAACAGGAAAACCCTGGGAAATCCCTACGACGAAAACCCATCTCCGTTTCCAAAGATAGAATAGGTAGGTACCTGCTAGAGGTTGAACACTAAATGGTTTGATTAGCATGCTCATTGAATGTGGATGTCGCACATAGATATTATTAACCTATCTACTTAACCAAGCGTGACAAATCATTATAACAGGTACTTACCAATGAGCAACTAAGTACGTGTAAACGGTATCCCACGATAGTTCTTAAGAGTTCCTTTGGTACGTAATGAGCAATCAGGATACCTACGTGCTACCGTCATAGAGTTAGTTACATTCGAATTGGCTGGTAACCTGTAAAATTAACCATGCCACTAAGTCACGGAATCAATAACATAAAATTACTTACGTCAAACCATTTAGCTTATTTAATTTTGTAGGTAGCTCCTAAATGGCAATGAAACAAGATCAAACAATCTATACTTATAATAAAACTCTAGCGAAGTCAATTCAGTACATTGAATATTTTTAGAAAAAAACTAGCAGGGGTTACTAAGTAAACTATACAAATACAAAAATGCAAAAAAATCGGTCTATGTCTGTCTGTCTGTCTGTCTGTCTGTGTGTTACCTCATCACGCGAATACCGCTGAATAGTTTTCAGTCAAATTTAGGACCGTTATAAGTCCTGGTTCTGGGAACAATCTAGGCTATCCAATGTTCAGAATACATTGCGGGTTGCAATTTTAACTTAGTTTTTTGTAAGAAATATTCATAATTTTGATATAGCTTCTTGAGAAGATATGCTAATAACGTGATACTGAACACATTTCCGAAAAAAAAAATTAATTGCCGGAAAAAAAAAATCCGACTTGGAACCTCATTATCTCGGAAACCGTTGATTTCCTAGGCATAGTTTTTTGGGCAAAAATGTTCGTTATGATGAGGACTATACAGGGTGTTAAAAGACCCGAAAGCCATTAGACACCAAAACAAAGTACTTTTTCGATAAATTATTGTTGGGAAATGATTTTGGTTTTTTAGGTTATAATTTTGAAAAATATTTTTTCACGCAATGGACGTGTAACGCACAGAAGTCATATTGCGCAAGCGTAGGTATCAGATTATGTTACTTAAGCTTGAAGTGCCGTTGTTTAGAATACATTGCGGGTTGAAACTTTAACGTCGTTTTTTGTAAGAAATATTCATAATTTTGATATGGCTTCTTGAAAATGTATGTTAAGAATCCCCTGAAGCTCTGCAGCCCTCTCGCTCGCACTTTTCAACATTTTAATTTACTGTAAGAGAATGATTCAACTTTGGACGATAAAATATAATTGCAGACATAGATAATAAAGCTATCGACATGTAGACATACTTTAAATTTCACATTTATAGTTTGAAAAATTAATATAATTGAACTACTACTTTTAACCGAAGTTCTGTGATATTTTTTTATTAGTAGGAATATGAAATCAAAAGTGTGTCCACATGTCGAGAGCTTTATTATCTATGTCTGCAACTATATTTTATCGTCCAAAGTTTAATCATTCTCTTACAATCAATAAAAATGTTGAAAAGTGCGAGCGAGAGGGCTGCAGAGCTTCAGGGGATTCTTAAGAACTAGATACTGAATACATTTCTGCAAAAGAAAAGTTTTGAAAAATCCGACTTTGAACCTCATTATCTCGGAAACCGTTGATTTCCCAGGCATAGTTCCTTGGGCAAAAATGTTTGTTGGTGGTCTTTTAACACCCTGTATGTAGTCTCCCACTTTGTTGGCGGTCTTTTAACACCGCTCGGTATTCAATACAAGCACTCGCCGTAAACAATTATTTTGCATTCTTGCATAACAAATAACTATTGTTTACCGTTGAGCTGGATAGACAGAGTTATTAGCCGTATGCTTTGCTTACTGGCTTAGCATGAGAATGAGTAAGACCTTATCTATGGGCTTATAACTTTATCTATCCCACTCTACGTCGAGGGAGATACATATAAACCCTTTTACTTCCTAAGCAATTCTTATGCTAAGCTGCCTGGTATCTTATTACGGGCGATACCTTAATGTAAACAATACATATTTATTATTAAATTTATAAATGTATTGTTTAGATTTGGGTTTTTATTCTATTTTATTCTATTGCTTTCTTTTGAGCCCTGCTACCGCAAGATAAGAAATAATAACTATTAAAATACCCCCGACATTTTAGCTTCGAATAAGCACATTTCATAAATAGCTGAACCATTTTGACAAAACATAACTAAGAACATTCGCTAGAAAACCTGCTTTGAAATAAAAAAAAAACCTAAAGCTTCCAAATCGTTCACCCATTTAAGAGCTACGGTGCCACAGACAGACACACCCTCATAAACACTTATACAGACACACTCACAAAGCTGTCAAACTTATAACACCCCTCTTTTTTGGTCGGGGGTTAAAAAAACCTTCCTTTTGAGTTTTCCTCCACAGTCGAATTTAAATTAAATGTCAAATGTGTAAAAACGCATACGAAGTCGCGGGCACAACTAGTAATAAAAAAAGTTTAAACGCAGAGTGGATTTAGATATCTAGAACTAATTTTATCGCGTTCTTCACCACGACAAACATTATCGTGCTGCAGGACTGGTCGCGTGTTCTATTCGTATTTAGTTTATGTTCATGCACTGAGAAAAAAAGTACTTACGTATTTGCAGCGAACGGAAATATCGCTCCCGGCTCTATGCAAGCAAGCCACCATCGTCGTGACATCAGTTTCTTCATCTCACGTAAGAAGAATAATTGTAATCCAGCCACAATGCTAATTATTTATCAGTCTTAGCTGAATCTGGAGTCCACTGACCTTTGGCATAATGTAGAGACCCCGTGATAACAATAAAACATTATTGTAGAGAAATTGGAAAGTCGGTTGTTGGTTTCTGATCGGGCTTTTAAATTGTACCGGATTTTTTTAATGGCTCCCAATTTTAATGATTCATTCGTTGTGGTCTCAAAAATAACCTGATCTAAGTTTTCTCCAGCCTTAGGCCCTCTATGCACCAGCGTTCTAATCCAATTTCCATCCAGTCGCCGTCATTTGTTTGTAAGGAAAACATCCGCCAACCTACTGGGTTCGGAGCACTGCACACTGCATGCACGCCTTTTTGCTAAAGTTTATATCAGACGGTTCACTCGAGTGAACCTTCCTTTTTCGTTCATTTGTAAGTACCTATATTTGATGCAGGACCGACAGAAATTAACATTCATTTGTTATTTTCCTACAGCATGTAAGTAGTCGAAAGATGTCCTTTACAAGACGCGAGATAAAAAGGCTCCACCCAAGTGTAATGGCTCTACTTTGTCTCAGAAATTTCATTTACGTCCATTCGGGGCGAGTAAAAGATGTAATGGATTAATTTCAGACGTTTCACTTCTAGTGAAAGTTGCGAAATAACACCGAAAATGGTCGTCGTCATCTGAAACGATGCAGACCATACATATAAATGCGCCTACCTACGCCGTCCCAAACCGTCTATTCCCAGCCTCACTCAGTAGAGATCAATAACAAAACAACTAACAAGACTTGCTTAGCCAAGACTATTTATTCGGTAGCACGGTCAGTAGGTCTGTCGCTTTGTAAGGTAATATCCTGCCTATTATTGCCATAGTGTCACTAAACATTTGTCCACTGACATCTGGTTTCATACTAATAGTTCGATGATTGCGTGCCCAGTAAAACCATCTTCAGATGTATTTGTACCCTTTTATAGCTACACAAACTGGTTTCCTGGTTTTGACTACTTAAAACGGGAAGTGGTTTTATGTCCATACTTTCTCTTACTTGAGTTGTGTGACTTACTCAAATGGCGATGACATAACAGCTTGTGGCCGTTAGGTTTTATGCAAATGACAAGTCTAAAATTGAAAGTTAAACTTACAGTTTTATTAAACTTACAACAAATCAGTCTTGGACTTATATAACAACAGGGAACTGGTAACAGAATCTCACAAGAATGGCCCCCATCCGATGTACATTTGGCACAAGTTGTGTATGCTCGTGGCCTCCACAATCAAATGTTCCACTTGACCCTCCGCCGATAGTGATAGGGATAGCTGCTTGCTCTTCGTACGTACCTGTGAAGGAATGAGTTTACATTTACTTAGCACTTTACTTCTGCAGCGACCCCTGTCGGGCTCTCAGGAAACTGATACACCACTACAATCCTACATCTTGCCATTAAAATTCATCCACCGGGACCCTACTAAATCCATTGGACGCGCTTTGCTTTTACCTAGCCCTCATCTTGGCCAAGACTCCGTTACCAGGGTGTAGTATATTCTTTGTTTTGACAGTCAGTCTGTCTTTGAGCTATTAAACGAGTTGAACGTCACGCGGCGGTTTTACTATTATAAATAGGTAGAGTGTTGGTGTATGCCATCAATAGACAGTGGTGCGGTTATAACTAAGCTAGGAGCATTGTTTAGTAGATTTGGTTTGGTGAGGACGTTGGTAACTGATAATGCGTAAAATTTTTGTTCGAATGAATTTGAGGAATTCTGCTTAGCAAATGGAATCAAACATACTACCAGAGCTCCGTACCACACTGCATCAAATGGACAGTTCGACGAGCGATAATAATGCAGTGTACACATAGGTTACTCGTACCTGCCACAAGTTTGTTTATTTCGTGTTATTTTAAGTTTATAGTTATGTACAAAGACTTGTTTAATTTGATAATGGTTTAATTTCTTGTTTTAAAGTTTTATTTATGTTTTAAGCTAGGGTGGAGGAGTTGTAGTATGTTCTGTGTTTTGACAGTCAGTCTGTCTTTGAGCTATTAAACGAGTTGAACGTCACGCGGCAGTTTTATTATAAATTGGTACCTAAAAATAACAGTTTAAAAAAACTAAAAAAACACGCTTTTATAGCTAACCGAACTAAAAAGTAGAAAATATTTTTTAATTACAAAGAGTTTAAAATTATAATAAAATTTAAGTTATTAACAGAATAATACAATTCAGAGTAAAAAGCGTGGGGTGCTTGATATATTAAATGTTACAATTATTCTATTGGAAACTATCTATGAGATGCACCCCACGCTTTTTTACTCTGAATTGTATTATTCTGTTAATAACTTAAATTTTATTATAATTTTAAACTCTTTGTAATAAAAAAATATTTTCTACTTTTTAGTTCGGTTAGCTATAAAAGCGTGTTTTTTTAGTTTTTTTAAACTGTTATTTATTTTTAGTTTTTTAGTTCGATTTATCATTTTTTTGTGAATTTCTGACATTTCTAGTACTCAAACCTCAGTTGGCTCCTTAGGGTCTTTTGATCCCTACATGAAAGAGAATCGATTGGCATGAAAAACATTTTTTTGGTATTTTAGCTTTTTTTTTTGCTGACCGTACATTTTTTCCAAAATCTCATAATATCTCAAATAGTTATGGAAGGTCTCCTAAGAAAGTTTTCCTCTAACTATAACGGTTAAGGTACCTGCCCTTACTGCCCCGTCTCAAAAATCCACCCTGTATAATGGCACTGTAGGGATATAATGGGAAACTGTTATCGAATTATTGCATTGTCATTGGTCCTTGATACGTATGCAAAGTTTCAAATTAATCAGACTTCTGGAAGTTGGTAAAAATTATGCTCAAAGATTCCGTTACATACATACATACATACATACAGGCCAAGCTTATAAAAGCGTGTTAAAAACAGGACACAGGGACACCGCAAATGTGTTCTACCACACATTTCAATACAAAAGGTCCACGCAAGTGTTAGTGCAAATTAAGATGGTACAGATTTTTCGCCAGATTTATTATAAGGTTAAAAATTCGCGCGGGGCAGGACTTGAACCCGCAACCTCTGGCATACCGTGCCGTCACTCTACCAATTGAGCTAATGAGCAAGGAACTGTCAATGCGAGTTTTCAACCTGTTTGTTACACATCTTATGGACGGAGGGAAGTTTGCAAATGCGTTCATCTTTGCAAACGAAATGCTCATTACAATTATTTGATGTTGCTTTTTCGAACAAAAAGTGGTTACTCTATTCTAGCTCTAGTCTTCACGTACTCGTATGTAGAGTTTAGTTTGGTTTGGTTTTTTGAGGGGGGGGGAGGTTGGTTTTGGAGCGGCCCTACCCCAACTCCTTCCCTTTCATTCCGCGAACTTTTTGACCTACCCTCGTATGTAGAGTTTAGTTTGGTTTGGTTTTTGGAAGGGGGGGGTTTGGTTTTGGAGGGGCCCTACCCCAACCCCTTCCCTTTCATTTCGCAAACTTTTTGACCTACCCTCGTATGTAGAGTTTAGTTTGGTTTGGTTTTTGGAGGGGGGGTTTTGGAGGGGCCCTACCCCCACCCCTTCCCTTTCATTCCGCAAACTTTTGGACGTACCCTCGTATGTAGAGTTTGGTTTGGTTTGGTTTTTGAAGGGGGGGTGTTTGGTTTTGGAGGGGCCCTACCCCCACCCCTTCCCTTTCATTCCGCAAACTTTTGGACCTCCCCTCTTATGTAGAGTTTGGTTATGTTTGGTTTTTGGTGGGGGGGGTTCATTTTTAGAGGGGGGGTTGGTTTATGGAGGGGGGGTTGGTTTTTGGAGGGGGGGGGTTGGTTTTGGAGGGGCGGGGTTTGGTTTTGGAGGGGAGGGACAAAGATCCTCACCATGCCGTTAAGCCTTTGCCGGATGTGCTCCAAATGCTGCAGCGCCTGCTCGTTGGTGCGTTCGCCGCAGTCGACGGCGCGACCTCTGCCCCATGAGACCAGCGGGTCATAGACGAACGGACCTATGACGGACATCAGCGCCGCGGTCTGGGCGCGGAGCGCGCGCATTACCGCTTCGCAGCTTTTTCTGGCGAGAGAAATGAAGGAATAAGAGCGCTGTTTGGCGCGAGAAAATATTTGGTATTCGAGAGTATACAGGGTGATCCAAATAAGGAAGTCCAATTTTTTTTTTTTTTTGATCTGTTGTTTACAATAATTATGAAAAGAATACTGTTTTATTGCCGTGAAACAAAAATCGCTGAAAAAAAAAATAGCTCAGGTTAGCTTTAAAATAAAATCTGAAAAAATTGAACTTCCCGCCCCGCTGCTATCGTTGGACCTTAAATACTCGTAATTATATTATTATCCTAATTCTCGAGCAGTCATTCCCAACGTGGGCGATAACGCCCCCTTGTGGGCGCTGCAGGCCTAAAGGGGGGCCGTAAGAGACCCAGAAAAAAAAGAGATACTCTGTCCGAATACTATAAAGTTGCGTTTCAATAATCAGTTATAAGTACTTAGCGGTTTTTAAGTATGTTTAAAAAGGGGGGCGTTAAAAAATAATTTATTCTTAAAGTGGGCAGTAGACAAAAAAAGGTTGGGAACCCCTGTTCTAGAGGATTAAGCTCGCTCTAGCGAGGAGCCACAAGCCGAGCCGGAGGTCGCTACCTAGTATTTATACAACTCACCGATACATCCCCTCGTGCCGGAGCGGGCCCATAGCCTCGCGCATGTTGTGCGTGAGCCGGAACGGAACCCGCTCCGGCCACTCGAAGGCCTCGCCCTTGTTGAACAGACAGTTGAAGTCCACGTGAACCGTGTCGCCGTTCGTAGAGTCGAAGGAGATGTTCTCGCCATGCCGGTCGCCGAGGCCTGATGGGGATTGGGTTGGTTAGAATAGAAATCTACCCTTGACGCATTTTTCCAATACGGCCGCAATATGGCGCAATTAACAAAATTTAATATTTTACCAATTAAGACGCATTTTGTGTTTTTATTGAACAAAACAGCCTTACCTTTGAATAAACATTACACAGTATTTAAAATCAAAGCATTACACTTCAAAGAGAAATTATTTTTTATTAAACTTTTTCAATTTGAACGCAATAGCGTCAAGGGTAAGGGTCAAGGTAAAAATGGGTACTTAAAAATGCTCGTAATGTCCAAGCGGTTAATTTGACAACCTTCTTTGAGCAAAGTCGGACTTGCCGGCTACTTTGGTTAGGCGACAGCAAAATTGAATGAAATTTCATTACTGGCGTGTTTTGCGGCCAGCAATTACCTTTGAAAATCCATTACTGTCGAGTTTTATTTCAAAAATAGAACTCAAAAACAGGCGCAAAAAGTATTTATTCAGAATTTGTTTGAATAAAACACTATACAAGCCTTGGTCTTAAATGAGGGCGCTGCTGGCTACGCTATGATGACCTCGAGCTTAGCTTAGCTACGCTCTCGGCCCTCAAGTTTGGTCATGATTGCGGTCCTTGTTGTCCGCGCTATAAAGGTTGTCCATCAAGGGCTGCAATGCTGACCGCAATATGTTGGCCTGGAGCTCGCTACGCTGCGCTGTCGGCTATCAACATTGCGCCAGCCAGCAACGCACCCATTACAGACCGCGGCAGTAATTTACTATTACAAGATAGGGGATTCAAGTCCTGTTATGTCTTGACAAATTGTAAGTCCCCAATACAATCCCTGAGGCCCGTAAAAACGGAAGTAATAAAATTAAGCCTTTAGAACTAAACCAAAGGTCTTTCTACAAAAAAGTTAAATATCAGGTGAGCACGTGTTTACCAATATCGTTAACACATAACTGTCACTGTGACATAGAGTAGACACGTCTTAGCAGCGTCACATTGTCTAAAACCCGTTGAATACTTATTAAACCCGTGTTTAGCAGATTAGACAGTGTTTAGCTAAACGCATATTAGGGGGGTATTACAGAACGCTCCACTAGTTGACTTGGTCGGTTAGTATGGACATTCAAATTAAAACATGCACTGTTTTATCGACAGTGCTCCTAAACCATGTTTAACTCTAAGAAGCGTTCTGCAATACCAACCTTAGACCAGTGTTCACCAAGTTTTTGTAGGAAGACTGTTATTAATAATGATTCCTTCCGGTTTCAATCTACGATATCATGATAAAAAATTAATAATACGTAAGTAATACTCTTCGGCACTTACCAAGAATATATCCTACCATGGACATGACAGCTGTTGTTCGGATGTAGGCTGATCGAGCCTGATACCTGTAAAAAGTATATTGTCATTATTAGGGTTCGGTATATCCAACTCATTGATACTTTAATCAACCCATAATATTATGTCTTCAGACTAAACTTATACAGGGTGTCTCAAAAAATTGTGTCAAGCTAAAGTCCAGAGATAGAGCACCCCTAGGGATGCCCGAATCATCCCCATGTGTGTTCAGCGATTTTTTGACGTTTAGAAGTTATGAGGCACTTAAGGTTTTTTTGGAAAGAATTACCTGCATCTACGTAAGGAGATGATTTAAACAGGGTTTTACCATCCATAAGGGTCAGAGAAGACACGTCGGAACCACTCCTGGAAGACCGGCGGGTGCCGAGGCAGCAGTTGGTTCATGTAAATGTCACGCTTCTTCTCGACCAGGTCTAGGTTTAAGCACATCATCTCTTTCAGCTCCCCGTTGCTTGTGTTTTTGTGACGTCCGCCATATTGGATTAAGAATGACGTCACTTCACTTACTGTGTTTTGCCCTTTTATCAAGGCCTTTCATTTGATACCCATAACATAGGGGTTAAAGTGAAAATTATAAGTCGCCCTTTTGCGGCGGCCGCCATATTGGATTCACAATGGCGGCATTTAAGTAATCATGCATTGTCACGAGAACCAAACGTGTGTGGCAGATTTCAGCTCAATCCAACACTGAGTAGTGGATCTTTACCTTGCAACTTTCATGCAAGCATGCATTGCAGACACAGGGACAGTTAAAACTAAATAAAAGCTCTTATAAACAGGGTGTGACCATCTAAAACAATGTCCCAGGCACTGCAGCGCCGAGTGGTCTCTTCACCCATCTGTGAGTGAAGGTGCCACTGGACGCTGTATAAATCATCTCATTACGTAGATGCAAAGGCCTTAGTTTTTTTTACCATCCATAAGGGTCAGAGAAGACACGTCGGAACCACTCCTGAAAGACCGGCGGGTGCCGGGGCAGAAGTTGGTTCATGTAAATGTCACGCTTCTTCTCGACCGGGTCTAGGTTCAAGCACATCATCTCTTTCAGCTCCCGGTTGCTTGTGTGGATTCCTGATGAGGAAAGCCTTACGATTAATATTAAGTGGTTATTTCACCGTTTCGTGAACGGAGATCAAGCGCAGGGTATCGTTTGACAAACGATACTAAACCAAATGTACAGAACAGAGCAGCAGATATTTTTTCGAGGTTTCAAGACCCCCATGATAAAAATTTTAGCATAACGTACATTATGTCCTTGTAACAAAAAGTTGCAACTTCGCAACAAAATAACGGCGATCATACCATACCGTACGAAGTGAATGAAAGACAAACTAACACACTTTCGCACTTATATTATAGTTAGAAATAGGATTATAATACAATTCAGTAACAGTTAGTCACGTTTTTCCCCTTCATTTTACGTAATTTTTTTAAATTTAATATTTTTTTTTACAAATAACAGTTACAAAATACGCCAAACTGTAGAAACTGTTTCTTGGCGACGTAATCGGTTTTGTTTCGTAGTCGACTCGATATTTGGCGACGACTCATGGCATGGTCACTTAACGCTATAATACTCGTGCGAAAGTGGGTCTACAGTTTTAGCATAAGTTTACTCACCTTTTTGCTTATAAATATGCATTAGAATCGGTCTCAAACCGACCAAGTTAGGCACCCACTCTATGAGGCCACACTCTTCGTTCAGAGGCAAAACACTGTATGTTCTAATATACAGCCTCCGACGCCTGGTTTCCGGCGCATCTTGCAGGAAACGGTTGACAACTCCGTTGAATTCCATGAGGCGGTAGTCTTTGCGTAGGTCATCGCGGGGCTTCAGCATTATTATGTAGGTTTTGCCGTCGGATCCTTAGAGAAAATTTAGGTATAGTAGCAAGGCATTCAGTACTTAGGAATTCACTATTAGACATTATTTACAGAGAAAAGCAGTCTCTTCCTCATAACATTTTCCTTCGCCAAATTAAAAACACGACGAAGACGGACTATAATTACTATAATAGGATCGATCCAATAGGAGTAACACTTAGGTTAGGCCTTTACAGATTGATAATAGATATTAGAGTTTATTTATGCAAGAAAGCTGTGTTTTCCTCCTGGCATTTTCCTTTACCATTATAATAGGACACGATGAACTCAAACAATAATTATGCAATACTATGAATCATTTACTATGAACGGTGAATCATTTTAAGTATTAGACAAGTTCGTTATCCTACGTTCATCTTTCACAAAAAGCATTTCAAAAAGTTGAGATCACTAGACAAATTCGTACAGAGAAAGACAAACATAATAAGACGATTATTACATGGCATTACGA
This sequence comes from Zelleria hepariella, assembly GCA_949319315.1. NCBI lineage: Eukaryota > Metazoa > Arthropoda > Insecta > Lepidoptera > Yponomeutidae > Zelleria > Zelleria hepariella. The sequence continues at coordinate 18,614,930 of OX439378.1, forward strand.
CCTGATTCACAGATGAATAAACACAATTAGTCCCAAAAATATTATGTAAACAACATTTTATATTGTTTGCTGTTGTCTAATTGTTTCCTAAAATGACTCAGGCATGAGAACCAACTCGTGTGTGTGATTGTGCCTGCGAACAATTAATTCACTGGCACCGGCGAGCGGATAGTCATATTTTGAGAAGAATTTATAGCTCTTTCCGTATTTAATCTCGCAGATTATTATGGCTCCGTCTACCACTTGTGTTAGGTTTAACGTGCGATAAGTATTTATTTACCAGATTTAACACTAAAATGAAATGTATGCCAAACATTGATAAAAAATTGGACGATTATAACACCTGTAAGCTCAACAAACCCATAAAAGTATGACCAGTCGGGCTAAATTGGCACTTGTAGACTGAGTTTTTATCTACGCTTGTCTTCGGCAAGCACAGACTAAGCCGGCCACTTAAGCCCTTCAACTTTTTCCAAGGAAGTAAAGCGAACGACTTGTCCTTCCTGTGGGTTAGGCCGACTAAGCTGTCAGGATGATATAGGTGCTGGGCAAACCTACTCCATCTAAAACAATGTCCCAGGCACTCCAGCGCCGAGTGGTCTCTTCATCCATCTTGTGTGAGTGAAGGTACCACTGGACGCTGTATAAATCATCTCATTACGTCGATTTAAAGGCCTTTATTATTAAGCTTATTACCTAGGCACAAGTAGCGCCGCCAATGGAGAAAAAATCATATCTTCTTTGTGGATTTGTTTTTTGCTAAAAACTCTAAAAACTCTTGGCGATAAAAGATTGTATTCGTAGGTTCTAGGATCTGGAATCTAAACCTTAGGTCCTAAAAATAGTTAAGCCTCGCGTTGATACTCTAATGAAGAGTTTTTAGCAAAAAACGCATCCAAAAAGAAGATATGTTTTAGTTTCCATTGGCGGCGCTAGTTGAGCCCCGGTATTAACTCACCTTTCAACGTAACCTTTCTAGGTTTTTGAAGCGAGGGCAAGATAGTGATCTGGTCTTGTATTCCAGCGATGTATACCGGCGGCTCGACCGGCAAGTTGAAGCTTATCCGCTCCTACAAGATAAAACAGAAACTGGACAGAACAAAACAGGTAAAAAATACTACACAACAAAGTCGCGGGCAAAGGATAGTTAGGTACACACGACAGCACGTTGACCCTTACACGCTAGCACTCTACTCGGTTACGTTACGGGCGACTTTATAATAAAGGTGTACAGTCTGACGTGCTGTCGTGTGTACTTACAAAGGACAATAACATAGATTGATGCATGAAAGAAAAAAAGGGAAATCAGGCACTGCAGCGTCCGCGTGGTCAATTCAACCATCTACAGAGTGCAATGTCGATAGCGGAACTTTAAGTAGGCTGTCTACTGATCAATACAAACAAGTTGTACACACGACAGCTCGTCGACCCTTACACGCTAGCACTCTACTCGGTTACGTTACGGGCGACTTTATAAAAAAAGTGTACAGTCTGACGTGCTGTCGTGTGTACTTACAAAGGACAATAACATAGATTGATGCATGCAAAAAAAAAGGGAAATCGGGCACTGCAGCGTCCGCGTGGTCTACAGAGTGCAATCTAAGTCGATAGCGGAACTTTAAGTAGGCTGTCTACTGATCAATACAAACAAGTTGTACTGGGTGGCTAAAAAAATGGAGCGAAAAAAAAATCTGCTGTTCCATGCAAAAGGTCGACTCAGTACTGCGCCAAATGTATGAAAATGCAGATATTTGTTTCGCTCCATTTTTTATGCCAGCTAGTAGAAGGTTTTTGTATTGCTCAGTAGACAACCTACTTAAAGTTCCGCTATCGAATTACAGTGCGCCCTTTAGTGTAATTGAAGGTCCCACTGGACGCTGTATAAATCCTCTCATTACGTAGGCCTAAGGTTTTTTTCAAGAACGGAGCTTAGGACCTACGGAGCCCAAACCTATGCATAACCTAGGCTTTAATTTTTATTTTATAACTTTAAAATAGAAAAAAAAATCATATCTTCTTTTTGGATGCGTTTTTTGCTAAAAACTCGTCATTAGGTTGTCAACGCGAGGCTTAACTATTTTTAAGACCTAAGGTTTAGATTCCACATTCTAGAACCTATGAATAAAATCTTTTATTGACAAAAGTGGCCACTTTGCTTAGAGCTCTTTGCTTGAATGCAAAGTAATATCAGTTACAGGTATCGTTATGAGCGCTCGACGAAACTGGTGGGGATTTCTGCGCAAGTGTGTACAATCGCGCGCAAAATGTCTAATATCCACGCGGGATCTAAGACTGACGCTGAGCTGAACTATAGTTGAGTGAGATACTATAAAAATCTGAGAAACTGACTAAACTTAACGATTTAAAGTATTCTTTGCGGATTTTGGACACGTTATATTTTAAATGGTTTTCTATACAATAATCCTAACATTACGATAAAACGGGTGTACAATCAATGAAAAATAATCTCAAACCAATATGTATTGTACTCAATAACTTTTTTGAATCTTTCTGAACCGTCTTTTTAAAACATTTTGTTTCGGCGTTCTTTCTGCGAGGAAATAAAAAAAACGTTGTGTGCGACTGTACCCCGAGGCTAGAGCGACTGATCTACCAATCACGCGCCCGCGCTCGCCGGCGACCGCGCCTCTCCGTCGCCCCCCGCGTACCCCACCAAACAGACCGAAAAAATGAGTTCTGCGCATTCAAGGTCAGCGCTCATAACTCGTGACGCGACCTGTACCTGTCGGGCCGCCTTGGATGGCAGGACGATTTTGCAGAGCTCTTGGAAGGGCATCATTATATGGCTGAAGCTGGGGCCGGCTAGTAGTCTTGGCAGTGTCCGAACGAGCGACGATACTGTGGTTGCCTGTAATCAAATAAGTCTGCATGAAACTACAAGCCTGCTACCGGGTTCCTACGGTAGTGAAGCGGTGTTTTTGTGTTGTGACCTTGGATATACAGGGCGTCCCATGGATATGCCACATGGAGCGAAAGTACATTGAATATTGTAGATGGAACATTTTACTGAAAGAAGACATTATTTGAATTTAAAAAACAATTTAAACCGCATTCATAGACATCTAAATAATTACATGGTTGAACCGGGAATCGAACCCGCGTTACATGAGAAAAATAATTACCCTGTAGCTTTATCATACCGATCGAAAGGCTTCATCATAAGGATTATTTTTTGCTAAATAACATAGTGTCAGAAATAAAAGGAAGACCATGAATTTTAACATTTTAAATACAAAATTAATCAATTTATCAATAATTAAAATCACAGTAACAAAAGAATAAAAGTTTGAAAATAAAACCCATTTTCCAATTATTTCTTTGTAATCAGCGAGCCGCATTGCGATGGACAAAATTTAACGCGTCTTTCGGCTCAGGATGGATGATACCAAGCACAGGGCAATGTAAAGAAAGAAGATCAGGAAGGCTGTCTTCACAACTATGTGGGATTAAAGCTTAGAAGAGAAACGAGAGGAAGAGAGGGACACAAGAGCATACAGCTTTCTTAGCATGAGCCTGGGTTACGCAGTACATAAGGGGGTTACAACTACTCCGTGCAATTTTAGTGGTTTTAAAGCCGAAGGTATTTTGTTGCACTAGTGATTCTGAGCCAAATTACAAAAGTTCATTCCAAAACGCGCGAAAAAAAATTCACTTCTCCATACAAATGGTGTCGATTGGCGATAGCCGTTTGTATTGGAAAGTGTTTTTTTTTTCACTCGTTTTGAAGTAAAATTTTGGAATTTGGCTCAGAATCACCAGTGCAACAAAATACCTTCGGCTTTAAAACCACTAAAATTGCACGGAGTATATGTATCTCGCATTTTTTTACGTAGATCGTGATAGCTAGAGTTTTAATACCATGGATAGGCTCTATCCCAGCTTTATGCTACGCTTGCAGGTTAACGTGACGGCAGGAAAAACGTAACAAAATGTCTGAATTTATCCCGATTAAACCTGTTATAAATATTTTTTTATGCCTTTAAGGTGACATATTTGATTACCACTCATGGCTTAGGCTTAAAATTTTACTACTAACCGTAGGATTCCCAAGAATAGGCTTGTTGCAGAGCTCAATAAGCTTCTCGGCGATTTGCGTGAAATCGCACACGAGTTTCAACATATGAGGTTCTTTCAGCCTCGGGTCCGCGAACACATCTTGACACCGCTTGATTCGCTGCGGATAGCTCGACTTTATCACAGACATCATCATCCACAGTGTGTGTTGTGGGTACGCCATTATGAGCTTTACTATTATGGCTTTCAGCTGGGCGTATACCTGGAAGTTTGCGGCTTTAAATTAGAGGCGAAAAGGATCAGTTTCGTTTCACAGCATAGTGCGAGGTGTTTTTGTCTTTCTCTGAAATGTGGCCCTGTATTTCTAGGTTTTATTCAAGAGTGGCAGTTAATTTATTGTACAAACCTTTTTAATTTATTTATTTTATGATTTTGTTTTTGTATTTGTGTTATGGCAATTTAATAAACACCCCGTCTCAAAGCCTTCCTAAAACGCGCGCGCGATGTGGCGCCCGATTTTGCGAGTGCGGCCGCAGGCGTTACTATAATAGTAAGGAAGGCCACAATTTCATAATTTCTAGATATTTTTCACTGCTTTTTTTTATATGTTTTTAGGTCCGCCTAAATAATCTTGTAATAATCACCCCTGAGTCAGTTTATTTACCGTGTAAATAAATCACCCTTGAGTCGGGTGTCACTTTACAAAACAACACCTTGTATATTAAGGCTGCGTTATTGCGTTTGCGTTATTGCGTTTGCGTTCTTGCGATATCTGATATCAGTACATACATTTTGTATTAGGAACGTTCCGGCGTTATTACCGCAGCAGTGTGTAAATCCTAATACAAAATGTACTGAAAACAGATATCGCAAAAACGCAAACTCAATAACGCACCTGCCTTTATGAAGTTTGTTCTTCTAAACCCTCTTACCTCCTTGACAGGATGGCAGATTCGCGATACAATCTGCGAGAAGGCAGTCAAGAAGAGGTACAGAGGCAGTCTCTCCGAGTACGTTTTGATGATCGACGTCATTTGCGTCAAAACCGTCTGTATATCCTTGTCCTGCGACGTAACTTCTACATCTAGCCTGTAGATAAAAAAATACAAATAGTTAATTAAGACGAAATAAGACGCACAACTAGCGCCGCCAATGAAAAAAAAATCATATCTTCTTTTTGGATGCGTTTTTAGCAAAAAACGCTCCTGCGATTTCTCAACGCGAGGCTTAACTATTTTTAGGACCTAAGGTTTGCGTCCTATTTAGTCTTAATAGTCTCTAAACAGAAAACAGAGCTACGTATTTCATGTCTTTGGCAAAGTGTTTTTTCTCTCACATATACTATGAGAAATGTGTTTGTTCGTATACTATGAGAAAAAGGCCAAGACTTGAACCTATGACTTCTGGGAAAGACCCAATTCTTACGCTTCATCCACCGCCGGAGACATGCACGCACGCTTTTCCGCTGTAAGCACTTTTTAGGGTTCCGTACCCAAAGGGTAAAGGTCCCTATTACTCCGTACCCAAAAACTCGAGAATGGTATGGAACCCTTCGTGCGCGAGTCTGACTCGCACTTGGCCGGCTTTATTTGCAACGTCACGTTAGCGCATCCCCAGTTTGTGTGTGCGCTCTATTCAAGCGCTTTTCTCTTACCATATCGAGAGCATTCTCGGCATACTCTGGTACAAGTACTTGTGTCCGTATTGCAGAGCTTTCCCGTAGCTGTTGAGAGCGTAGATGCGTCGAGACCACTGCGGACTGTCTTTCTTCGTTACGTCGCCTGAGCTCACTTTTTCGTAGTAACCTCCGAGGCACACCTGTGAGAGGATTGTGAGCTTTATAACAGAGGCGGTAAGGTTAGATTTTGCATACGGCCTTGTTACTTAAGAGCCTGGTCCACTAGCGCCGCCAATGAAAACCGCTAAAAATGGCCGGTTTTGGCGAAAACCGATCTGGAATCTAGACCTGAGAATCTAGAATAGTTAAGCCTAGGGATTCTCATTTAACTGGTCGTTTTTACAAACGTTTTACATGCAGGCGTGCAGTTTGTATAGCTCACGCCAAGAATGGCTCACGCAGGTTAAAGAGTTTTGGTTCTTAGTGCAATAGATTTAAAGACTTTGCTGAGGGACTTCTTTAATGGTGTGAGCTCGATTGGTATAAGTTTCCCTTTGGGACGGACGGGTTTACGGACGGACAGACAGCCTCACAGACAACGCAGGCTTAGTAATTGGGGTCCTATTCACGTAATCTGGTCACACGCCTTTTTTTCTTTTAGTTTGATACTTCTCCTAAGAATCTTACCAAGCTCTTCTCCCATTGTTTGTAGGCCTCTACAGCTTCTTTGTAATAGCCAATGTTTACGTCCACATCAACGTTCGTCGTCTCATCGTTGTATTTCGCTATTAGCAACTTCGCTTTGGCGCATATTTTCCTGTAGATACACATAAAGCGTTAGTAAATTTTCAAATGTACATATTTTTGTCATAATCAAGGATTGGCGGCGAGCAGAAGTTCGCTGAGGATCGGATTTTCGCGGACAACGCATCAACAAACGTTCCCGTCCTGCAACGAATAGCGCCATCTTGCTTTATTTCAATACGAAGAACAGCGCCTCTATTTTCAAAAAAATCCACCCAACCGTTGAGCGTCAAAACAATCGAAAATAGCCCTTGTTGAAAAAAAACAATCTTTTTTTTTTACATAAACAAACGGTAATTTTTACAGTGGATATTTTAGAGAATACAGGGGCTGGGCGCCTTACGTAGCTACTAGACGGCGGGGCGAAAACAATCGATTTTGCCTTATCAATGTCGCAAAATCCGATATAAGAAGTAGTAAATGAGTTCAGTCATTCAATTTGTATGGCGTTATGACTCATTCGTTCTGTTAGAGATTGTGTTTCAAAACTTAGAAATTCCATTCTAAAGTCGCAATCACGATCATAATCCCGATACCTTTGAAAGAAATCGCGATTGATTAAACAGTTAGACAATTAGGCCCCTGACTGACCTCTGCTCCTGTGTGAAGGTAGGCAGATCTTGCACCATATCGTCTAAGCCGCGACGCAACGTAGTGAACGCCAGCTCCCTCTGTCCTCGCGCCCAGTACATCTTTGACTTCTCAATGAAAAGCCCCTCCGGCTCGAACTCTTCGGCGTTTAGGATGTACATGTACGACTGTAAATTATACAATGTTATGATAAAAAGAAAACGGGACAAATGCGAGTTAAACTCGCGTGGAGAGGGTTCCGTACATTCGAAGTACATTTACGCACAAATGTTGAGAAACCAAACCATACCGCGATCCGCAATGTAGGACTGTAGAGCGCCATAGATTGACTTAGTTGAGAAACGAATGCTACAAAATTAATATGATTATTTTCCTATGTTATTTTATACCTCATGAACTTTTATGGGTTTTTCTGGTAAGATATTCTAAGATATATTCTGTATAGATCTTTACCAAATTTTATTCAAATCCGCCCACCCGCTTTGGAATGAAAGAGTAACAAACACTAACTCACTCACTCGCTCACTCACTCACCCAACCGCAAACTTAGTGTGATAGTAATACCTGTTGGAAGATGCCAGCTTTTCTTGCATGCTTAGCGCTCTGAAGCCATAGTTCCCCGATGCATGTTTTCAGCTTGCGAGCCGTCAGACTGTGGGACGGCTGAAGTAATTCCTATAGGACAATCATTCACGTTAGCATGTATTTACACAGAATTTTTAATGTTTGGACTTTATCTCAAGGCAGTAAAGTTTTATTTAAATGCCGCAAGAATTCGGATAGGTGGGCCAAAGTCGCTACCGACCTGGGAATCCAATCGCAAGCAATGGTCAAGCGGCAAACCAAGGCATAGATGACGAAACGACCCAAATACTTTTCTTGGGGCGTCGCAAGGTGGGAATAGATAAGTGTGAAAACGAATTTCTTGTTTTTAAGTCGTATTGATATGTTGCCACGTCCAATAGCTGTTGTTTGATGTTCTCTATGCCTTGGTTATCGCCGTCGCTTATGCCTTTTAGTCTGAAAGAGAAAAATGTGAAATGGTCCATACTTGAGTTAGCTGCAGCAATTGACGCAGCAAAGGTTCTACGGTGGGCACGTCAGCCATTCGTCCAGTAGTTGGTTGATTATCTCTATGCCTTGGTTATCGCCGTCGCTTATGCCTTTTAGTCTAAAAGAGAACAATGTGAAAAGGTCCATACCTGAGTTTGCTGCAGCAACATCCTGCGCAGACGCAACAAAGGTTCTACGGCGGATACGTCAGCAATTCGTCCAATAGTTGGTTGATGATAGCTAGGCCGTGGTTATCGCCGTCGCTTAAACCTTTTAGTCTGAAAGAGAACAATGTGAAAGGGTCCATACCTGAGTTTGCTGCAGCAATATCCTGCGCAGTCGCAACAAAGGCTCTACGGTGCGCACGTCAGATTGCACCACGGATAGACGTCGCCGCCACTCGTCCAGTAGTTGGTCGATTATCTCTATGCCTCGGTTATCGCCGTCGCTTAAGCCTTTTAGTCTAGAAGAGGAGAATTTAAAATTATGTCGGGATAGCTGATTAGCTTCGGACCAAATATGCAGTGTTTTTTCAAACTTATTATCAGACTAAGGTATCTTAAGCGACAAACCTAAAATAACGTAAGTATTACTTCAGTATAAGGAAGTGTTTCGCTCCAAATCTCTATTCGCATCTGCGAGCCGAATAGATGCAAGATCGATCAGTAAGACTTTTGTCAAGTGGAGATCATCCAATGTCAGATAGATTTCGGAAATCATATTTTTAAAATGGTTTGGAGAGACATCAATCAAAGTAAGCTAAGATAAGCTATAATGAACCATTCGGACTTGGCAGCCATATTGGCATCGCCATTTTGAATTTTGCTTACCACGTCACCATTGCTATCGGCATAGCGCCTAACTGAGGTGCCTGCAATAGTGGAGCTGTGCGGAGGGTGTGTTTTAATTGATACGTAACTTCGCCGTTACTTATATAGGCGAGACGTCATATGTGGGTGACATATTATTCACCCACACCGCTCTATTGCCGCATGAACCTACTGAGTTCAGCGCTATGCCTGTAGTACTGAGCGTCAAGTAGGTACAGTTGTTTTATCTCACGAAAGCGGATGAGCCATACTTGTAGTTGTAATGCGTATAGACGCGCGCTCTAACTTCATGCTGACTGTATTTAAGGCGCTGGGCATAGTGAATTAGCCCGCGCGCAAAGAAAAATGCACAAATTCGATTCCTGTATCAAATACACAAAAAAAATCGAAAATGTTCACATATCAAACCCTAGAATTAGTTGAGATCTATCGAACACAGCCAATTTCATGTTGATATCCGTAACAGATTGCAAGATATTTTGCTTGAAAAAAAGTGCGCCACCTATTTTTTTTGAAGCAAAATATCTTCAAAACGTTTATGAATGTCAACACGAAACTGGCTGTTATAGATATCTCTCACCTAATTCTAGGGTTTGATATGTGAACATTTTCAATTTATTTAGTGTCTTTGATACAGGAATCGATTTTGTGCATTTTTCTTTGCGCGCGGGCGATTCACTATGCACGGCGCCTTAATGGATAATTTTGGCGCGAACTGAGTACAATAGTGACTCGGCCGGCGACTCGGCCGAAACCGAGCGCTACCGAGCAAAGACAATGTGCATGTTCACAAGTATGGCTCATCCGCTTTCGTGAGATAAAACATCTGTACAAGTACAAACTTACTTTCTCAAAACCTCTTCAGCATGCGTGGCCTCCTTCACAATATGGAGTCCCAGTACACTCTGATAGCCGGTTCGTAGCGCACTCTCGCCTTTACTCTCGCCGTCCATTTGCATCAGTAGCTTTCCCATGGCGTCCTTGCAAGCGCCTTGGAAGCTCTGCTGATCTTCAGAGCGGAAGGATAGGAGGATTCTGCCCATGAGTAGACCCCAGTTCTCACGTGACGGTGGCTGCAAGGGTAGAATGTATCGTTGAATAAGAATTTAAAAACAGTCGACGGGTCGAAGGTAGGGAAAAACAGGAACGTCAAACGACAAATCTGCGGCATTGCCCAAAAAACTACAGGGTGCACTCTAAGTCGATAGCGGAACTTTAAGTAGGCTATCTACTGATCAATACAAACAAATTGTACTAGGTGGCGAAAAATATGGAGTGAAAAAAAAAACTGTTGTTCCATACAAAAGGTCGACTCAGTACTGCGCCAAATGTATGAAACAGCTGATATATTTTTCGCTCCATTTTTGTCGCCACCTAGTACAAGTTGTTTGTATTGATCAGTAGACAGCCTACTTAAAGTTCCGCTATCGACTTAGAGTGCACCCTGTAGTTTATGGCCAGAACACATAATCGGCTGAGTTATGGTTGTTCTGTTGTTTACAATAATGAAAATAATACTACGTGATTGCCGCTAAGGAAAAATCGCTGAACTAAAATAGCTCAGTTTAGCTTCAAAATTTTAAAAACTGTGCAAATTTTGAATATTCCGCCACGCTACTATCGTTCAACCTTAATCTATCTTACCAAGGGTTTCTTCACCAGTTCGTCCAGTTGGTCAAAGCGGCCAAGTCGCCAGAGCGGCTCGGCTCCCAACTGTACTTGACTCTCGTCGGAATCTTCGTGCTCGCTGAGCAAGCGGTACGCTGTGAACGGCTGGTCGAGACCGAGGTAGCAGTCTATCATGCCCTGTAATAGGGGATAAATAAGGGCTGAAGTCGCTTGTCGATCACAGTTAATATTTGGTACTAACTAAAAATACCCATTAAAAATGTCTCCATCTCACTCGTTTTTACTAACCCAGCAGGAAAATCTGCATTTTCTTCGGACCGGTTATCCATAAAACAGTGTCATTCTAGTTTGGGGACCGGTAACCTACCAATTTTTTATTTTAAAATTAAAAAATAATGTAAAATTTTTCAAGCCATTAAATATAGGTATTTGATTTGAGCTGTCGCAGCATTTCGCTTCCCCGCCCGGCAGAATAATATCAAGTACAGAAATACTGCTGGTTGCTGGCGAACAATAAGGTGTAAATGTGGACCAGCGGAAATTATAAATGGCCATTTTGCGGCAGCCGCCATATTGGATTAAAAATGGCGGCATTTAGTAATGATGCATGGTCAGGTACGACCACCAAACGTGGGTGCCAAATTTCAACTCAACCGGGCACTTGGGAAGCGGGTCAATTTTAACTTGAAAGATTTGATTACAGACACTGTGACAGGTGAAATAATAAAAGCTCTAATAAAGCACTATCATACCTGCAGGCTAGGTCTGTCCAGGGGTCCTTCTTGGGCGAGTCTCTCATAGCACAACGCCGCGTCCTGAAGCCTCCCCGTGACCACTTGCGCCAGTATCAACTCCTTTAGTGACGGTTCAGAGTTTCTGATTGAAAGTAAGCCTGGAACAAAAACATGACGGTATTTTGCCATGACACGTCCAAACACTAGCCCCCGATTTCTCGTACACTAACGGGCTGTTAATCGACTGTTAACGGCTGTCAGTTACTTTTTTAACGATTTAGTTTTGAAAAACCAGTTGTTATTAGATAGGATAAAAGTAATACAAAAGTGCTGCTCTTGTTGCACGCCATTGAAAATTTACTAAACGCTTTTTTCCACCAAAATTAGACAGTGGTCACACGGGTGATTAAAGTCGAAATGGTGTCATAATTCAGTTACTTCTTAAGTTCGAGAAAAGTTTAGTGCCACGGCGGCGCCGGCGTGTAAACCATACAAAACAGTGTAACGGAATGTACCGAACAGGTTTTAATTTTTCAGTCTGGGGTTTCTTACCAGCAACCGAATCGGACTCGTCGAGTAGCGCGTAAACTTCAGCCAAGAACGGCAGCAGCTCCGCCCAATCATCACTGCACTCCTCCAAGTGCAGTTCGAGATACTGCAGCGCGCGAGTGAATTCACCACACATGAAGTTACCTCGAGCTATCGTCAGCTTACTGAATTTCTCTAGGAAGGTCGATATTGCTCTGAAAAAAGAAATCACTTGTTTTTAACCCCTGACATAGAAAGAGGGGTGTTATAAATATAAGTTTATACAAACTTATAAGTTTGACCGCTTATAACACTGTCTGTCTGTCCGTCTGTCCGCCTGTCCGTCTGTCTGTCTGTCCATCTGTCCGTCTGTCCGTCTGTCCATCTGTCCGTCTGTCCGTCTGTCCGTCTGTCCGTCTGTCCGTCTGTCCGTCTGTCTGTCTGTCTGTCTGTCTGTCTGTGGCACCGCACGCAGCCCTTAAACGGGTGAACCGATTTGGATGCGGTTTTTTATTATTTACTCACTTGTAGTTTTCATTCTGCAATGGATGTTGTTTTGAGTGACACCACTCCAAAAGCCACCTGTTCAGAAAGTCCAGTAGTGTGTAGATCATTTTACTGCATTTGCTCTGGAAAAACACGAACCATGTGAATGATATAAAAAAATACATCGTCAAAGCGTAAGAGGCAGAACCTGTAACTCGTTTGCATTGATTGCTCTCAACTGACTAAGCATAACTTTCAGTGATTGTTAGATGCTTGCTCGACGATGGAAAGAAATCGTTTTTTCGGCGCGGCGGAGATTTCATGGTGGCGCAAAGGAAAAATGGCCTTTAACCAGCGGTGATCAGACGTAGGCTAGTACAATGCGTGCGACGAAATAAGAGACTTGAGACACCACCGCGTGGTTTGGCAGTGACGATTTATAGGTCTCTTTAGCGGTATGAGGTCTGAGTGCGGGACGGGACCGGGAGTCATTGAGGCGGCGGAAAGAGGTTCGGCAGGCGCGGTCAAGTCTCTTCTTTCATGGCACGTATAGAAGTAACCCTTTGCCTTTGCATCTACGTAATGAGATGATTTATACAGCGCCCAGTGGCACCTTCACGAGATGGGTGAAGAGACCACTCGGCGCTGCAGTGCCTGGGACATTGTTTCAGATGGAGTAAGCTTACACGTATTACTGACGATGATAATGAAGATGCCTGCAATAACGTGCCGTACCTGGTTTCCCTCTTCTGTCTGCACTGAACTGACATTGGGCGTCATCTGGATGTGACGCAGCAGCTTGTACTTGGCCTTCTCTGACGTCACTCTGTTATCGTTTTCAAAGTTCTCCAATCCTGCAATGAGTACGTGGCTACACAAGACAGCATACAGTGTAAACACGATGCAATAAGACGTAGCGACTCCAAGTGTCAACTTTAAGTAAAGACATGGTAGCTTAACCCATCAAGTGTCATTTAACCTCCTGACTACAGAGACAAGTTTTTTGCTGCGATCAAGTTGATATTCGGAAATTGGCTTCAGAATATGGTATTTTCGAACTAAAAAAATGTTGAAAAAATTCCACCGGTGGAAAATCTAGCTTTTCTTTATGTACTACATATGGGACAAAGGGGCTTTATTACTACGAGTATGGTTATCAAAAATGTATGTCCTATCTGTAGGACTTGTGCGGTCAACTAGTAAGCTTTGTACAGCTACAAAAAATACATTTTGTTGTTTTACTTGGGTTTTTATTTGTAAATCAGTGTTTTTTGTGATCAATATTACTTTCAAAATACTAAAGCGCAAAATTCTTATACAAAAAAATGACACCAAAAGAAGTAGCACTCCACTTGTCAGAGATGTCATTTTGTGCATTACTGCTATTTGGTAACGGTGAATCTCGTTGTAGTACAAGTCCTCGTCCACGTCCACTACTTCGACCTGGACCGCGACCGCGACCTCGGCAGCCACGTCGACAAGAGGTTGCTGCCCTGACTGTTGAGGTTGACAAGGGGGGCGAAGTTGGTGGCTGTAATTCTTCGACATCGTCCTCAGAATCAGATTTAGTTTCCGCTCGAACATCTTCTTGTGTTATCCTAAAGGTCGGAACACCATCATCAGAATCGGCGCTGGAATAATCAACATCAGACTCTTCCAAATATTAAAAAAAATCTTGAGTACATAAATCTAAAAGAAAACAAATACACATAAATTAACAACTGAGTTCCTAAATACAGAACATAAAACTTTCGAGGTTAGTAAACTCTTCATTTTCTATTTCTGATTGAAAATACAATCATTATTAGTTACTTAAATTACATCTCAATGTAAAAAAATTATCACATGCATGAAAACATCACATTTGGATCATAATTACAATGGATTTATTTACCTTTGCGCCGGGCAGGTCGCCGGGCGGGCAATATCCGCACCTCTGCCATCATCAGCCATTTTGAGAACTGTTTTGACAAGGTCTAAACAGTAACCGACAAATTATAATTTCTTAAATGACACAAGATGTCACTAGTAGTACGTTTCCGCTATTAATTTCAAACCAGAGGAGATAGATTTTTTTAAAAGTTTTATGTCCTTCCAGTAGTCACTCAGCGGTCAGGAGGATAAGATATTATGATAAAAGACATTTATTACCAAAAAAAAAACAACAAATACACAAAAATTTCAAAAATGCTTAAATGGCTATGTGCCAATTTAATTTGTGTACCTACGAGGTAAAAGGTGGAGTGCGCGGCGTGTGCCGTCAGTTTCGTGTTCAAGGTACAAGTTTCCTGACGACGCTGTTTTTCAGCACTTAACTATCTTTGAGGTGCCACTAGACGCTATCATATTACTCTATGAGCTACCTACAATTACAAACTTTCAAAGGTATCGTGATTATGATCGTGATCGAGAATTCAGAATGGAATCGTCTCATCGTTTTAATGATTTGGGCGATAGCTGTCAGATTCCAATTTTGTTTTAGGTTGTATTCCGAAGTTATCAATTTCTGATTTGTGCCAATTTCGGTTCAAAGTAAATTTCTGAGGAGGTCAGATTAGGGTGGTTGGATGACGTCGGAATAGAAATAGGCAGGAAATAGGTATCACAAAACGCCAGACAAATTGAATGATATTGAGTGATCGATACTGCGATTCAGAGTTTCAATATCCTTCGAAAACGTTTCACACGATCTCCTTACATGACAGATCGTGTCAAATAAATGATGTTTGAAGTTTAGAAACATCTTTCAAATGTCAAATTGAATGGGATCGTGAATCGTGATTGGCGTTAAAGTTAGACCATTATAATAACTGAACAAAAACCTCCACAGACATACCTATAACAGCCAAGATCTCCTCCTGAATGTACTGTGGGTTGGTCTTGGACATAATCGCGTGCAACAGCACGTATGGCAGGAACAGGAACAGCGTTCTGACGTCACGACGCATGCTCGGGTGGACCGTGCGCAAGAGTTCGCGAATACTCTCCGACTCTATCAGCGGTATGAGCTGGCCTGCCCAGCTGTTATGAGAAAACGAACATCAGTAAAAGACTAAATTAAAAATTTTACATATTATCCCCGACATTTTAGCTTCAAATTATCATATCTCATAAACGGCTGAACCGATTGTAATTAAAGCATATCTAAGAACAATCGCTAGAAAACCTGCTTTCAAATAATAATAAAAAAGCATCTAAATCGGTTCATCCTTTTAAGAGCTACGGTGCCACAGACAGACACAGATAGCGGTCAATCTTATAACACCCTTCTTTTTATATCGGGCGTTAAAAAGGTACTGAAGTGGAGACCCAGAACGGGACGCAAAAATTTGGGCAGGCAAGCAATGAGATGGACTGTCAACCAATCAGATGGAGCGGCAACGACTTCGCGGGCCCTGTGTTATTGTTTATGGTCTTTATGGAACTTTTATTTTGTAAGCACAGTTTTTTTTATTAGTTCGATTAGTGGCGAATAAGAGAAATAGAGAGCATTATAACTTACTTGTGTGCCCATTCAAGAAACGATGTGGCGTACGTCGATCCAAATAGGGGATGGGCTTTCTTTGGTTGCGATGGATAGGCCAGTGTGTATCTGAAAAGCCAAAACGAATTTACAAACGGGTAGTAAATACTAGACGGTATTTGCAAGAGGTTGTGGGTTCAAGTCCTGTCCCGAGCAAAGAAACAACTATAAATATAAATACCTTGAGCTAAGTAGAGGGTACATAATCTGATGCATGTGCTCAGGAAAACTGTCCCACACGTCTTTTTTGTTTCCAGTCGGAGAGATGTTGTAGATTTTGAGTATCTCCTGGATAGTTAGCGCGTAGCAGTCCATATTCTGTAAAAAAAAACATTAATAGTTAATCGCAAATAATATTGCAAAATGTGGTCATGAAAAAAGTCTGTCTTTTCAGTAAGAAAGGGATCATAAAAAAGTTGCCATGTTGGCACTTTAAACATGGAAAAGTAAAAAAAAAAACAAAACAAAATTTCTGTTCAAGTTCAACTACTGAAACAAACAATAGATAAACCTGGCGGCCCCAGACCTAAAATGTAGGTCCCTACGCCGCCTGTAGGCCAAATGAGTTCATCTAATAAATAAACAGAATTCATATTTACCATAGTATCCTTCTCATACTGGAAAGCCCTAGAGAGCTCGACGAGAGCGGTGGCGGCGAAGCAGTTGTCACTGATCGAGAAGGCGAACGGCGATCTGTCCGGTTGCACGTACTGACGCGGCAGGTGACCCGCCTCTATTGCGCCTAGTTGACCCAAACACCCGCCACTGGCCAGGCTCACTTGAGAATCTGGGTCTTTGCAACCTGCGGGGGAAAATGGCCTTTAAAATACATGAAGTGTTAGACCCATAATCCAACGAGGCGAAGACGTTGAGATATTTTAAAACCTCACTCGACTCGACTCCGCTTTGAAGGATTTATATGATTAGCAGTGACTTTTTGTGAATTCTGGTGGAATTAAGACTGTCGTACGAAGAGAAAAATACTTGTGCAATCTCCCGCGAGTCGAGAGATCGCAGTTTTATATAGGGTACGAAAACAATACGAACAAAACTAAGAAAGTCCAGTGAAAGCAATAAATACCATCGAAATACCAACTCACCGGAGTGTCTGGGGCCCGAGACCGCCTGTCGGCGCCGACGAAATCCACAATAGGTTTTTCTGGAGTATCACAAATGCACAGGCACAGGGTGAAAGCACTGCTGGGAGTCCAGAGAGGGCGAAAGACCAAAATTGCCGAAAATACAATATTGGCGTGTGCGCGGCGGCTTAGTCTCAGGGATCGATCTGACACACTGATCGAGACGTTACCAGCGAGCGGCAAACGACGATTATAAACTACCCTCACTGGATAGACAAACAACAAAACAAAATATTTCTAAGACTACCCTACGTAACTAGTCGCTAACTAAATCTACTATGATGGTACGCGGATCGTACATTCCGCCCACCAAAATACGATGCTATTTTACGAAACTACAGGTCTAATGGCAAAGGACACAGCTTGACAAGAGGTCTTTGCATCTGACCAGTCTGTGTCTTAACCGTGGCTACGCGAGTTACACCGTCACGACCGGGATGCAACTGAACTATACGACCAAGCGACCAATAAAGCGGTTTGATTTGATCATTTTTAATCAATACTAATGATCCGATTTTGGGTTCAGACGCGTCCGTATGCCATTTAGCTCTTTGATTCAACGTGTGTAAATATTCCACATGCCAACGCTTCCAGAAATCATGATGAAGACGTTGTACCAATTGCCAACGATTCAAACAACTAATGTTTCGATCGAAATCGCGAGGTTCTGGAAGCGATGTAAGCGGTTCGAGGGTGAGAAAATGACCGGGAGTGAGCACCGACAGGTCATTGGGATCCGATCCCATCTCGCATAGCGGTCGCGAATTCAACAAAGCTTCTATTTGCGCGATAACAGTTAGAAATTCCTCATAGGTGAGGATTTGGTTCCCTACTACACGACCGAGGTGAGTTTTAAAGGCTTTGACGCCACTTTCCCATAGGCCTCCGAAATGTGAGGCAGCAGGGGGGTTAAACGAGAAGTGGATAGATTCAGTAGCTGCCGCGTCCTGCATGAGAGGCAACAACGAATTGTAACCACCGACGAAATTCGTTCCCTGGTCGCAATGGATGCGTTGGCATCGTCCGCGACGGGCAATGAATCTGCGTAAAGCACCGAGGAATGCTTCACTGGTGAGGCCAGTGACGAGTTCCATATGAATCGCCTTGGTTGCGAAGCATATGAACAGGCAAACAAAAGTTTTGAATGTTCTAGATCCACGATAACGATGAATGTGTGTAGGGAATGGGCCAGCAAAATCGATGCCGACGCACGAAAACGCAATTTTACCAGTAGGCATCTCACTACATATCTTAGGAATGGTGAGGGCTTCAACTTCCATTTCACTATCGCAACCAACACCACGCATGCGATAGATAGTGGAATTTGTTGCGACGGACGACGATTGGCCGATACCTTCGACGGTGGCGGTTGATTTCTGCAGCGGTAGACCGAGACGCTGGGCACACTTCTTTGTGATGAAGTTCGATTGACTTCCACTGTCAACGACGGCGCGAACTTTACGACGGTTTCCATAACTGTCCGAAACTTCGACGAGGGCTGTGGCGAGAAGTGAAGTGTGCGTGGTGGGAGCTAAACCCGCTACTGAAGTGACATTTTGTTGATTTGGCACGATATTCGACGAATTAGATGACGAAGCGACAGGTGACGTCATGACGCGATTGTCCGAAACGAAAAGTGTTGCCGGCGAGGTAACGTTGTTACCAATCGCAGCGTAAGGATGGTTTTCGAAATGAATGGTGGTGTGATGTGGCACATTGCACTTGAAACAACGAGATTTCGATGGACAGAACCTGACAACGTGACCAGGACGGAGGCAGTTCATGCAAAGATTGTTCTGTTTTACGATGGTAAAACGTTCGTGTGGGGTGTGCTTACGATACGACGGACAGTTCGATAAAGTGTGATTCGATTGGCATAATATGCAAGCGATGTCACTAGGCGATGGTGTATCGTTGGCAACGAGAGCCCGAGTCGTGTACATCGCAGGAGCGGTGTCACGTGGTTTTTGGCGAGGCTGTTTAGGCGCGGGAGCTACGCGCGTGCTGGTGCGCGGTGCGCTAACTGCTGCACGGGGCCTGTCTTCAGGTTCGGCAAGCTCGAGTGCTTGACCGACCCTATTTAGGTACTGCAACAATGAATCGAACGATGGAATGTCTCTGCTCTCATTCTGCAACTCGAAACGACGGCGAGTGTCGATATCTAATTTGTTCAAAAGCAAGTGGAACAGAGGAAAGTCCCAGTCTCGAACAGGTAGTTTTAAGTTTTTCAATGCGGCGATATTTTCATTGAATGTGTCTACGATACGACGCAACTCACGAGGGGAATTCGACGCTGATTTAACCTTCAATATTTCTTCCCAGTAGCGAAATGCCAACTTCCGTGTGCATTGGTAACGATCTATCAAGGCCGCGTAGGCATCCAGGTAATTTCTTTCCGACAGAGGAAACCCCTTTAGCAACTGCAGAGGTTCACCATGTAGCAGCGACAGCAATATAGAAAAGCGCTCAATGTTAGACAATTTTCTATTTTGATGGATCATTTTATTGAACATGTCAAAAAATGAGCCCCATGCGTTGGTATCCCCATCGAAATGCAACAAGTTCAATCTGGGTGTTTTGACTGAAAACCAGTCAGTCGAAGACGGATCATACCCCTGTGACGGAGCTGGAGCGACAGACGAAACGAGATCTGAGTGAAGTTCAATGATTGCGAAATATTTTCTATCAAACTCCTGACGCAACAGGTCTTGTTCTTCCAATTTCTCATCATCAGAAATTTCCGAGCACAGTTTCAAATGATGAGTCTCGAAATTTGTACAATAAGTTTCAAGTTGGGTAAATCGAGACAAGAATAACGGCAAACGATTTATGTCATCCTTGGCTTGAGCGCCAGCTGACAAGCATTCGTCAACTCGCTTTGAAGCAATATCACGCTTCAATTCTAATGTTCGACGTCCGATTTTATTAGGCATGGCGAAATACGACAAACAATTTGTATGTATCGACTGCAAATGACGACAGCGGTGCAAGCAAATATGACGCTAAATGACGCTATTGAGCCTATTCCAAATGGCGAGAGAAAAAAAAAATTTTTTTTTTAATTAAAAAATAATTATAAATAATTAATTCAACTTTGTCGAAATAATTGAAAATTATTAAAGAAATAATTTTTATTACTGAGTGGCGATAATAATATTTATTTAAATATTAATGCACGCAGTTCACGAATAATTGTTTACACCATAATAACAATAGCGAACAATGCAATACTATATGACAACCTGTATCATTAATATAATTAATTATTCAAACGTAATTAATTCAATGACTAAATTAAAGTGTAGGCCAATATTTTTGTACAATAGCTGTTCTATTCTTAGCGCGCAACTTGCAGTACAATGACTGTTCTATTCTAAGCGAGATCCGGACTGTCACACAGCTGTTATTTACTAAACCGTGCGTACCTACGACGAGCTTCGAGCAAGGCAAGACAAAGGCAATACGGTACCTACCTACTACGCCCGAACGAGTTTAGCCAGGCGGTGATATTATCCGACCGCGAACGAAAGACACTGAATGGCGTACTAGGTTGGGTAACTTGACTAACCACTTTATTTGGTCGGTTAACCGATAGTAAATTGATAACGAGGGTTATTTTACGAATTAATCCATAAAAATCTCTTAAATCCTACGAAATTATTTATCTCAAATAGAAAAATATAATACGAAAACGATAACTTTTTTTGACGATGAGTTGATTTCAAGCGAAATTACACGATATTTTAGGTATTTATTTCGAAATGTGGTAATTAGTAACGAGACGATATTGCGACAAATGGCGATGGTTTTGTATAGCGATATGCGATAATACGAAAGTAATAGGTAACGATACGATATTCGACGAGTGGCGATAGTTTTATTTAGCGATAAGTAATACGAAAATACGATAGTTAGCGACAGTTACGATAGCGAAACACGAAAACGAAAATGGTTCGGAGTCACTCCTGAAAATGGGTCAGGGTAGCTGACCCACCCTAAGGAGGATCCTCGGCTGTGAAGGACCAAAATGTGCAATCTCCCGCGAGTCGAGAGATCGCAGTTTTATATAGGGTACGAAAACAATACGAACAAAACTAAGAAAGTCCAGTGAAAGCAATAAATACCATCGAAATACCAACTCACCGGAGTGTCTGGGGCCCGAGACCGCCTGTCGGCGCCGACGAAATCCACAATAGGTTTTTCTGGAGTATCACAAATGCACAGGCACAGGGTGAAAGCACTGCTGGGAGTCCAGAGAGGGCGAAAGACCAAAATTGCCGAAAATACAATATTGGCGTGTGCGCGGCGGCTTAGTCTCAGGGATCGATCTGACACACTGATCGAGACGTTACCAGCGAGCGGCAAACGACGATTATAAACTACCCTCACTGGATAGACAAACAACAAAACAAAATATTTCTAAGACTACCCTACGTAACTAGTCGCTAACTAAATCTACTATGATGGTACGCGGATCGTACAATACTGAACTTCTCAGTTGCCCGCGAACACCACTGCATAGAAACAGGATCATGCAGGGGGCTTGAGTGGTTAACCACAAATGAAAGTGATTGTTTTATAGGTATTTATGAAGATCAACCTGTAGTAAGTAACTTACCAATAAGAAGGGCATCTATGAGCTCAACGATGATTGGATCGATGGTCTTCCCGCCAAATATAGCCTTATGAATCTCAGTTCTATTACTCTTCAGCAATTTGTCCAAGTCGGAAAAGGCATAAGCTTTGATCGTGGGAATGTCTTGATTTAAATGCTGCAAGTACCATTTGATTTTCTCCAAAAAACCTTCCGGCTGCGTCCTCTTTACGTGTTTCTTTATAACGACTTTTACTCGTTCCGCAATGCTTGAGTCTTCAAGGAAGAAGAGATCTGATATGTGAGAGCTCAGCAGGTTCTCATTACTCAGTATAAGGTACTGGAATATCTTGTTTATCTCATGAGGAGCGTGGTCAAACTGCTGCAGTAAAGACACAGCCAAATTCGACAGCAATGGCCCTAAGGATATGCTGTCGATGTTATGAATGAAAGCACTCCAAGCGGCCGCTAAGATCTTCGGAAACTCCTTTACCAAAGACATGGCAGATCTCAACGTTGCCAGCACTTTAAATCGCAGAGGCGTAAGGTATTTCGCGCCCATTAGTTTCATTATATCAGGGAAGCTTTGCAGGGCTTTACGTTTCACGGACAACGCAACTTTTGCGTTCACTAGCTTGTGGTCAAAGTAGGCCAGTATTCCAAGGAACTTTGGCTGTAAGAAGTCGGCCACTTGCGACGTCGTCATGCTCATACTTCCAGTAGGTGTTGAGACGTCCGGGTCATGGCTAGCTAAGTATCGGCACGCGTTCAATACCTTCTCCGGATCACAGCAGTATTGCAGGAGGAACTCCGTCAGAATCACTCTGAAATGTCTTCGGATCAAATTCAATGTCGACGTCTTGGTCAGTTTCTCGATCAAATCGTAGCATTTCTTCGCCACGCTGTCGCTTTCGTAGAGATAGATGTGTGTGTAGACGTGAGGGAATCTTTCTATGAGAAACTCTGATACGGAACATTGGACTAGCGAAGCTATCTCTTCGATGATAGATGGCACTTCTTTTATCGTCACCGAGTATGGTATCAAATACGGAAGAAAGTGATGGACGTCCTTTGAGATAAACTCCCTATACCCCACAAAGCCAAAGGCCCTAACAACTTTCAGAAGTGACACAGCAAAGTCTTTCCCGTTGTAAAAGCTGCAGTCAACGAAAAGTCGGCAATAGTCTTTCTTATATCTGTGGTAGACTTGGTTCGGTGTGCTTTCGCGAAATTCGCAAATATCTCTGAGGTACACTACTGCTTTCGGTCCAAGCGAACATTGGGGGTGCATTATGAAGTATACCAGCAACTTGGTACTGGGCAAAAGTACTTTTTCGTTGGTTGATAGCCCAAACGCCTTAATGCAGTCCAGAGTCTGAGTTTGATGGTTGTAGTCATTGCTTTCCAAGCTCGTCTTTGTAGAGTAAACTAGGAGGTTAATACAGATATTGAACATCGATTCCTTTTGTGAGTTTTCAATTTCTTTGTCGTCCTGAAAAGAACCACAATCATTGTTAAAGTGCTTAACAAACCTTTCTTACAAACATATTTTTCTTTGCATACTTACAGAAATATTGTCAATGAAGGGCCGAAGAGCTTTCAGGACCACCTGACAATTTCCTTCGCTGAAAACGTCTGCTGTCACGCCAAAGTTAAACACAGCATGGTTCGAGAACACCTCTATGAGCCTCAAAAAGCCACTTTCGGATATATTGGAGTACATTTTGCAGTTCAAAAACTTTGCAAAGAGATTCCTTTGGCCAACTGTGGTCGCGTCATTGCTCTGAGACTTTTCGTTACGCTCCGAGCTTAGCACAATCTGTTCCTTATTAACATTTTCAAGGTATTGTTCTGAAGTCAATTTACTACTGTGTGTGTTGTGGCATTTGGAGCAAACCACTGAAAGCGTCACACTCTCGTTAGAATATAAGGCGTGTCCAATGCTGTCTTCTTTAGTGTTCAGAATAATAGAGTAGCTTCCCAGGGACATGCATGCGATAGCTGGCAAGGTCTTGCAGAGTATCTGTTGTACCTCAGGGTCTTTGGTCAGGAAGGCTGGCATGAGAATGTCGCCTATGAGTTTGCTCTCAGTATAGACTTTGCAGAGCAGCAGCAACGGGCAAATTGGAATTATCTGTTGGGAAGAGAATGTAATTTAGCGATATAAATTTTTAATTTTTTTTACTGGCTTAAAAGCAGTTACCTAGGTGGTGATATGGTTCAAATAGGTAAGTTTTAAATCATAGCTTTATCATTGCCAACACATCGAGATGAATAATGTGATTAATATTACCACCACAAAAAAGCTGCGCTTCGATCAAAACGGAACATAATTACCTATTTGAATCCTTTATTACCTGTTTGTAATAATTTGTTGACTTGTTTTGAGACAAACATTGCATACAATAATGAACGATTCTTAAATTGTCTTCCCTTAATTTATCTTGAAGTAAGACTGTGGCTATGCAGACAGATTTTAGAACTGTAATTTTTACATCATCTTTGCATTTTGGTAACAAATCTGTTACGACAGATTGAACCCTGATTAGACCCATCAAAGTCTTCAAATCTTCTCTATTGTTTCTGTCCAGTAGTACTGCAATTGAGAGTAAGACAGCAGATATTTCAATCATCACTTCGCTGTCTTTCATTAGTTCTTCAACATTCATGCAATACATTTTTTCTATGTTATGGACATATGATTCAAATAGCTCACGGGACATTATGGCTGCGGGTTTTTCGCAAATCTTTGCACATTTTACATGTACATTTAGCAGTATGTTAAGAGCTGCATTAGCACGTTTTAAATGGTACAGAATTAAATATTTCTGTTTATTCAAGTTTGATGTTGGTATTGCCAACAGGGCTTGACGTAACATACCTTCCACAGATGTCACGAAATATTCATAATCTTTATTCGTCTTGATAGAATCATTGGTAGTACATTCCTCAATTACTTTTATGAGATTTCCGGCGTAGAAGTTATTTAGACAAGCTATTTCTTTGGAATCCCTACTCAATAAACTTGTCATTTCTTGTGACATTTGTAGCAGAGCACTATTGGACAAGCAGAACAGTTTTAAATCTGTGCTAAATATTTTGTCATGTTTTGGATTCAATATCACAGTACAAACGGTTGAGAGAACTTCTTTGAAGTCATTTTCTTTTGTATTTTCAGCTTGTTTTAAAAGCTCTAAAGTCTGTTTCCGGAACTTTTCCAAATATATCGCAGTGACTTCGCCTTTATCGTGATACACTGGCATTGACGTGATCAAAGCCTCAGTGGAACACATCAACCGTTTGAAAATGTCCGGGAATATTTGGTGAAACTTTGTGACCGACAGCTTATCACTCTTGTCAATGATATTGTTGAAAAACGTGATACATGCCAGTTTTATATCAACATTGTAGTTATCAAGCATTTCCAAGACTAATCGGAATAAATTCCGGTATTCGGACTCGTCTTTTTCCAACTCCAATGAGTTTATTGAAATGCTTTCACTGAGAAGCTCAAGAGTCAAGCTTATCAATCTTTCACAAGTCATAATATCTTTGACAGAAACAAAGATAGGCTTTAAATCAAGTTGAGCATTCGGTATTTCAACATTTCCTGTTGAAAAGTTGTTTAGTTCCATATGTGGCTGGCTATTGTCTTCTTGGTAGTATTGTTTCAGCTTTTTCAATATACTGAAGTATTCAAAGTGGAGACTTTTGTAGAATGAAGCTCCATTTACATACAGTATGTTTAAGATCTTTAGCTGAGCATCTTTGCTGGTTGTGTGGATTCTGTAAACAATTTACAAGAGACATAAGAATAAGAACTTTTTTGAGGCACAGGTCACAGAAAGTACCATACACAGAGAGAATGGAGCCATCAAATGTTTATTGTTTGTTTCGCATTGCAACATTTATAGACATTAATTGCACGTCTGAAATACATTAAAGGGGCTCCAACCCTAGCTCCACCCTCACTCAGTGTCGACACACGTCTCCACGTTGACTTATTCGAGACGAGAGTAGATGTATAAGATTTTTGAATAAGATAATACCTTATAAGAAATTTTAAGTCACGTACCTCTCCAATTCCTTCACTGACCAAACATAAAACAGGCGGCCAATGAGCCATGTATTGAAAGCTTTGTAATAGTCATCTGGATACTTAGAAGAACCCGGTCTTGGGACTAACACCTCCGAAAAATCACTGTTAACAAAAACGCAAGTAGAGGTTATGTTTTGGTTTTTAAAGATGAGGTTTAAGTCTTGTTAATACGTGAAGAATCTGTAAGAGCTAAGTAAATAGATTATCTGTGATCATAGTGATAATACATGAGGTTTGTAGCAGTAATTACCCCGATAACTTCAATATTGAAGTTAGAAGTCGGTCGAGACCATCCGCGGCATGTTCTAAGTTGTTAAACAGAACCATTGTGGGTGCGTTGAACATTTGCCATACTGTAAATGGCCCATCTTGATTATCTTCTTCCATTTTGCAACTTTTCTTTGGCTGGTTACAGCTTTTTTCTCAACTTTATAACCAAAACAAACAAACAAAACAAACAAAATTGACGGATGACAATGACACAGTGTTGCCAGTGGCAGATAGTCAAATATAACACGAGGCAGATCAAAAAGTAACATTTTCTAGAGAAAAGTAACACTAGCGGTTCGCCTCGAACTGTGAACTCGCGACATATAAACTTAACAACCCTATATCTCGGCAAACCCTCGACCGATTTGGCTCATGTTCGAATGTAAAAATTCTCTTTGCCTCATTTACCCGCCTACCAAATTTCGTGACGATCCGACTAGTACTCAAGTTATCGTCGAACGAACATTCATCCATACATACAAACATACATACATACAAACGTGATTCACATAGACAATAATAGAGCGGTCGGAGATTTATTGTCCCACTAAAATCATTTAAGCTTAATTAATATTGCTTAGTATTTCAGGAAAAGTTAATTTGAACTGGTGGATTTTTTTTGGTTGATGGAAAATCTAAAAAGTAACACAAAAGTAACATATCGAGTCGTGTAACATGAAGGTAACATAAGAGGGTCAAAAGTAACGTAAAATGTTACTTTTCTAACATTCTGGCAACGCTGCAATGACATTTCCTTTCCTAATTTCCTTCCCTTCCCGCCATCCATCTTCATTATTTTTAATTATTGTGAGTGTTACCAGCCTTTAACATTTTTATTGACGCGTTCGCAGTGTTGTGTGTGATACTCTCGAGACATGCTTGAGAGCAACGCGGTTGGTTAGTTGGTCATGCGATGATGCGACACGCAGGGCTCGAAGGATTAGTTGGCCGTTTTAAATATCAACTCTTGTTTAGGATTCAGTACAAGTTCAGTTCAGTACCCGGAGCACTGAACAATGCTGCGATCGCGTTCATCGTCGCCGTCGCATACTGTCAAGCAAGAAGGATCTGATGCTCTCTCAATCCTCTTTGCTAGCTCAAGAAATTGTTTTTTTCCGACCTCTTTTTTCTGCTGAGCGGTCGTCTCGTCTACCAGTCTCCCTCGTGCCGATTGCTGGCTCAAGCGGCGATGTCCGTTGGATGCAGTCAAAAGTAATTTGTTAAGCGAGGATGCAAACCTATTGTTTGCAGCGAGTGCCATTATTCAAAAGTAGGAGACGCAAATAATACTCCATCTTTGCGTTGCGAAACACACAACTTTTCATGTCACAGGCAGAGCGAGGAAAATATTAGATGCACCAAAAAACATAGACAACTTGTAACTAGGTTTATGAAATGAGTTTCCTTCTTTGTGTGCAAAAAGTGACATGAGTATCGTTATTTATTTTTCTACACCATAGCATAGGGCGTCGCTCACGAAGCGCGCAAAAATGACTTTTGCCTCATCGTATGATACTAGTAAGTAAAAGCATACTTTCTGACCCTGGGAGGTGAAAAAGTAATTTATATGCTCAAAACTGATGAGGCCTACTGGCTGTTGATTCGGTTATGAACAACTTGTTTTCTGACTTAGTGGACGGTTCTGTTTGTTCCGAACTTCCGACCCAATAACTACAAAAGAAGGCTTCTTCCACAGCCTTCTTTAAGAAGGCTGTGCTTCTTTTCGTTAGTCTGTTAAACTTTTTTGTAAAATATCGTTACCGGTACAATGAGCCGTTTTCAATGAACAAATTCAAAGCAGTTCATAGATGGCGCTTACAGGTGTGGCCATAGAAGAACCGAAATACGGCTGTCAAAATTAATCGGTCCTATCCTAACTCCTAAGCGAAATATGACAGCCGTATTCCGGTTCTTTAAACGCCATCTATGAACTGCTTTGAATTAGTTCTTTGAAAACGGCTCATTGTACCGGTACCGGGAATTCAAAGCAGTTCTTAAAATGGCGTTTAAAGAACCGGAATACGGCTGTCAAATTTCGCTTAGGATAGGACAGATTAATCTTGACTATTTCGGTTCTTCTATGGCCACACCTGTAAGCGCCATCTATGAACTGCTTTGAATTTGTTCTTTGAAAACGGCTCATTACTTACTTAACTTTTTTTTGTTGTCTCTCTATATATGCAGTCTCAGAGGATCTGATGGAAGAAGGGTGCGTAAGGTTTCTTGTTCTTCTGTAGCACTTATTTGTTCCACTGCTGGACCTATGGCTCTTCTTCTATGTCTTCTAGCCAGCGAACTTGTTATCTTCCGCTCGCTGCTTCTAGCAATATCAATAAAGTAAAAACTGATTTATAATATTTTAAGATTTATTGGTATTATATTATACAATCGTAACTTAAATACAAATGTAACAAAACATTCCACAAAAATAAAAATAAACAAAAATATTTGAATTTCTACATCTCTCTAAAGTTTAGCTATAACTACTAGTACAAATGACAAGTATTTTTACATGTTGCAGATATACAAAGCTTAAAATGCCTAAGACAATGCAAACTAATGTGTGTTACAGTTTCTCAGTGCTTCCATGCAGCTAACTATAGCAGCAGCACCTGCAAAATGTGAAACAAACATAAAAATACACTTACAATATTTTAACTCTGTTTAATATACAACGCTGTCAAACTTGCATAGCGAATTCACTCATCCAAATTATATTTTTAAAAGATACATGGTACAAATAATTATATTTGCATATTATCATAACAAACTCACTCATTCCTAGTCAATTTCAAAACATCTCACAGCTAGAAAGCGATCTCCTAATTTCAATCGAAGCTAATTAATTCAGCTGTGTTATTATTGTGTTCGGACTTTACATTTGTCGATCCAGTCTGTGATGGGGGTTGCTGAGGGTTGAAGTTCTGTTGTGGCATTTTCACTGGCTGCCCGGGAATGTTCTGCGGCATTGGTGGCCCTTGCGGCATTTGGTGGCCTTGGGTCATCTGCTGCGGCGGGTGTTGGCCCTGCTGCATCTGTTGCGGATGCATCTGTTGGCCTTGGTTGGGAGCCTGGGGCATTTGAGTTTGTTGGAACGGTTGCCCTTGTGGCATTGGTTGTCCATGCATCTGCTGGCCTTGGGGTGGTATTTGCTGACCCTGTGGGGGCACTTGCTGACCTTGATGTGGCATTTGTTGACCCTGGGGTGGTATCTGTTGACCCTGAGGTGCCATTTGTTGACCCTGCGGTGGCATCTGGCCTTGTTGAGGCAAATGTTGCCCCTGCTGCATCATTTGTTGGTTCTGCTGCATGTTTTGGCTCTGAGAATGCAAGGACTGACCTTGTATCATTGGCATGCTCATTGGTCCACTTTGAGGAGGCATAGGTTGGTTCGGTATCGACATCGGCTGGCCTTGAGTTAACTGCTGCTGTTGGGGCAACTGGGACTGGGGCGCCTGAGGTCCTTGCGGTAAATTCTGACTGCTCGGGGGTATGAAGCCCTGCATCGGTCCCTGGCCGGGCATTCCTTGGTTTTGCAGCATTTGTTGACTGGGCAACGACATTGGCTGCCCAGGCAGGATCTGGGACGGCAATTGGGCCAGTTGGGGGTTCCCGTACATGGAAGGATGTTGGTTGATCGGCATCCTCATGTTTTGCATTTGCATGTTCAACATCGGGTTGGTCGCAAGCATTTGCTGTTGGGCCATGCTTTGTTGGGCGCCGGAGATCGGCGGCATCATGGGTTGGGCCTGGGGTTGGCCTTGTGGCTTAGGCTGTCCGTTTTGTTGCGGTACATTCTGTCCAGCGTAGCCGTTCTGTCCCAGCTGCCCCGTTTGGGAGGATAGTCTCATTTGGTGCATCATCATCGGCATCTGCTGGGGTAGTGGCTGCCTGACATTTCCTGGCATGTTGGGTTGAGTGTTTATGTTCGCTTGGCTGATGGCTACGGCCGAGGGTGTGGAGAGAGGGTATCCTTGGGCCATTGAAGGCATTGACTGCGCGGCTGTGGCCATTGGGTTGACACCCATGGCTTGTGAGAGTTGGGGTTGTCCTGACATCGGTAAGGAGCCGTCTGTGGTGGCTTGAGGCATCATTTGGTGGTACTGCTGAGGGTTGGCGTAGACTGGCTGGTTAAAGCCAGCTTGGTACTGTTGCATGGAGACGCCGGGCATGTAGTAGCCGCCGCCAGACGACATCATGTACTGATGCTTTTGTTGCTCTTGCCTCATCTGCATTTCGCGCTCTTGCTCCTGGAAATTAACAAACAGATGTAAGTTAATGTGAGACAGAAGTATAACGAAATTAGGAATCGTTCCAAAAAATGCGTAGAGGTTACAAGTTTACAACTACCTAAATGCTTGGGCACGTTTAGATCACTCCGTATTACACGCATCCTGAAGTGTTGATGCATTTGTAGCGCAACCAGATGTAAAGCCGAAGAGTGGTGCTCCATGGGATAGGTTTTTTGTGGATCTGGCCACGAATAACATACATTAGAAAGACAGATAATACTTAATTGTTTCACAGATAGATTTATACTAATAATATATTTGTAAATTAAAAATTTCATCCAACCTTTGGATGAAAAATAAATGCAGTGTGAAGTTCGTCAGCACCCTTCAAACGACAAATTGAAAGGGATCGCGATAGATTCAAGGGCCTAGGGCTAAAAGGGGAATAGATTACCGAGCAGTCATACCTGAACTCGCTGCAAGGCCAGCTGCCGCTGGTACTGTAGATACTCGTGCTTCTTTTTCCTCATGGCCTGTAGTTTGGCGGCCATCTGCATCTGCCGCTGCCTCTCTTGGGCCTCCGCTGCGGCCGCGAGGCGCGCCGCGTGCTCCGCGCGCAAAGTGTCGAGCGCTGCGCGGCTGTCACGTATCTGGGTTACCTTGTCCTGTTTGAAAGACATTTTATAGATATATAGATAGAAAACACTTTATTGTACACCAGAAAAAATATTTATTTGATGGGAGGTTTACTGATTGCATATTATTATAGAAAACGGTTTAAAGGTTTTGCACACTAATGTTTAGATTATCAAGAAGGACGGGCACAGAGAGGCAAAGAAATTAAATAATCCAAAAACAAAAAGGTTGGTTTATAAATTTCGAGGTCATAAAATAAAATTCGTTTTTATCAACTTTTTTTTTCACACAAATCCTGTTGACCAGGTTACACCCTGCAAAAGGAGTTGGGACCTTTTGTAACATGTTGTATAGTTTACCTGAAAGCTCTTATGTAACACGTTGTATAGTTTACCTGCAAGCTCTCCAAGTAGACTCTCTTGTCGTCTTGCAGCTGGATGTACCGCAGCAGGTTGGAGTGCATCGCCGTGATGTTCATAAAGAGGGTCTGGACGGACGTGTCGTTCGCGATCGAGCGGCCCCTGAAAACGTTCCGGGATTTGATATAGCAACAAGCGCCTGAGTCTGTAACGCAATGGTTCCAAAATGGGTTCCCTGTTTACGGCTTCAATTAAGATTTATTAATGCCGTCGAGCTTTTAATGTTTTTGTAGTGCAGCAAAGAATATTCTGATTCAAATTCTACAGGATTAGTTCGCTGGTTGAAGGAGAAAAACGAGGAAACCCCGGTTTTGTCCTTCTACTGGAACGCCATCGACACGCCATTGCGTTACCCGCCAGGGCGCCTATTATTCGTTAAGAATCTACTCCAGTTTGGTGGAAATCAGATGTTTGTTGTTGAAAGCAAACATCATCCGTTCAAACAACGAACAACAAAGCAAACAACATCAGCAGTTCACATTACACTACTTACATGGACCATAATCAACCAAAGCGGAGAAGAGACGAAGGCAAATCTGCTTTCATACATTTGACTTGTTGAGCGGAATAGAGCGAATATTCGGACACATATCCCTCATCTTGTCTCCGCTTTGGTGAAAATGAAGTAGACATAGCGTGGCCACACACTTCCACACAATTTAAAAAAAAACTATAAGAAGTCCATGGTGGATAAAATAACATAGGAAAATATTAAATCTGTAGCATTAGTTCCTAGACTCAACTAATAGATGGCGCTCCACAGTCCTACATCGCTGGTAGGACTGTGGTTTGGACTTTCGACTATTTATCTTGGCTAGCTATGAACGTACCTCGAGGAGTTGCTCTTCATCCTGTTGACGAATATCTCGACCTGCGACTTGAGCGAGCTGCAGAAGTCTTCTATCTCCTTATCTTCGGCGTCGTCTTCGTTCGCCTTGTTCGCGGCGGGCTTCGCGTAGTCTTGATCCGGGTACTGCTGACAACATTTTAAGGGCCTTATAGGGGTCAAACTAGGGCAGGGGTCGGCAACCTTTTGAGACGAAAGAGCCAAATATTACAAATAACTAAATTGCCAGCCCCTCTACCCTTGACGCTATTGCGATTCAATTGAAAAAGTTTAAAAATTAATTTCTCTTTGAATTCGCATAGTAAGGCTTTGATTTTAAATATTTTGTAATGTTTATTCAAAGGTAAGGCGGTTTTATTCAATAAAAACACAAAATGCGTCTTAATTTGTAAAATATTAAATTTTGTAAATTGCGCCATATTGCGGCCGCATTGGAAACATGCGTCAAGGGTAGAGGGGCTGTTTTGAAAGAACCACAAGAAAATTTCGTTGTTGATTTAAAATCGAAAATATAACAACCGATTTTACCCTTAACTTTCTTTGTAGAAGTTCACATTAAAAAGAGCCAAAGTCGAAAATTCACCGATTAAATAATCATTTATAATAAAGATTTTCTGTAGATACTGTAAACAGGGAAATCGCGCGCAACGCGCCCGAAAAATCATCGATTTTACCCATCACTTTATTGATATAAATACATACTGTAAATAAGTCAACTGTGCGCGCAGCGCTCCCGAAAATTCACCGATTAGTAAATCTGAAATTGAAGGTATGGGCGTGGAGGCTGTTTTGGAGGGCATGTTACATACATTTGGCTCGCTAGAAGCGATGGAGGCGGGGGCTGCGGGCGCGGACGCAGTGTCGCGCGACAGACGTTGCTCCCAATACCCACGGTCCAGGTATCGCGACAGCTCAGCGTTGGTGGTCGTGCTGTGCTCCGGAGAAGCGCTCACGGAGGATGGCGATGGGGAAACTGTGGGTGGATTTGCAAGGGTAGTTGAGAATATTGCAAGCGTAAATGTAGTCCAAATGTTTCGAAGCAGAGGGATTATCCTATGCCTAACATTTTAGAGATGTCGTTGTGTTACATGTCGTTGTGTTACAAAGCGGTCCTGCCAAGCTTAGGGATCATTATTCTTGCAAAGATTGGGATTTATTTCATGGTCGTGAGCGCAAAACCGAGGATCATTGCAAACCATTTTAAATAATTATGTTCATGTTCAATGAATCCCTCAAGTGACATGACCATTCTGCCAACCTTGTACTTTAGTAAAGGGGCTTTTCTTATCTACACAATATTTTCAAGAAATCAATTTCTTGGCCTTTGGACCTTCGATAGGCTCTATGACCAGTTTCCACAAGCGTCGCTTCAAGTTTCCTACTTAACTCATTCGCACATGATATCACTGTTAAAGCTCCCCCACACAAGCGCGTTTTATCGGTCGCATGCGATAATATCGTTATTGCGATAACTGTTATCAGTACATTTTGTATTAGGAACGTCCTACTTCCATTGCGGCGTTATTATTGCAGCAGTGTGTTACTCCATGGCCATCCTAATACAAAATGTACTGAAAACAGATATCGCAATAACGCATCGACCGTTAAAAACGCGCCGGTGTGGTGTAGCCTTTAGGAGGGAACTAACTCAAGAGGCTGAACCTACTTGGATGTTTTCGCAATATGACCTTACCGGTCGGGTGCTGCGGCGCAGGAGGGTTGATGTGCGAGCGGGAGCGCCGCTCCTTCTCTTTCTGCTCGGCCTCCGATTGGCTAAGAGCCAAGGCCAGCTGCAACTCCTCTTCTTCTTGTAGCTCTTCGGCGGTCTTGCCGCCTGGTGGACGCTTCTGGAGAAGTGATCGAGATTTTATTGCCGAGAGAGAACCTATACATACCGTAAAACGGGATGATTGGAAACTAGAGTATGAATAGAAACGAGATAATTTAAAATTACTGGTAACCTACTAAACAGTGGATAATCAGTTATTTCAGACACCCCGTTTTACTGGGTACCTACGAGTACCTATACGAATTCTTTGTTTTTTAGCATTGGTTTGCGTTTCTATTCATACTCTGGTTTCAATGAAATACAATGAAATGTAGATCTATCTACTGAAGTTCTAAAAGTGACAGGTGATTGTGGTAGTAAAATAAAATGCAAGAGAAATAAAGCCTAAAATCATTTATTACAAAACTTAATAATTACATACATATTATTATAGTTTAGAATGTCTACTGGGCTGAATCATCTGAGTTGGTTCAGATGAAGTTAAAATCTATCAACCTTATAGGAGTCAAAAAAGTGTATGTTAAGTTCAATGAAAGTAGCATGACCAGGTAATCCAGTTTGTACAATTTTCTAGCTAAACTGAGCAATTTTTGTTCAATGATTTTTCATGGCAATAAAATACAATAATTCAGCTGATTATCAGATTTGCTCTAACTTCTAGTTTTTTACCAATTCCACTGGTTTGTCGACCAGAAAAACCAATAAGCTTAGTTATCATTGTAGGGTTAGAATAATGAAGAGAAATATCTTTAGCGTAAAAAATTAAAAAACTTTGTTTGGACTTTTCTGCCATGCTACCTTTCAATGAACCTTTATCTAGGTTATTACATCAGTCGCCTATAAAAACAACTACAAATGTCTCATTGTTCTAAAATGCTAAAGCTAAAACCTAAAACTTTATTTAATAAAGAGAAGACTATTTAAAAAATGGCAAAGTACATAATTATATCCAGGAGAAGTGTACAAACATCACACAAAAAAAGGTAGTAGGTACTTATTTACAGAATACTACAAAAAATATAATTGGACATAATTCAACATAAAAGATGGTTAATTACACTTCTCTTGCTCGTCTAATGAACTTAGGTGTTTCAGGAACAGTAAGTGGAATCTCAGACTTATCTGGAATGAACGGTGACATACTTGGCATTGGTTTGGGATGGTGTACCAACTTAGCTCTGATTTCCACATTGGCCTTTTCCTCCATCTTTCTCTTCTCCTTTTCTCTTTCTTGTCTCAGTCTTTCTTGCTCTTCCTCTTTCTCTTTCAGCTGCTTGTCATACTTTTCTCTCTCCACTGCCCTCTTTGTCGTAGTGAGGTCAAATGGCGTTGGTTTCACTATCTGAATTGGTTTTAGAACCGGTTTAAATGGCTCCTTGTAGAGAACTACTGGTGGGCGCGCTTCAAACTTGACATAGTTTTCTTTGTTCTCAGAGGAAGTTGTTGAAGAGCCTCCTTTGTGGACTCTCTCCGTAACTAGATGCATGGCCTTCCTCACCATGCCAGGTAGGGGTTGAGCTTTGAACTGGCTAGCTTGTTTGCGCTCTTCTTCTATCACACACCGGATCTTTTCATCTTTACGACGCTTCAATTCCTCATCTCTTTTCTCAAAGGAAAATGGCTGAGGCCGGATCGGACCTTGACGAGGTTTCTCAACTGGTTTGGGCTTGGGTTTGATGTCATTGTCTTGATTGATACGTTCCTGTGATGATTTGTATCCTTTGTAATGGAACTTTGGGCTGACGGGCTTGGTGACTTGAACGGGCGGCTTAAATGGCACATGGGGTTTCTCAAGTATGTGTTTAGGCGCAGGCCTTGCCTTGAAGACCAACTGGGGTCCAGGTGAAGGTGGCTTTCTGTTAATTTCGGTCAAGTTAAAAGGTTCAGGGATGGTCATTGGTTTTCTTGGAACTTCAGGGAGATGAGGGCCATCTATGACACTTTTGGGTATTGGGTGGGCTTTGATCTTGTGTTTTCTTATCTCCTTGAGTTCCATTTCCTCTTTTTCTTTCTGTGACATGACGTAAAGTGGTCTGGAGCGTTTCTTGCACAGTAGCATAGGCGACTGAGGTACTGTGAGCCCTGTAGATCCTGTTATTGATTGAGGACGGAAAGCTTGCGGCCGCGTGGAATGGAAACGGCCTGGTGTATCTCTCTGGTAGTGGTAGATAGCCTCTGCCATAGAGACAAACTTAGTGCGAGACAATCCTTGCGGCACAGACGTCGAAGGACTACGGTACCTTTGGTAAACTTCTTCCTTATTGCTTTCAAGCTCCAGCCGCATCAGGTCTTCTCTCATAGCAGCAATATCGTTGAGGGACAGTGACTTCTTCATCCCCGAACCTTCGTTGTCGAAGGAGTAATCCAAGGTTCCACAACCAAAAACTTCGGGAGACACTGGTTCGTCTTTCACGCGCATTTTTCCGCTGGGTGTAAAATAACTTTCACCGCGAAAGTTAGTAATATAATTTTTCGCCATAATCACCACTTTGTACGCTTCTTTTCCAAAAAAAAGCAATGTTTTCGTTGTAAAATTGATTTGAGCGGCCGTTCGTTATTTCAAATCACTGGTGTTGCAATACTTGCAATGCGAAAAGTCAAATCAGCCGCAAGAAAAAGTTCCTACCAACAACAAATATTTTTTTGTTCTGACCACACCTACATTGCGTTTCAAAATCCACCTGTCACATACCGCTATCTGTCTGACATCCTTCAAACCTAACCTATGAAAAATCTTTTTTTTTTTCGTCTCGTACGTACGTCAGTCTGTGGTGTTTATAGCGACGCGTTTTTCACAAAAATTGCAAAAATCCTACAAATTAGAACAATTTACAAAGTAAAACACGTCAAAAACCCTATTCCTACACTCAGGGAAGATGGCGCAAGCTTCATTACCGAACCCCAACACTTTGTTGCCGCTAGAATTGGTGGACAAATGCATCGGGTCCCGGATTCACATCATCATGAAAAATGACAAAGAAATGTTGGGAACACTGCAAGGCTTCGACGATTTCGTCAACATGCTGTTAGACGACGTCACGGAGTATGAATCAACACCTGAAGGCCGGAAAATAACCAAACTCGACCAGATTTTGTTGAATGGTAACAACATAGCTATGTTAGTGCCTGGAGGCGAAATGCCGGGTAGTGAATCTTACGACGCACAATGATTTTGGTGTTTGTTAGTTGTAAATAAATCTTAACTGTAAGCAATCACTTGTATTTTTCTTCATCTTCCTTTGTATTGCCACTAGTCCCAAAAAAAAAATTAATATTTAAGTTCTGGACATACCTGAGGTTGTGTAGGTCCATAATCATTTGAAGTGTCAACAATCTCCAGTTTAGCAGTTGATGTTGGTGGTCGGCTGACTTTATCGTAGCAAGCATCACAGACCCGAACCTACAGGAAGGCAGGTCTGTTAAAATTAGAAGTTTGGATAAGATATGCCTAATAAAAGCTGAAGCAACATGACCTAAAAGGATCAAGAATACTGTCAGTTAACCATTTCTTATCATAATTTCCCTTATTGTAGTAAAAAATAGAAAATAAATTAAATTTACATAAATCTGACTGTTCTCACCTCTTTCTCAATACCAAACTTGGGCAGAGTAGAAGTCTTGGCACTGCACTGCTGGCAGAAGACTTGACCGCAGGCACGGCAGTGGTGACGACGCACCATCAAGGAGAAAGCTACACGGCACCTAAAGGATGATATCAGAATTTTGTCTCTCAAGAAGCAAAATGTCTACAATCAACTACAATAAGGATGAATTTAACTATTCCTAACTTCATTCCAAGGAGAGGTCTGGAAAGGTGAGGCTTGACATTATACAGCCCTCTGCCATTGTAGAGTTATATGTACCCATACCCAAATAGATAAGTAGAAGCCCTAACACTTGCCTCTTACTGGTAAAAAAACATATCTTCAACTTCGGGCACAAAATGAGGTCAGAACATATAATTTCTTTGTACCGTGCAGTACCTATGCTATAAAAATAATGTATTGGCTGGTAATGAAGCTGATAGTCTACATACCTGTGGCACACCTCCCCGTCAGCCCACTCCGGTGCAGTGTCAGCAGAAAACATGGCATCAGACTCCTTCAGTGTTGGGAACTTGTAACACTCGGCTTTCAAAATATTCACAGTGTCCTAGGAGCAAGGAAAAATATTATTTTAGTTTAGACGGTTATCCCTAAAAGCAAATAGGGAATTTAAAGACACATACCATTTTAGATGTTGGAATAGAAAACTAAACACAGTATAATGAATTTTTACTTTGATGGATCTCACTGTAATATTCTGTAAATCTTTGTGATTCATTATTTTGACTGATAAGCCTTATCATTTGTTTTAGGTAGTGATGAAAGACAAAGAAAGCTGCTGTAGTAGCTAGATTTGGGCTAGTGAATGTTACCTACATAAACTATTCAGTCACTGAATTCAAGCTAGGAGCAGTTCCTAACTCACAAGGTCTGATTAATCAAATTAGTTCAAGTAACTGGACTGCATAAAGATATATATCTGTTAATAGGTCATTCACTTCACCGTTGCGGAGACAAACAAAACAATAATGTATTTATCACTATTATCACTCACACAGCTCATTGAGGTCCTAGAAACTAATTATGAATGCTTATCGAAGCTATCGCACTCTTGCAAAGTTGCAACTAGTTAAAAGAGCTATAAAACTCTCTTGAAAATATATTTTATTTTAGCACAGAACCATTAGGTGTACTTGTTCAAATTCTACACAGTTTATCCTGTTGTGAGACCACCTCACCTCAATGAATGAATCATCACTGGACTTTGCAACAACAATCTCAAGTTTATTATTGCATCAGTATTATATTGTGAGTGCCTTTACTGTTCTCCTATAGGTATTTATTAAACTCACTTGTTCCCATGAATTGATGCACTTTTATCACAAAAGAGAAATAGGTTTACTTTATAATTGAATTAGCATTGTATGAGAATCAATACCTTGACAATTCACTAGCTGTCACAGTCAGCTGACTGCCTGGTTACCTTGAAGCCAGACTAGGAGAGGTCACTGAACTGTATTGATCTCTCTGTCTTGTTTGGTTGAATACCTAATTATTGGAAAGCACAATGTCCCTGAGAAAAGGATTAGTAATTAATCTATTTTGTGGTTTATCTATATTTACCTTTGATCTTTGATTTCAGAAAAAAAAACATGTCTATAATGAAAAGTTGGAAACTGCTTGGAAACACTATTTATAAATGTGTTTTTATTTTGATAAATCCCTCCTTCCATATTGCTGCATTTTTACACCTTTTGCTATTAAGGGGCAGGCAGGCACACTGAGATGTATGAGACAAAAAATAATAAGCAGAGCTTTCAGTGGTGCTTGTCTTACTTAGGCATATTTTTTTTTACAATGTATGGTGAATTCTATATATTCTTCTATATTCTATTCTAATTACTATAATAAAATCATGCAAAATTGGCGCAAGAAGACGTCAAAAAGAAATACTTACAGTAAACAGAAATAAACTAGATGTCAAGTTGTAGTAAACAGCCTGCTACACCATTTAGGGAGAACTACTTATCTGACTAGGGTCCACTAGCGTCAACCAGGGTTAGCCAGTTACCTCTGAGCTCACGTAAATGTCAAATTAACTCTGAGTTAGTTGGCTAACTCTGACTGACACAAGTCCGCCAAAGAAGTGGATGCGCTGTGTATTAAGGCGCGGTGCATAGTAAATAGCCCGCGCGCCAGGAAAAATGCACAAAATCGAGTCCTGTATCAAATACACTAAACAAATCGAACATTTTCACATATCAAACCTTAGAATTAGGTGAGACCTATCTAACACAGCCAGTTTTGTGTTGAGATTCGTAATAATTTTGAAGATATTTTTGATGAAAAAAAATAGGCGGTGCACTTTTTTTCAAACAAAATATCTTGCAATCTGTTAAGGATATAAACATGAAACTGGCTGTGTTAAATAGGTTTCAACTAATTCTAGGGTTTGATATGTGAAAATTTTCGATTTTTTTTAGTGTATTTGATACAGGAATCGATTTTGTGCATTTTTCTTTGCGCGCGGGCTAATTCACTATGCCCAGCGCCTTAAAACACTTATTGGGGCCTTCTTTCTGGGTTGGAGTTCCCAAAGAAAGAGACAAGTTGAACTTACCTGAACAGCTCTGTATTTAGGGTTGTTTCTGAAGGCAAAGGCCCAAGCCTGTATCAGCTCCAAGATCTTATTCCGCAGGTTCTCATGCTGTGTAGTCTTCACCAGGTCTCGGAGCATCTCACAGAATGCCTTTGAAGCCACCTCATCATGCATTCCAGATCCTAGATAAGATAACAGAACAGTTTCTGAATTGATTCCAATTTTCATAAGATTCATTTAATAAGAACAAAAATGAGGATCATTCTGACTTCGGAATACTGCACTAAAATAGCTATAACTTCGTCATTTGTTATGCTATTTCGATGATTTATTCACAGAATATTTTGCTTTTTATTGCAGTAAACTTATAAAATCCATTGTTGGCATGTTATGGTATTATGGTTAAATTCTCAATTTTTTTATTGCTGCTCATACTGAACTCATACTGAAAGTTATCCTTCGAAAAAACATTATTTTAAAAAGCAAGGATTGTTGTTGTGTAATTAAAAAGTATCTTACCACAATTTTTCACAATGCTCTCTAGTGTGAGCAATGCGAACATAGCCTGATGCGGATTCTGAGAATACAGCTTCTTTTTGAGGCCAGCGATCGCATACTTTGGTCTGTTAACAACATTAAACACATGAGTTTGATCATCTAGGATTCACACTATAAGTGGCACCTTCCAATGGCAATGGCGCGGTCAAGGTCAAATGACACACCTTACTGTATGAATGCTACAATGAGAGTGAATACGGCAAATAAGAGGTCAACAATGGGAATAATAATAATTAACATTACATCAGTTTTCTCAAAAGGGTAAGCAGAAGCATCAACAGTAACTAAAGTTCAACCTTGTTGAACTGGATAGTAAGTCCCAAATATTATTATTAAGCTTAGTCTCCAACAGCCTACAACTTCCATATAATTCATTATGCAAAAGCATTTGCACATTGTCGCTTATACTTCAACACTGCAATCATGAATTTATTGGTGCAAAAAATGTGCAGCAAGATTTTATAACGTTAAACATTGGTGGAAAAAATGTGCAGCAAGATTCTCTATCGAATAGGTTCAAAATTTTTATAATGTTAAAAATGCGTATTCACAGTGTTGGAGTATTAGCGACAATATGTAAATCTCGGAGAAAGGGTGTCCTCATAATGTACTGTTAGACAAAAACCGTGTAGATATTGACAAGAGGTGTAGGTCAGTACCCAGTAGTTGCAGCTGTATTTTAGATAAACGCAAGAGTCATTTATGAGATGTATAAGTAGGAATGCCATTAATAATTATAGTCCTAATCAGCAGATTGTTACTATGTTTCATAAACAGTGACTGATTCCTCTGTAAGGGAATCAGTCACTGTTTATTAAATTGAATTTTGTTATTGTTGCATGTACTTTACTGTCTAAGCCAGTGGTTCTCCATCTTTTTTGGTGACGGAACCCTTTTGGAAAGCGAAATACTTGATGGAACCCTACAATAAAACAAGTTTTTACCCGACTGACCCTGAGGGAGGGTTATGTTTTTCGAGTGTATGTATGTAAGGGTGTATGACTAAGTTCGGCTGCTCCTCGTGAATCGTGATACGCCGCGTCAGAACGGACTACCAGAGAGTATTTTGAATATGTTTTCTAAATTCTTGCAGAACCCCTACAGGGGTATCACGGAACCCTTCCGCGGAACACACTTTGAGTAAGGCCTTATGTTATGTCGCATAATAGCTATATTTTCTTGGAAATTAGGGTTTACAAGTATCAATAATAATATTATCCCATGTTTTGTACTTGCAAGTTTCATTACTCCATTTCCTTATACCTATGTAAGACAAAATGTGCTCAATTTTTTAGCATATTTGTTTGCATTCAAAATGGATCGATTCTGAAACCACTACCTTAGTGTTTTGTTGCCATACACATCACATCCACCCATCTTATTAGAAAGTTAAATTCTTGCCAGAGGTTAAGTACTACTTACGTGCAGTCATTCTGCCTTATCAAGTCGCAAATTTGCAGGATGGTCGGCCAATCGGGGTCCAGGCGTAGATTACTGGTTGCTTTATCTAGAACAATAATTTCATCATGAGAGTTCGATGTGATTTGATGAGTGATGAAGGCGACTGCTCATAGAGGAATCGCATACGTTTAAGGGAAATATGCGATACTGGAAAGTTCTGCGTAGAAGAAGAACAGAGTAAAAGCGTATGATCCCGATGCAAATCAGGTAAAAGTGTCTACGATTGCTAATGAAGCCATGTAGACTTTACTCCGATGATAGCAACAATGCAAAACAACGGGAGGGCGAAGTGAGTAGGTGAGTACTTAGTAGACATACAAACTTACCTAGTAACTTATCGAAATTGTTAGCACGAAACATCTTTATTTATTTTATTAGGAAACTTTTGTTTTAGAAAATCTTGATTGATTTGACGGTCGGAAAAATGACAGCCCACTTTTGCAGTTTGTTTTGTCAAGTTGCCAGCACTGAACGTCAATTTGTTGATGACGTAGAGATGTGCTAATGCTGTAGGTACCGTCGATTGTCGATTATGATATGTGTTCTGTGATTAGGATTCTCTTGACTCGTGGAATCGAGTTATCATGCATAGACAATCGATTCAAAGGACCCTCTATACTTATCTGTGGTAGGAGACTTGGTTGGCGGTTTCATAAGAGCGGCAAAGTTCAAAAACTTTTTCTATTCTTTTTACCCGACTGCCCTTAAAGGAGGGTTAAATATTTACAAGGTAGAAGCTAGAAGGTAAGTTTTAGCATTGCAATCAGTTTAGTTGGAAAGATAAAGCGAACGGAAAAGATAAGATTATTAGTGCATCAGTCTGTTTACTTTAGTGTTCAAATTCTTGCCGATAGCATCGGTAGTTTTAATATTATTGTCAAATAGTAAAATGTCTATAACGAATAATGAAATAATAACAGTGAAAGAACAATTTGAAGCAATCATGAACCGTTTAATAAAACTTGATGCCGACATAAACATTTGTGCAACGAAGTTGAGTGCAGTGAAATTATTTGTGTCAGCTCTAGACTTACAATTAAAGACTTTGAAATCAATGTACCATGACGTGATGGAGTTACGAAGTTTAGCCAAAAAGCTGAAGACTGCTCA
The DNA here is from genome assembly GCA_949319315.1 of Zelleria hepariella. NCBI lineage: Eukaryota > Metazoa > Arthropoda > Insecta > Lepidoptera > Yponomeutidae > Zelleria > Zelleria hepariella. Next base: position 18,658,059 of record OX439378.1, read on the forward strand.
TCCTACCTAATGCAGATTGAAGGACGAAAATGAGCAAATTTAAGAAGAACTGAAAACGAATCAATGCATGTAATAATCAATCACTACTGTAAGGCAATTGCAAATAGCTGACACCATTATTACGATAGTAATCGTGAAGCTGCCTAGCTGAACAAAGGGGAGTATTAATCTGGATCGTGCTTTCAAATTTTGAAAAGTCTACTTCGTATCCATGAAGTTCTTGCTTATACGTGACTAGGTTCACAAACCGATGCCCCCATAAGATCTCCTTGTTCGTATAGCTGGACCTCAGCTGAACTGGCTGGCCGGTGGACTCGATTGTTCCTTCCAGAACCACCAGAATTTCCAGCTTAGACCTCAAGAGATCATCAGCAGACATGAAATACAAGGGGCTATGCTCATCGATCTTGTGAACGACGGATAAAGGCAGCATGAAGCCTATATCGTCGCACGCGTCGACTAAAAGATCCAATTTCACTTGTTCGTTTTTCAAAACGTCGCCAGCCCTTGTCCGATAGCGAATGAGGTAAGCCTGGACGTTCACGGCGATGATTCTAGACTTCCGAATATTGCCAACTCGGAAGAGCAAGCAAAGAGTCCTGTCACGCTGGTTGATCAAGGCGTTTTTGGAGAACAACAAAGTTTGAGCGCGGCTCTTCGGTCGCGTCAACTTAGCGAAGACGATTCCGATTATAAACGATTGCAGGATGGTTCCGAAGATTCCTTCCAGGCACATCGTGAGGATAGCGGCAGGGCATTCCATGGTTAAGGACCTCGTGCCGTAGCCTATAGTCGTATGTATCTCAATGCTGAAGAGGAAGGTTGATGTGAAGCCGTAGATTTCTCTTACACAGGGCGTCCAATCTGTTTGGTTGATTGCCTCGGGCAGATGGTCAACCTCGAAGTCTCCATGCAGATACATGATCATCCACCAAATGCCAGCAAAGATGAGCCAAGTCAGCATGTAGGTCAGGAAGCAGTAGACCAGCGTCCAACGCCATCGCGCTCCGACGAAAGCGGCTACGATGTCGGGTATCACGCGATACTTCTGTTGCTTTGACTTCTCTATGTTCAGAACACCGGATTTTAACACGATTCGAGTGTTTTTCTTCCTGTTCGACGAGTTGTGGTGGCGATATCTGAAAAGTAATGCCCAAATGTTATGTCGGGTTAGCTATTCGTTTCCGTAAAGGAAAAGTGAAGGTTTAATTTGTTTACTTTATATGTATTAGATGTATTGGTATATAATGTAGATTAAATATAAAACCAACCTTTGCAGCGGTTTGTATGTAATGTAGGCAGCAAAATCTTGACTGTTGTTCGTGGAAGTGTCCGTCGTCAAACTGTTTTTAAAAGTTTCCATTTTCGCTACCGTAGGTAAGATAATTTACCACAGTGCTTATTCTGTAAAAAAAATAACCGCACAGTTGCTAATCCTCAAAACTGGTTTATTTGCGGGAATATAAAAATAAAAATATATTTTTCAACAAATAATACGTATTATTTGCCGAAACAAAGATAGTTTATGTCGATAAGAGCCATTTTCCCAAAAATAAACTGGTTTTGAGGACTAGGTAAGATCTGTGCGGATTTTTTTTACAGAATAAGCTCACTGATTCCCACGTCCTAGAGAGTCGATCTTTCACTCACTGCCTTTAATTAGTAGAAATTATAATACATCCTACAGGGTAATGTTTAAGTTGAGTATCAGTTTATTTGTCTTTAACAGATAAAAGTGACGCTTTTTCGAGATTGCATAGTGTTTATGATAAAATAAATATTTATAGCAATGCATGCACGTTCATGTTAGTCATATTTTATAGCCCCACGTCAAGGAAGTAAGAAGTCTTAGGCCCGGTTTCTGAGTTGAGAATTTTGCTAAGCAAATGGGTAAGTATCGTCCTGTCTCTGCAGATTTCTCACAAAAGAGCGTGACAGAGCGATACGTAAGTATGTGCTTAGTAAAATTCTCAACTCAGAAACCGGGCCTTAGTGACGCGTTTCGCCGCAAGGTGGAAACAAATAAAAACAATAAGAAAAAAGCTAATCAGACAGAAGTATAAAAAATATATATATTTATTTAATCAATCTACAATTTTATTGTTACCTCTTTGGACCCATTAAATTCCACCATGTAATTTTTTCAAATATAGTTACGCTATTCGCCGCTAGATGGCAGTAACAAAGCGTAAAGGAGTGCGTGGTAGAGTCTATCGAGGGCGGACGAAGCAATGCTCGCACTCTTTGGCCTCTTTTAATCCCCGTCATAAAAAGAGGGGTGTTATAACTTTGACCGCTATTTTTGTCTGTCTGTGTGTCCGTCTGGGTTTTTTAATTATTTGAAAGCCAGTTTTCTAGCGAGTGTTCTTAGATATGATTTTATCAAAAGCGGTTCAGCCATTTTCGAGATAGGCTAGAGTGGGGGTATTTAAATGTTTAATTTAGTAGTTATTATTAATTCAATATTTCTCGGTTATTGCATACCGCAAATAAATATGTCAAAGGGGGTTACCCTTGATGCCATTGCGTTCATATTGAAAAAGTTTTAAAAATAATTTCTCGTTTACATCGCATATTGATCCTTTGATTTTATATACTTCGTAATGTTTATTCCAAGGTAATACTATTTTGTACAATACCAATATAAGATGAGTCTTAATTCGTCAAATATTGAATATTGTAAATACAGCCATATTAAAAAAATGCGTCAAGGGTAGAGGGGCAGCGCTTGCATTAGAATTGTAACTTGTAACTAGTTTACAAGAGCTGAAGCTGCTAAATAATTGTGAAAAAGCTCTAACCCAAGCATAGGTTCGTAGAAACTGTAACTCGACTCCAGTTTTTGAGGATTAGGCATTAGTTTTTTTTAAACTTAGTAAATGGCGAGTCCGCGATGTCCGGGGGTACCTAATTCATATACTAGGTAGGACAGGGCAGATTTTGATATCGTCTGATATAATCTAGATAAATTGTAACAGTCTTGTATCCATTGAAAATGTTAAACAAGCTCTTATAGTTTATTAAACGAATGAAAAATCACCTCTTATTATTTTTTGCCATTACATTTTCCAATGAAAACAAAAAAATCCTTGATCTTACCAACATTTGCCGATAATTTACGGCAACAATTATGGACTATTGAAGTATTTATTGTAGGTAAACATAACTAGAGGCCAGTCAATAAAGTTATTTGTGACAGAACCTATCGATGGACAAGACATTCGTCTCAACCTAGCAAATGTAGAGATTCCATTATCCTCCTATCCCAGAATGGTAGGCAGTTCTCTACTTTATATCTACTTTCTGACCTACATTATGACTTGGCCTTTCAATGATTCGGTCGATATTCGTTTGCACTTTTATTTTGTCCATATCAAACTTTAACAGCCCTACACACCTCTGTCTGTCCGAGCGAGAGATACCATTGTATCGCGCGTTATTGAGCTCTATACGGCGTTTTTTGAACGAGCGAGCGAAGCGAGAGACGTTCTCCGAGTCTACTTGAACAATCCGGCGTTTGTATGTATGTTTGTATGTATGAATGTTTGTTCGATGATAACTTGAGTAAATCATGAAATTTGGTAGGCAGATAAATGAGTCAAAGAGAATTTTTAAGTTCGAATATGAGCCAAATCGGTCGAGGTGTTGCTGAGATATGGGGTCGCGAGTTCGTAGTTCAGGGTGACCCGCTAGTTAATAAGTCTGCGTATACGGCCCTTCATGCTAGACCTCCAGGGGAAGGCTATGTCCGGCACAAGATCAATTTGGGCTTAGTAAATGATGCTGATGATCTGCCCCTCTACCCTTGACGCATTTTTCCAATACGGCCGCAAATGGCCGCAATATGGTGCAATTTACAAAATTTAATATTTTACAAATTAAGAGGCATTTCGTGTTTTTATTGAATAAAACAGCCTTACCTTTGAATAAACGTTACAAAGTATTTAAAATCAAAGCATTACTATGCAAATTCAAAGAGAAATTAATTTTTAAACTTTTTCAATTTGATCGTAATCTCGTAAAGGGTAACCCCCGTAAAGTTCTTACTTTTAGAACCGTGTTTCTCATAAATAACTGAACCAATCTAAACACGACTTGATGTCCAGTAGCTAGCAACCGTCCACTGCTTCCAATAAGGACACAGAAGTCCAACGGAAAGCGCAGCGGCCGTGGCAGTCGAATGAACAACGCAGGGAGAGCATTCCAACGAACAGACCCCTTATGACCCTTAACCTCTAGGCATTAAAGGCTATTTTCCCTGATGAGTTAGCCCAGTGGGACGGTAATTCGATAATCGGTGTGCTCTTGAACGCTCCGCACCTGACAGTCGATCTGTCACGCTGACTGTCCACTGACGCTTCCTTCCAAGAGCCGTGAATTCCGCCTTCCGATCCATTAACACCTTATTTTGAAGGCTGTTAAGGTCGCATATTGCCGTGGTGCGGTAGCGGATTTTCTTATGATCCGGTAGAAAAGATTGGTATTGAATTTGTGGAGGTGAAAAGGCGTCATCATTTATCTTATCAGTAATGGATAACTGTTAGCGAAAAAACTCTTTATTGTACACAAACATCATTTATATCGGTTTTCTTAAAATTTACCTCCATATACGATTGGCGGTCTTATCCCTAAGAGCAATCTCTTCCAGACAAACTTTGGATGTACACACGACAGCACGTCGAGTGTACACTTTTGTTGTAAAGTCACCCGTAACGTAACTGAGTAGAGTGCCAGCGTGGAAGGGTCGACGTGCTGTCGTGTGTACAGGACATAATCATGTAGGTGGTCTAGTATACACCGTAGCACTTACAGACCGGAGGGGCACTAGCACCCCTCTGGATCTTAGAGCATCTGTAGAGTATATTAAAAAAGTTGATACCAACTGCAGTGATTATTTTAACTAACTAATGGGAACCATAATTCAACGCATGATTTGTTTGTTATTGCAATAACTCGGGGCTATTTTATGTTTACCGTAACTAGCTTAGCATGACTCTACATTTCTACTAACAGCTAAGGATGGAAAGGTCTTAATCAATTGGCCGAATACACCTCAAATTAAATCTGCCCACAGTGTTCTTTAGCGCGACTAACTAAACTAGTCTCAAAAATGCTGAGTAATACTTTACAAGTGACAAATGGTTACAATACATACCACGCCTCTAGCTTGAGAAATCTAACGTACTGTAATTATTACGTAATAAATAAAGTCTAGAGAGATACTATCTTATTGAATATGAGTAGGAACATATTTTAGTAATGTACGCACAATGTACCGATGTGTTTCTCGGAACTTATTATCGAAACGGTGATGACATTGAAACCATTGATATCGAACCTAGCTAAGTTGAGGTAAGGTGTTACTACTGAAATCATTCGTTGATCTTTATATTCAGAGTTAGCCGATGTAATACAGGCTTATAGAATGGGTATTTTTTGTCACACTCAAACTGCTCTAGCTGCCTCAAATCGTATGGCTCGGCTGCCACTTCAGTTTTTGGTCATGAAGGTACACTGCGATAAACGGTAGACTGAAATAAACCCAAAAATATAAAACTTAGTCCTACATTTACAAGTTTTTCTGTAACCTAAATAAACCAAAACAAAAATCAAATCAAATCCTAGAGTTCGAGCAGTTTTCTCGCTTTTCCTACCCCCATAAATACACAAGCTCGCATCATCTTGATAATACACTTTGTTGGAAACGACGAAAATAGCAAACCAAGCCGGACACATCAAATCTTATCTAGGCAAGCAAATATGAACAGTTATTTCCGAGCATGAGGCTAGTTAACAAATAATCGCGGTGTACAATTGGTGGTAGGTACCAGGCATGCGCAAGAGTGGAACACGCGACCGTCGCCGTCAGTCCAAGCGATCCTGGCGTTCGTCGCACACGCAGGAAAAACGGCGTCCCGGATTAACGCACAATCCCGCCATTTTGACATAGGACGCGCGATATTTGTTCGAAAAAAGAACGTTGAGTTTTTCAAAATGGCTGCGTGAATTTGAATTGGTTCTGAAACGGTTCTAACTGCGCAAGATGTACTCCTCAGCTGATCTTGGTTTAGGTAAGTCCAAACGTACAGATTGTTTTAATACTAGAAAGGATATTTTTAGGACTTCCCTGTAAAACATAACGCCACTTTAAAAAAAAGGGATAAAAAGTGAGTCCATAGAACACGTAAGATCATGTGATTGTACTTACAAAAGGTATTCATATTCATAAGTATTTGTACGGACTACTTACTTACGTTAAAGGCCCCTTCACGTCCCTTACCTATTTGGTTGACGTACCTTCATAATATGTATTCGCACTTCCTAAAATAATAAGAGCTGTTATTGTATAGGACGTTGTAAGCAATTAATACAGCAAAATCATGATCATGGCAGGCTTAACGCATAGGTACCCAGCAAACATTGTCCCATCTGTACCATATTTGCATTGTAAATGTTTGACCCGACTGTCTGTTTTGAGTACAACCATTATGACTGAAGGAAGAAGTTTTATGAACATGTGAATATTGTAAAAAAAGTAACGTGATGTGAATAAATTGTAAATGTGTCAGTTTAAAGAACAATGCACTGAGTCTGTTGTGAAAGCTCTACAATATGGTTTACGAGTACATATGAAAACTATGTAGGTACCTATGTGGAGATGACGACCGTTGTAGCTTGTAGGCCCAGTATTGAGCTAGTCAGTGTCAAACTTTGTTTCCCTAGGCGTCTGAGGGGCTTCCACACCTCATCATCATCAGCCCAACTCTGCTCACTGCTGGGTATAATCCTTTTACCCCTCGCGCCACCACTCGCGGTCCCTCACCATCCGCATGCATGGACCCTCTGCCGCCACAACGATGTCGTCCGACTATCGAGCCTCAGGTTTTCCCATCGAATGCCGTCCAACTCTTGGCCGCCACACTGTCAATGCCCTTGTCCACCCGCCATCTTCCCGCCTCGCCAGGCGTCCTGCCCATTTCCACTTGAGACCCGCGATTCGATCACCAACATGGTCAACCTTCGTTAGAGCTATCTAGTTTTTATTCTGAACAAATATCTGTACAATTCTCGTTTGTTTGTTACTGAAGCCAATTAATTTTCTTGGCGCGGCGCGGTGCGTCCAAACTTGCAATCTATGGGATAGCTTGCACGAAACCACTATCTATCCGCTCTCAGCTCTCACTGTATCTGTAGATTGTCTGGAAGAGATCGCTTTTTGCGATATCACCGTCATCTGTACTTTTAGGTTAAGAAAATTCTTGTAAATAATTTATTCTGGTGTACATTAAAGTGTTCTCTATATATCTATCTATCGTACGCTATCGAGCACGATGTACATACAGTGATTCTTCTAAGAAGTATATGAGATTTCTGTAGATAAGATAAGATATTCGTTTATTGAATTGCCATAACACAGTTACAGAGTGAGCAGTGGACATTGTGTAAAGATAATTATGCAACAACAATTAACATCAACATATAAATAGATTAAAAACTATGTGGTCGTTATGTGTCATGGCAATAAAAAGGGCTCTGAACTCAGCGTGTGCTATAGGTATTGCATAGCAAAGACCTATTAGCGCTGATTTTCAGTCCGAGCCTAAAGTGACATGACGAGCTCCAAACGAAACATGATAAAATCAATAAATAAATAAATGCACTTTTAAAACTAAAAACACTCAAGATGCAGATAGTATTGCACAATATTACAATGCTTAAAAATAAAATATGGACATTAGCCGTAGATAATTTTAACTTAGATTTTTAAAACAAAACAAGAAAGACCCAATAAATAATTTTAGTCGATAAATAAAAAAAAAGATTATTTTATAGTTGAAAAATCACAAAGAAAAATAGAAGGCAGGATTAGATAAGCGCGCTTTTCTGTAATGACAAAAGATATTTCTTTAGATGCTGCTTAAAAGTGTGGAGTGATTTTATTTTTCGAAGGGGTGGTGGTATATTGTTCCAACACTTTGAAGCCGCATATCTAAAACTGCCCCTAAAAGCTGCTGTTTTAGCACGAGGGCAGGAGGTGTTGTCAATTCTAAAGCTACGTTGGTTTCTATTTGAATTAGTCCATTTGATTTTATTGAAAAGATACTTAGGATGTCCAGTTTTAAAGACACCGAACAATAAACATGCAAGGTGATACTCACGTCTTCCAGTCATGTTCAGGATGCCTGCGTCGTTAAGGTATGGGGTAATATGGGATCGAGGGGGAATACTAAAACAAAAACGCGCGCAAGCATTCTGAACCCGCTGAATGAGTCGTAAAGTTTTTTGATACAGACATGGACCGTAAACGGAGATGCAATAATTCAGTTTACTTAGGATAAGCGTTTCACAGAGCCTTATGCGAAGACTCTCACTGACAAAGTCACGTAGACGATACATCACACTCAGTCGATAAAAACAGTTCCGCACAAGGTCCGCAACATGGCTCTCGAATCGCAGCTCCTCGTCCATTATTATACCAAGATTTCTGGCTTCCCGTACTCTTTCAACAGGCTCACCACTAATGCATACCGAGGGGTTAGATTTGGTTATGCAGTTGATTTGATGCTTACTGCCCAGTATCATGTACTTTGACTTTGATGGGTTCAGTGACAAACAGTTTTCATCAGACCAGGCAGCAACTTGATCCAAATCCTGATTCAGCTTTGCCACTGCACCAGTAGCCTCAGAAGGAGCGCAATGGATATATATCTGAAGATCATCAGCATAGAGGTGGTATTTGCAGTTACTGATGTTACGTACCATATCGGCACCATAAAGGATGTAGAGGAGGGGACCAAGGATTGATCCTTGTGGGACACCTCGTTGTGTCTGAGAAAGAGAAGATACCTTAGGTAGACCATCAGGACCATGGACGACCACCTGTTGCTGCCTACCGCACAGATAACTTTCAAACCACTTAACAGTATCAACGTCAAAGCCGTAGTAAGCGAGTTTTGAGAGCATCAGGTCGATATTGATACTGTCAAATGCCCTGGAAAAATCAAGCAATGCAAGTATGGTACCGTGCCCTTTTTCGCGGGCGGCCAGGATATTGTCGACCACATCGAGAAGAGCGGTATTCGTGCTAAGTCCCTTTCTAAACCCTGATTGTACTTCTGGGAGGATACCATTTCTTTCAAGATAAGAGGCTGTTTGGACGTATACTACTTTTTCTAATACTTTAGAAAGAAATGGCAAAATGCTGATGGGTCGCAGGTCTTTTATATTTGTTGGGTTGTTGTTTTTCGGGATTGGCTTTACGAGAGACTTCTTCCATGCTTCAGGAAACTTCTGAGAAGTAATTGAGTCATTGACAATACGTGTAATTATTGTCAAAGTGGTAGGCAACGTCAAAAGTATCATATCTAGTGTGAGACGGTCGGCACCTTGTGCGTTCGATTTAATGTGTAGAATAATGTGTGCTACAAAATTTTCGTCTACTGTATGCAGCTTAAAAGTGGATGGGCCGAATCTCTGAAACTCAAAGAAAGTCAAGGCAGATATAGGAACATCCGGTTTACCTGGAATTGTCAGAAAGTGTGTGTTGATTTTATTTGGATCATTGAGGTGATCTGGAATTTGACCAGTTTTTTTAAAGTTAACACCTACTGTTTCTTTAAGATTTTTCCATAGAGTTTTAGCGTTGTTTAGGTTACTATTGATGTGAGTATCAAAATAAGCTTTTTTCTCATGAAATAGAGCCGAGTTCACCAAATGCTTAAGTTCTTTATATGCAGTCCTAGCTGCATCTGATTTGATTGTAGCATCTGATTGTAGCAATAAGTAGACGAGAACTCAGTGGTAACACTGACCTTAAATGTCAATAGTTAAGGTAGAGCCACTATAGCAACAATTTTAATGTAGAGCCTTGGAAATTATACCTACGTCTATTTGATTAGGTTTTGTGATGATAATAAATTAATGACATCTGTTTTAGTTCCAATAAAAATGATGATGATGATAATAAATTAATGACATCTGTTTTAATTCCAATAAAAATAAGTATGTACCCACTTAGGTAAATGACAATCATCATTATTACAAAATATCCCTTAAAATAAAGTCATAGATAGATGTATAAGTATAAAGTTCTTTAATGATCATAAACATAAGTTACATGGCATCACTATTTTAAAAAATGCAGGTAGTTAGGTAAATACAATAGAGTAACAGCAGAGAAATGGTTCAGACTACCCTCCGCGCTAGTTGAAACTGTGTTGCGGCAGGGCAGCATTCGCCGATCTCTGCGTGACAAGTTCGATCTTACTTAATTATGCATAGATGAAATTATCGTTTGCGTTTATCGTGAACATACACGATAGATTCAGGGATAAAGGCCTTCTCTCACCACGCGTGCTCAATGCGGAGTGGCGATTGTCTCCTATGCTCAGGTTTCCTCACGACGTTTTCCTTCACAGTTAGCGAGTGGTACTCCTACTATAAATTCTCAAATGTACAAAAAATCATAACAAAGAAGTATCTGGATTATCACAACAATTTTCCATTCCGGCCCTCCTTTTTGTTGTTGTTCGACTGAATTGCGCCAGATAGTTCATTATTATACAGGGTGTTACAGGAAGGTCCTATGACACTGAAGGGGGAAGTTTTTCTTATCAATACTTGACAAGCAAAAAAACTATGGGAAATGTTGAAAAAAATGTCAGCCGCTCCATACTAAAATTCGATACCTACCTGCGTACAGCAAATTTATGGAGCAACAGACATTTTTTTCGAGATTTCGCACTTGGCTCCATAGCTCTGCTCCAGCTTGCATTGATGATATATGCGGCCCCTTTCAGTGTCACAGGACCTTTCTGAAATACCCTGTATTTATTTAAGAGTATTTTCGGCGTCTCCGTACCTACACTCCGATCATATGCTCCGATGTGTCCGTTGTATAGTCAGTATCAGGCTACGATACCCCGTTTTGGTCGATTGGCACTCTTATGCCGCGCGCGGTAGGAGCTACCATAGGATATCCTATACTGTGGCTGACCGTACGAGAGGGGACTGTCACCATGGTGTTGACCTCTTGTATCATCATAATTCATAAGTTACGTGTGTAGCTCCGTAATCTTGAATCTGCAAGAGAGGTGAAGTGTCAGTCGTCTACTTGACAAGCGTTACATCTAATTCTGCGTCCGAATTGAGTCACTATTAATTAATTTAGAGTACCTACCTAATTTGGCCCAAGCGCACGGCATAATAAGTACATGACTGCTTAAAGGTGACGGTAACTATTTGGGGACCTAGATCCCAGATCCTGGAACCTACGAAAAAAACTGCGCAAGTCAAAAACGACCAAGTTCTTTTGGTGTGGTGACACGTTTCATTCAAGATCTAACTAAGTCCTTGGTCCCAAAAACATTTAAGACCGGGATTGAGACCATTAAGAATTCCCTGTACAAGCGTGGGAACTCGGCGATGGCCAAGCGCGTGAAACACTGTTCTCTATAGCTGTTTCACCCAGAGCGAGACGGGGCGCTGGAAAAGTGAGAAGCAATGCGGCTGTATGAGTCTACGTGAGTTCGTGTCCTTTCGCGAGTATGTAGTTGTAGTTGTAATGTAATAGATCTATTTCCCAAAATTTTTCGTAGTTCAGCTCCCATTTCTACATTTTATTAGTTAGTTCAAAAAAAAATTTTTTTGACAAGTACAGTACATTATTGATGTTCCCAATGTAGTTAGACTCCAATAGACAGTGTAATAATGTAAGTAAATAACAGCTGAAAGTAACCCCTTTTTCGGCGCGAAAAACGCATCGCTCTAATTTCTTTAAGGAAATTATTTTTTTATAAAAACTATTTGCAAACCTCCGTATTGGTCATCTACTGATATAAACCAAGTTTCAGCTAAATCCAGCCTGTAGTTTAGAAATTAAACCTGAACTACGTTTGTATCGGAAAATAGTGCTCTAGCGCCCTCTTAAAGTCCGTTTTTGTTTTTTTTAGGGTTCCGTACCTCAAAAGAAAAAAAACAAAACCACTATAGGATCACTTCGCTGTCCGTCTGTCAGTCAAAACTCTTTTTCTCAGGAACGCTAGTCAGACCATCAAGATCAATAAAACCCCCTTTCAAAAGAAAACTAAAAACGCATCAGCTGATTAGCCACTCGCCAATCGCCATTGTACTCTTCAATGGTTGCAGTTAACTGACCTGATAATAGAGGCATTTAGCTCTAATCAAATCAGTGCTGCGCAACAGTTGGCCATTGCTCAGTCGGGGCTAGCGTTGCCATAATATGCTACTGACCTGTCCTGAGTCCTGACTGCCATCAACTTCGGTCCTTCATTGAGAGAAAAAAATACCGGCCAAGTGCGAGTCGGACTCACGCACTGAGGGTTCCGTACAATTTTAAACAATCTGGCTATACAGACCCTCGGTGCATGAGTCCGACTCGCGCTTGATCGTTTTTTAATTACCAATCCGCATTGAGCACGCGTGGTGATTAAGCGCGAACTCTCTCTCTGAGAGAAGGCCTTTACCCACCTAGCGGGACATGTACAATTGTACAGGGTACATCTTAATACTATAGCTGAAAATCATCTTTTGAAAACGTTTGAATTTTAAAAAACGAAATCGTATAATATTTAGGGGTAGCAAAACGACTTCTTCGTTTACTCCGTTTGTAGCTACGACAGCTAGTCTGATTGGAAATGCCACTGGACGCTATATGAATGATCTGTCCTACATGGAAGTAAAGGCCTATATTTTTTTCCAGCACACAATTCTGTGCGAACGGAGATCAATTCGAGTGCTTTGTTTTCGCTCTACATGTTTACAATGATATGGATTATAATGACTTTTGTTTTAAAATCACTATTTCCTGTGCGTTCATTCATTCCTAAGTACCTACACCTACCGACTGTTGCAACTCTGTGAACGTCACATTAAAATATGAATTATTTAGTATTTGAAGTAGATTATATTCTGTTCATTGTTTTGGTAGAGACGCCACTGGGTTAGCAACATAAAAAATATAATGTTCGGATACCCGGTTCGATGGTGCGGTGTCATGTAACGCAGACTAGATTAACTTATATTATGATCTTTCAACCGTATAGTTTTATATTATTTTTATTTACCTAACGCATAAAGGTGCGTAATGTAAGTACCTACAAACCAATACTGCCAATACGAGTATCTACTCATAATGATCACAAACTTCATCGATCACACAGCGAATGTCAAACGAGATAATGTTCCCAGAGTATCGAATACTCGCATACTAATGTCGCATTTCGAAGTGAGAGGTTACGTTCCATTCTGAACTCCGAGAATAAAACAGCAATAGGTACAACATAGGTACATAGGTAGATTAGGAAAGGGTGTACGTGAAATCAGTCTACTACGCAGAGTTCGGGTGGGATTTTGGCCGCTACAGAAATTTTTCCAATACGCTAAATAAAAACTTTCAATTATGGATCGAAATCCACATTGCCAACAATACTCAAATTATGAAGCCTCATAGGAAGGATATACTTTCAATGCATTAATCAGAAGTATAATTTATAGTCTTCGAGATAGTAGTATGTATAATATTATGCTGTACAAAACCTTAAAATGCTTTTGTAGCGTTTAAGTTTCCCTATTTCAACAATCCATTGACAAATCAATTTCGCTACCACACAGGAACTGCTGGCTTATCATTACTGGCCATATCGAGGTTATAACTCGTTATACCTAGGCACCTATGTCTGCCCTGCTCTATGTAGATCAAAAAAGGAAAAAGAAAGTATTGTACTTATCTTAAGTATTGATCAACTTTAATTTTTTCCGTATTTAATTACGTTAACCCAACTAGATGGCACTTCTGCTAGACATGCAGTGTCATTTCCGAACGTTCTCTAAAAGAACTAGTGAATAGGGCCACAAACACAAGCGGTATCTACCTCATTCATTATTAATTACTGGCATGGACCAGTGGCAATTGAATCCGGCCTTCGTGATCTGATACAAGGTGTTACAAAAGGTCCTAAACTCCTAACTCTTTTTAAAGGGTAATAGCACCCGGTGATAGGGATCACATCCTAATTTTTTTTTGCTCTGTGACTTTCCGTTGATTTTTTATTAAGAAAATGTAAGCGCTATAACGGGAGAGAAGTAGGTATTTTTGAATTAGGGTTGTCATTGAGTTTCAGTGTTTTATCAACTTAAAACTATGCAAATGCACTTGCGCACACAAGCATGTATTTGAATTTGAACTAAATCCAAAAACAAAGAACTTTTTATTTTTTTTATTTTGAATTTATAAAATAAAAATTGTTTTATTTAACTTTTTTTACAGAAATGACACCCTGTTGACCAGTAGGTTACACACTGCATAAAGAGTTAGGACCTTACGTAACACGTTGTTTACAAGTGAGATACAGGCCAATGCGTGATTAAAGTTTCTAAAATCAGCCTTATTATGGAAGGCGTAAAGTCCTTATTTTACAATCGAGGATGTGGGGTCACAGGAAGAATAGCACAGTTTTGTTAGAATGGAATGCACTAGGAAATGATGGGAAAACAGTAGAAATCCAATCTATGTACTAACGATATTTTTAATTATTGGCTGACGTTGTAAATTCGAACTTATCTCCATACTTACATACCTATAGCAGTTTTCATGACTGAAAAGAATGAACCAAGTTGGAATTGCTTCTTTGCAACATTTTTCTTACTGAAATGTAAGAATTCATATCCGTCAGAAAGTCGCAACTGTGTACTTATTCTGTAAAAAAACTCGCACAGTTGCTAGTCTTCAAAACCAAAAATGGCGATAGCCGATAATGAGATAAAACTTTTATCGTGACATTGTGCTCCCCTAGCAGGAACTGCAACCGTCAGATTTTAAAAACGTTTCCTCGCCAACTAAACAATAAAGCGCAGATAAGAATCTGGGGAGGATATTCGCGACATAAAGACATCCTGCGCGAGACAGGGCGCTAACAGGGTAAACTATGGAGATCGAGCACATCCTAATGAGGGCAAGGACGTAACACGAATGTATGGAAGAATCACTCGACAGTGTTGGAATTTACTTGTAGTCTAACAATGACCTTCGCACTGCACTTCCCTCTCCAGACTACCTCTTTTTATTATAGTGGCCCTTTTACCGACAGCCTAGGTCATGAAAAGGGCACACCAGAGATGGGTAACGACCCGGGTTATAACCCAATCGGTGGGTTATAACCCACTTGGTACCTATTATCGCCCGGTTAAAACCCATTTTGGTGGGCGATAACTAAAGTCTGTTTGGACTGTTCTACTCGCCCAGTTCTACTGATAAAACTATTTGGTTTTCTTTTCCGTTTAGTTCTCTATTAATAGAACTGATACTGTGAAGGTATTCCGGGAAGTTCTACGATATTTAAAAAATAAAACAACAACAATAAAATATCCACACTGTCTCAATTGCAAACAAAAGTATGCCAATGAGTCCTAATCAACATTCTATTTGAAAAGTATCTCTTGGTAATTTTGCGTCAAACTTATATTTACGAAGTTATTTGAGGTTACGTGCTTTTTTGTATAGGTGCGAAAACATTTTATGACATTACTCTTATTCTTCACTTAGCTTCACTTTCTGGTTTTGAAAAACGGATTAGGTATATTATTTACCACATTTCATCTAAATATACTACATGCCGCAAATTACCGCATTAAAAAATAATTAAATATTTTATGTTTTATTGTGGTTTTTACCTTAAAAACTGTTATTTTTTTACTTTACTTGACAAATTTTTCACCAAAAGTTGTTCAATAATGTAGTTCTGATGTTTTCTTAGGTTTGCACGAGCACTATACTTATTAACTACAGTTTTAAGAGATTCAACGCCCGAAAAAACAACAATATAACATAACATATTTAATTATTTTCAAATGCGGTACTTGCGGCATGTAGTATGTTTAGATGAAATGTGATAAATAAAATACCTACTCCGTTTTTCAAAACGAGAAAGTGAAGCTAAGTGAAGAATAAGAGTAATGTCATAAAATGTTTTCGCATCCATACAAAAAATCACGTAACCTCAAATAACTTCGTAAATATAAGTTTGACGCAAAATTACCAAGAGACACTTTTCAAATAGAATGTTGATTAGAACTCATTGGCATACTTTTGTTTGGAATTCAGAAGTTTTTTTTATAACCAGACATTATTCGTATTTAAGTTTCAACCAGCTTTTCTATCTGATGAAAATCGTAGCACATAAGCAGGTCATCTTCATAATCATACAATTTATGGTGGGAAATAAGTTACTTAAAAGTTAACAAAAATGTTTTAAATGTAAAAAAGTAACAAAAAAACACAAATATGTTATTACTCCCAAATGTGGTCCGTTGCGGTGTGTAGTATATTTGGGTGAAATGTAGTAAATAATATACTATATCCATTTTTAAACCCAGAAAGTGAAGCAAGTTGAAGCAAAGAGTAGTTATAAAATGTCTTCGCTCCTATACAAAAAATCACATAAGCTCAAATAACTTAGTAAACATAAGTTTCACACAAAATTACCAAGACGTACTTTTAAAATATAATGTTCATTAGAACTCATTGGCATACTCTTATTTGTAATTCAGAAGTTTTTAAACTACGCGTGTCCGCGCGATTCTATGAGATCGTTTTACTGTGCGCCGCCGCCGGGCGCGGAGCAAAGCAAGACGAGCGGCTCCCTTAAAGTCCATCCACTTAAATGGAGGGTGCCCATACGTTACTGACCGTATGAGCACCCGAAAATCTTTTGTTAGGCTTTATTATAATTGTAATAGTTACCAACCTTCATTTATATGCTTACGAAAGAATCTGTGAATTTTCGGGGCGCACTTTGCGCGCTCATCTACTCTCACTAATGACTTCAGATTTCAATATTATGGTGGTTCAGACCGAACATAAAAACCAAAACCTTTGAATGCAAAACCTTCAAATATCTTTAAAAAAAATAAAAAGTGTTTTTACTAAAAAGCAATATGTCACTCTTACGGGGCTACTTGTCCTAATCATTAGGGACCTCAGTCAGCTTTCCCATTATTGGGCCTGGCAATGCAAACATAAATAATTGTGGAAACTGAATTATTTTATGTTATACAAACTTATTTGATCAATTTGGTCTGAAATCGACAAATTTTCGAGCGCTGCGCGCGCATTTGTCAATTGTCCTGAGAAATCGTAATTACCATATTGTTTATGGGAAATATTTGTGAAATTACGAGTGTGTGTTTATTCTGTCTAAAGTGTTCCTGAAATATAAGGGAAAACTCTGTGATTTTTCGGCGCGCGTCGTTCGTCTTACTAACATGAAAAATTACCATTACGAGAATATCGTAAAAAATCGTAAAAAAAGTTTAAAAAAAGTGAATATTTGAGTGCGCTGCGCGCGCGTTTATAATTTTATACAAACAAGGTGGCCCAAACAAAACGTCAAGCGAGAAAATCTATACAGCGGACATCAAGGGCTGCCCCAATTAATGTTATTTTCAAGAAAACATCACTGAAGTTGTATGGGAAAAAAAAGTTGAGGTCGGAAGGACTTTATATTGACTTCAAAAACTCCCACAAAGCCTTAGTCCTCAGAATGGTACAAAAATCCTGTCAGTTTAAACAACAAAACCTTACAAAACCTAACAAAAAAAACCGGACAAGTGAGAGTTTAACACGCGTTGAGAGGTTTCCGTACAATGAGGAAGATCGGACGAACGAACGTACGAAGATCTTCATACAAAGTCTACTAAGATATATTAATCGAAAGTCCGAACCATACCGCGATCCGCGATGTAGGACTGTGGAGCGATATCTGTTGACTGAGTTGAGGAACTAATGCTAGTAGAACAAAATTAATATTTTCCTAAGTAATTTTGTACACCATGAACTTCTTAAAGGTTTTTTCTGTAATCTATAGAAAAATACCAATCTTATGTTTTTTTTTCAAAATTTTAGGAGAATAGGGGGGGGATTTTTAAATTTTCGCGTATTAAATAACTTCAAAACTGTTCATTTTACAATTATTACAAAATATCTATTTGAGATCCTTAAAACGAGCCCTTTCATTTGATGTCAAACGATATATTTTATAAAACTTTTTAGTGAGTTTCCAATTTACCCCCCAAAAGTGGTTCCCATGTTTAAAATTTATTAATTTACGTTACACGTCCTTGTTTGGGTCACCGACTTACACATGTGTACCAAATTTCAACTCAATCGGTCCAGTAGTTTAGGAGCAAATTGGCTGTGACAGACGGACAGACAGACGCACGAGTGATCCTATAATGGTTCCGTTTTACCCTTTTAAGGTACGGAACCCTAAAAAATGGCTGAACATACATTGGGGTGATTCGGGTAGCTCTTGGTGTCAGGTATCTAGATTTTCTCGCTCGACGCCTATCTTAGGGCCACCCTGTATAATTCCAAACCATAGAATAGGCGGGCGTTGTACGCCGAACTGGGTTTTTGATAGTGTTATACGTTTTACATCTTGTAACAGAGTGTATTTAGTTATCGCCCACCAAAAAAGACGATAATGGGTTATAACTGGGTGATTTGGGTTATAACCCGGTTTTAACCCAACTGGGTCGTTTGGGTTATAACCCACTACCCATCTCTAGGGCACACTACGTCCAACAAACGATCGAAACCGAGTGCCGGGACCTATGTGCGGTAGGTCTTGCCGTTAGCTTGTGCTTCGGTACTCTGCGAGTGGCTCGTGGATGCATGTTTCCACTTTCTTCTCTCTAGGAAGGTCTGCAGTCCGAATGGTCGCTTCACTCATCTAGCGTAAGGGAGATGCCACTGGACGCCGAATAAATCATCTATTCTATTCTAGATACAAACGTCTAAGTAAGTTTTTTTCCTAAATATCTACTATGCAACCATGGCGTGCTGAGTGTCAGACAACGAATGCCGAAAAGCACTGAAGATGGAAATGTGAAATGAAAATTGCTTCACAAACTGCCGGGCCGGAAAAGCGTTAGGATCTTAAAATTACTAACGCTTTGCGCAAGACGCGCCTATCTGAGAGATCTCAGTAGGTGGTCCTAAATCCGAATAAAAAAGAAAGAAAACAATATTTTTCATCTCCCATGCTCGGAAAGTACGCTGTTACTTTAAACATGCGATCGTAGAAGATCCTTTTTTAAATCGCTTTGTATTTTTGTGCGCTTCGAAATTTGAACTCGACGCCCTAATTAAAAAAAAAAAAGGAACTCCTTCAACTTGTAGCATTGCCTAGCAACGGGTTGTTGATTTTATGACACTTCAAGAAGACACGATTTGTAATCAACAACCCGTTGCTAGGCAAAGCCACATATACTCCTTTGTGAAGAAGCAAAAACTCATTTCACTAACCTCTATGGTAGGTACCTAACTACCTATGTCTATTGTTTGTCACGCTTGGCTAACAAAATCATTTCCTCGCTTCTGTGAGATGAAAAGTTTTGTGTTTCGCACGAATGCAATATTATTTGCGTTTCGTGCTTCTGAATTCCTCGCTACGCTCAGGTTTCTTTTTTTGAACTACTCGCTACGCTCGTGGCTCAATTTTAGAAACCTTCGCTAGCTCGGTATTCAATACAAGCACTCGCCGCAAACAATAATTTTGCATTCTTGCATAACAAATAACTATTGTTCTGTGGCGTTTCCCATTTTAGAGAGATATACCGTTGTTGGTAAGATATAAGGTAGGTGTAACAACTCGGTAACAAACAACGAAAAAGATCATGAAAATTGACGCGAGGCCAATTTACGCCAACTCTGGCGTTTATACAGGAAGTCACAATGACACTTGTCACTTGACTACGTCATTCTTGACCATCTATAGAAGATAAATGTAGAGCCATAGATATACCATGGATGGATCTTTATCTGAAATCAATAATATTATTTAGATATTTGATCGTTGGATAATCGTACAGACGTAACTTAGGCAAAGGTTTAGAAAGCAAAGGTTGGGCTATGTCATCGGACCCTCTGACTGGGGGTTGCCAACCGATTTTCCGAATCTGCCACTTTTGTGCGGCTTCCTTCTTATTACAACGTTCGGTATACGGTCCAAGAGCTTAATACCGAGCATTATTAATAAATTAATACAATTTAATTACTATGTAATTAAACTATAAAATAATATTAAAAAAACAAAAATATGCTATACATTTCCTTGAAGTTTCCAAAAGGTTCCGCTACTCGACCAGAGATGGCATTAGTAGGCGTGGAGGAAAATGTTATCGTAATTTTTAGACGTAGTCTGCAATGGAGAAAATTTCTGCAATAATGCTTGCAGATCTAGCCAAAATAATTAGGTATGTTATGTTCACACCAAACTGATTGAGAAACCATCGATCATATCATAATACATTGGCCGGAAAAGCTAGGAAAAAATACAGGTGAACTACGTAGTTTCCTAGAATCAAGTGATGTTGATTGAATGCCTCGACCATTCACGAACACAGAGTTGTAATTGAGTTTGTCACGCTTATCTCTGTTTCAATGTATCGTTAAATAGGTGACATGATGCCACGAGGTATTTGGGACAATACGTAGTGGGTCAGTCAGACAGACGTTCATGGGATTCGACGTTTTAGGATCGGGGATCTAGGCCTAAAAGGTCCTAAAAATGGTTATGACTAGGATTGAGAACTTGACGGTCCGTATTTTGCAAGAAAAGCTGTTTTTTTTACATCGTCAGCGCTAGTGAGCCCAATTACCCTCCGTCTTAAATTTATGGGTACCTACTTACCTTTGATTTCCTTCCTATTTGTTAGGAGAGATCTACTTTTTCAATTTAAATCAGTTTTTTGTAAGTATTTATTTGAACGGTCCTATTCTTTCATTTCAGCTCCCTCAGTCCAGTCCCAATGCAGCAACCACGTCGACCATCCCCAATGAAACGCGACCAAACTTTACTAACTACGATATCGTGCAAGCACACTTTTTGGACCACACTGTGACAGCCAACGCGGACGGCCAAGATGAAAAACGGTGAAGCAGCTACCTCTTACGAGATGAAACTCCGCGAAGACAATGGGGATGCCAAGCAAAAGCCTCTGCTGTCAACTGGAAAGATATTCTACAACCCTGGAGTTATCGAGGAGGAAACGGACGATACCAGTGCGTTCGATAGTTCAGTGGTGGAATCTCCGATGCTGAGTGCGAGCTACGGAGGCAGTGGGTTCCTCAGGCCTCC
The DNA here is from genome assembly GCA_949319315.1 of Zelleria hepariella. Taxonomy (NCBI): domain Eukaryota; kingdom Metazoa; phylum Arthropoda; class Insecta; order Lepidoptera; family Yponomeutidae; genus Zelleria; species Zelleria hepariella. The sequence continues at coordinate 18,679,217 of OX439378.1, forward strand.
TCAGATACACGCGTCGTGCAGCCTGCACCGGATACCGACTTACAGCAGCTCTATTGGCCAGGGAACCTTCGTGAGGACTGACACTTGCAGGTAGAATTATCTGTTTCTATTTCATATTAATATGTTAGGTTTCACAGGTAGCGGCAGCGGTAACCAGTAGGGGGAATTTAAGTCTGCTTACCTTGTAAAATAATTCTGTTATCCGTGGAGAGATTAGGGCCCGGTTTCTGAGTTGAGAAATTCACTAAGCAAATGGGTAAGTATCGTCCTGTCTCAGCGGATTTCTCACAAAAGATCGTGACAGAACGATACTTACCCATTTGCTTAGTGAATTTCTCAACTCAGAAACCGGGCCTAGGTGTACTGAAAAGTGCAAGTTACAAAGGTCAAGTTTCATGTTTAGTTTTTGAACTTCTAATCAATTAGTTTTGATAGATATTCAGTGTTAAAAGACCGGACAGACCCGAAAGGCACGCATTTTAGACACTTAAAATTGACAGAGAAAACGCACGCTGCACGCAATGGTCCTGTAATGCAGAGAATTCATACTGTGCAAATGTGAACATAAACTTAAAGAACTCGATAGAACACAAACTGACTGCAAAAAAAAAGTCATATTTTGAACCGATTATCGATTATCTGATGATGATAGTCGATTATTTTGGAAACCGTTGATTTCCCAGGTATAGTTACTTCGGCAAACATTTTCGTTATGTTGAGGACTATACGAGGTTTCCAGCTTTGTTGGCGGTCTTTTAACACCTTGTATAGTGTGTTCTATACACAAGTGCCCATGATTTGGTACGGGTTAAATCGCAGTTAATTTTGGTGGTCACGTCATGATTAATAAATTGGGTATTGTTGATTGGGTATTGTCATGATTAATAAAAATACCTTATAAAGTTGTGTAAGCATGTGTGTACGCGAATATATTTATGTATTTTAGTTTATAACATCCCTGATTAGATATTAAATAATTGACAAATACTTAAATAATAAAAAGGACTACCCTAAGAGGTTGCAGGTAGCCAGATAACAGAGATAGTAGACGAAATCGCTGCAATACGCGATGAGCGATATGCATTTACGAGGATAATCTTACAAAAAAAATTTTCGTCATTGATTGATGAATTCCTAAAAAGTAGGGTCCATTTGAAACAATACCTCTGCTTGGTATACACGACAGCACATGAGACTGTACACTTTTATTGTAAAGTTGCCCGTAACGTAAACGAGTAGAGTGCTAGCGTGTCTCGACGTGCTGTCGTGTGTACCAGAGTACTTATTTATTCGTATTTGGAATAAGATCAGATAGCTTTTTCCACTGATTTTAACAGCGTCTGCCTACTTACACGAGAAAGGTTCTTCTATTCTGAAAAAAAAATCCGCAGAGTGGCTAGTCCTCAAAACCGGTTTTTTGCGGAAAAATAAAAATAAAAATTTAATTGTCTAAGTAGGTATTGTTTGTCGCAAAAAATATTTATTTTTTTTTCGATAAAAGCTATTTTCCCGCAAATAAACCGGTTTTGAGGACTATAGCGACTGTGCGAATAAGCACAGATGATGGGATATCTATGTTTAGGTGGAGAAGCTTAGGTTTTCTGAGAAACTCTACCATCATCTCAGCTTAGACTAGCTCACAAGAAGATGACGATATTTCCATCTGAATATGACATTATTCTGAGGTATCTACTACAGCAGCGTCTGGTTTTGTTAAATAAGCTTAGGTATCATTATTCAGGATTTTCTCTTCTACTTACTAATAAAAACCAAATATTTTCGATTACGATAACAATTGCCCTGCCGTTCGTACGATTTTTTAAGCCATAGTTTACAGAAGTGAATCACACAATACGATCCTTGAAGTGGTCGTATCTAATCGATACCCGATAGGGCATATTCCTTTATCTACATAGTTTTGTTCTGAAGTGAGTACGAGGTGTTTGTCAAGGTACATTTTCTGCAGTACATGTTTGAATTTCGAACAGTTAGTAAAGTTGTAGAGGAAAAACAATTGCTATCGAAAATGAAAATCTAGATTCTTCTCGTGGTTTTCTCAAGTTAAAATGGATACAAACTGCACATTAGTCTTTGTTAAAGACGTTCAATAAGAAAAAGTGTCAGAAATGCGTCGCCGCCGCAAATAGTGGTGATAAGAGAGACATTATCGTTGTTGACCAAGTTTGCTCCACATAGTTGTTTAAGGAGAGCATCATCATCCGTCTGAAAGGTAGGTTGACATCTAGATCTTACAACAAAACAAAGAACTGTGATATTTTTAGGCGGATAGCATAGCTTATCTTCACGCATGTTTCGTAGTTATATGTATAGAGAAGTAATTTTACAGAGATGATATTTTTAACCAACTTCAAAAAAGGAGGATTATCTATTAAATTCGATCCGTATTTTTTTTATGTCTGTTACCTCAGAACGTTTTTCTACGTGAACCGATTTGGATACTTCTTTTTTTCTTTGAAAGGTTACACTTCCCATGTGGTCTTATAAAAAAATGTGAAGATCTAATGAAGAACTTTGGAGACAGAGAACGGAACTCCTAAACGAACGGCAGCAAATCACGCGGAATCACAATTATATAGCTTAATAACAGCGTACCTTTAAACCAGTGAAGTCGTTTTTTTTTTTAATCTGTAATTTTTGAACGAGCGAGCGTAGTTCTCCGAGTCTACTGGAACAATCCGGCGTTTGTATGTTTGTATGTATGTATGTATGTTTGTATGTATGTATGAATGTTCGTTCGACGATAACTTGAGTAAATTTAGTCGGATCGTCATGAAATTTGGTAGGCGGGTAAATGAGACAAAGAGAATTTTTAAGTTGGAACATGAGCCAAATCGGTCGAGGGGTAGCCGAGATATGGGGTTGTTAAGTTTATATGGGGTCGCGAGTTCACAGTTCGGGGCGAACCACTAGTGTATTATGAATTAATGTTAAACACTATCGAAATAGAACCCAATCAATCACAAATACATGTACTGAGTTCATAGGTAGGAGCACAAAGGCGCTACGCAAAGTAAAAACCGAATCCCACCGTAGAGTCTTGCGTAGCGCGTAGCAAGTATCGTAGCTATTCGTAGCAGTAACACAGTGCCTACATTATTTTCGATTAATGTATAATTTTGATACTACACTAGTGGTTCGCCCCGAACTATGAACTCGCGACCCCATATCTCAGCAACCCCTCGACCGATTTAGCTCATGTTCGAACTTAAAAATTCTCTTGGCCTCATTTACCTGCCTACCAAATTTCATGACGATCCGACTAAATTTACTCAAGTTATCGTCGACCGAACATTCATACATACATACAAACATACATACATACTACAAACGCCGGATTTTTCAAGTAGACTCGGAGAACTTCGCTCGCTTCGCTCGCTCTTTCAATTAAAAATGCAATTTCCTTTCTGCTTCTTCTTTAATCTATGCTCCGCCGTGGAGTCTGCCCCTCTACCCTTGACGCATTTTTCCAATACGGCCGCAATATGGCGAAATTTACAAAATTTAATATTTTACAAATTAAGACGCATTTTGTGTTTTTATTGAATAAAACAGCCTTACCTTTGAATAAACATAACAAAGTATTAACTAGTTCGCCCCGAACTGTGAACTCGCGACCCCATATAAACTTAACAACCCGATATCTCGGCAACCCCTCGACTGATTTGGCTCATGTTCGAACTTAAAAATTCTTTTAATTTAATTTACTCGCTTACCAAATTTCATAACGATCCGACCAAATTTACTCAAGTTATCGTCGAACGAACATTCATACATACAAACATACAAACATACACACATACATACATACATACATACAAACGCCGGATTGTTCCAGTAGACTCGGAGAACTTCGCTCGCTTCGCTCGCTCGTTCAAAAATCCAAGCATTACTATGCGAATTTAAGGAGAAATAATTTTTAAAACTTTTTATTTGATCGCAATAGCGTCAAGGGTAACCCCCCTGGTGGTGACACAAGAGCTTTCCATATATCTCTGTTCATGGCTAAGGAGGGTAGCTCTGGCCAAATTGATCCCTTCTCTTTCGTCTGAGAGAGAACGCATCTCTTCCACTTCTGAGATGGTCTTTCGGTTCGTCGTGAGCCTCCAGCGGGTTTCTGAGAGCCAACCTTCAGGTTGTAGTGATCGAGTCTTCGCAGGGTATGCCGCCAACGCCATTTGCGCTGTCTTGGAATTTCCTTTACATTAATTTATACATGGTCATTACCTGAGTGTCTTGAGGTATAATTTACTCAACTCGAAAATCGTCAATCTACAGTTGGCACGCTTTCCTCATCTCTCTCTGCTAGTGGGATATCTAGGTACACTTGTATCTTATTATAGGCTAAGAATACTACCATACAGGGTATGGTGTATCCACAAAATGATATGGTTTATACAGCATCCAGTTCAAATTTAAAAATATGTTTGTAAGTGTAGGTGCATTTACATAGGTTTGAGTTGTTAAAACATTGTGAAGGTCAATGAAAACCATATTTAAAAAATACTTTTCTCCTGCCACGGCGTTCACATTTTATTAATTTAAAAATCAACGTAACGTCATAGAGCAAAAATAAATTTAGTTTGTGATCCCTATTACCGGGTGCTATTACCCTGTAAAAAGAGTTAGCATCTTTTGTAACACCTTGTACAGTACGTGATTCTGCATATACAAACCTAGGTCTGGCAATTCCTAACACGTTGTAAACATATTAAAAATTTAATAAATCCCATACATTTTTTTTTTTAATTAATTTTGCTCTCGTAATATTCTACAGCCTCATTAAATCCCCATAAGACGAAAAACATTTTAAGGTATTTTAACGTCGTATGGAAATTGAATGAGGCTGTAGAATATAACGGCACCGAAATTCATAAAGAAAAAACAAAAGGGCAGCCTACGTGAATTAAACCGTTACAGGAGACTGTACTATGTGTTGCGTATGCGCATGTCAACACTCAAGGCCCACGAATTATCCGCCAGCAAACAGATTGATGTCGCCGTGTTAAACTCTAATCTGCCAAATGCGCAAACAGACAAGCCCGGATAAGCTTGATTAATCACCCTTTAGAAAATAGGTAAATAGGTAAAGTCGGCCACACGCTAGGATACCCCTTTTTGTTCAATTGGCGCCCTTATGCCGCACGCGGTAAGAGCTGCCATGGGGTATCTGTGGCTGTGGCCGACCGTACGTGGATTAGACGCTAAGAGTCTGCTTGCTTGATGCACTTTCTTGACGCAGTTTCTGATGGAGTAAGAAAAACAAGAGTAAGAAAGTGAGTGCTACTCTATGTTATGCAAGGCTAAATTACCACTCCATTAGTCGCTCAATCATTGGCTTGAGGAACCAATGACCATCATTCTTTTTAGGGTTCCGTACCTCAAAAGGCCAAACGGAAACAATATAGGATCACTCGTGCGTCTGTCTGTCTGTCCGTCTGTCACACACAGCCAATTTGCTCCGAAAGTTCAGGGGGGTTACCATTGACGCTATTGCGATCAAATTGGAAAAGTTTTAAAATTAATTTCTCTTTGAGTTCGCATAGTAATGCTTTGATTTTAAATACTTTGTAATGTGTATTCAAAGGTAAGGTTGTTTTATTCAATAAAAACACAAAATGCGTCTTAATTTGTAAAATATTAAATTTTGTAAATTGCGCCGTATTGCGGCAGTATTGGAAAAATGCGTCAAGGGGCTGGACCGATCAAGTTTAGGGTAAATTTTTATACCTTCTTGCACTCATTTCGGAAAATTATTTTCACTAATCTTCTCTCTTCACTAATCACGCTTTAAGGCTTTGAGCCGATAATCAGTCTACTAAAGTGACGAGTTTCAGGGAAAATCTTAATGCAAACAGTGATTAGCATTATCATACTATCACCGAGGAGGAGTACAGGATGGAAATTGTTTTGTGGTGGCCCATAAAGGCGGGATTCCTAGTTTATGTCTTGACATTTCAATGGTTTCAAGGTAGTTTGACTCATTGACTGAATCCGTCATACACAACAATTTTGTGTCTGTTGCCTGTCCAACTTGGCTCGATATATCATCTTTTTAACCGACTTCAAAAAAGGAGGAGGTACTTTATTCGACCCATATGTTTTAAAAAATGTTTGTTACCTCAGAACGACCCGTATATTTTATTATGTTTGTTACCTCAGAACTTTTTCTAGATAGATCGATTTTGATAATTATTTATTTTTTTGAATATACCCTATATTTCCCGTGTGGCCGCATAAATCCCAAAAATGGTGAAGATCTCATGAAGATCTTTGGAGATAGAGAACGGAACTCTTCAACGGACGGCATCTGATCACTCGGCCTTCTCAACAAAAATCTCAACAAAAACAAAAATCTCATTGGGCCTTCTTTCAATCGAGTGGGGTCCACTCCGTCACTCTTTTACTCAGGTAGGGAAGGGTGTTTAATCCAATCCAAGTGTACTTAAAACATGGTCACGAATTACCTTCTTACATACAGCCCTAGTGACATAAGGGCCACCGCTTCAACAATCAGAGACGTGTTTAGCAACACTTATACAATTCGGTAGGCAAAGTTTTTTGTTCGAAAGTCCGTTATTGGCTTAATCTTATCTTTAGACAATATTGAGAATCTAATTTCAATATTTTTTATTTTGGTTCTTTAGTTTGGATTTTACAACGTTTCAAAGATACGATTTTATGACCTTCAAGCGTCGGTCTGCATACTGTTGGCGGTCATAGGAACAAAACATTTTAGCGCATAAAAACAAAACTACTGGACCAAAATAAAAAATATTTAAATTAGTCTCTCAATATTGTCTAAAGATAAGTTTAAGCCAATAACGGACTTTCGAACAAAAAACTTTGCGTACCCAATTCCCTGCCCCTCGTACAGAAGAGCCCGTGTCGTTGGAGGGCCTCTTGACGGCTCGAGTGTCGAGTGATGATAGGAAATGTCCCCAGCACGCGCGAGGGGTGCTAAATAGAATGATCCTCGAGCGTCATTGATGGGCAAAGTACTTAAAAATGGTCAAAATACAAAGTGACGGTTAAAAAAACTTGGGCCTTTGCGCCTACGTAATGAGACGATTTATACAGCGTCCAGTGGCACTTTCACTCCCACTAAATAGGTGAAATGACCATTCGAACACTGCTGTGCCAAGGTGACACTTAAGTCCTGTCATAATTCAGATTTTTAAGCCTACTTATTGACGGAAGCCTGGAGGTCATGGGTTTGTAATCCTGCGGGATTCTGAATATTTGACTGCGCTTGAACTGCCCCTCTACCCTTGACGCATTTTTCCAATACGGCCGCAATATGGCGCAATTTACAAATTTTAATATTTTACAAATTAAGACGCTTTTGTGTTTTTATTGAATAAAACAGCCTTACCTTTGAATAAGCATTACAAAGTATTTAAAATCAAAGCATTATTATGCAAATTCAAAGAGAAATTAATTTTAAAACTTTTTCAATTTGATCGCAATAGCGTCAAGGGTAACCCCCCTGGTCGCTGAGTATCTTGTTCGATTAAATATATTCCAGCTAGCCTGGAACGTTGTGCTATGTGAAAGCATTTTTTTTATTTCATATGAGCGATGTCTCATTGAATATCTCCGACCTTCAACTGTGCGTCACCTTACAAGGTACCGCCTACTTTGACAATTCAGGAAGGAACCACAGCGAAGGATGTGACATCTATTTTCACAGCTCTGTCACAGTAAAGGTGTTGATTTCAGCATCACGGCAGATCAATAGCACTTCCATTGATTGATTGTTGACTGTCGTCTGTTACTTTGAATAATATTTAAAGTCGTGCACTCAGCTGTTTGCTTTGAGACATAGTGGTAATTCGTTGGGTAATTTTATGAAATGTGACAGAAGTAAAGCAGAGATAGGAAGGTAATTAAAAAACCATATAGACGAAACGAAACATCGCAGTCAATGACAGCATATTTTAAAAGTAAGAGAAGAGTTCCTTCTTCTTTGCTTTGACAGATGAGTGAAAGGAGTTCCTTTATTTCTTTCAATAAGACCATAGGGCTTAGCGTTAAAATTTCGAGGCGCGCAAAAAATCTGATAGTTTAAAATAGGCTTTTCAAAGATTGTATATGTAACAGCACACTTTCCGAGCCTGGGAGATAAACAAAAATACGACGAATTGAAAACCTCCTCCTTTTTTTAAGTTGGTTAAAAGAGCATCAATCGCACCCACTTTGCACAAACTCAATGAAGTAGGTATGAAGTGATGATACTTTAAATAAAATAAACATTTATTTAATACTTATTGTTAATTAATGAATTACTGAAATAACTGAAGTTTTTATCACGTACAAATCGTACAATACAATGCAATGGTATGAGTTACGAGTGCCAACACGTGGTAGGTAATCGTATCCCTTAGTCTTTAGTGTAAACAATTTAGCTACGACCACCCTTCTTGCCAGTTACCAATATCGTTTACTCTGCTTATACAACGTGTTACAAAAGATACTAACTCTTTTTACAGGGTGTAACCTGCTGGTCAACATAATGACAAATCTGCAAAATAAAGTTGAAAAACACAACTTTTTTTTTATAACCTCAAAATTGTAAAATTTTCAAAACTTTTTTGTTTTTGGATTTAGCTCCAATTAAAAAATATGGTTGTTTGCTTAGCTGCATTTTAATAGCTTCAGGCTGTTAAAACATAGTGAAAGTCCATGGAAACAGTATTTTAAAAATACATTTCTCCCGTCACAGCGCTTACATTTTAATTATTTAAAAATCAACGGAACGACATAGAGCTAAAAAAATATTTTGGTTGTGATCCCTATCATCAGGTACCATGACCCTGTAAAAAGAGTTAGCATCTTTTGTAACACCTTGTATATTAAATAAAATACCCTTTTTAAACGCACTGAAAGTTCAAAATCGAGTTTTGCTCAAAATTACGACGTTCATTAGCTATTCGATCGAGAGCAACCAATTAGTAGTATTAAATAGTTGCCGGGAAAATTGTAGTTTAGCAAATACGTTCAAACGTAGTCAAATGAGCTATCTAATGTAAAGGCGAGGGCGGCCATCTTGAATTATATACAGGGGGCTCTTTTTTTCATGTCAGAAATTATTAGTAAAGTTCTAGCGAGTTGCAATAGTTAGTAAAATTCTTAGGATAAGCAGTTCTTGTTTTAAGCATTTTAGTAGTCGGGTTTTAGTTTTTAACTTCTATTTTTATCTAATGTCATCTAAATCTAATGACACCTCATTTGTAGTTTAGACTTACATTCATAAATACATACATACGCTGCTAAAATCATAAACCTCCTTTTTGCTTCGCGGAGTCGGGTAAAAAGATTTGGAAAAGTATTGACAACTAAAGGCAATGACATTCCAATACAAACACATTACTGTCTCTATTATCCTTTTTAGTGTCATTGACATGAATAATAAAATAAAATAATTAGGAACTACCTGAGGAATATTTTAAAATACCATTTTGGAAAATTAAAACCACAATATTCCCAAACAATAATACTTCCCGCTTATCTATCAGATCTAGATGATAAGCCGAAAAACGTACACAAAACTTAGTTGCGCCTCCATCCACCACCCACCCTGTAGCGCGCAACGTCACGGCAGGCACTAACGAAAATGTGTTTTCCTGCGCGCTGATAATTTTCAATAGAGAATCTCGCGATACAATTATACAGCGTTTAGCGCTCGCCCGCGACGGGCAGTCGTGACCGAGGCATTACCTCGAACGATGCTTCAGGAGCCGTGGGGGATGCTGTGGCAGACGAGACGCCGCGAGTGATGCGCGCGGACGCCATGCGTGCCGACCCGGAGTCCCCTGCCTGCCGCGAGGAGGCCCAGCTCCTGCCCGACGAGTGGCTCAAAGTCAAGGCTGTCCCTTCAACCAATGGGAACCTCTCACCAGGAGTCTACTACCCCACCGTCAGCAAGAGGTGCGTGGACGCCCCCCCAGTGACGTCCCCGCGTAGTGAACTGTAATGCGCTTTTGTCTATGTTCGTCTGCCGCTTTGTGTGCCCCATCCATGTTCTGTTGAGACATTAGCTTAATGAGGAGAGTAATAAGTGCACATTATCACATGTTAACATTGGCGAAGGTCGCTGTGTCGTGTGACAACGCAACCGTGAATGGAAACTGTAGATTGAAGCTTTCCTTGTGCGAAGTGAAATGTGTTTTGTTAGGTCGGTAATATTCTGTGCTTGTTTGGTTTCAGGAGTCGCTCGCACAGACATGGGGTCACGCGCAGAACGCGACGGCGGGCCATTCTCAAAAATGGAGAGTGCAACATTCTCAAATCTAAGATCTCACAACGTCGCTTGCGATTCCTTCAGGATATGTTCACGACACTTGTGGATGCCCAGTGGCGATGGACTCTCCTTGTCTTTACACTGTCGTTTATCCTCTCCTGGCTTGGATTTGCCCTCATCTGGTGGCTGATAGCCTTTACACACGGAGACCTCGAGGTGGACCATTTACCGCAAATGCAAGAGACGACTAACTGGAAGCCATGTGTGTTCAACATCTTTGACTTCACCTCATGCTTCCTGTTCAGTATAGAGACACAACATACGATCGGTTATGGTTCGAGAACGACCACAGAAGAATGTCCCGAAGCGATATTTATAATGTGCTTACAAAGTATCACGGGTGTTATGATTCAAGCCTTCATGGTGGGCATAGTGTTCGCAAAGATGACACGGCCGAAGCATAGAACGCAAACTTTATTGTTCTCCAAATATTCGGTGGTATGCCAGAGGGATGGTGAACTATGTTTGATGTTCCGAGTGGGCGATCTGAGGAAGTCTCATATCATAGGAGCCGGCGTCAGAGCTCAACTCATAAGATCAAGGACGACTAAAGAAGGCGAGCTCTTATCCCACTACCAGACAGAGTTAGAACTCCACGCTGACGGCTGCGATAGCAACCTATTCTTCATCTGGCCAATAACAATGGTCCACAGAATCAACGCCGAAAGTCCTTTCTACGGCGTTTCAGCCGCCGACATTCTCCAAGAGAGATTCGAGATAGTTGTGATATTAGAGGGAACGATCGAGTCGACCGGGCAGACCACGCAAGCGCGTTCAAGTTACACGACTAGTGAGATCATGTGGGGTCACAGATTCCTGCCCCTAGTGTCGTATAACCGTGAAAGGCAAGGGTACGAGGTGGACTATTCGAAGTTCGAGGAAACTACGCAGGTGGACACGCCTCTATGTTCTGCCAAGGAACTAGACGAGTTTTACGGAAGCCAGGCCGATCACAGATCTCTAGGTAAGTGTTTTTGTTAAGGTGACGGTTGGGTGTTATTGTATGTGCTTCTAACTCAAGTGTTATGCTGTATGTGGCCTATCATGACAATTACTTATCTAATCACGCTGATAGTAAATCAAGATAATGTTCCACTTAGCACAATTGATTTCGAATTATATTTAGGTCAGTTTTGAATCTCTTGTTGTTGTTAATAAACTAATATCTGCGCATGAGTTCTCAATTATTCTTATTTACATGATTGCAGTACTTTATCAAGGGTCAATACACGACCCTATAACTTCGCAACGTTTGATAATGTGTGTTTATTGATGTAGAGTGCATTAACGTTTATCGCATGAAAGGAAAATAATGTCATTTCCTTTGCTTTAAATAATGTGCAAAATGGAAAATAATGTCAATCTATCTAAAGTAAAAGCAGTGCAAATTTTTTCACTTTTTCAAATTTTTCAAACATTACAAGACCTCACAAAAACGCTCTGAATAATATTTTTACTCCAAAAAAGCTCGTTATGTGGTCATTAATTCGACAACCTTCTTTGAGCAAAGACGGACTTGCTATGATTAGGCGCCAGAAAAGTTGTATGGAATTTCATTAATGTCGTGTTTTGCGGCCAGAAAAAGTGTATGAAAATCCATTAATGTCGAGATTTGTTTCAAAAAATTGTCGGGTGCCCCTGAAAGTATGCGGCTTGCGTCTTGCGACTTGCGTCTTGCATCTTGCATATTGCGACTTGCGATTTGCGACTTACGACTTGCGGCTTAATACCTAAGCCTCAAACTTAGGACCTAGGACATAGGATCTAGGACCTAGGACCTAGTACCTAGGACCTAGTACCTAGCACCTAGCACCTAGGACCTAGGACCTAGGACCTAGGACCTAGGACCTAGGACCTAGAACCTAGCACCTAGCACCTAGAACCTAGCACCTAGGACCTAGGACCTAAGACCTAGGACCTAAGACCTAGGACCTAGGTCCTGGGTCTTTATCAATTACTCGCTTTTTTTGAGTAAAGCACTATACACGCCTTGGTCTGCAATGAGTGCGCTGCTGGCAACGCTATGATGGCCTCGAGCTTAGCTTAGCTACGCTCTCGGCCCTCAAGCTTGGTCAAGGGCTGCAATGCTGACCACGCTGTGATGGGCTGCGCTACGCTGCGCTACGCTGCGCTCTGTCGGCCATCAAAACCGCGCCAGAAACGCACCCATTACAGATCGCGGCAGTAATGTACTATTATTATGTTCACGACATTCGTGGACGAAAATAAGTATCGCTAAGATAAAGAACCTTAAATGAGACTCAATTAAAGATATATTTCAACAGTCTAACCATAATATATTTTTTGGTACTTTGAGTTCAGTTCAAGACCCTACGCAGTGTTTATCCTTTGCATTATTCCATATAAGCAGTTCAGTAAAGCTTTTAAGTATCTGTTTTTAATACCTAACCCCTTTATCTTACAAAAACAACACACAATAGAGTACAAATCTACCGGTCATTGGCTGTTTAATATTGCCAATATGTCGATAAATAATTATTCAGTACCATTGTTCTAAAAGTGCATTATTGATTCGTGTTAATGTTTATGAGAAAATATGACGTTTTGGTATTCATAAGTGGTCTAAAGGTGTATAATGTTTCACTTCACGTGATCGCTCTGAGCCGTATCGGCCTACCCATACATGCATTGTAAACTAATAGATAGTACAGTAGCAAGCTATGTGCAGTGAAGTGAATTCATGACCACGGTTGAACGCCAGTCGCACTGGCTATCTTTAAGTTAATTCGATAAGGAAAACTTGGATCACAATTATTTCTGGAAAGAGTTAAAATTTTAAAAAAAGTAGGTACTTCAAACTAAGTTTATCATGTAGAAATATAAACTTTTTTTTTTTATATTGTACGTGAGTGCGAAAAATTATTGCTCGAACGAAGAGACACAGGGTCGCAATAGTCGCAAACAACAAAAACCCTATCTCTAAAAGTTAGTGAATCTCGATGAGAATTAGGGTTAGGTTGCGCTTCAAAGACCGATTTTTTTTAGGATCAGGAAGAGAGACCTAACTACTTAAATATTAATAGGATCCAATAAATACTCTCTACACGTACAAAATTACGTTTGAGATAACTTTAATTTTATGGTGCATCATATAAAACTGTCAAACTTTTTTTTTGTCGTTGCTCATGTTAGCTATAGATATAGACTTCACCGAAATATTACATTGCTTCTCTGAAAATAGCACATATTCCAGACTAACAAATTGCTTTACTTAAGACATACAATATTTTAACGACCCTCTGTGATTATTCATTAACAATATTTCACACTCGTGGCGGAAACTAGTATTTGCACAAAATAAATACAACAGAAGGCCAATTTTGGACCGTATATTGGGCATTGTATCATAGCGACCATTGGCCAACCTAGCATGAGTAATCCATCTAGAATGAATTGATGTTATAGTGCTATTAGTGCTAATCTCTATCTAATTTTAATATTAAACTATCTGCTTACAGCAGTTTTTGCTCTATCGCAAATACGGTAATTAATACACTAACTATCGGAAAGTAGGTACTTTTTGCTTCCTAAACCTTATGATTCGAAATGCATACAAACATCAAACTTGGTATTATTTTAGGGATTTTTTTTATAAAAATAATAAAAACCAGACAAGCTCAAGTTGTACTCACACACCGAGGATCCGTACAACCAGATTTTTTAAAATTGTATGGCGTTACGGACGTAACCCTCAGACTCTAGATTACTTTAGATTAGAGTTAAGCATGTTACAATATGTAAGGCTATAATATAGCTATGAGATCACATCAAGCAGCCTTTTTCTTGATTAGCCTTATATTATAAGTCTAATCAAGAAAAAGGCTGCTTGATGTGATCTCATAGCTGCCTCAGAATCAGCTACCATGAAATTAAGTCAAAATCTAAACCTATCACAAAAGCTATCCGATAGGGAAACTCAGGATTAGTTTTTAAAAAAATCTCCGAGCATCGGAAAAACTTTAGATTACGGTAGTTTTCCAAAAAAATATCTGTGGTGTAATTTTTATAGCCAAGACCCTCGAGCGTATGTACTTCGGTTGTATTTTATTGTGATATTTACTTATAGTAATGGTTTATTTAGACATGAGTCTCTCTTGTTTGCTTATGCTAATTAAATGTGTGAAGTCCATTATTTGAAGTACCTATGTAACTACCTCGCTAACACAATGATCCTGTAGCGACGCCACTGTTGATGTGATAAGTCATTAATATATTTATGCGCATGTTACATGATTGATTGATCTCGATTCTCAACATGCTACGATATGCTCTGAACCTGAAGGTGATGGAGAGTAAGGCACACTAAAACAATGAAAAAAAAACTTAATACTTATCTTACTTATGTGCAGTGCTTACGAAAGTTTAAATTTTAAAATACTTAGGTATCTCCTTTTTTTTTGCTAAAAACCACGTTTTTTTGCTAAAAATGTGGCGTCAAGAGAGAATCTCTAGGTTTAACTATTTTTATGACCTAACGTAAAGATAACAGATCCTAAAACCTATGAATACAATTAATTTGCGTTTTTTTTTTTGCGTAATACTTAGATTTTTCTAGACTTTAGTGTGTCATATAGGGACTAACAAGGAACTAAAAAAATCAAACCCCGTCCTTGTGGGAATTAGTTCCGGGTAAATTTAGATCGCCTCTACTATAATGCAAGAAGAAGAAGATGAACCTAAGGCGTCAAGTCAGTAGGTTGTGGTTATTCCACAATAAAAAATGCCGCGCTTTTAATTTCGAGTGCGTGCTTAAAACTTGCTAACAACTTTAGTCCTAAATCAAGAAACTACTTAAAGCTTTGAGAATCAGTTGCTTAGGACGTGGAGACTCACCTTCGCTACAGGAGACATTAGCCAAATCTCGGCAGGATGTACCATTTTGTCAATCTAATCGAGTGACAGATGCATTTCGAATCCCCCTTCTTGATACAGGAAATATGCCATTTCGTTTGACATTGGCTTTTCCCAAATGTCATCCCATACGTTTATCTGGCACGTCGTTTTTTTAGGGTTCCATACATGATAATACGTTTGGAAGTCATGCATGAGTATTTAAAAAGTAAGATGTGGCCTGTACATTAGTGTTCATTTACAATTGTACATGTAGGTACAACATCCTGGGGCCTTAGCCTGTAACGCAATGGTGCCAAAATGGGCTCCCAGTTAACAGCTTCAATTACGATTTATTAATGCTGTCGGTCCTTTGAATATTTTTGTAGTACAGCAAAGAATATTCTGATTCTAATTCTAGAGAATTAGTTCTCTGGTTGTAGGAGAAAAACGAGGCAACCCCGGTTTTGTTCTTCTGCTAGGACGCCATCAACACGCCATTGCGTTACAGGCTGAAGCCCCTGGGCAAAGGCCTTTCTCAGAGAGAGAGAGAGAGAGAGAGAGAGAGTTCGGGAGTTTGTACGGTAAAAATTTCTCCCCACTAACTGGGAAGCAAAACACCTTGGGGAAACCGGAGCTTCGCGTGGTGTGATAGATTATGAGAATCTAAAAAACTTACGCCGCGTTTTCACAGTTTTAGTAGGTACACTATGATGAATTGAGCCATCCAAGTAAACTAATACTTCTGATTGGCCATTTTAGTGTCTTGACGTACCGCTGTGATGAAACCGACCAATCAGAAGCATTAGTTTACTTGGATGGCTCAATTCATCATTGTGTACCTACTAAGACGCTGCTTTACAAAGAATGTGTAAAATACCTCTAGAAGCCGCCATCTGATGCAAAACTTGACGTCAATGAATAGGCAGCCGATTTATTCAAACGACTCTCTTTCTATGGGAGTTATTGCTTACAAATTCTATTCAGATTACCAAGTATTGTAAGATGACGGTTTTGCTCATTATTCAATACTAATATTTTACCTCTCGTTTCGTTTTAAAAGGATTGTCAATATTTTTAACCGATCACTTTACATAATACATTAGTTAAATAAATTCTCACTTAAGGGTCGACGATAGCAACGAGGCGGGAAATTCAAAATTTTCAGTTTTTTACATTTTGTAGCTAAACTGAGCTATTTTTGTTCAGCGATTTTTCGTTCGCGGAAACAACAAAGTATGCTTTTCATTATTGTAAACAACAGAACAACAATAATTCAGCCGATTATGTGTTCTGGTCTACGTAGCAGTGGCACTGCCCAAAAAACTTGTCGTAGACCAGAACACATAATCGGCTGAATTATTGTTGTTCTGTTGTTTACAATAATGAAAAGCATACTTTGTTGTTTCCGCGAACGAAAAATCGCTGAACAAAAATAGCTCAGTTTAGCTACAAAATGTAAAAAACTGAAAATTTTGAATTTCCCGCCACGTTGCTATCATCCCACTTTAATGCACGCCATTGCACTCACGTTACATCACACCCTTTTTAAGTTTTGTCTTTAAAATTTCAAACAATAAATATTAATCGTATGTAAATAGGTATAATCATTAATTTAGTCACCAATTCAAGGCAAAATTCAAATAATGAGCTTTGTAGCGTTGTATTGTGTGTCCCATAATGTAAAATTATCTGAAAATTTTCCCGCTTTTTGTGACGTCATGTGAATGTAATTTTGTATTGTGTTGTGTCGTCCAAACAGAGAACGAGCCTATCCCGATGATTCTCAAGACCCCAGAGGTATCCAAAATATCCATGGAGCCGAAGGCAGATCAAAAAGATGGCGACTACACTGTCACTCTTTGACAGCGAGATGTTTAGGCGGAAGTGGAAGTGAAAACTTGTCAAGTTGTGTCTATTTCTCTCAAAATTATAAAGTTGAGATTATTTTCTCTACTTGTTTTAAATAATCATAAATACACAACTAATTATTTAAACAAGGACTAGTCAGTCGCCATTATATGAATGAACAGTTGAATCTCACAAAATATTTCAAGTTACAGAGGAAGTATTTTGTAAAGCAGTTAAAGGTAGGTATTGTAACGTTTTCTCGTGAGGTTGTGCCGTGTTATTGTAAAGAAATGTTATAACCATACATTCCAAATATAAATCAAAGCTTTTTGTGTTCAGAATACCTAGTATAAAATATAACTATTATGTACATACTGAGATTAGCTACTCTATTTGAGAAATTCGAATGCCCACTAAAAATGGGCAAAATTATGAAATAAAATAGAATGAAAAAATCGACGGGATCGCAGTCAACATCTTATTTTGTGATATTTATATAAAAATAAATTAGCAATGGATATTCTTAAAGTTGCTGATCATATTTTTTATTTTA
This sequence comes from Zelleria hepariella, assembly GCA_949319315.1. NCBI lineage: Eukaryota > Metazoa > Arthropoda > Insecta > Lepidoptera > Yponomeutidae > Zelleria > Zelleria hepariella. The sequence goes on from OX439378.1 coordinate 18,696,793, forward strand.
TTTAGTTATACATGATTTCGAAATAAAACACGTAATGCATCACTTTATTACGATCACGACGCTAAAAATATCCACAACTAATTTGGTAGGCACCTAAGTCAATAATGTATTTTTGTGCGCGTAAAGATAAAACTCACTTTTTTATTAGTTAGATAAGAAGTAACAAAATAGTCCTTAATTTATATTCGATTAAAAAGTGTTTTGTCATGAATCTAGCTGTATCATATTATTGTTTGTAAATATTGAATGAAACATTTTGTCTGTGTTTATTTGTGTTTTATTACATACAAGATGAAATTCCTTTTGTTGTGATGTGCTAGTAAATGTGTTGTACCTATGAGTATCCGTCTATCTGTCCTGTCTTCTCCTGTCCATGGATGTGGTGTTATGTGGTGTTTGCCTTCTATTCTATCACTGGTTAAGGTAAATGTCTAACTATTTCTCAGAACTCTACATTAATTTTCTAAATCATCCAGGAAAATATAAGTGGATGTTTTTTTTCCAGGCTACTCAGACCCATCGTCGCCTCTACCAGAAGCTCTACTAAGAAACTCTATGTCACCGCCAATCCCAGAGGTCATACTTAGGAACTCGCTAACCAACCAGCGCCCTCTGTCGCCTCTCGCAAACATCTCCGATAGACTCGTAGCAGATGCCATCAGAAGGGCCAGCTTGACACATCGGCCTTCCATTGTCAAGTATCCATCGAACTTCTTTAACGGCCCGGAAGATGAACCGTCTTCTTGCTCCTCTAGCGACGATGAGAAGGCGAAGAAGAGAAAGAAATCGGGTGATAAGAATGCGTAGAGTCGCTTTAAATATTTTTTTATTAACAGCGCCATCTTGTGTTAAGTAGCAGAAGTAATTTATCCTAGAGGTGTAGAGACGGCGAGCAGAAGTTCGCTGTGTAGAGAGGAATTACAAACAACAGTTAGTTTTAATACAAATATATTTATTAAGTTCTTTATGGAAGCTATCCTCGAGGAAATTATGAAGCTTTTATTGGTTTAAAATAAAATTATCTCAAACGACGCCTGCGCCGCTGAAGGACCCTGAAGCATATTATTAATATATAATTATTTTGAATAAGTAAGTGATTATATAAAACTTAAATCCAGGAGCTAGGTAAGATGTTAAGTACACATTGTATTTCGGTAATAATGAAAACTTACGTTAAGTTGCGAATAATCTATAGCGTTAAATATAATCATAGTGCATATCTATACAATTAAATACAGTTTATTAAGTAGGTACCTATTATCAAATAAATATAAACTTGCATGAGATGGACACTACGGATAGGTTTATTTATGTTGAAGATTTTATCATAGATAAGTTATTAATGAGATAATATACCAAATATTAAAAAAAAAGTTATAAATGTCGTAACCAAAAGTTATACTTTGCAGTAACTGGCTACAGATATTTATAGATCTTTTACATTTTGTCGTATAAAATTCAGCTGAAAGATCTAATAAATGTAATAAATAAAAATCATATTAATTTGTACAAATTGTAAGAAAGCTTTTGTCTTATTTTTATTTAGGCACTTAAATCACTAAAAGCTATATAATATTCACAACAATATTACGTAGTTTGATTCTTGATCTTGAATTTCACAGGGGTCATTAAAACTATTTGTCTTCCACCAACCGCAATAAACGAGAAATAAGATGGTTTGTATTTTTTATATATAATGTATAAAAATACATATAAAAATGTTCGCCAATCTCAAAACTTTTGTAAAATTTTTTTATCTTACAATACATGTAAAGACAACATTAATTTGCAGGGACGTGACTAAAAAGTTCGTTTCAAACTAGAAAATGTTTAAAAAACTTACTAAAACTAACAGTTTATCGTCCCTACTTAATACTACTTAAGTTTTGTTACAATATTTTATAATAAATACTTGGTCTAAATACAACCCTGTCTGGTACATCGAAGAGTGAAAGCAGAATATAAATTCATGATTTGTCATGCATGCCTCAAAAAGTTCATCTCTAAATTTTCGGTTCAGCCAAAACCACTAATCCTGGCCAACATATCACTTAAGGATTTAAAAACAAATCATTCCAAAATTTTAAAGTTCAGTCCTCTACTTCCATTCCAGCAATAAACATTTAAATTCGACTTTGAAACTTTTTTCTCGAACGCTGGCTGAAAGCTGTCGCTTAAAAGAAGAAAAAAACACCTTTCCCTCAGTCATCATCTACTTCGACGTTCTCTATGGACTCGCATCTCGACAAAATTATTTTGGGGACTCTGAGGTCCTTAGTGCGACGGGCGATCGCGGGGGCTGCGGGGGGGTTGTGCTCCCGCAGCGGCCGTCAGGCGGGGGCAGGGTCGGAGTCCGGTGCTGACGTCACCAGGATCGGGATCTTGCTCGCGACCACCGCCGGCGCCGGTGCCTCCTTGGGGTCGAGAAGGTGTTCACTCGGGGACCTGGATTCATGCAAGGAGAGGTGGGTTTTAGGGCCAGAATCCATTAGAGCGGAAAAAAGAGGCGTGTTTTCATACATTGGATCCCTACGATTATCGGGGTCGGGCGAAGTTTCAAATGTATAAACTGTTGCGCATATAAATTATATACTTACCGTTGCCTGTAAATGGGAGGCCTGGAGACCTGAAATACAGATCTCTGATCTAGTTTAGGCCCCAGTCTTTTCACAAATTCTTATCTATCTGATTTTCCGTGTACCTATGTAAATAATTGTAATTTATGGATTGAGAAATAAAATCTTTATCTTTATCTTTACATCTTTCCGCTTAGGTTTCTAGGAAAATATAGGTCGTAATCTAACATTTGGAGAAACAGACACAGAGAGAGAGAGGCTTATAGAGAGGTGGAATACAATTAATCGACAGGCAGGGATAACAAAAAATATGAAGCAGGTGAGTGATTGGTAGTTTAGAATTTTTCTACCTAATGACTCATTCAAAGTTAAACAAATCCCTTCTCTAAACTTCGGAGTAACGACCTGCAGCAAAAACCACTTCGCTTCGCAACAACAAAAAAAAACAGACTCACTTTTTTATTCTATTCTTGTCGTCTACTCTGTGATCGTGGCCGTTGGCAGCGGGTCCGATGCCGTTTGGAGTCAAGCCATGTCCTCTCTTCATGCTCTTCACACTAGCATGACTGTGGCTTCTATGTATGTGACCGTGTTCTTTCAACTCCGATCCCTTAGAATCACCAACGCCAGGTAAGTGGTTTCTTGGCACGTTTATTTCTGAGATGAGTTTTGGCATCTCTGGAGGGTTTCTCGGAAACTCTTGGCCATTTTCGACGGCCAAATGGCTATGAGATTGGTTTCTAGATTTTTCATTGATGTGCTGGACGAAATTGTTCTCGGCCAGCTTTCGGTTTTCTATCAGACGAGACTCAGGGATTTTGATCTCAATGTGTTCATCCAGGGACATGGAATCGACGGAGCTTAAGTCTAAGGTGTCGTTGGAGAAAGTTTTCGGAATGGTGCCGAGCATTCGATCTGGAAATTACAAAAGAGGTTGTATATACCGATTTCATTTTGCGGAAATGTTACGCCAGTGCGTCACCTAAGTAAATACTGACCATGAAAAAGAACAAAAAAATGGTGGTATCCGTCAAAAAAAAAATTATAATAAAAAAAACAAGTCAATATTTTCCAAAATAAATAGCTTCTGTCAGTTGCTCAAGACGTTTGAGTGCGAAAAATGAAAATGATTATAATGGTTTCACTATGGCCGCGCTGAAAAAAAAAAATGCATAAACGGCTAATAAGACCCGCTTCACAGGTTTCGAATATAGGCGCTATCTTGCAGATACATTTTAAAATAGAACAGATTTACCGAGAAGTCGTGAAACAGGCCCTGATTAGGTAATAAAAAAAAAGATCTTTAAGTACTTAGGTACCTAATTTCTGTGAGGTGGACATGGTGGCCCGTAGCTCGTCCAGCTGCTTAGCCGAACACAGTGGAGTATCCACTTCATAGGTGTTGTTGAACTGAGTGTAGTCCACCTGAAATTCAAGACATTTTGCTTCATCAGCAATAATTGCAATACAGAGGGCTAATAAAAACTAATAAAACCCAAAAAACTTAGAGGAATTTTTATATCAAAAAAGTTTGCTGCATAAAAAGAGGCAATGTAAAAAATTCCATCGAACAAGGAAGGAAAATCATTCAATTTTGTCCGTGGTTTTACCTGACAACGTATTGAATACTTTAGTAATGAAGCTCTGAACTATGTAGTTCCATCGCCATTATCAGGAAAACTTGAGGTTTTATTAAAAAGTTGGCTACTTGGTAATTTTAAGCGATTTGTTAGAGCTAGAGCTTACGTAACTTAGTCAGCTGAAATTTTAGAATACAAAATACCGTTGATTCAATGAGAGACGGGTATCAGTAACTTTTTGTTTTAATTAGATATTCAGCATAAATAAGCTAAGACTAGAAAAAACTAAGAAAAAGTTGCCGCTGTCTTTTTTACGGTTCCGTACCCGAAGGGCGACTAACGGACCGGTCCAAACAACCAGATTTTTTTAATTGTAAGGTAGTACGGAACTCTCAGTGCGCGAGTCCGACTCGCACTTAGCGGTCTTTTAAACTTATTTTAATGTTACGTGTTTGGGATCAAATATCGAATAGATAGGTACGTACAAAATTTTGTAATAATTAGCAAATATGTGGAAAATAGGTATACGTGTTATTATCTGCTCCTGTCTGTAATATTCCCATCCACTTGATTGACGTAATTTATCCCGTTAAATCATATCACGCAGGACGTTGTAAAACAAATAAATAGCTAACTCACAGAAGCTTCACTCAATAGAGAGTGCGTTGTTCTCTCAAGCGCCCGTGGCTCTCGACATACGCCCCTGTGATAATTGGCTAGTCAAATGGATTTTGCATACCTATAACGTTCAGAGAAAGACAATAATAGGTAACCGCTGCCATATCGCGCTACATTGGATACATACATGGAGCGGACGGAGCAATTTAATACCATTCATGGCTTGTGTCACTTGTGTGTGATACGAATGAACTTTTTTAAATTAGGAATTTTAAACGCTTGGCAGATGGTTGTTTGTTACCATCCTTCTGTTAGTTGTTGTTCCGTGTTGATTCATACACGTAGTAATTAAAGTGATTGACCAGGCGAGGCGAATAATGTTATCCATTGACAAGTAGGCCAATTATCTTAAGCAAACAATGTTACCTCTATGGATAAATAAGAGGTAGGTAATACCCGTCATGATAGATCACTGCGATTATCGGATTAATAATGTCAGGAAATCTACATAGACAAATGATGCGACTGAATTATGTTGTCAATTGAAATGCATAAGCTAACAATTAAAGTTTCAATCTAGGCCAGAATAACACATCTAAATGGAACTGCGTATTTAAGCAAATCATTTAATTAAACCAGTAACTCTTCGGTACTGTTTTACCCGTGTAAGGGTTTGCAAATATGTATTAAAGGATTATTAATGAGTGAATTGCTTTAATTATTTAAAAAAAACACGTGTAACCAGTTAGTAACGCAAGGTAGGTATAATACAGAGCCACTGATTTTATCCGCAACGCGCGTTCAATCCATCGCCAATTCGCCATGGCTGTGGCGGGCGTTTTAATTTTTCTGTAAAGTTACAAAGTCACCGTACCTCGTATTCCCCAGTATCTTTGCGGAAGGAGACCATGGTTTCAAAGCGGTGACCCCATAGGATCTCCGAAGGCAGGAAGCTGCTGCGGGCTTGCGTCGTCATACCAGTCGACTCGATCACACCCTCTGGAAATACAAGACGAAGTTTAAGGGTGGTATTCTAGAACGCTACTTAAACTCAGTTTAAACAGAGTTCAGACTGTCGATAAAGCAGTGCATGTTTTGATATGAAGGGAGGGATATTTAAATCAAAACATGCACTGTTTTATCGACAGTCGACACTACTAAACTCTACTTAAGGGTAGACGTTAGCTGTCAATTTCCATACTAACTTTCGTAGACCAGAACTAAGAAACTAAACCGAATTTCTTCAGAATTTTGATACATTCTGTCTTATCATATCATACCATTGCCGCGAAATTCACAAAAAGTATGTTGTTAATTCAGGATTATGTTAATTTTAGCTTTTGAAAATATCAATATTTTACGTATGTGTGGGTGCACGACATACTATAAAAGTTGTGTAGTTGTGTGTGAGAACCCACACACACGTAACGCTGCTTTCAACATGGCGGCCACGAACAGCTGATACGCGATGACGGACGCTGTTGTCTTTTTTTTAAATTGTATTTTATAGCTTGGATACGAGACCTTTGAGCCAAGTCTTTTGTTTGGGTGGGCTTGCTTTATACACCAAGAAGGTATAATCACCTTTTTCTCCATTCCTTACCTACTCCTTGCCCAAAGGACTCGTGAAAAAAAAAACGGAGTGTAGCCGGGTACACACGACAGCACGTCAGAGTGTACACTTTTGTTTTAAAGTCGCCCGTAACGTAACCGAGTAGAGTGCTAGCGTGTAAGCGTCTACGTGCCGTCTTGTGTACCTACATTTGGCAACGCTGCCATTTTGCGGCGTTGCAAGACCGGCAACCAATGCTTCAGCGAAGCTCTGAGTAAATATTCAGAAATACAACTTTTAGTGCTGTCAGTATTGCCATGTTAGACAAATATAGCCGTTTAGGATATTTTGGGGGTCAGCGGGCGAGAAAACATGGCAACAATTCGGTCTTTTATTGCTTTATAAAGAGATTGGGTTCCCTAAAAATAAAGCGAGGATATTGAATAATCTTATACTGAATTCTCAACAATAGTCTTACATACAGTTACAGGTCCATGTATTGTACGGTCGAGATTTTATTTATCTTATTGTTTGACTAAATGCAGCTCGTTTAGGTCATCTGGCAATGAAAACATGATATTATTTACTTTTCATTTAAAAAATATGGGCGTTTTTTAAAGTTCGGTACATTTTCTTCTCAACTGTTTGACAAATTCCTAGACTTGAAAACACCGATCGTCGCACCATCCAAGAAAGAAGTCTCACCAAAAGCATTTTGGTTCAAATACGAACATTTTGGTTCTTAGTACAATAGATATAAGGACCATTTTGAAGGTACAGGAGATCTTTTAGTCAGATTTAGTTGAAACTTAGTATTCGTAAATTTAATTAAAAATAATTAATCACGTTTTAGGATTTTACGAAGATTTCTACATAAGAGGGTAAAACAAAAAGAAACTTATTTCATACTGAGTTAGGTACGGTCAGCCACAGTCACAGATACCCCATGGCAGCTCTTACCGCGCGCGGCATAAGGGCGTCTCCAATCGGACCATTCCATTTTCCCCCACCAGACTTCCCCCACTGGTGGGGGAAAATGGAATCGCACAAAAAAAAAAACAATTTTCACCCACTGGCCACCTCACTAAGTGGCTGGTGGGGGAAAATGGAATTTATAGACAAGATTATTATTGGCGAGGCCGACTCATTACAATGATGCAGTCACTGTAGCCTAGCCTAATTTTATAATTAATCGGCATAAATAAAACTAGTTTGTTAACTTTACTAATTCGATAATTTGTATTTAAAAAAAAAAATTGGTATATTATGGCATTTAACATTACAACAGTTAACGTTATTAAAATAGTACAAAATAACACAAAGGCCGCTTATAATTATTCTGAATAATCCTTTTTTAAAAAATATACAGGGTGGCCCAAACATAGATGTCAAGCGAGAAAATATAAATAGCTGACACCGAGGGCTACCCGAATCACCCCCATGTACGTTCAGCTATTTTTGTCGTTTAGAAGTTATGAGGCTTTTAAGGTTTTATTGAAAAAAAAAAAACCTAGCATTGGATTTTATTTTCTTTTTTTTTCTTTCGACTTTTCAGAGATATTTTTTATTTTTTCGTGTCTTACATAATTTCTCTATTACCAAAAAAAATATGATCAGCTATGGACTTCTATAAGTTACCGCAATTTTGATCCAAAGTCCAAAAATATTTTTTTGAGAAATCATTACTAAAATAGTTAGTATGGAGAAAAAAATAAGTCTGAAGGACTTTGTTTGATTTAAAAAACTTTCCCAAAGCTTTAGTGCTCAGAAAAGTACAAAAAACCTGTCACTTTATGGGACTTGTATCCAAGTAATTCGCGATCAAAGTCGAAAGACTGGAGTTGGAAGAAATTTTATTTCAGTAGATTTTAATTTATTTTAGTTTATTCGGACAAAAATCATTGCAGGTAGGCTTAATATCACCTGCCAGAATGGCCTGCATTCAAAATGCACGAAAAAATAAAAAATAACGATAAAATATTTTTATTTTGGCTTTTTTTTTTCATCATTTGAATTTTAAGTTATTTTATTAACGAATTTACTTACAAAACATAATAAAAATTTTAATTCATAAAAAAAGTACGAAAATTAAATGAGATTTTTTTTTTTAATTTCCGTGAATTTATTTCGAATGCAAGCCATGCTGACAGGCGATATTAAGCCTACCTGCAATTATTTTTGTCCGAATAAAGTAAAATAAATTAAAATCTATTGAGATAAAATTTCTTCCAACTCCAGTTTTATGACTTTCGATCTTTGATCGCGAATTACTTGAATAAAATTCCCATAAAGTGACAGGTTTTTTGTACTATTCTGAGCACTAAGGTTTTGTGAAAGTTTTTGAAATTAAAAGAAAGCTCTTCAGACCTCTATGGTCTGTCCATTAACTCTAGAAATTAAATGGCAACAATTTTTCATAGTAAAGCCGACCACTTTTCATATTAAATTTACTATGAAATATTGTTGCCATTTAATTTCCAGAGTTCTGTTTATGGACAGACCTTAATTCTTTCCCCATACTAAATATTTTAGTGTTGTTTTCTCAAAAATATCAATTTTGGACTTTGGATCAAAATTACTGTATCTTCTAAAATATTTTTTTGAAGATAGATACATTATCCTACAATTACTTTTTTTAAATATAATTTTATGTTGACTTTAATGAAACCATAAGACTGATTTTTTATAAGATAATTTTGCTCTTTTTTTTTAATAATATCAATAAGACCGCAACCAATAAAGAGTGTTAGAACTTTTGTTACAGAAAGGCTCTATGACTGGCGAGCGAAGCCAGTCTTATTGTTTCGTTAGAGTCGACATAACATTATATTTAAAAAAGTAATAGTTGAATTTTCAAAATAAATGAAATATACTTTATCAGAACAAAAAATTTCACTCAGGGTAAAAAAGAAGAAATAAATTGGCTACGTGGGTTATGTGTTACTCACAATAATGATGCACAGTCAAACTTTGCGAGCTTAGTTATTTCTGAAATATTGCCTGCTTATAAACTATTATTTATTTTAAACTAGTCTGTAACCCAATGGATCCCAGTAATCTGAATAAAAAAGATATTTAACCACTTTTTGTTTTTTCTAAAGCAGTAACCCGTGCTAGGAAATAATTTAAACATTTATAATAAGTTGAAAAAAATCACTCGGTGCAGGACTTGGTGTAGATTAGTGCAAACTAATCACACCAGGTGGCGCCCCCGTCCAGTTGACGGAGACTAGTGGAAGAAATTCGCATCGACAGTTACTTGAATCGGTAGCTCAATTGGTAGAGCGCCTGCACGGTTTGCGAGAGGTTGCGGGTTTAAGTCCTGCCCCGAGTGAATTTTTTCAACTTATTATAAATGTTTAAAAAACATATTATTATTATTAACATCTCCATTAATTGTAATAAAATCTCCATTACAAACTTCCGTGCGAGCCCTTTCAGTGTCACAGGACCATTCTGAAACACCCTATAAAATTGGTATAGTTTTTAACATTTAAACCTCAATTTGAATAGCTAGGTACTTTAAGCGTTTCTTTTAAAACCTTACGGGTGACTACTATTTGCATGTCAGTACATTTTAGTATTATAATAGACTGATTAGGCTATGGACATGAATAGACACAAGCGAACGATTGTTTAGGTTTTTTTTAATTTTTAATTTAAATCAAGAAAGCGATGACTTGAATTATTTGTTTAATATTAATGTTTTGTAAAGATTTTTAAATAACAAAGCTATAACAAGCATACTTATTCATAAATGATAAACAGGGTGGCTCAAACATAGACGTCAAGCGAAAAAATCTAGATAGCTGACGCCATTGGCTACCCGAATCACCCCCATGTATGTTCACTGTTCAGCCATTTTTTGTCGTGTAGAAGTTTTGAGGCTCTTAAGGTTTTTTGAAAAAAATTATCTAGTATTGGATTTTATTTTGTAACTTTTTTTCTGTTCACTTTTCAGAATTATTTTTAATGTTTTAGAGTCTCAGATAATTTATCTATCTTCAAAAAATAATGATCAGCTATGGACTTTCAGAAGATACCGTAATTTCGATACAAAGTCCAAAATGTTGTTTTTGAGAAAACATCACTGACATAGTTAGTATGGGGAAAAAAATAAGTAGAGGTCTGAAGGAATTTCTATTGATTTCAAAAACTTTTCCAAACCCTCATTCTTCAGAATAATACAAAAAATAGCTGATCATTATTTTTTTGGTGATGGATAATTTATCTGAGACTCTAAAGAATAAAAAACATTGCTAAAAAATCAAAAGAAAAAAAAGTTACAAAATAAAATCCAATGCTAGGTTTTTTTTTTCAAAAAAACCCAAATAATGGCTGACGTCTATGTTTGGGCCAACCTGTATATTTTTTATAAAGGATTATTCAGAATAATTTATAAGCGGTCTTTGTGTTATTTTGTACTATTTCAATAACGTTGACTGTTGTTATGTTAAATGCCATAAGATACCAATTTTTTTTTAAATACAAATTATCAAATTAGTCAACTTCATCATCATCTCCCAAAAATTTCCAGTCGAATCGAATTAGGAAAGTTAACAAATTAGTTTTACTTATGCCGATTAATAATAAAATTAGGCTATTGTGTGGAGTCGGCCTCGCCAATAATAATCTTGTCTATAAATAGCTGGTGGGGGAAAATGGAATATTTTTTTGTGCGATTCCATTTTCCCCCACCAGTGGGCCACCAGTGGGGGAAAATGGAATGGTCCCATTCTACTAAACTTGATCCCACGGATTGAAAAAGTAAAAAAAATGCCTACATTTCGTATTGAATCAGTGCTTGCTGCAAGCTATTTATACTAAGTATGAGATGCTCCATAAATCATAAATCATCTCATTACGTAGATGCAAAGGCCTTTATTTATACTAAGTATAGCGTATTTACCTGTGTTACCTAGATGTTCAATAAATGATAAAAACATGCGCAATAATAAAATCTTTATTTGAGTAGTCTAACATTCCATCCAATAGCTTGAAACAATAATTATCTATAAGTAAGCCTGTATTCTCCAGCAGATTTTAGGACAAAGACTGCCGCCGAAGTATTCCCAATATATGGGGCTGTTGGAAGTGAGGCAGGAAGTCTTCTGTGAATAGCTTTTCCCCCTAGTCTTGTTGTTCTCTAAAACATTTTGGTCTCTCTCGATACTCTCCTTGTAGAAATTGTTAGTAGTTACCTAGGTACTAGGTACGCAACCAAATAATTATTTCCTTGAATAATGTATCCTCCAAATCCTTGGGAAGGCCAAAGTCTTCTAGTACGCGATACGTATTTCGTTGTCGATTGCATTCGTGACACAAGTCTGATTGAAATTATACTCTTTAAAAATGGAAATTACTCCTGTGACCACTCCCGTGATAGTCACTAGTTCACTCATAAGTGAGAATATATCCAAGTAAAGTCCAAATTATATCAACTGATTTCACCATGTTTGTTGTGAAAAACTGTGTGACATTTTATTTTTTTTCAAGTAGGTACACAGTTTAATTTTATTGCGCCTAGATAAATAGGTATGAGGGACCTACCAAGGAGGATATTCGATCCTCTTCTGTAGCGGTTATTACCAATGAGGGTTTTCAACTCTTTGATATTATAACGAGACATTCTTTGTCCAGTAACTAAAACACCTCGCTACATACAATCCACTATGTGGGCAGGGGTCTTGATTGTTGGTCATCACCTGTCAAAAGTTCAAGAGACCTCGCTACATACAATCTACTACTGGGCCAGGTGTCTTAGTTCCTGGTCAGTATTTACTTCAGATGTTTTTGTTTGTATGTGTGAGTGAATGGATGGAACATAAAATTGTCGTAGACCAGAACTTGGAAAATACAGCATGTTAATTAGATTTTTTTCTTCCCTAATACTTCAATTGCATAACAATGCTCGCGAACGGAAGGATAGTTTGAAATAAAAGCGATAAATATTGATAAATCTAAAAACCACGTTATTTTGTGCATGTGTGCACCCCAGCGCCGCTAGTGAGCAAAAGTTGGCAACAGCCGGACTAAGTTTCCACCTTAAACTGAGTTTAAACAGAGTTCAAGGAGCTTTCTAGTTTGAACTGAGTTTAAACAGAGTTTAAGTAGCGTTCTAGTTTGAACTGAGTTTAAGTAGCGTTCTAGAATACCACCCTAAGTCAAGATAAGATGGGGTCAAACCAGAGTAGTTGGGTTTCTATGTTCGTAGATTATAAAAGACCCTTCGGTGCCTATACCAGTAAACCAAAAGATAGACAAAAGAAGGTTGCACTATATGGAAGCATTTGAAGTTTAAAACAAGGAACATATCAGAAAATTAAGGGGTCGAAAGTGAATTAAAATGGACGTCAGTCATTCTTCGATTATTCCTAATCTAGTACCTATTGCTGGTTCTCAAAAGTAATGTAACGTAACATGACAAAAAAGGAGCGTAATGACAGTCGGTCTTGAGTAAAAGTTCTGGCAAAGATTTGGGCTAGAATAAAGAGGCTTATCAACTCTTCATTGTGTGTTATTTCATTCTGATATACAGTATGTCCACGGACTGCACCGCGCCACTTAATTCTGTGGTAAAGCATCATTAGTGGAACACGAATAGCATAAAATAAAAATAAAAAAAATAAAAAAACTCAGTATTCAAAATAAACATTAGCAAATTTAATTCATAATGCATCAACCTGTGTATCGCACTTTCATCTACGTGATCTAATTTCGATAATTCGGTGCACTGGATGCCGCTTTTGGCGTCAGCGATACACAGGTTGATGCATTATGAATTAAATTTGCTAATGTTTATTTTGAATACTGAGTTTTTTTATTTTTTTTAAATTTTTATTTTATGCTATTCGTGTTCCACTAATGATGCTTTACCACAGAATTAAGTGGCGCGGTGCAGTCCGTGGACATACTGTATAAGTGATTTTTCATTCATATAATATAGAAAGACGGAAGTGTTTACGTACTTATCAAGAGGTAGCATGATGAAAGAGTGGAGGTGAAATGTCAAACTGACGAAAGTATTTATTATATTAGAGTAGTTCATGAGGTTCAAAGACCGATTGTATAAAGTCACCGTGTCAAAAAACATTCCGTGGGATGAACTCTCTTTACCCTAAAGGAGTGGAATGACATGCAATATCGGGATGACCTACAACCTCCTACAACGAATACAGTGTATTTCTGGCAGACGAAATTCGAAGATTAAGAGGTTGGATCGATTGGCTATGTGGAAAAAACTATCGGAGTCCAACGACTGGAAGTGTTGACGTAATTTCTATTAATACCGATGAAACAAAGTGTCCTTGGGCGATTAATATTCAGGGCAAACTACCAAAGCGCTGTCCGGGAAGTGCCAACAACATGTGTAGTTTAGTAACCAGCTACATACTGTGTTCCAACGGACGGAATAATTGATGCTCGCTGTGATAAGTTATCCTCGTCAAATCGAAGCTTTTACTCGCCAAACTCTTTCTTCGTTTCCTTAGTTGAGGTATGTTATGCGAACGATAGATATCATTTATACAGCATCAAGTGACAACGACTGACTAGCCACGGACGATGCAAGTTTACCAACCAAGGCAGTGACAGAGTGGCGGCCGAGAACAGGATGACGCTCGATGGTCAGACGACATCGCTTAGTTTATAGGGGGTCCGAGTCGTGCATCGAGAGACTGAGGAGGATGGCGTGAAGAGAAAAATGCCTACACTGCAGCAGTGGGAAAATGTGGGCTGTGCGCTAGGCATGATCAAACAAATGGTCAAACAAGTGAGCGAAGGTGCCAGTGGAAGCTGTATAAATCAATAAAGGCCTCAGTTTTTTTATGATTTCCAACTTACCCAACATGACGACGATCTCGAACCTCTCCCTGAGCATGTCGGAAGCGGAGAGGCCGTACAGCGGTGACTTCTCGTTGATCTTGTGCACTATGGTCATGGGCCAGATGAACATCAGCCGATCCTCCTCGCCGTCAGCCCCGACCTTCAACTCTTGCTGGTAGAATGGTAGCACTTCGCCTTCGCGGGTTATCTGTTGTTCGTAACAATACGGTTAGTGGACTTTTGGAGTGGCTTTGCAGTGGGCCTGTGCAGACACCGTCGGTTCATCCCCTCTACCCTTGACGCTGTTTTGTCAATACCTATATTAATATTCAATCAATTATCAATTGCAATCATGTAGTAGGTACATTATAAAAGGAATTACATTACAAAACTAGTGGCGTGAAATTAACGTCGCAACACCACTTTTACCAACAGTTTCAAGCAGTTTGGTGATGCATGCATTGCGAAACTACTAAATTTCATGTGAAACTGTTGGTAAAAGTAGTGTCACGACGTGAATTTCACGCCACTAGTTTCGTAATGTAATTCCGCCTTTAAGGTGGTAAAATACATTCTTAGATGTAGTAGGATCATACCTAATTATTGGGCAATATCAGATATTTTAGGAAATTAGATGCTATGTAGGTATGTTTTTATTGGTCAATAGCCTTAGATTTGAATAAACCAAAGCATGTAAAAGCGTGTCTTTTTCCGCCATTGTCCACTAAATGTTCTCTTGACCTGGAAGAGCAAACTTCTTAAACATTGACTCAATTGCGTCGAGAGTAGAGTGGCAGTCGTGAAAATGAGACTCAGTGCGCCATCAGTCTAGCTCCTTCGCAACGGTTTTGTTGGCGTCTGGACAGACCGGCTGGTTTGTTTATTAATTGGGTGACTGGCATTTTTGTGCTCAGAGAAAATGTCTTTATCCTTAAAGACCATCTTTAGGGAGTTCTTTGATTTCATAATATTCCCTTGCGTTTAAAATGCCAGTCGCGTACATGAATTCCTCGTTAAGTGCACAAAATCGATTCCTGTATCAAATACACAAAAAAAATCGAAAATGTTCCCATATCAAACCCTAGAATTAGTTGAGACCTATCTAACACAGCCAGTTTCATGTTGATTTAACAGATTGCAAGTTATTTTGCTTGAAAAAAAGTGCACCGCCTATTTTTTTTCAAGGAAAATAACTTCAAAACGTTTATGAATGTCAACACGAAATTGGCTGTTTTAGATACGTCTTACGTAATCTTGGGTTTGTTATATGAAAATTTTCGATTTGTTTAGTGTATTTGATACAGGAATCGATTTTGTGCCAGGGCACGGCGCCTTAAAAATAAGAGGATTTTATGTGCAGAATTTATTAGTCTTACCGTTTAGTTAAGAAAGCTCTTTTTAAAACGTATTGGCAAGGGGTCGTTCTATAAGACTTTAATTATAGAATTGAATATGAAACTTATTCAGTCGGTTATTTTCAGTTCTATTTCAACGTATAGTTAATACGTGTTACAGAAACGTAAGTAGTGCTCATGCAGGAACAGAAAATATTATAAAATAAAGCAAGTTTAAAGCGAGTTAAAATATATATTAAATTATCCGTAGATGGGTCTAACAAAAAAGTAACATAACTCAAACTTATTTTCAAGAAACGCAAATAAAAGGTAACTATAAAACAGCAGCGAAGCAACAACACAACATCGAAGACGAGGTACAAAACCAATATAGTACCTTAGAACACAGTACCTTCTTCCTGATTATCTGGGCACGGACGTGTGCTTCTAAAATGTGTGACTTGCGAATGTCCCCGACACGAAAAAGTAGACAAAATTCCCCATCCCTGAGACAAATAACTGCGTTCCTCGAAAACAGAAGAGTGGTGTTACGCTTTTTAGAGCGCGCCAGCTTCGCGAATATTAGACCCACCTATGGACAAGAGAGAAAGCATTCAGAGAACTGGTACTTTCCATTGGGAGTCGAAGTCTGACGCTCTATCTCAGAGTTCAACCCCCCGTTTCAATTAGAGAGTGGAAATAAAGTTAGGCTTTATCTAGCGTGCTGACTTAAATCCCCAATCACTAACCAGTATCCGTTTGGTCGTAATAATGTACCTTGCGCCGAATAATCTGGGCTCTTATATGCGCTTCCACAATGTGGGACTTTCTCATGTCACCGACGCGGAACATCATGCACAGTTGTCCGTCGCGCAAGCAAATCACGGCGTTGCGAGAGTAAAGGAGGGTTTGCGCACGTTTTTTTGGTCTAGAGAGCTTTGCGAAGACGATTCCCACCTAGAATTAGAACAACCTTGCTGTAACTTTGCGGCTCTGTCACCATGAGGCAGGGTCACGGTCACATGTTTCCAAATAGTTGGAAGTGACCATTATGATGATGACGTGTAGACTTGACAACGCTTCCTGATCCATCGCTATAGAGTTGTATCACAAGACTTGATGTAGATCATTGTGGTTTTCATTTATCTAAATTGTTAAGAGCCTCAATTTTATTGGCTGATAGGGGTGATGATGACGTATTATTTCCATGTGTTTATACACAAGTGCCATATTCAAAATTAAATGCGAGTAATTACTTCTAAGAGAGCATCTGGATCTTATACACATTTTGTTACGGTAACACTTGGCTCTAAGCCAATTTTATTTTAATATCAAATTATCATATTGGCTCAAACGATGCGAGATTTTAATGTGAAATCTGCTCACGCTGTAAGCGGCACTAAAAATAATGTCTGGCTTATATCTTCATTAAAAGATTTCCGTCGATATGCGAAGCAAAAAATCACTTACCATAAAAGCTTGAATGAAGACACCGACGATGCTTTGGAGGCACATGATGAATATAGCTTCCGGGCACTCTTCGTTGGTGGTTCTGGAGCCGTATCCGATGGTGTGTTGGGTTTCGACGGAGAAGAGGAAGCAGCCGGTGAAGGAGTTGACATTGTTGAGGCAGGGGATGAAGGTGTTGTTGTTGTCTAGAGGGGGAGGGGTGAGATCGCCGTGAGTGAAGATGATGAGCCACCAGATGAGGGCGAACATGAGCCAGGAGAGGATGAAAGAGAGGGAGAACACGAGCAGCGTCCAGCGCCACTGCGCGTCCACGAGGGTGGTGAAGATGTCCTGCAGGTAGCGGCGCCTGCGCTTGGCCACGTTCCATTGTACCACGTTGCAGTCGCCGTGCTTGAAGATGACTCGTTTGCGGACGCGCCGCGCAGCGTAGCGGGCTTGGCGGTATCTGGAATGGCAGATGGCTCTGGTTAGGTTTTTTGCAAGAGGAAAATATTGAGTAGGTACGTGACTGGTTGCGATTACGGAATAGTGAAGTCTAGACGTCATTAAATTGGGAGATAACGATCTTCCTGGAACCCAAATAGAAACGAATACGATGGAGATAAAAATATATTCTTAGGTAGGTACTCGCAGCATCAACAGCAAAGGATTATATTTCGGATATTAATGTCAGAATGATTTATGTCTCTTAAAGTGGATTCTCAGAAAGGTTTGCCTTTTTATCAATACCGTACCGACTACAAATCGGTTATTTTTTTAATTAGTTAGGTAAATGGCATGACGCACGGCACACACCTTCAGATGATAAGGAAAAAATCCATAGTTATTTATATCTCCAACATACAACAATAAACAACAGAGTTCTTGGGATAACACAACATAAGCATGAGAATAACACAGACGAGACACGGCAAAATCTTCCACTTGGAATAAGGTCAATAACAAAAGAGACATTGCGACTTTTATAACATGGTAGAGATTTTGATAGGCTACGGAAATGTGAAAAAGTTTTCATTCGAGACCATAATAATCAGGGGATATCTTTTTCGAGGATAGTCATAAGCGTGAGATGTTTAGTAGATTAGCCCGACTTCGATAACTGTGTCTAATATAAATATACAGGGTGTTAAAAGACCGCCAACAGACCCGAAAGCCACGCATACTAGACACCAAAACAAAGTACTTTTTCGATAAATTATTGCTGGGAAATGATTTTGGTTTTTTAGGTTATAATTTTGAAAAATATTTTATCACGCAATGGACGTGTAACGCACAGAAGTCATATTGCGCAAGCGTAGGTATAAGTTTATGTTACTTAAGCTTGAAGTGCCGATGTTTAGAATACATTGCGGGTTGCAATTTTAACGTCGTTTTTTGTAAGAAATATTCATAATTTTGATATGGCTTCTTGAGAAGGTATGTTAAGAACTAGGTACTGAACACGTTTTTGAAAAAAAAAAGTTTTAAAAAGTCCGACTTTGAGCCTCATTATCTCGGAAACCGTTGATTTCCCAGGCATGGTTCCTTAGGCAAAAATGTTTCTTATGATGAGGACAATACGTGGTTTCCCGCTTTGTTGGCGGTCTTTTAACACCCTGTATCTTCTTCGCCCATATTCGCTTTGGTGGATTATGGACCTGAGGACATATTACTAACGACTCACCCCTGCTTTGCACGAGTGCAATTTGGAATAAGAAGATAATAATAAGGATGTATTGTAGTGTAGGTATAAACCGTGTCATTAAAGAAAACATTTAGGATGGACTTCAAAACACTCGCCCTCCCGCTCTAATTAATACAGTCAGAGCGAGATAACGCTAGGTTTCTAACTCCGTCCTAAATGTTTTCTTTAAGAGTTCCCTGTACAAGTGTGGGAACTCGGCGATGGCCAAGCGCGTGAAACACTGTTTTCCATAGCTGTTTCACCCAGAGCAAGAAGGGGCGCGGGAAAAGTGAGAGGCAATGAGGGTGTATGAGTCTACGTGTGTTCGTGTCCTTTCGCGAGTATGGAGTTGTAGTTGTAATGTAATACCTCTACAGGGTGCACTCTAAGTCGATAGCGGAACTTTACGTAGGATGTCTACTGATCTCTACAAACAACTTGTACTAGGTGGCGAAAAAAATGGAGCGAAAAAAATATAAGCTGTTTCATACATTTGACGCAGTACTGAGTCGACCTTTTGTATGGAACAGCTGATATTTTTTTCACTGCATTTTTTTTCGCCACCTGGTACAAGTTGTTTGCAGTGATCAGTAGATAGCCTACTTAAAGTTCCGCCACCTAGTGATATAAACCAAGTTTCAGCAAAATCCAGCCTGTAGTTTAGAAATTAAACCTGAGCTACATTTGTATGGGAAAATGGTGCTCTAGCGCCCTCTTAATGACATGGGTTATAATATGTATAAACCTTCCATGAAAAAATATAACCGATTGTGAAACCGCATCAAAATCCATTGGAGGAGGAGTTAGCGGATATTATACAAACAGACGCGGACAGTGATTTTGCTTTATACTATGTAGAGGTTGATATTGAATTTTTAGGCCGTTATATGGGTACTTGACCCATATTATGTATATCAGTTACGATAAAACGAGAGCTTTACGGATTTGGTGACGCCATAGCGCAAACACTCGAGATTATTTCGCTTTATTAGATCAGCCCAGCGTGTAGTTTTGTCTATCTAACATGCGTTACAGATATTTGGCCAAACATTTAACGTAGCATTTTCATGAAAACATAACGTCAGACATTAAGAACTTTCAAAGCAAATCACTTTTGGGGGGACAAAGTTGTTTAAAGAAAACAAAGTAGAAATAGAAACTGAACTTTGCTCGTGAATTAACAATACCGGTCACATGAAAACGTGGTAACTATTCACGTTACACATTGTAAATTCCACATTCAATTGTTTACAATTCCGGGGTATTCGATTTTGCATCGTATGAACATTCGTTTTAGGATTCTACGAATACCGACAAATTGAGTTCAAAATTGTTGTATAAATACATAAAAAAATAAGAGGTAGCCTGTATAATTGTACATATCCCACTATCTGGGTAAAGGCCTCCTCTCAGAGATGCTGAAATATCGTGAAAGAAATATTTTAAAATAATGTTTCAGCTTATTTTCCGGCAAAACCACTCAGTTGATTTCTATCGTACGAGTAGAAGTAGCTGATCCGAAACAAATACCATCAAGTTAAGATCTTGACATATTAATCAACTTATGATATGAGCAATTATCACAGCGATTATATCTCACTTAGAACGTGGGTAGCAGTTTAGAATCATTTACTTATTTACGCAATGTAGGTACCTGTCTGATCTTAAAGTATTTATTTCTAAACGAGCCCTACATATTTTTGCTGTAAAAACCGCATTACATGGCTTTTGCGTGGTCTTACCTCAGCACATTAATGGCAATGCAATTATTTTGTCCGATGAAAATTGTTGATGAATGGAAAAAGGTGTTTTTATCAAGGAAACTATAACCCAGATTACTAATTCCTTTGGGGTATAACTGGAACTGTAGAGCTTAAGAGGGAACGCGGGTAACCTCAACTCCATACAAAAGGGGAGACCTGTTTCCTCCCTGGATAATTGTTTTAGAAAAAATATGTTTATGCCATTCAGTCTATATTTACCTCTGCCATGTCCCTATGTTTTGCTTTTTTTATTAATTTAGTTATATAATAAATGTTATTAAAATAATTTAAATTATAAAAAGAGGAAAACATGGGGACATGGCAGAGGTACATATAAATGGAATGGCATAAACATATTTTTTCTAACATAATTATCCAGGGTATTCAGGGACGATCTCGATAAATACCTGCCGAAATGGTCTGAGGTGGCCCAGGACAAAAAAGTCTGGACTGAAGTGGGGGAGGCCTTTGCCCAGCAGTGGGACACTAACATCATGGCTACGTAAAAAAAAAATATCCAGGGAGGAAACAGGTCTCCCTTTTTGT
The DNA here is from genome assembly GCA_949319315.1 of Zelleria hepariella. Taxonomy (NCBI): domain Eukaryota; kingdom Metazoa; phylum Arthropoda; class Insecta; order Lepidoptera; family Yponomeutidae; genus Zelleria; species Zelleria hepariella. The sequence continues at coordinate 18,717,719 of OX439378.1, forward strand.
ATTTTTTGTGTGGAGCAACCGGCTACCCGCGTTCCGTCTTGTCTTAATGTACGGCAATCCTTACATTATTGCTTTGATGTCAACTGCAGAGTTTCAAGAGATTGCCTACCTATATATTTTGTATGAAGTTGGCTGCCATTTATCTCTACCACGTATTTATTTTGATACTACTGAAGTCGTCTCTCAGCTTCTATCTTATAAAGTGTAAAAGAATTTGGCAATAATGACCGCCTTCATATCTGTACTTAGTATAAACGTTTATTTATATGTAAAAACATAAAATTTTGGTGATGTCAAAAATTAAAATGGTTTAATTTGTCTATTCTGCGTCTATTCAATAATTTTGTCCCAGTATGCTCTACCTATTATTAGGTACAACTCACTTTTGCAACTCCTCGCTCCAAGCCGATTCTGATGAGTTGACTGGTTTTCCAGTCATGAACATAGACACTTGGCTGATGCATCTCTTCAATCCAGACATCCTTGTTAACAAATAAGAACTCACTTTACCGTCTTTAATTTTCGCTTTCTTTTTACTCAAAATACTTAGAGCTTCTTCGGCGAATTCACACAACACGGTATTATAATACTGATTGGTAGCTATCAATATATCACAAGCAACGGCGAAACCAGCGCCTTGAAATGTTGAGAGATTCACAAGTGAATTATTACGCGAAACGTAAATAAGAACTTCAGTCGCGGATAAAAATAAAATTGCACAGCTTTCCTCCGTTAATTACAGGAGTGTCTCCGCTCTGTCTTTTGACAGCACGTTAATCAGTGATTCGCTGAACGCTTCCTTGATGTCGAACAGTAGCGGCACGATTTTTCTCAGCATCGTCGGAAAAGTCATCGCGGCGCGGGATAAAAACTAAAATGGCGACACGAAATTATTGCGTGACTTCCCTAAGAACGTGCGACGGACTTTCGACTCGCGCCGTGTGTGAGACAGTTGGCTGGCTGAAACTGCGGTTGTTTGATGAAACAGATGGGAAGACGTCCACAAACAAACACGCCTAGTGCTTCAGGCCCGTGCCAAGCTACGGTGGCGCCATCGAGTGGCGTGACGACATTCTCCGCTCTAGTTTACGAGTACTACGGAAATTTTATTCGCTCGAAAGTATTCCATTTGGTGGATGTTTAGCAAGATTTACGGTGGTTCGTTAGCATAAATGTTTTGACATTTATGTGTTTGCGCGGATTGAAAGCGCTCTCATCGGCCTCGTAATGAAAATATTTATCAATGGATGCTACTGCGCGCGTGAGAATGGCCGGTGGAATGATGGACGCTTGAAACGTCTGTGTAGACGGTCTTCCTAGTTGATTTTTGATCTCCCATTACAATGTAGAAAGCCTAGGCCAATAGCCATTGACTACCACTTCCCACGTCTCTACATTGGTCAAATGTGCCGTTAAATTCAAGGGCGAAGAAATTCCACACGCAGCGTAGCTACACACATTTTATTATATACTGATTTATACATACCCATACGCATTAAGATAATTTTAGCAGCATCTGGCTAATTCTAGCCGGCTTCATCCGCGTGGTTTTGAAAAAGACAGCGCGTAATCCGCATACACGTGTCCTCAATCTATACTTAGACATTAAAATAGGTAGTAAAAGTAAAACGGTTGTTTCGTATCGCTACATAAGTTATATGCTTCAGTTGTACTATTACATTATAGGGATTCCGTAAGCTTACGAGATAGGAGTAGGATAGGAGGAATGCATTGTTGCATGGAGCACTTGATTCTTCCTATCAAGCTCGACACATTGCTATTACTCTATTGACGCATTGACACTTTCAATCTGTACATAGTGCAGGAAAGCTCGATAAAATGGTCCTTCATTTTAAACCAGCAAGCGTAGCATAAGCCTGTGTTAAAGCGTATCAACTCTGTCTATTCCGCTCTACGTCAAACAAAAGAGTGAGATATAGTTATAACCCCCATAAGTATCGCTAAACCCGGCCTTATGCTATGCTTGCTGTAGATTGTTTTAGAATTACCTACTCGGCTATGATACGGCGATAGAATTGTTAGATCGGTTGAATGTATTGGTGCCTCTATTTACATCCTTGGTGTGATAAGACATCATATAGTAATTGATACGAATGAATACACGAGCATTGTAAATACATACCTATGGTTACCTGGTTACCTATACATACCTGTGGTTGATTGATATCATCTCGAATCCGAATCTCACGTGAGAGAAAAACGTGATGCGTTGCGGTTAACACGAGAAGTCAATCTGCTACTGATGGTATCGGTTACAAATTAAGTACTTGCAATGCAAAGAAAAACCTTTGTTTTTCTCTTGTAGTTGCAAAGGAACTCGACCTAACTTTAATAACTGTCTGCGATACCAGTGTATGCAATGTGTTTTAGTTATAGACTCTCGTTCGGTATTTTAAGGCAAGGTAGCCGAGGATATTTTACTGGTCACTAATTCATGTCTTAATAGGAAAAGATAAGCTACTGAGTATTTCATACCAAACTATAAACACAAACCGGTAAGGCAATTTTCTATGTAGAGACAACTGAAAAATGATAACCGACAGTTTGTTATTCAAGTATACCGGTTTGTGCCTCCGTTGATCTTTATGGAATCCTTGTAGATAGGTACTTTGTGGTGGCACTATCGATAGTAGTGGTAAAAAATAGGATGATAAAAAATATGAAGAATTTTCCAAGATAATCAGTGAAAAGTCTACTTCAGAAACTTTGAACTTCTTAATTTAAACCGGGGCCACTGTTGCCAAGAGACAGATGCCGTGTGCCCGGTGACACATTCGGCCGAAATAACTGCAATCTGGATCATCTTTCAGACACGAGCTTCTGGCTACATTTCAGGGAGAGCGGTAATTTAAGATTTGAATTCCACTACTTGACGCTAGATGGCGATGCTGGAAGCCCCGCTAATGAAAAAAATCTTGGATGCGTTTTATTTTAGGCTTAACTATTTTGAGGCTCTAAGGCCTAGATTACAGATCCTAGAATGTACGAATAAATCCTGCACATGCCAAAAGTAGTGCTAGTGTGTGCTTATTCTGCAAAAAAATTCGCACAGTAGCTAGTCCTCAAAACCGGTTTGTCGGAAAATAGCTGTTATCAAAATTAATATATTTTTTTATATATTCGCGCAAATAACCTGGCTTTCAGGACTAGCAACTAGCAACTGTGCGGTTTTTTTTTAAAGAATAAGCACACTGAACAGTCTGTATGTAACGCAGTTGCGTCTCGATAGGTTCAGCGTTGTAGTGTATTTCTTATAATAATATTTTTCTTGTTCAATAAAGAATATTCTAATTCTAATCAAAAGGATTAGTTCGGTGGTTTTAGGAGAAAGACGAGGAAAACCCGATTTTGTCCTAACAACTTTATAGACTTGAGGTCCAGTATTAGATTGATCATGATAAAAAAACCCCAAAATGAATAGGTATATGCCTCGTTATTTTTGCAAAGTGTTGCTGTAAAAGCGGGGTTACAAACGACAACAATAAAAATTCAATGAGATTGCTAATCACAGTAAAAAAAAATACATTTTGTATCTATTTTAGTTCATTTTGAACGGGTCAACGGCTCTACCAGTGAACTGGTTTAAATATTATACTCCGAATAGGCATGAGTCATTCCACTCTCGGTCTTAGGAAAGTACCTCTGGGTTTTCGCACCCATTGGCCATTCACAAAAAAACGTAAATGGGTACCTTGAGCTCGAGTATAATGACTGTTTCGTATTCTCGGAAGGACCGAGCTGAGATTGGCGGCGATTTGGGGATACCTTTATGATTAAAGTCCCAAGATAAGATGATGTAATATTCCGTGATATGTTTCCTTTAACTTCATCGCTTCAGGATCGTCGATTGAACGCATGTGATCCCGGATCTCACTTTTCAAATTATCTTAGTTATGACTTGCATTTTGTATGCGATAAATTCTTGATTTTAGGTTTAAACTTTGATTGACATAACAGGCCCTATGTTGGTAGAGATTGATTAATGATTATCTATCCATCATACTTATAATAAAATGCCGCATCTGTCTATCCTATAAGATGGAACTTGACTCGCATAAAGTTGTGTGCTAAGCTATAGGTATATAAGTAGGTACCTTACCTATATTCTTATATTTTTTCAGGTATCTACGTTCGGCCACAGTCACAGATACCCCATGGGAGCTCTTACCGCGCGCGGTATAAGTATAAGGGCGCCAATGGAACAAAAAGGGGTATCCTAGCGTGTGGCCCACTGTACGTAGGTGCGAATGAATAAAGCCAGACTCCGAGTCATCTCAAAGTTAAATATCTAATGTCTTTTATAATGACATTTTAATAGTTAGTCACGATTAATGCAGACTTTGTAATAGCTCATTATTACCTACACCTTAGTACTGACAACCATCGCGTTCATGACATCATGAGCTGTAAACTCATCGTTATGTAGTAATGCAGTCAGCTACGCGTAATCAAGGTGTTACAAAAGTACCTAACTCTTTTTACAGGGTAATAGCACCCGGTGATAGGGATCACAACCTAAATATTATTTTTGCTCTGTGAAGCTCCGTTAAATTTCAAATTATTAAAATGCGAACGATGTGGCGGGAGAAGAGTATTTTTTTTTAAATATTGTTTACATTGACTTTCACAATGTTTTAACAACTCAAAGCTATGTAAATGCACCTACACGCACAAACATATTTTTAAATTTGAGCTAATAATAAAAACAAAAAAGTTATGATTTTTTTTCAACTTTTTTTTACAGATTTGACATCCTGTTGACCAGTAGGTTACACCCTGTAAAAAGAGTTAGGTACTTTTGTAACACCTTGTATACGTAATTACTTACAGTACTCTATCCTACTTTAAGCAAAACGCAAAACCAGCTAGGGAAGCACAACACGAAAAAGTTTTATCCCGCTATCGGGTAGCGGCTTCTCGCTTTACGCAGTGAAAGAAAGCAAGATGGCGCTAGCCGATAATGGGATCACCTATCTAGTTATCACTCTTAGCTCTGGCAGAATACCAGCGCCTAGGTTACATGTTACCACACGTTAAAAAGCAATAAATTAGTTTATGAATGCTTTCCCATTTTCAGGAAGCAATAAAAGAAAAAATCATGTTAAAAACTCATTAGGTAGGTACACATAATAAAGTGGCGATAATTTAATGACATTTCATCAACTAAAGGTCATGACATCCTACGTCACAGTTAAATCCTGCTATGTGCTAATTTCTATGAATATTTTGCACGTAAATTTTCATAAAACGTCACTTCTTACGCAAAAGGCAATCGGGAAGGTACTATAATGCAATTTATATTTATAATGAGCTGTGCGTCAACTGTAATGAATGATGAATAACAAAGAATAAACTGCTAAAAGTAGCTAGCTTATGTCGTGAACTTTTTTCTGTTTTTTTTTTTCGGGGAAGTACCTATTTACTATACAGGGCAATTTTTAAACAGCTTTTAACCTCAGACACGTGAACTTCTAAATGTGATTTCCAACAACTTTTGTTCTACGACTTATCGAAAAGCTCGATACTTTTTATTTTATTAAAGTTTAGATTATCCTTTAAAAGTGTGCATTTCTACCATCCCCGCGTTGCCTGCGCGGCGCGCTTTCATGCCTCTCTACTCTCAACCAACCTTTCTAGCCTCTTCTGCTCCTATTTGCAACTCTGAGATAAAAAAAATATATATATTTTTTTTATTGTAAAAAAAAAAGTAAGATGTAGCCTGTACAATTGTACATGTCCCACTAGCTGGGCAAAGGCCTTCTCTCAGAGAGAGAGTTCGAGCTTAATCACCACGCGTACTCAATGCGGGTTGGCGATTTTTGCGTTGAGGGTATAATGCCTCATACGCTCAGGTTTCCTCACGATGTTTTTTTTATTGTATTCAGAAAAAAATGCGCTTTTACCAAAGTCGTAGAAAAAAAGTTGTTGAGAATCACATTTAGAAGTTGGGGTGTGTGAGGTTAAAATCTTTTTAAAAATTGCCCTATAGTAAGTAATTTTATTTATAAGGCAGCCTCAAGAAACTCACTTTCATGGATGCACAAGTTTAGGTAAGTATTCATAAAAAAAATGCATAAATAAAGAAACGAGAAAACAATAAAGACGAAACGATAAGAAAACGTATTTCACGTGACCGATTTAACATGTTTTTCATGCATAGCGGTTTTTCCAATATTCGAAAAACCTTCATTCAATGAATACCTACGAGTATTAGTAGGAAAATTCCAAGAAGTTTATGCAAATACGCCAGTCAACAAAGTTTCATATCACCTCGGTATTGAAAATAATACGCGGGGAGAATAGCATTTTCCGCATTTTCTTTTCTGAATGGTACAATGAATGCATTCCATCGTTTACTCATTATTTACCTCATTATTTTCTTGTACGAACATTTCATGGAATTGTTGACAGCTGAATTATATTTCTTGCTAACGAGATGATAACGAGTCTATAAAGCAATATATTATTTGAGAAGTCACCATGTATAATCAGGTGATATTGAATTCTTACGTCAGTGTTTTACGAGGTAAAACGTCACACTTGGTGCCATTCATAGTTGACACCACATGCCATGCAGTTTCGGCAAATATCCACACTATCAAAGTACCTACTGATTATCATGCACTCCAAATTGATGAGCCAACATAAATAATAGTTGGAGAGCTGGTGACCAATCGAGATATTTTTTCGTACAAGGCTGGGAGTTAGTAGGCTGATAGAGTAGACTTCGCTGAGTCTGGGAAAAATATTTTTTTGGTCCGGTCGCGGTTGAAAGTTAGATTTTTTCGACTTTGAAAGTTTAAATGTATGGGTTGAGTCATTTCTTTTTTGTCTACAAGGCTGGGAGTTTTTAGGCTGCCTTTTTAGTCCCCGCTGATCACGAAATCACTATTTATTACTAGCCAAACGCGGTAGAAATATTGATTTTAATAACCTAGAAAGTGTGAATTTTTGGGTTATAAAAATCAAACTTTCAACCACGCTTGGCCAAAAAAACAAATATTTTCTTGTTCAACGGAGTCTTAACAAATAACCTAGAAGTTTCTAGCCTTGTACGACAAAAAAAATATACTGAACCCATACATTTAAACTTTCAAAGTCGAAAAAATCTAACTTTCAACCGCGACCGTGCCAAAAAAATATTTTTCCCAGACTCAGCGAAGTCTACTCTATCAGCCTACCAACTCCTAGCCTTGTACGAAAAAATATCTCGATTGGTCACCAGCTCTCTAACTATAATGGCTTTTACAAATAAACGTTGTATCAATTTATGGCTGCGCATGAAAATTATATTAGGTACCTATAATAATTATATCCCAAAATACAAAAATATGGTTGTTACCCACATCTACACCGTGGAATTTTGGTGGTTTTAAAGCCGAAGGTATTTAGTTGCACTCGTGATTCTGAGCCAAATTCCAAAAATTTACTTGAAATCGAGCGAAAAAAAAAACTATGTTATTGCCGCGAACGAAAAATCGCTAAACAAAAATTGCTCAGTTTAGCTTAAAAATTTAAATACTCGTAACTGTGAAAAATTTTGAATTTCCCGCCGCACTGCTATCGTCCAACCTTAATTTTAAAGTACCGTTCCCATTCATGAGCCGAACACGTCTAAGCAGCCGGTGCGTGCTCGTAGCCGGTATTGAGGTCGACATCTGCCGTTCGCGATAAGACGCGGGACCGCGTGGAAGTCGTCGCCTAGCAGTTGCAAATAATATTTGCCTTTGATCTTTGGTCACACGAAGCGAATGCGTTAACTTGACTGTCCTAAGTCCCCGGGGTAGAGGATGACTGCTGCAGTCGTGGATGACCACGACTGCTGCAAAGCAGCCGTAACATCGGGAAAATAAAGGTTCATTTACCTACAAAAATATCGCGATTCGACCCGTTTAGAATCAAATTAGAATGGACAAAGCAGATGGTCTTCATATCTGCTGCCACTAAGCACCGCCTGGTTTGTTTTGGGGCGATCGCGCTTCCATTTCCCTTGTGGAGCGCATGAACCCACATTTATAGAACAACTGCTATTTTCTCGGCGCTAGTCTTCACACCGGATATTCGCTTCGTGTGACGAAGGCTTTAGTGTCCACAACGCGCGAGTTGCTGCGTGTACTATCGGCCATGGAAGTCAGTAAGTAGTTTATTTTTCATCCGTTATAATCATCAGCCTTTTTCCCACCATCTTTTCCTTGAAGTTCTGGCGCCCCGGTGCCGCCACAGCGGAGGGGTTTAAATGGGATTTCAAACGAAGTCTTTTTGAAAATAGAGCTACACTGCACATTGCACTAGTGGCATAAGGAAAATCATGACATGACTGGTACCTCAGTACCTGTATAGTTTAGTTCCCCTATTCTCAGTTGAAATGTTTTAATTTTCTTGACTAATTTTCTTAACGACATGGCAATACCAAAAGCGTGGCTTATAGACGTGAAACTCTAAAAAAAACCCTGAATTAATTTAAACCGTGACCACTAGTATCGGTTTACCTTGTCAACTAATCGGTATTTCCTTAGTTGGCTGTACACCACACTCATAGAGATGTAAATTACCGTTAGTATCGCCATTCATTTATACTTCTGGCCAACGAGCCCTCAAAGTAACAGCACAGTCGACAGTATGACCTTTACACGCAGGCGCTCTAATCGGTTAATTTACGGGCGACTTTACAACAAAACTGAACAGTTTGAAGTCTGACTGTACAAAACCGGCGGTCACACACACCACACACTTTATCGTTGCTTGGCGCAGCGCAGGACATTATAGTTGGAGAGCTGGTGACCAATCGAGATATTTTTTCGTACAAGGCTGGGAGTTAGTAGGCTGATAGAGTAGACTTCGCTGAATCTGGGAAAAATATTTTTTTGGTCCGGTCGCGGTTGAAAGTTAGATTTTTTTGACTTTGAAAGTTTAAATGTATGGGTTGAGTCATTTCTCTTTTCTCTACAAGGCTGGGAGTTTTTGGGCTGCCTTTTTAGTCTCCGCTGATCACGAAATCACTATTTATTACTAGCCAAACGCGGTAGAAATATTATTTTTTATAACCTAGAAAGTGTGAATTTTTGGGTTATAAAAATCAAACTTTCAACCACGCTTGGCCAAAAAAACAAATATTTTCTTGTTCAACGGAGTCTCAACAACTAACCTAGAAGTTTCTAGCCTTGTACGACAAAAAAAATATACTGAACCCATACATTTAAACTTTCAAAGTCGAAAAAATCTAACTTTCTACCGCGACCGTGCCAAAAAAATATTTTTCCCAGACTCAGCGAAGTCTACTCTATCAGCCTACCAACTCCTAGCCTTGTACGAAAAAATATCTCGATTGGTCACCAGCTCTCTAACTATTACGTAGTTGTAGTGTTGTACGTACCATCGATCGTCCACAAAAAATATTCACCATCAGAATGATAACTGAATACCTACGTCATTTAATTAGCAGTCCCGAAGTGTGAGATTTTCACGCACTTCGATGGGACCAAGATGGTATAATTATTTCTTGTATGTATGACGTACACATACTAAAATCTAAATATAACCTTAAAATAAAGTAAGTAATCAAATAGATCGCCCAGTAGAAGTCACGTATGTACGAGTATGTACCTAGTGGCTACAAATTAGATAAAGAATTAATAATGTTCCAGGGGGGTTACCCTTGACGCTATTGCGATCAAATTGAAAGAGTTTTAAAATTAATTTCTCTTTGAATTCGCATAGTAATGCTTTGATTTTAAATACTTTGTAATGTTTATTCAAATGTAAGGCTGTTTTACTCAATAAAAACACAAAATGCGTCTTAATTTGTAAAATATTAAATTTTGTAAATTGCGCCACATTGCGGCCGTATTGGAAACATGCGTCAAGGGTAGAGGGGCTGTTCGTGCACTTGCATATTTCCTCAGGGGTAAGCATAGGGTGCCAAATAAGTCAGTGGGGTTCATTTTGTACCCGTTATCCCGTCTCTAGTAACAATCTGTACACTACGTACTATCGCACACATCCATATATTGTTGTCTGTTGTAGGTAGTTTGCACAGAGCTAAAATTCTGATGTAATGTATTTGTAGTGTCGATGATTGAATGGCCTCGCGACGTTCTTGGCTGAATGTGTGATGAGCATTTAGTAGTTCCAAGGAGTATTTAACCACACTCCGTATATTCAGTCGACACATTGTCGACTGTGTCGACTCAGTATACGACACATACGTTTCCTTCCATGCATGCTCAATACAACGCTTTTGCACGCGCCGCCCGCGCCGTTCCGAATTTGCGGCGTAATTTTTTTGTAGAGTCATCCGTAATGTAGGTAGGTAAATGAGATGAGAGTTACATCATGTGTGGCGTCGACTATACTAACAATCTCTATAGCAAACATACCACTTTTGTCATGAAGGTTTTTGGATCCATTTTGACTGGTAAAAATCACAATAAATAAATAAAAAAAATCACAATAAGTAATGACGATGTTTTCGAGTCAGGGAATTTTGCACTATCACGAATGTTTTCCTTATCACTAGTTATCATCACCCAGGACATTAACCTGTGTAGGTTAAAAAACGCACTACATTGAGAACCTTTTTTCTATTGGAAAACTTTGTTTCATCTCCTATTTTATTATGTTGAATAGTTTTCGTATAGGAAGGAAGCAAAAATAAAAAAAAACAGACTTTTACTGTAAAACTTTAAAGCTTTTTTCTCGAAACTACATTATGTAAGTTACTGTGTTACGACGGCAGTATTTTCCATCCATCTTCTTCTTCTTCGTCGTTACGCTCTTGTCAGAGCGGTCGTGGTCCACATGCAGTATTATCAGTGGCGGATGTTGCGCGCCTTACGATGCCACGCCATTTATCTCGGTCAGAGGTTGCCCGGGTGCATTCATACCATGTTAGATCCATCCATCTAATACAGTGGTTCTTAACCTATGGTCCGCGGACCACTGGTGGTCCGCGGAGGCACTCGAAGTGGTCCGCGAAGCCATCAGAAAAATTTCTTAGCCATTAAGTGGTTTTATAAGGCATAATTTAGTGTAAAAAAAACCGCTGAATTTTCGGGCGCGCTTCGCGCGTTTGTCATATTTACAACTAAGGGAATCTCTATAATGAAAAAGGGTAGATGTAATCGGTGAATTTCCGAGTGCGCGTGCGCTTTTATCCTATTTACATAGTCTCGGTTACTATTGCGATAAAAATGTAGGTAATAATGTCGGTGAATTTTCGGGCGTGCTGCGCGCGCATTTATTACATTTCAAGGGTAATCTCAAAGAAAGTTTTAGGATAATCGATAAATTTTCGGGCACACTAGGCGCGTCTTTCATATTTACAAACAAGCAAATCCCAAGGGTAATATCGGTGAATTTTCGGGCGCGCTGCGCGCGTATTTGTCTTGATAACAAAGTATTTATCACGAATATGAGTACAGTAAAATTACTATAAGAAATAAATTAATTTTCTAAACTAAATACGCTAAGCTTTGAATACATTGTATGCGTATTTTATTTATAGATAAAACAAACCTTTATTAATTAAGATTTACCTGTATTACCCCCAAACAGTTGGTGGTCCGTGACAAGACAGAAATATTGTGAAATGGTCCGCCATCACTAAAAGGTTAAGAACCACTGATCTAATAGAAGACATTTATGGTTTCAGACCTTATTTTTCAGAACTTGCTCATATTATAGGCTAATCACGTGGGACAACTTGCTATTGCCATTCTTCCATTTTGCGAAGAGTGCTAATGGATTCTCGTGTATCGGAGAATGGATCTGACTAATTCTCAAATATTGATTGAGTGTCTGGTAGGTTAGTCCATTGGTTGTGCCCGCGTATACACGACAGCACGTACACTTTTGTTGTAAAGTCACCCGTAACGTAACCGAGTAGAGTGCTAGCGCGTAAGCGTCTACGTGCTGTCGTGTGTACATACCTTCATACATACCGAGAAAATAACACCTTGGACCACGTAATTGAACGAGCGAGCGAAGTTCTCCGAGTCTACTTGAACAATCCAGCGTTTGTATGTATGTATGTTCGTTGGACGATAACTCGAGTATTATCCTACAAACTGTGGAAAGTATGGATGCGCCCCGGAAAAAACTTAATGCTACTCAATGATCTAGTCATTGTATAACCTCCAGCATAAGATTCCTAAAATCTACAATCTCTCAATTTCCACTCTTCAAACTCGGGTTATTGAGCTAGATAGATAGTTCAAATAAGATCTCAGATAATTAATTTTAATCCAATATCCAGTGATCGCAATTATTTATAATATTATTATTATGAACAAGTACCTACGATGTAGCAATGTCTTGAGATGAACAATCTATCCTTTGTGTGTTTTCTGTATTTCAAATGCAAATGTAATGTCATGAAAGATCAAGAAAATATTCTTATCTAATCGGTAGGTGTTGCAACGGTAAATATTGTAGAGCACAGCGTAGAGCAAAACATTTTAAACTTGTATTTTTGTTGCTATGCACACTTTAGTTTAGAAAACCGTACATGTAAAAGTAAGATGTAGCTTGTACAATTGCACATGTCCCACTAACTGGGCTTTCTCACAAAGAGAGTTCGATGATGAAAGATGAGTTAATCACAACGCGTGCTCAATGCGGGTTGGCGATTTTTTTGAGGGTATCATAATGCCTCATACGCTCAGGTTTCCTCACGATATTTTCCTCCAAGGTCAGCGAGTGGTATTGCTACTAGAAATTCACAAATATACGTAACTTTGAAATAGATTAAAATCATAGGTACATGCCCGCACCGGGAATCGAACCTGGGTCTCTCGCTTCCGAGTCTCTCGCTTCGCTACCCACTACGCCACCACCGCTCTTTATTCCAGTAAAGTTATTTATACATGTTACAATGTAAAAATAACTTCACTGCAATAAAAACAAAGATAAAGAATATAAAGAATATTTTATCTTTTATCTTTATCTTAGATACATTGGCCATAAATGGAGTTAGTGCCTCTTCTATGTAGAGAGACCGAGTAATTTTTTCTCACTATTAAAATACTTAAAAAAAAACAGAGTTAAGACGTTTGTCCACCGCAACCGTCATCGGGTCGTCAACGAGAACAAGATAACTGCGCTGAAGTAGCGACATACACGTTTAATAAAGGGTGGTATTAATAGTAGCATTTCAAGCGCTGCATCAGTCTACTCGTAAAGCTCGAGCTTGATCGGTAATTTTGTTTTCTGAGATCACCTACTTAAGCTCGTGCTTGAGCTGACGATTATTAATGCCACCCTAAGGCCGCCTGTCCAATGCACGATTGCACGTCCGTCACCACGTATCGCTTCTTTGGCGTCGGTCGTCATCTCGTTCTTGGTGGCGGCTAAAGGCTCTTTTTCCCTAAAAACCATCCACTTCCTCCTATTGTCTTGTTTGTCTCTGTGCATCGAAACCGCATAAGGAAATCCGCTTCCGTCTCGCAATATTTTGCCAAGCGAAAGTCAAATGCTGGCAAGGAGTGCTGATGATGTCAGCCGTGCGTGAAATTAACGTACAGAAAGTGTACTTAGCTTGTGGTTCTAGTCATCATCAAACCGCGAAACAAGTATCACCCAGAACTATGATTTTTTTAGATTTTTCATGTGCAATGGAATGTTTTCAGTTCAACTATGGAGGGGACTTTGAGCGTTATCTTGCGTTTTGTTTTTTGGCATGTAGAGCCCAGTTATATTGAGTGGCCGTTTTATCTTTTAGTATTTTAGCATTTTACTGCGGCAACGTGCTTGCAGGCGTTAATTAATTTATTTAGAAAGAATTCCGCAATATAAAAGAAGAGGCTATCAATACAATGTAATAGTGGCTATAATGGTGTTGCAACTTTAATTTTTACGAGAAACGTAGGAAATCTTGTTACATTATATTTTTCCGTTGTGGTAGAAAACACGTAGAGAAACAACCTTAAATGTCTTCAATAGTATCTACATACCTGCTTACAATTTATTCATGTTTTTGAATGTTTGAAAATCTGAAAAGTTGAATAATTATTTAGCATTGTCATACATCTCATTACATGTTCCAAGTGTACAGCGCCTGAGTGGTCATTTCACCCATATTTTGTGTGTAACTAGTTGCCTAAGTTTTTGGAGCAAAATATGAATCACTGAGTCAATACGATGTTGACATCATGCATAGGCGAACTTTATAAAATAAGTTAAGTGTTATGCAGCCTCTGTATAAAATTTTGCTTCGATTGTGGTAGCTTCATGCATGGTCTAGATTTGAAAATAGATTATTAACTGCAGCATATAATTATAACTATGGACACGACTCACGTCTATCGCCGATAATAAACGTCCGTAACTAACCATAACATCCAATACATGGATCAACCGAATCCCAACAACTTTAATAACAAATAATATTCAAGCTCATAATTATCTTCCAAATGGTAAGCATAGCACTGAATTTAAATCTCTCCAAAAACATTATTATTATGTAAAAAGTGCCCAAGTCTAGCTTTCGCCATAAACGATTGTGAGATTTTATTTGTATAGCCTTTTGTATATTTGTATAGTCTGGCTTTTTTTATAAAATTATGATTAGGTCATTTAGCGGGTTTGGCTATTTGGGGTAATGATTTAGTTTAAAACCGAATTACGAAAATCACGGTCAAAGTATAATACGTATACGACTTCCCACTGAGTGTAAATTCTTGTTCTCAGCTGTCAATACGTAGATTATTTTATTGAGACTTTTTGTTTTTTTCTAAAGCACTCGTGCTAGGGAATATTTCGCATCGACAGTTACTTGACTCGGTAGCTCCCTGCACGGTATGCGAGAGGTTGCGGGTTCAAGTCATGTCCTGAGTTAATTTTTTCAACTTATTATAAATGTTTATTTTATTGAGAGTTTGTAACCCGATTTTCAGCCAATAGGCCAGTAGATGCACTTACAAAGTAATACAAAGTAAGACATAGCTCTCACAACCAAATCTAATCTAACGCTGCGGTTTCCATACAATTCTGCACGTAAGAACACCCATCAAATAAGCCGTTAGCTCCACTTTAATTACACTATTGCTCTGCGAAGCCCCATGCACGTCGGGGTGTGTGAAGGTTGCAATAAATTGAAGGTCTCTTCTCTACACTACATGGTAATTACTATTGGTATCTCGCCTGATGGAAAACTAATAAAGCGTGGCGACCTCTGTGGAAGACCAGCGGCAGCTATTTAACTGTTACAGAAGCTTATATCAGCAAGTGTGTACAAGAAACAAATGATTTCATCAAAACTTAATGAGTTGAGTAGAGAGAGTTAATAGCCCTATACTTAAGTTCGGATTAAGTTTAAAATCTTGAGCAATTACAAGTGTCTAAAAATAAATCTATGCCCATCGATACGTATTGTATCCTATCCATGAATACCTACGTTTTCCGCTTTTCATTTTCATTGTGATAGTTCTTTCACCTGCCCTAGAAACTGACATACCCGAGTGTATTCAAAACATTGTACGCAATGTGGACGTATTTATTTTAAGTTTTGCATTGAATCCTTCAGAGCGGTTGTCCATCGCACCATCAACGTCAACGAGAACGAGATTATGGGCGGATATGCAGGAGGCGTGATGTGCAGGTGGACCAGCGATCGTAGTAAATTTGCTGCTTCGAAGCCATTATCACGTGACCTGACGTGACGTTGCGGTGGACAAACGTCCTCATTCTCTAACAAATGCTCTAAAAGTTAAGAAGACCTTTTGTATTGCCTGTTTTGTGCCCACTTAGACCTCCTCGTCACATTTCCAATGTGAATTCCTCTATGAAATGGCTAGGCTAGGCTAGGCTAGGCACGCGCGGCTTACTACCGTCTATGCCTTGGGGGATCTAGCTCATTGCGATTGCAGTATCTAGCCTAAGCACTGGCTAATCAACGTAGGTAGCTGGCAGCAATTGCACGTGTAGGTAAGCAGGCATTTATGCAAAGTATGAGGACCATGTGAGAAGAGTTTTTAGAGAAGCAACTTGCATGTCAAAAGAAAAATCTCCAAGATTGCAAACTTTACTCGAAGAAAATATCCTTGATCTTTGTACTAACATTACGACAGAGATATAAATTGTGTGACATTTTTTAATTCACTTTTCAGCCGAAATTCTCTAAGCGTCCAATGACTGCAATGCATAAGCGTGCAAAAGTTTACTATTGCTTTTCTGTGACCGGAGTGCATGGAGAGTGCTGCACCGACAAGAGTCTAACTCTTAAAATATAATGATGATTTCTTTTCCTTATCCTGCCCTTCCGAATATTTTATACCGATATTCATGACATAAAATTTATTTCTTATCGACAATATTATTATATTCAAAAGACTCACCGAAGAAAAAGGTTGAGAGAGCTGTCATTGCGACCGGTGGGCACGTCCTTTACGCTCGAGGGTTCACTCCTCACGCCTCGCAGTGAGTTCCGGAGCTGCCTCGGGATCGAACTGAGCAGCCCACTGCTGTTGCGGCGCTGGTTCAGGCTCTTGGACCTCGTCAGCTTACTAGCCTCCAGGTCCACAGCCTGAGGATGCAGAGACACCATCTCACCACTCACTCCCGCGCAAATCGTCGTACTCGACGCGTTGGTCTTGATTATCGTCGGTATAGCAGGCTTCTCCTCTCCCAAGAGCTTGTCCCAAGGAGAATCCATATCCTCCTCGGAGATGGTCTCAAAACTCCTCGGACCCACGGAAGACGTCGTCTTGTCTGACATGGCGGACGGCACGGGGAAAAGAAACGGAACGCGGCACTACAGACACCTACAGGGCACTTCGTCACTTTGGGTTTTTAGTTTCTTGGCAGCACTTCACTCGTATCGTAATATCCATTTGTAAATCATAATGTTTGGGGTAGAAATGTTGACACTGGAACAAAGGAGAAGAGGAGATTAGCGGTGTGGTTCTCATGAGCGCATTGTTGGTCGAGTGAGCGAAATCGTTCGAAAGTTCGAGCGGCGAATGAAATTACTGTCGCGATTTTTTATTCACTTTTACTTTTGCGCTGAAATCTCATTGTAATTGTAGCGAAATTGTAATTTTGGCTCGTGAATTGAGTTTTTTCTTGCCATAACGTTCGCGTCATGTAAGTGGAACTTTCTAAAAATTTTTGTTGTTAATTAGGTAGACTAGTGGTTGCAAGCATTTTTTGAGATGAAAGCTAAATACAACTAGCATAATATTATATTAGGCTTACTTAACTTGATGTATACACGACAGCACGTCAGTCTGTACACTTTTGTTGAAAAGTCGCCCATAACGCAACCGAGTAGAGTGCTAGCGTGTAAAGGTCGACGTGCTTTCGTGTGTACGCAGGAAGGCTAGACAGTGTTTTAGTAAATACTGTGTTTAAGTGCTTATCAGACCGAGGTTTATTAAAAAGATGGTGTGATCGTGGCGTGGTATCCAATTAGCATTACAAGCACTCGTAAAACTTTAATCGCGAGTCTTTAAAGCAAAATATTCTTCGTTTAATGGTCCCTAATAACAAGCTTCGCAAGGATTTGATGAAATATTCTGCAAAGTGAAATCTCGTTTTTTTTTTTAAATGTTAACATGCAACCTCCTTCAGAAATTGCATTGCAACTCACTAATGGCCTGCAATATTTTTTGAAAATAAAAAGGAACCGAGATCTTAGACTGACTGTAATGAAATGATTAGTCAAGCAGTGGATTTCACTATTTATTACCAGCAGTAAAATTATGGTACCTAGTTCAGTAGTTATTTAAGAGTACGACAAGGCATTCAGTCATGTGAGTGTGGGGTGTTGGTCAATTTAACTACAATTTAATTGCACTTTTAACAGTAAATGCGATTTTCGCGAAAGCGAAACATGGCCTGTAAACTGGCACACCTATACAGGAAATTCAGGACATTATTCAAGCGCAAGGCCTAAATGAGTTTTTAATGTTGCACCGTCATTATTGAAATAAAATCACAAAAAATGGTTAACGTTGTGTGGAAAGAGTAAAATACCAGCACTTTCAAAAATAAATTAAAAATAAGTAACTTAACTTTCAATCATCGAATTAAGTTACATCATGTATCTGCAGCTTTTGAAGTATTATTTTTTTGTTCTGATTTACTTGTTGAATGTTAATTAAGGCTGGAAGATAGCAGCGTGGCGGGAAATTAAAAATTTTCACAGATTTTTCCATTTTGTAGCTAAATTGAGCTAGTTCAGCGATTTTTCGTTCGCGGCAATAACATAGTATTATTGTAAACAACAGAACAATAATAATTCAGCCGATTATGTGTTCTGGTCTACGACAAGTTTTTCGGGCAGTGCCACTGCTTCGTAGACCAGCCCCTCTACCCTTGACGCATTTTTCCAATACGGTCGCAATATGCAATTACAAATTTTAATATTTTACAAATTAAGACGCATTTTGTGTTTTTATTGAATAAAACAGCATTTGAATAAACATTACAAAGTATTTAAAATCAAAGCATTACTATGCAAATTCAAAGAGAAATTAATTTGAAAACTTTTTCAATTTGATCGCAATAGCGTCAAGGGTAACCCCCCAGAACACATAATCGGCTGAATTATTGTTGTTCTGTTGTTTACAATAATGAAAAGAATTATTGCCGCGAACGAATCGCTGAACAAAAATAGCTCAATTTAGCAACAAAATGTAAAAAACTGTGAAAATTTTGAATTTCCCGCCACGTTACTATCATCCACCCTTAATACCATGTAGTTCATAAGACATCTTTAAAAATTCCGTCTACCATGGTAAGTGTTGCCTTTAATTTTCAGCTTCAGCGTAACGAAATCCATTTTCTTTTTACAATTTTTTGCAAGGTAAAGTGATTGTTCTGAGTAACTCGGTTTCTTTTAACAATTTTGCATGGTCAAGCCATTGTTCTTGCATTCTTGTGTTCATTTGAAAAGAAGATAAAGAAAAACCTGAACTGAAATTGATTTGCGGAAAACTGTCGACTGAAAAGAGACTTGACACTGAGTACCTACCATTATTTTGCCTCCCTGAAGTCTTAAGCATTTGCATTTACATTATAAGATAATTTATACAGCGTCCAGTCCCCGTAGCATGACTTTTATCGAGGCGGATTTATCTCGATAAAAGTCATGCTCCCCCCGCAAAGGCACGCCTTCCCTCACACTAGATGCGTCGAGTGACCGTTCGCTCGGACGCTACAGTGCTTGGGACATTGTTTAGATGGAGTAGGCTGGCCCAGGACCAATGCCATCCTGACACCCTTGACACTATTGCGTTCATATTGACAAAGTTTTTTATATTAATTTCTCTTTAATTCGCATTGTCATGCTACTTAGTAATTTTATTTAATGGTAAGGCTATTTTGTACAATAAATAATAGTAAATGTGCCATATCGAAAAAAATGCGTCGAGGGTAGAGGGGCTGGTTGGCCTAGCCCACAGAAAAGACACATGTTTCGTGGTGGGTTTCCTCACGATGTTTTCCTTCACGGTAAGCTTCTAAAATAAAAATAAAGTCATAAGTGCAGGCCAGCTCCGGGATTCGAACCCGGGACCTCACGCTTGTGCGTCGAACGTTGTTGTACCCGCTGGGCTACCACCGCTTTTTCTCCTCAGTCACACACGTGCTAAATCAACCCAGCCAACATATCTGCAGGGTTATCGAGAGTCGTAATAACTCTTATTGTGTTGCAACAGATGCTGTTTTCATGCAGGTGTAAATGTAAGTCGGGAGAACTTTAGAGTCGATCTCCTGCCAAATGCCGTCGGTTACAAATCTGGGTCAATGCTCCAGTGGGGAGCATTCATAATAAAAGGCATTGATAGGATCTGGTTCTGGCACAGTCATATTATTATCCTCTTTCTATAGGTTTTGCAATCAGAGAGAGAAAATTGTTTAGTAAATGTTTTATGTTTCCGTTGTGTAATAAGAATTCCACTTTTATTTAAATCTGTTGAGGAAAGTAGGAATAAGGGGGAAGTTGAGTGAGGGCCGGTAATAAAACGTTAAGGTGGGATGATAGCAACGTGGCGAGAAATTCAAAATTTTCACAGTTTCTTACATTTTGTAGCTAAACTAAGCTATTTTTGTTCAGCGATTTTTCGTTCGCGGCAATAAAACAGTATTCTTTTCATTATTGTAAACAACAGAACAACAACAATTCAGCCGATTATGTGTTCTGGTCTACGAAGCAGTGGCACTGCCCAAAAAACTTGTCGTAGACCAGAACACATAATCGGCTGAATTATTGTTGTTCTGTTGTTTACAATAATGAAAAGAATACTGTTTTATTGCCGCGAACGAAAAATCGCTGAACAAAAATAGCTTAGTTTAGCTACAAAATGTAAGAAACTGTGAAAATTTTGAATTTCCCGCCACGCTGCTATCTTCCAGCCAAAGTTGCGGACTTAGGCCAGTTAAATAATAACCACTTTAACTACTCAGATTAAGTGATTCGCTTCGTTATCAAATTTAATACCCTAGAAGTAACCACCTCTGATCATTCGTGCAATAACTTAGTTTTATTAGTAGGTAACCGGGTCCTACCAGTCCCGCCTACACCTCCCAGTTTCACAAAACCTAGATTCAACTTTAATCCAAAGGGCGAAAGTCCTGAATATAACACCTAGGGCTCAAGTTAAAATGGTCAAGGAGCAAAATCTCGAACAGGATCTGCGATAAATACTTCGTCGCCATTGTCTTTAGACTCCCACAGAGATGATAAACGATACAAAGATACGACAAACTGGATTTTTGCTGCTATCTGTAGAAACAATAAATCTATTTGTAGATATTGGTGTCTGAGAGTAGATTTATTGGTCAAAACAAAGAGGTGAGTGTTGAAATATTCTACAAGGTTTAACCGAGTTCAAAACAGTAGTTAAATGTTATGGCAAAATCAAATTCCAATGAGAATTTCGTCTGCAAATATTAACGCAATGGGTGGCAAATATTATCACACTAGATGGCGCCCCATCGTCCATAAGACGAGTGTCAATGAGGTTGGGAAATTCGCATCGACAGTTACTTGAATCCGTAGCTCAATAAGGGATTTTCTGACAGCTAAAAAAAATTAAAAAATAGTTCTAAAAGCTGTGACAGATGGCGTTGATACGACATGTTTTCTATCACAAAGTAAATTAGTGCTTACTACGGCGAAAATACTTCTTCACTTCATTGCTCTGTGACTTCATCTTTCATCGTCGTAGCCGTCATTCCATTTTACAGAACATTAAAAAGTGCACGACTTTGTTAATGTTCTTGTATAAGTTAATGGTAAATCCGGAAACACTTTATTTTGCTCCACAACTAATACATAAATATGTTTGGACGTATGTACGAAGGCCAACGAGCGCGAACTGGCATAAAAAAAGAACATGTCTCGTCAGCGACATCTAGTTACAAATTTGGAACTACAACTTATGAGCTGTCAGAAAATCCCTTATTGGTAGAGCGCCTGCACGGTATGCAAGAGGTTGCTGGTTCAAGTCCTGTCCCAAGCCAATTGTTAACCTTGTAACTAGTGGTTCGCTCCGAACTATGAACTCGCGACCCCAGTTACAGATGTGTATAGCTTACGCCATTCGCGCAGGCGCGCGCGCGCTTTGCATATAAACTATACAACCCCATATCTCGGCAACCCCTCGACCGATTTGGCTCATGTTCGAACTTAAAAATTCTTTTAATTTCGTTTACCCGCCTACCAAATTTCATAGCGATTCGACCAAATTTACTCAAGTTATCGTCGAACGAACATTCATACATACAAACATACAAACATACAAACATACAAACATACAAACATACAAACATACAAACATACAAACATACAAACATACAAACATACATACATACAAACGCCGGATTGTTCCAGTAGACATCGTATTTTAAAACGGAACTTATGTACGTATATTTGAACGAGCGAGCGAAGCGAGCGAAGTTCTCCGAGTCTACTGGAACAATCCGGCGTTTGTATGTATGTATGTATGTATGTATGTTTGTATGTTTGTATGTTTGTATGTTTGTATGTTTGTATGTTTGTATGTATGAATGTTCGTTCGACGATAACTTGAGTAAACTTAGTCGGATTATTACGAAATTTGGTATGCGGGTAAATCAGGCAAAGAGAATTTTTAAGTTCGAAGATGAGCCAAATCGGTCGAGGGGTTGCTGAGATATGGGGTCGCGAGTTCGTAGTTCGGGGCGAACCACTAGTTATATACTCATAGAGATTTTTTTTTCTATTAAATTATAAGGTAAACAAATTGGCTCGGGACAGAGCAGCTACCACGAGTGCTTACTGTCACTGTCACTAAAAGTGATAAGTTGGATAAACAACTTTACTACTATAGTATTAGGATACATGACAGACGTCCGGCAGACGTCCGGCACAGCTTTTTTGCACTCGTGGTAGCTACTCTGGACTTGAACCCGCAATCTCAGGCAAGACCCCATCGTGCCGGCGCTCTACCGATTGAGCTACCGAGCCAAGTAACTGTCGATGTTTCCATAGCAGGATAGTGCTTTGGGCAAAACAAAAAGTAGTTTTATTGATGAGTAAAATAAACGTACGGGTTGAATGGAGTACCTCCTCCTTTTTGACCTTTCTGAGACCTTTTTGTAACACGCCATAGACTAGAAAAAGAACGAATGTAGAATAGAATAGAATAGAATAATCATTTATTTAAACACCACAACACACACATGAATACAACAATTGAAACAGGTACATACACATTCACATTAAATATTCATATATGTAGAGTCACAGTCACAGTATGCTTTGATGAAGTGATATTTGATTCGATGAAGATCGACGAAGGTGTTTCTGAGGACAATGCAAGTTCAATCAACTATTCGTATTGACGTTTATCAGTGTTTATCGTAGTGAGTACCTTTAATGTTCACGGCACTTAAGAAATGTCTGGTGTTTTGACTGATTTTGGGTAAACGTCTCTTAACACAATTTGGGGGTGTCGATGGAAAGAAACAAATTGTTTGAGCCAGGTCCACTCCACTCATTGTGGTTCCGCGCAAGATGTTACCAGCTTTTATAATACTGCTTCCCAAAAGCAGGTCAATGAAGAAGTAACTGAAAACTGCACAGCTGGAGCCGCACTTTTCCTGCAACCCCGATCCTAACAAATCAGTTTTAACGAGCCCGATGAGCATTTGACGGGAGCTTCCACAAATAAAACAATTGTTCCAATTCACTCCAGACCTACCTACCTACGTAGGTATGTATAAAAGACTCTGATAGAGCACAATGGAGGCTGCTGTCTATCGCTGGTTCTTGATTTTAAAAGGAAAGTCCGTATTTTGCCAAAACAAACCATTAATTTTTATTGTCTCAGAGCAATTCAAAAAGATGAAGGAGAACAACAGATAGAGAAAGTAAAGAGCACCAAAAAGGTTAGTATATTATCCACACAATCCACGGTAAAAATTAGAGAGCGGTATTTAATCTACATAAAAATGGCGGAAACGCGCCCTAAACACCATACACATACGCACTTTGAGTTTCCAGTAGTGTCGAAACGGCTCGTCCTTTTTTTCATCGTAGGTCTAGGTATAACACGCAGCACGAGCGAGCGTAGGAAATTATTTCAAGGACATGCCCGAGTAAAGTTACTGCTCTCTTCCTTCTTGTGTGACCACTGACTTTAGTTTTTTGTCATTATAGTGCTTAAAAGAAAATGTGATAAATGGTGTTAATAAATGAAAAATCTGCTGCACAGCAAATACATTATTTATCAATACTCTACCAGACAAGACAGACAGAATAAATGTAATATTACTGCGTGATGCGTATTTACCCGACTACGCGAAGCAAAAAGGAGGGTTATGATTTTAGCAGCGTATGTATGTATGTATGTATGTATGTATGTATGTATGTGGGTATGTATGTTTGTGTGTTCATCTGTTCCCTCGCAGAGCCTAAACTACTCGGCCGATTTCAACAAATGAGGTGTCGTTGGATTTGTCTTAATCACCCAGGTAACATAGGATAGTTTAATTTGGAAAAAACCCAAGATGGCGGCAGTGCTGCGCCCTAAAGTGGTGGACCTAAAAATAAAAATTATCGGATACCATCGTCATGGGTATCAAATGAAAGGGCTTTAAAAGACCTTTTCAAAAATGTATAACACAGGTAGCGTCAACATAACAAATAGAACAAAAAATTCAAAAATTTGTTTTTTTTTGCCCTTTTTGGTTCTATTCTAGGTGATCATCCAAACTGACTTATTAAAAAGCTCAAATAAAATAGAAGTTAAAAACTAAAACCCGACTACTAAAAGGCTTAAAACAAGACCTGCTTATCCTTAAAATAGACTCATAGATAAATTAATCGTAGTCGGAGGACACCACATTCGCATTTGATAAACCGATGGCCTCCGACTACGATTAATTTATCTATGAGTCTATTTTAAGGATAAGCAGGTCTTGTTTTAAGCCTTTTAGTAGTCGGGTTTTAGTTTTTAATTTCCAGTATAAACAAAAACGCCAGACGTCTTTTGTTTAAATGTCAAACTTGGAAGACGTTCTATCTATTGTACGAATGCGTCATAATGTAATCCAGTGATTCACAATGCTCATTTCAGAACAGATACTGAGCAACTGCTACAAACATCCACAGGAGCGGGCGCCAATATCCATCCTAAAATTTTCATACAGAAATTCATAAATTTGTGAACTTGTAGTATAGTTTACAGCCCGATTGTCGAAAGCTACACGTGTGCAGTTGTGCACTCTACTCAGTTACGGAAGACTTTGCAATTAAAATGTAAAGGCTAATTATTTGTTGTACGTAGTAAAGCCTATAAATCCACCAAAGCGAGACGAGATAGGTTTTTTATCTTTCTTGACTCAGCTTGACGTATCCAATGTATTAAAAGATTAATGAGATTCTAACGAGTAGAGTATTCTAAGAGAATTGTAACGGCCGAAATCCGTCTGCATTGCGCGTTTGCCTAATACGCTAACTGAAAAGGATAACCTAAGATTGTAGGATGTAAAAACCTAGTTTTTAGCTCAGCTGAGATGATAAGCTAAGAATAATTTATTCATGTGTCGTCATCCCACATCCGTCGTGTTAAAAAACGTGTGAAAATACGTCTTGAAAACGTGAACCTAATCTACAATAGTAAAACAAAGCTTTTATGTGATATCGTAAAACTACACGTGCCTTACCGTACCGTGGCTTATTGTAATTATCGCAATTACAGTAGTACTCTAACAATAACTAGATTAGCTCTTATGTCCGTCGATATAAGTGCGAGAATCGAACAAAATGGTAAGCATTTTTTAATTTTTATAGCTGACAGTATAATAATTGTTTCACAATAGCCGTGCGTAAGCGCCACTATAAATTCTTTGTGTCAAGTTGACAACCATATCTGGTAGCTAGGTAGCTAGTACGTAATGCTGAGATTTGTACAGTCAGTCAAGCAAGTCAATGAGGCGCTGACAGCCTAGTCGGACAAGCCATTTTAATCGATTGGCAAATTAAGCAACATCGGGCAAGTCAGTCTATGGATGGGTGACCTGAACGCCAGTAGCAATGATATCTGGACGCTGCCATGCTTCGGAAAGTACGGCCGAAAAACTCTTACGCCAGAGTCTTACACCAGGGTGGTACTCAGTATATTTGACGTCGTTATTGCCAGCAGTCTTAAAATTCAGTCGCATTGTAAAAATTTGTTGTTTAATTTTTTTTTTTGACAAACTGTTATTAGGTACCCTTGGTGTTAGGCACATAAAAAAAACCTTCTGAATTATAGGTAAACACCTGTGCTAGTTAAAGTTTTTGAAGCTTGCCATTTTACCATTCAATCGTTTTATCTGCCTATCTAAACCATCACCCATGAAGAACTTAGCCGTTATGTTTTTAATTGGATATGCGATTCGATTACATATTATTAATTTAACAATAGTAGGTGTACAAAGATCTTCCATTCTTCAGTGAAGTTTAATTTAAAAGCAATTAACTCATTCTTTTATGGCTAGCACATTATCTTTGTGCCGGCGCAGGAACTAGTCGCCGACACGTCGCACAGTAGATAACTACCCAGATTTGTTTCCATCCAAGGTGACAATGAATAAAATATCGATGGAATATTTCCCCAATTACGTAGCCACGAGTATATTTATTCATTGAAGTGCGGTGTGAGTAGGACAACTAACATAATACTTAACTTGAACTAAAGTTAATTTGAAAGTGAGCAGGAAATTGTGCTCTACGTTACTCACGCTTGTTGTAGGTCCAAAGAATGTCTACAAAGAATATAAACTTCTCTTTATACTGGAACCTTGGAATCGGGTCGTATTAATAGTCGTCGACTCAAGGTTGAACTCAAGTAGGTGATCCCAGAAAAGTCAAATGCTAATGTCAAGCCTTGGCACAAGTTGGTGATCTCAGACGACTATTAATTCTATCCTAGATTCCATTATAAAGAGAAGAAAATATAAACCTGTCATATCCGCAGTGAGTCATCACAAGGTATGAAACGAGTAGAAATGAGTAAAACGAGAACATTTTGCCAAAAGTTACAGTCATTTGCACGAACACGATTCAAAACGCTATCTGTTGATAAAAATCGGTCAATTTAAAATTAGAAAAGATGGGAAAAACGGTTGTTTGAGAGACGTGAGCGACATTTATAATTCCGGAAAAGTTCCGCTTTTGTGTGCCATGTCGGCCATGTCTGATTGAAAATCATGATGAGATGACGAAGTTTTCAATTATTTATTCATGCAACCAAATGTCAAATATACAATAAAATCATAAAAAATCACATAATTATGCTTCGTCGAAAAACAAAATTACGTCTGTTATTTTAGTCTTTGCTTGCGACTTTGTCCATATTGACTTTAGATAAAGAGTAAAAGAGTCATGTAGTATACGCTACCTCCATGCTTTGCACTGGACAGGACATTCCCGTGGACCACACGATTTTGAGCCCTAAACGCTAAACGGAATTACTCTTACAGGTTTCAGCTCTACAAATTTTCAGTAGATAAACCTAATGACACTGAAGTCTAATGGTTGTGGTTGTGAGTATGACAATTACGACAAACGTCAGGCTCAAGATGTCATTTGCTTCGTCAGATGCTGATGCGGTCACCATGAATATTACTTAACGAAAGAATACCCTGAAGATATTCATCGACCGCACAGCAATAACGGTGTGGTTTCAATTTGTTTAACTATCCTTAACCACTGTACTGGATTCACTGTACTGAACCACTGCACTGTACAGTGGGTTCCCAAACGCCCAAAAAAAGACGAGCGTTTTTTTAACCACAAAGCGGTGACAAAACCCTTTCTTTAAAAAAGCTTATCGCCGAAAAGCGTAGTGTGAATTTTACTTGCTTCCTGCCGGCGGCGGCGTTTGTGTGGTTTTAGTGTAGACCAAAAAAAACCCTTGTATGCAAACAAAAACTACTTCGCAAAATATTACAGTTTCATACAAAATGTGGTCATAAAAACTTGCATCATAGTACTACCGGGAAGTAGATAATATTTATTAAAGAAACATTGTCTTTAGAATGCTTTACATTTCTAGATTGCTTGCGAGAATTGATGACGTATAAATTTTTACAATACAATGTGCAATAAACAAAACCACTTTATATTTTACTCTAGTTACTTAGTACATAAAATTATATGGATGGATTGATATTTGTTACTTTCTTGCTAAAAAGGCTGCACAGATTTAGATAAAATTTGGAATAGCGATAGCTTACACACCAGAATAACCGAAAAATTATAGAACATAAATTACTAGGTACAGTCGGCCACAATCTCAGATACCCCATGGCAGCTCTTACCGCGCGCGGCATAAGGGCGCCAATCGAATAAAAAGGAGTATCTGAGACTGTGGCCGACTGTACCTATTATTTGCAGCTTTGTCCGCGCTGACTCTACATAATTGAGAAAAAATATAGGTAGCTTTTTATCTCAATGTAAGTTGTATAAAAAGGAAATCCAACTAACGACTAGCTGTATATTAGAATGAATCATTTAGATTAGACTTAGAGCTATTAACCGTATCATGTTAATTAATTCGGCCTTCATCCAACTAAGACCGGACAATGATTCCATGTGAAAACCCAGCAATATTATATGGTTTTTGGTAGACTTTATTTTGGCCGAATATTTTTAGAACGGAAAGGACAACAAACCGATTTGGAGTAATCAAGACGGAAAGCTATTTCCGTGAGTTAATTTCCTCAAACTCAAAGACGGTACATTGGCCCTGGCGTTCATTCACCTAATGACATAGGTAGGTATCATTTTCTGGAGGTTAAAGTTCCATTTTCAAATAGGGATTTTGTTTCTGAATGTAAAATTAAAGAGGTTTACCAAATATTACAAAACTTCCACAGAGCTGGCCACTTTGACCGTTTTGTTTTTAAGTATACATATAAAAAAATTAAAACAATTTTAACATTTATTCAGCTTTCAAATATTTATATCAACAAAAAGTAAGTCCATGTAGAAAACCTTTTTTTAAGACGACGTACGTCTCACAACTAGCGCCGCCAATGGAAAAAAAATCATATCTTTTTTTTGGATGCGTTTTTAGCAAAAAACGCTCCTGCGATTTCTCAACGCGAGGTTTAACTATTTTTAGGACCTAAGGTTTGGATTCCAGATCCTAGAACTTAAGAATGCAATCGATTCTCGCCAAAAGTGGCCACTTTTGGCGAGAATCGATTGCATTCGTAGGAAATCTAATCCTGGAATCCAAACCTTAGGTCCTAAAAATAGTTAAGCCTCGCGTTGAGAAATCGCAGGAGCGTTTTTTGCTAAAAACGCATCCAAAAAAAAGATATGATTTTTTTTCCATTGGCGGCGCTAGTTGTGAGACGTACGTCGTCTTATAGTAGTTGAATATTTACTTCACATGTTTTATTTTGTTTACCGATTCTGGCTTGATCGCAATTAATATGATCTTAATGATCTTTGTACTTTGAGTCATAGACTCATGGTTGCGAAAACTGATTCAGCTTTCCTTATACATGTTGTTGCTAAGTGCACTGCTAAGAAATCATCTATGCTTAGGTTGTAAATCTGGATTTTGATTCAAAATCAAATCAAATCAAATATACCTACTTTATTATACAAACAGTTATGAAACTAATTAAATTATTACATGCAACTCACAAACTACGAAATTAAGATTGTGGGTGTGTCGAAAAAGTTTCGTTCGATTGTCTGTGATCTCCACCCTAGGTAACCCTGTGTCGTGGGGATCGACGGTTTACAGTTGGTGAATGCCAGGGATTCCAAATATAAAAATAATACTGTTTCAGTATTTCTGAATATAATCTCAATTATTTCAACAATTGAGGATGAGATTAATATAAAGGTTTACCCGACTATCCGTAAAGCTGACAGAATATTAAACGTGCGGAGTGAGTTAACCTACTCTATCTAACTAAACAAAGTCCCAGGCACTGTAGAGTCGCAGTGGTCATTTCCCATGTAGAGTGAATGAAGGTGCCACAAAAAGCTTCAAAAACATATTAAATAAACTGACTGCTAAATAACCTAGTAGTTCGCCCCGAACTGTGAACTCGCGATGTGTAACTTTTTGTTAAGGCGCGGTGCATAGTGAATTGGCCCGCGCGCAAAGAAAAATGCACAAAATCGATTCCTGTATCAAATACACTAAACAAATCGAAAATGTTCACATATCAAACACTACAGGGTGCACTCTAAGTCGATAGGGGAACTTTAAGTAGCCTGCCTACTGATCACTACAAACAACTTTTACCAGGTGGCGAAAAAGATGGATCGAAAAAGATATCAGCTGTTTCATACATTTGGCGCAGTACTGACTCGATCTTTTGTATGGAACAGCTGATATTTTTTTCGCCACCTGGTACAAGTTGTTTGTAGTGATCAGTAGACAGCCTACTTAAAGTTCCGCTATCGACTAAGAGTGCACCCTGTAGAATTAGGCGAGAGCATCTAACACAGCCAGTTTCATGTTGATATCGATAAAGTTTTGAAGATATTTTCGCTGAAAAAAAGTGCGCCGCCTATTTTTTTTTTCAGCGTAAATATATTCAAAACTTTAATGAATGTCAACACAAAACTGGCTGTTTTAGATAGCTCTCACCTAATTCTGGTGTTTGATATGTGAACATTTTTTTTTTTTTTGTGTATTTGATACAGGAATCGATTTTTAACATTTTTCTTTGCGAGCGGGCTATTCACTATTAGTTAGAGAGCTGGTGACCAATCGAGATATTTTTTCGTACAAGGCTAGGATTTGGTAGGCTGATAGAGTAGACTTCGTTGAGTCTGGGAAAAATATTTTTTTGGCACGGTCGTGGTTGAAAGTTAGATTTTTTCGACTTTGAAAGTTTAAATGTATGGGTTTTGTATATTTTTTTTGTCGTAAAAGGCTAGAAACTTCTAGGTTAGTTGTTGAGACTCCGTTGAACAAGAAAATATTAGTTTTTTTGGCCAAGCGTGGTTGAAAGTTTGATTTTTATAACCCAAAAATTCACACTTTCTAGGTTATAAAAAACAATATTTCTACCGCGTTTGGCTAGTAATAAATAGTGATTTCGTGATCAGCGGAGACTAAAATGGCAGCCTAAAAACTCCTAGCCTTGTAGACAAAAAAGAAATGACTCAACCCATACATTTAAACTTTCAAAGTCGAAAAAATCTAACTTTCAACCGCGACCGGACCAAAAAAATATTTTTCTCAGACTCAGCGAAGTCTACTCTATCAGCCTACTAACTCCCAGCCTTGTACGAAAAAATATCTCGATTGGTCACCAGCTCTCCAACTATATGCACGGCGCCTTAACACCATTCACACAGGCGCGCGCGCATTGCATATATTATTTACAACCCCATAATCTCGGCAACCTCTCGACGGATTTGGCTCATGTTTGAATTTAAAAATAATTTTAATTTAATTTACCCATCTACCAAATTTCATGATGATCCGACTAAAGGTGTTTTCGATAGTATGGAGCTCAGGCTAAGACTGAAATTAAATGAGGACCAGAATAGAATAGACAGACTATTAACTGAATGCTAAACCATATTTTAACAACCACTCCTCAATACCTATAACTGGTTCCATGTATAAAATGTTTTCATTTGATTGCAATGCAATACACACTCCACACTGACAAAATGGCGAACCCTGTGGTGAGCCGTGTGCACAGAATAGTGGAGCAGTCAGCTGTCAAAGTCACAGACTCATCAACACACACCAACATGCACCCCACGCCACGAACGAAACACCACAGATAAAATTCGCAACGAAGGGAAACGTTCCAAAACCAGAACATAAAGGTGGCGCGTTATGTTTTTATATTGTTTTTAATATTGTTATGTTTGTATTTTGGGTAAAAAATATTGTTTTAAAATCAAAACCATTTACCTCGCTCGTGTAAAACAGTATCTGAACGCCTACAATGGAACTTTCATGAAAACAAAAACTGTTCGTACATGAAAATAACACTGAAATAAAATCTTTTAGGCAGCAGATACTGTTCAGGGGATTTTTCGCTTTGATATTGCCGGGTCATAGAAAACTTTAAATCGATTGCAAAATTTAAAACAAAACCTTTACTCAAGTTATCATTGAAGAAACATTAATATATACAAACATACAATCGCCGGATTGTTCAAGAGACTCTGAGAACTTCGCTCTCTTCACTAGCTCATTTAGCATGCGGACTTTTTTTATCTAGGTCTTGTTGTACAATTTCATTTTGCTTACTGGAAAAAACTACCTTTGCCTTTAGTATTTTAAATGCAAAAGTGATAAATAATGTTAATCGTGGTTCGCGATCGCGAAAGTCTTTGTTGTTCGATTTCTCACGACCGCAATTGGGAGGAGCCAGAGGATCTACCTGGAAGTCCTTGAGCTGCTTAATACTAACTAGGTACAGTCGGCCACACGCTAGGATACCTCTTTTTGTTCGATTGGCGCCCTTATGCCGCGCGCGGTAAGAGCTGCCATGGGGTATCTGTGACTGTGGCCGATCGTACAGCACCTTGCGTGCGACTAGTTGGCAGCACTGACGCCATCCCACAAAAAATATTATCCCTTCAATAATTAGCGAAGAATAGCCCAGAGAAACAGATTTACCGCTGACCAGGGCCAGGTGATAGGTAATATACAGGGTGGATTTTTGAGACGGGACAGTAAGGTTATAGTTACAGGCAAACGTTCCTACAAGACCATCCATAACTTTTTGAAATAATATGAACTGCATTCACAGATATTGAAACAAAATTAAGTACAGTCAGCGAAAAATATTCAAAAATACAAAAAAAAACAATTTTAATCGCTCCTGTATCATAAAGGGACCAAAAGACTAAGGAGCCAACTCTGAGGTTTGAGTTAAAATCGCGAAAAACTTTCCCCGTACATTTTTGTACGAAAAAATAGGTTCCACCGGATTCAACCGGGAGGATGGTTTTCAATTTCAAGAAACGTCGGGATAATAAAGGCAATTAATTCATTTACCTACCAAACTAACCGCGATTCGACCCATTTCGAAGCAAATTACGGTCATCCCATTAGGCAAAAGAAAGCAGTACCCATTGATTGACTCATAGATATTGTGAGAGCCATTCAGCCATGTATTCACCCTGTGGATATGCATCCAACTTTTCTTTTGTACCTTTCTTATTCAGTGTTGGTAGAGTTCGATATACATTGTATATTGACGAATGAAATAAATGTTTAGAGGACGGTAGTTCCTCTACTATATAACCTTGGCCGCATTTAACGCCTAGAGACAATAACTTGGGACAAACTGTTATAGGTACAAATTTATACAGCGAGGCAAAACCTCGTCACCACAAATTGCTTGAAATTCTTTAGGATTGTGTCAGTTGTGTTATTATGAAATTACATAATAGCAACTATACACTTGCGTGCATATCTCGTGTTCTAATTTAAAATAATTAACGCTATACTGGCCATTTATTTATAGGTTAGTGATATTCTTTTATGATTTTTACGACCTAGGTAACTATGCGCTGATTTTATGGTTTCACTTTTATAGTTTGCATCTTACTGATAGTCGTTTAATGGCGCTTAATTAATAACCATGCACAATTTTAAAGCAAGTAGAAGCACTATTAATTGAGTTAGATTAGAACCTAATCGTAATCAGTCAGGAATCACGTGCTAATAACGTACCCCAGAGTAGGAACAGTTTTTACGTTTCCTAGCGTGATAATGAACGAGTGGGTGTGTCCATCAGTATATTTGCAAATTAATTGTGAGAAGTGAAGTTTAAATTGAAAGTAATATGTTCCTACAAACCAACGCAAACCTATAGAAACGTATGACATAATTATGACAATGATTAATTTTGATGTTTCCACTGATCCCGGGATCGGTGGAGACAACTCGGCGGGATCCGTGGAGACATCCATCTGATAGCGGGATCCGTGGATACAACTCCTTATTTGCGGTATAGATAGTGTACTTACTGTGGTCAGAGGATGGATTATTTTATCTTATCTCCTGTAGGTAGGGTGGGGGCCAGCCAGATTGATAAGGCCGTTTCATTCCATCGATTTGTTGCTATCCCAATAAGTTTCCTCCTTTTCACATTGACCGAGACCTACTTTGGAGTACCTACAAGCATTTCAATGACTTGCGGTTGGAAATTACCACTTTGAAACTTTGATCACCTAATAATCCCAAGCTTTAAAAATAACTTACACGATTGTATTTCTGTTATTTTTTTATTGTTTATACGTATAATGACCACTCGTACCTGGGATATTACTTATAGTCTGTATGTAGCCTATTGAACATTAGGTCTGACTATTATCATTTTCGTATACAGGAACTCCGAAAATAGAATAAATCGGCCAGCCAGGCTGATGCGATGACATCACGATGAGCTGCGTCTATCACGAAACATCACCATGTTCATCAGCTTCGTATCAATAATAAATTTGTAAGTCTGTTTGTTACCACTTCGATGCTAATTTACTGGCTGCAATTTTTAAAGTGCTTTTAATTTTCAAGATCAACTTTGACACTGAACTCTGTTTCATTAGCACCCAGGTTCCAAATTTAAATATTTATTAATGGATTTGATAACGGGTCAGAAATACGCCAAAAGTCAGGAAACGTCGGGATACTTTATTTGCTTTGCTTGACACCGCTTTGTACTTTCAATAATACCTACCTAGGAAAAAAATCAAATTGATTTGCCTTAACTTGCTTGGTGAAGTGGCGGAATAGACAAAGGATTCCTGAATGAAGATTACTGAAAACTATGATGATAATGTTGTCAAAAACGAAACCGCGGGCAAAGCGTATATTTTTTTTTTAAATTATATTTTACATACTATTATGGTCTCCGGACCATTATGCTCTGAATGCGGGTGGCCGGTATCATTATCGCCTTTTATAATCAGTCGCGAATATGCCTCTTTGTTTTAATGTGACAATCTGATAGCGGTTATAATTATGTCATGGGACTCAATCTCATGCCATTCAGAGAATTGATTTCATTGTCTGTTTTGTAAGTCTAGACTACAGTGCCTAGTACCTAAGTAGGTACCTACATAATTATGCTAGAACTCTATTGAACTCCGCTCTATGGTAACTTCTAGTAAAACAATTGTCACGTACAACCGATTTTGCAAGACACGTACAACCGATTTTGCAAGACAAACTAAGTGACCATTTAATTTTTAAGTACCTATCTATCTATAGTCAGGATGCTGTCAGGATGTTATAGGTGCTGGGCACGCTACACCATCGAAACAAAATGTACCAGGCACTGCAGCGCCGAGTGGTCTCTTCACCCATCTAGTGTGAGTCAAAGCGCCACTGGACGCTGTATTATACCTCTGTATACCGCTGGACGATCATCTCATTACGTTGATGCAAATGCCTTACTTTTATCCATCTATAGTAAAATCATAATATAGAGTCATGTAAACTTGGATAACATAGTTCTGTTTAAACTCAATTAAATTCTTATTTGCTTCACAAAGTAATTGTTATTTGATTCACTAATCAAAAAAGGATCTTCTCTGGTATCGAAGCAAATTAAATAGTAAGACAATCATGGGTACATGTTAAAAATAGTTATAATATTGTGCAAAACTTTATCTAAATGCGTCAAAATATTCATTGGAATGAATCGTAATATAATTAATTTTACCACATTTGACTTTATGTTATTATTTACCCACTATCGTTCAATGACTCTATATCTATCTACGCCAAGGACGTTCACGGAACTTGTTAATTGCAATAGTGGGCGAATAAGGCGAGATATTTAATATATTTTACCAAATTAGGTTGAATTGCTAGCTATTTTTTTCAATTTTAGTGGTAATGAACTCTGACTGAAGTTGTTGAAAGTTGTTTTAACACTTACCGAACTCTGTATCTAAAGTCCAACAAAACTACTTTAAATAATACCGAAAAATATCCTGCCATTGCCGAAACATATATTGAAACTAGCCTTTAAAAAGTAAACAGCTAGGTAGGTATAGTTTGTTGTAGAGATCAAAGATCAACAATCGAACGTTATAGTTAGAGAGCTGGTGACCAATCGAGATATTTTTTCGTACAAGGCTAGGAGTTGGTAGGCTGATAGAGTAGACTTCGCTGAGTCTGGGAAAAATATTTTTTTGGCACGGTCGCGGTTGAAAGTTAGATTTTTTCGACTTTGAAAGTTTAAATGTATGGGTTCAGTATATTTTTTTTGTCGTACAAGGCTAGAAACTTCTAGGTTAGTTGTTGAGACTCCGTTGAACAAGAAAATATTTGTTTTTTTGGCCAAGCGTGGTTGAAAGTTTGATTTTAATAACCCAAAAATTCACACTTTCTAGGTTATAAAAAACAATATTTCTACCGCGTTTAGCTAGTAATAAATAGTGATTTCGTGATCAGCGGAGACTAAAAAGGCAGCCTAAAAACTCCCAGCCTTGTAGACAAAAAAGAAATGACTCAACCCATACATTTAAACTTTCAAAGTCGAAAAAAATCTAACTTTCAACCGCGACCGGACCAAAAAAATATTTTTCCCAGACTCAGCGAAGTCTACTCTATCAGCCTACTAACTCCCAGCCTTGTACGAAAAAATATCTCGATTGGTCACCAGCTCTCCAACTATTACTTTTATGACGTAGAGCTACCTTATTTGTAGCAAATTCGAGTAACTTAACCTACAATCCGTTACTAGATACCTATGCTTTTATTAGATCCGTAGCTCAGGCAAATACAAACCTTATCACATTCAACATGCGGGTCTTTCAGCGGATCAAGTTATGCCAGTTTCGAAGGTCCGCTAAAAACGGTCAAGACATCAGACAGTTTGAGGTTATGCATGAGTCACAATATAAAAAACGGCTTGTCTTGAAAAAACCGAACACTGCTGTGTGGCCCAAGTTGGCAGAAATACCTGACGGCACATTTATTACCTCGACGAATGGCTAATATACATATGAAAAACCGTTTTGTTATTAATATGACATCACTGCACAGGATGTCTGTCTATCATACATGTAGTTGTATGTATTCAGCATGCGTAAATTTTGCATTCACGCTACTTACAGCGGCTTTATCTTGTACATAGATATCATACTTATGTTGCCCATACTTTGGTCTGCAATGTAGACTCTACATAGTGCAGTACCAGACCAAGGTGTTTCATACGTAGCCATATTATCGCCATAGTATTATCATACTGGAACACCTCAATATGACCGTAGTAATCCAGCAGTAAAGGGGGAATTGGAAATTATCGACATACACGTACCAGCTCTTCAGAAACTTTTTCGACAAATTGCCGAATAAAGTTGTTTTGTTCCGGGTGACATTACTAACTGATTACTAAGCTGCTTTTATTTGCAAAGTGACCTCTGTTTCTGTGCTAGTTTTGGTCAGTTTTTGCTGGACACATTTAGAGTAAAAATGTGCTAAGGAAAGTAAGTAGGCTGCTTTTTTGCACGCTTAGCTAGAAACTTCTAAGTTTCAAGATTTTTTTTTAAAGGTTTTTGATTTTTAGAATGAAAATATCGAATAAAATATTTTACTTCATCAAAGTTCTTTGAACTTTAACAACTAGTTTTATCTAGTCACAATGTGTTCAACATAGTTGTTATTGTTTATATTAGAAAAGCTTATGGATGTGTGCAAGAATGTGCATTATCCATTTTGTTATATTACTCAGTTTGACTCTATACCTACCTCCGTACTTACTGATAACAACATTGTGTGAAATAAAGGTATGTTAAATTGCGTTAAACATAACTCTTGCCTCATTTACCTTGGAATAAATAATATAATTGTCAATGTACTCACCTTCATATACGGTCCTATCATAAAGAACTTTTTGCAACGTTTCGCGAAATAAAATTTCACGAAACCTTAGACTTAATTAACTATGAAAGTTTTGAAACTTTCGGGTTCACAGACAATTAATATCACAGAATGTTTTTTGAAGAAAATCCCCAGGTCGCTTGCAGCCTGCAATGTCAATCGCACGATTTCACAATTTAGCACATGTTTTTAAAACACCGAATCGGTAAAACTCAAGCGAAAGGCGTCGAATTTTGAACTATTTCTTTTTAGGCATTATTTTCTTCTTAATTACTACCTAACAATGACCGTATAGGAACTTTTATTTTGAATTTGGAACACGCGTTCTGAAATTCGCGGCGGGAAAACGTTTGGCGTCGCGGCGGCGCGCAAAGTTATATGTCTACCGGCCGTAGTCTGCGACTCGACTGACTGAGCGTTGCTAATTCCACACTTGTATATTCGCGGCCGTTGAAAAATAGGCGTGAACCGTGAGTATGGAGGGCCTGGAGCGTTTCAGAGGAAATGCTAATCTCCCGTGTTTCCAGTGCCGGCCTGCGGCAAAGTAAAATGGCGCCAATCATTTCCTCCGCCTTCTGAATCCTCTGCAAAAAAGTTAATGAGGATGAAACTTGATGGCAATTATGTGCAGCCTTAGGGCATTCGTAACGCAAGGCGTAATTTAAGGGTCAGTCGGCTGTGTGTGGCAAAAAACAGGTCAGCGCCATCTCATTACATGCTTTTTGCTAATGGCTCACTTTCTTCTATCTCTACCACAGACCATATATGGTCTATGGTTCGCGATCTCTACCTTTAAAAGCATTTGTATGTAACTCAGAGTGCTAAATATTTTAGTTTATAAATAAAGTCTGTTAAACAATGCATTTATTTCAGCTGGCTAATCATGACTGGCCATATCGAAGTTTACAACTTACCGCTCTTCAAAAGAGTGGGACAGAGCATTATATCGAGCAGCACTATCTAACTCAATACGTCGGCCATGCTAGGCATGCAGCAAGCATATCATAAGGCTGGGTTAGAGCGTATCCATAGGTTTATAGCTCTAGCTATCCTGCTCTACGTCAAACAAAAGTGTGAGATACAGTTATAGCCTCCTTATGTACTGCCTAACCCAGCCTTATGCTACGCTTGCTGATGTGATAAAACACTGAAGACTTATGTAAGTACTTAGGTACCCTACTTTTGATAGCCTACTTTGTTTTGCCGTCGTCGCCGGATGAAAAGTAAATAGAACGGCACGTGTGCTAATACTCTCTTGGCTAACTTTAGACCAAGAAGAACCTAAATATTTTTGTACACTTTAGTTAGGTATACCTAGTTGGCTGAACCTAAACATAATCAGCTATTAAAGTCACGCTGTTGATCACTTACGATAATTGAACGAGCGAGCGAAGTTCTCCGAGTCTACTGGAACAATCCGGCGTTTGTATGTATGTATGTATGTATGTATGTTTGTATGTATGTATGTATGTATGTTTGTATGTATGTTCGTTCGACGATAACTTGAGTAAATTTGGCCGGATCGTTATGAAATTTGGTAGGCGTGTAAATAAAATTAAAATAATTTTTGAGTTCGAACATGATCCAAATCGATCGAGGGGTTGCCGAGATATGGGGTTGTTAAGTTTATATGGGGTCGTGAGTTCACAGTTCGGGGCGAACCACTAGTATAATTAAGTCTTAGCTTATACATATCAATCAATCGTACATAGTAAAACTCAATAAACCATTCACCAGGCAATTTTTATTAGACTGTATAAGGATATACACACACACATACATAGATACATAGAGTTCAAGGTATCATTTATCTTTCGCTCAGTAAAGAAAAATAAGAATGAGGTCTGAACCAAAATTGCACGCAGAGCATCTCTACCGCATTCTGGCACCTAAGTAATCACCGGTGAGAAGAGCTAAATGCCCGTAGCACACATTAGTGCTGCTGTAGAGTCTACAAATGTAGAGTGAACGTGTTACGAGACTATACACACTTTTCAATTTTTTCTACTTGCTCTGAACCATGCATTTCATAATTTAGGCTTGAACATATTTTTCTTTTAGTAGGAACCAAAACTACCTACTTCTCGTATTCTCTAACTAAAATGTGTTACTACTGAAAAAAATAATACTTGATTTGTAGAGAAATGTAGGTAATTGTTGTAATACGAAAGATGGATTAGTCCAGCCTTACACGATAATCCATATACAATTCGATAAGCATTTCGTGATATGGCTGTCTCTCTCTCTCTCTCTAACTCTCTCGTTTTTTTTTTTTATTGCAGACGCAAGAAGCACAAAAACCAATCTAAAAGCATAACGATATCGCCTTCGATAAAATATCACATCACCAACACATGAACATTATGGTAAAACATCTGACTAATGATCGAATGTCTGACTGGACGTTGTGATACTTCTATTCAATGAATCAATAAATAATCGAATGCAAATGAAAGGTTTTTTGCTTCGTCCGTGAGGATTCTTTGGAAAAAGAGTCTTATTTGAACGAGCGAGCGAAGTTCTCCGAGTCTACTGAAACAATCCGGCGTTTGTATATACATATACAGGGCGTCCCACGGCTATGCCACATGGAGGGAAAGTACCTTAAATATTGTAGATGGAACATTTTACTGAAAGAAGACATTATTTTAATTTTAAAAACAATTTAAACTGCATTCATAGATATTGAAATAATTACATGGTTGAACCGGGAATAGAACCCGTTACATGAGAAAAAATATTACCCTGTAGTTTTATCATACCGATCGAAAGGCTTCATCATAAGGATTATTTTTTGCTAAATAACATAGTGTCAGAAATAAAGGGAAGACCATGAATTTTAACATTTTTAATACAACATTAATCAATTTATGAATGAAAATCACAGTAACAAAAGATTAAAGGTATGAAAATGAAACACATTTTTGAATTATTTCTTTATAATCAGCCAGCCGCATTGCGATGGACAAAATTTTACGCGTCTTTCGGCTCAGGATACGGCCCGATTTGTTGCATACTACCAGGTAAATGTTAAAATTCATGGTCTTCCTTTTATTTCTGACACTAAGTTATTTAGCAAAAAATTATCCTTATCATGAAATCTTTCGATCGGTATGATAAAACTACAGGGTAATAATTTTTTCTCATTTAACGGGTTCGATTCCCGGTTCAACCATGTAAGTATTTTAATATCTATGAATGCAGTTTAAATTGTTTTTAAAATTAAAATAATGTCTTCTTTCAGTAAAATGTTCCATCTACAATATTTAAGGTACTTTCCCTCCATGTGGCATAGCCGTGGGACGCCCTGTATATGTATGTATGTATGTTTGTATGTTTGTATGTATGAGTGTTCGTTCGACGATAACTTTAGTAAATTTAGTCGGATCGTTATGAAATTTGGTAGGCGGGTAAACGAAATTTAAATAATTTTCAAGTTCGATCATGAGCCAAATCGGTCGAGGGGTTGCCGAGATATGGGGCTGTACAGTTTATATGCAAAGCGCCTGCGCGAATGGCGTTAGCAAAGTTACACGTCATCTATAACTGGGTTCGCGAGTTCACAGTTCGGGGCGAACCACTATTTTAAACAATTCACAAATGTAGCAACTTGGATATACATAAAAGTCCATACCCGCACCGGGAATCGAACCTGCGTGTCTCGCTTCCGAGTCCACCACCGCTCTCGCTTTTGAATGTATTTTTGCCCAAATGAAACGGAGGCGCTTCGCTCTCTGTACATTTTAGATGATTCTTACGGCATCGGTAGTGTACAGTCGGCAACACGCTAGAATACCCCTTTTTGTTCGATTGGTGCCCTTATGCCGCGCGCGGTAAGAGCTGCCATGGGGTATCTGTGACTGTGACAGTAGCCGACCGTACCTTTACTCACATATTATGTAGGTGGTGAAGTTACCACTCCGACTCTGCAGTGTCTGGGAAATATTTTATGTTGAGTTGTCTTACTTTATTTATACCAACAACAACACTTACTTAATACCAGTAACCTATTATTACACACCGTGCCATTTTAGTGTTTTTAATTAAGCCGAAGGTATTTTGTTGCAAAATTCACGTCTACATACAATGGTGTCGTTTAGCGTTAGACATTTGTACGGAGAAGTGATTTTTTCCCACATTTTGAAGTGAAATTTTGAAGTTTGGCTCAGCATCACCAGTGCAAGAAAATATCTTCGGCTTTAAAACCACCAAAATAACACGGTGTAGTGGCGGTTAGCGTCATGCTGACATACCCCTAGACCTCCTCAGCGCGGAATAGCTGGAGAGCTCGTGCCCATTTAACTTATTTTATCGTATAAGGCTGGGAGTTTGTAGGCTGATAGAGTAGACTACGCTGAGTCTGGGAAAAAAGTTTTTTGGTTTTTATGGCCGGTCGCGGTTGAAGGTTCGATTTTTTTGCCTTTGAAAGTTTAAATGCCTGGGTTGAGTATCTTTTTTGTTTCGTACATGGCTGGAAGTGTCTAGGATGCCTCGACTCAGCTAAGTCTACTCTATAAGCCTACCAACTCCCAGCCTTGTACGATAAAGAAGTCGAATGTTCACCAGCTCCCCAGCTACAATAAAAGGTATGTGACCTTAGGTTATCCTAGCGTGCTGCCGACTAAACAAATCCATAAAACCGTGAAATATAGGTCACAGTCACACAATTTGTCAAACATTAGGTACACCTACTAACAATCAGATTTATGCTGCTAGCAAAAACGTTATCTTACGTTTGGCGCCGTTTAAAACAAACAAACTGATAGTCTGAAGAAGAATAGTGCGTATGGCATGTATGCTTGGTTACGATACGACCCGTAGTCGCTATTTTGGCTCTCACTATCATTAAACGTACATTTATATGCCTAACGTAAATATTATGATACAAAGCGCACATTACAACAAAGATTCTTTGTTACTATAGAGAGGCGCCTCGAGAATCAACGCAATAATCTAGATGAAAAAAAATGCAAAAAGGTACTTTCCCGTACCGGGAATCGAACCCGAGCCTCCTGGGTGAAAGCCAGGTATCCTAGCCACTAGACCATACGGGAGATGAGAAGTGAGCCGTAAGACCAAAACATATTCACGCAACACATTAACGTCTAATAAACTCACTTAAACTGCATAAAAGTACATAACATAATATATTGCTATAATTAATTATTATTATTTCATTATTTATGAATATCTAAGAATGGTAGAAACGCGTTTTATTACCTTAATGGTATTTTTTATAATTGAACTTTCAAGTAGCGACATCTGCTGGCGAGTAGCGACACTAAGCTAGGCCTCTACCAACTACATGTTTGTCTCTACATAAACTGTTAAGTTTATTTTAACTCCTAATAGATGGCGCTAACAACTTTTTAACCACGACTCTACATTTTTAACCGACAGGCCCGGTTTCTGAGTTGAGAATTTTACTAAGCACATACTTACGTATCGCTCTGTCACGCTCTTTTTTGAGAAATCTGCAGAGACAGGACGATACTTACCCATTTGCTTAGCAAAATTCTCAACTCAGAAACCGGGCCTAACTGCCGGTTTCTGAAGTGAGGACTATTTTTAGGACCTGAGGTTTGGATTCCAGGATTGCATTCTTAAGTTCTAGGATCTGGAATCCAAACCTTAGGTCCTAAAAATAGTTAAGCCTTGCGTTGAGAAATCGTAGGAGCGTTTTTTGGTAAAAACGTATCCAAAAAAAAGATATGTTTTTTTTTCCATTGGCGGCGCTAGTTGTGAGACGTATTTCATCTTAAAAGGTTCTATGTTCGACTGTAGTATTTATTTTACTCACTTTTAACTTTTAGAAAGGCCTCTAATTTTTGAAAAGTTGAAAGTTTCGGAAGAATGCGGTTTTTCTTGCACGACAGCACGTAGACCCACGCGTGCACTCTATTCATTTACGATATGGGCGACTTGGCAACGAAAGTGTAAGGTCTGCATCCTGTTGACTGTACTTACGTGCAGTCTATGACATTTTACTTACTTACAGAGTGGCCCCGTAGAAAAAGCGAATTAAATCAATGAGTACCTACCTAGAAAAACTAGACAACGCATCATTATGCTCCTGTATTGTCTCTACCATTTGCTTTGTTTATTAACATGAGATCATCGACATTCATCTGTAAACCGATAGAATTAAATTTATATCTCTGTGTACAGTTTTCCGCACTCAGTGGCATACCAATTAACTTCACCTTGAGGTAGGAACGTCAAACGAGGTATCATAAAATAATGTAGGTAAGTGTCGTAAAATATTGGTCCTTATGCCTCTACGCATCTTTAGAAGGAAGCTAGAGCTAGGGCGAGGTATCAGGCAGGCAGCTAAAGGAGTCCTAGAAGATACTAAGTACAAGATTACAAGATAAGTACAAGATGGCTCCAAAACTTAGTCGAGCTCTCGCGCTGATTTCGATGACGGGAAGTCTGCTCGGACGAAGTCGCGGCAAAGTGTAACCTCCTACCTAACCTGGTGACATTACTGTAAAAAAAAGTAATTATTTTATAAACTAAAAATTGTTTTTAATTCAAAAGTTTTTGGTTTTTAGATTTATTTTAATTTCGTAGGCATGGTTGTGTGCGATGGTGTATTTCCACAGTTTTAATTTGATAAAACATTGTGAAAATCAATGAAAACCATATTTTAAAAATACTTTTCTACCGTCACCATAAGCTTACATTTTGTTAATTTAAAAATTAACGGAACGTCATAATAGAGCAAAAAAATTGGGATGTTCTCCACCGGGTGCTATAACCCTGCCTTAAAAGAAAAGAGTTATTTACTAGGCTTCTTACAATGTTTTATTGATACCCAATGGAGCCTGTGATTATTATCATGCCATTCATTCATTCATTCATACATACGTACAAAACTGTTAGTATGTGATAGAAAGTGTTTGTACAAGAGACTTCCTTCCTCGTAGTCCAATAATGCAACATTGATTAGCGTCAAGTATAGTTGCGTGTGTCAAGCCACATTTGCTTAGGGAAATGATTTTAGTAACAATAGCTATCAACAACTACCGTTATTTCATTTAAAGTACATGCTGAATAAACTTGAATTTACTCGATAGATAAAATATTTTATTTCTACAATTCAAAAAAGTTTACGCAGTCTCGGTCTATTGTTCCACTAAGACCTCCCGTTTTATTCTGCACTCGAAACTCTATTCCGTCCTATCGACCATGTCAATGTGACAATGTGTTACACAAAGTCCCTACTCTTTTTTCCAGGGTGTAACCTACTTACTTTCTGTTTTTTGTACTTGGAAGAAATAGTAAATTGTTACCCGAGGGACGCTTGCGCCCAGAAACTCGTCACTTCAACAGCACTGGGTTAGGCTACCATGAAACTGTGGAGCGACAGGGCAGGCGTAGAGATTCAAAGTGGTCTGTGTCTTCTTCTTCTTCTTCGTCGTTGCACTCTTGTCAGAGTGGTCGTGGTCCACATGTAGTATCATCATCAGTGGCTGATGTTGCGCGCCTTACGATGCCATGCCATTTCTCTCGGTCAGAGGTTTTTCGAGTGCATTCACACGTCTTGATTTGGTCAGTCCATCGCATCTTTGGTTTTCCCCGAGTTCTAGTGCTCTCCACCCTTCCCTGAATTACAATGCGCGCAATGGAGTTGTTGTCTTC
Organism: Zelleria hepariella; assembly: GCA_949319315.1. NCBI lineage: Eukaryota > Metazoa > Arthropoda > Insecta > Lepidoptera > Yponomeutidae > Zelleria > Zelleria hepariella. Next base: position 18,762,697 of record OX439378.1, read on the forward strand.
TCGGGATACATGGCCAAAAATCTAAAGATGCTACTTTGTACAGAACTTGACAGGCGCTGCTCGGTTGACTGTGTAGCACACGTTAAAGTCATTTAGGTAGGAAGCCACTTTCTGTTAGTTACTTTGGCAAAAGGGTTACGAGGTCGCCCCTCCATCTCTGAGTCTGTCGCAGAACCTCATTTACCTCAGTATTTTCCTACGTTTAGGGAAAATAAACACATAATCACGAGACACAACGTGGAACCTTCATAATAATAATATGAAGAAGTTTTCCATAAGTAGGTATTTTAATCGGCTGCTTGTGTTAATACAAATTCTTCCATTGCATGAGCTAGTAATGTTCGTACTTGACTGGACCTTATTTTAACAACTGGTGGACACGACACAATAACAATAATGTTAACTTTTATTTGCACGTGAAAACCATGAAAATGCATCCGAATGAAAGGTCAAGACTAAAATAGCTTTTTAGTGTACCTTTTTATTAACCACTTACTGAAATCTTGACCTTGATATTTTTCTTCCACTTACTAGTCTTTCCTGTGGGCTAGGCCGACTAAGCTGTCAGGATGGTATAGGTGCTGGGCAAGCCTACTCCATCTAAAATAATGTCCCAGGTACTGCAGCGCCGAGTGGTCTCTTCACCCATCTAGTGTGAGTGAAGATGCCATTGGATGCTGTATAAATCATCTCATTACGTAGATGCAAAAAGGCCTTAGTTACTGAAATCCTAACCTATCCTATTGGTCAAAAACCTAAAAAAATATAAGCATAAACTTAGCCAGAATTAAGTTTGTTTTTCCTCTATCAACTCCAGTTTATAACACGATACACCTAAGTGTTTCTCGCTCTATGTAGATCCAAATAGTGGGAGAAAGATATCGTCTATCCATGTAGATACGATGCTCACTGAAAGTATTTAGTCACAATCTACTCGTAATTTGGATTAATGTTCGTTAGATTGGAAGGGCTCTACAGATAGTAATTACAACACAATGAAAGGGCCCTAGATTTATTTGTGGTACATTGGTAGTTATGCAAGTGGCCCCTAACATTTCCGTGATGCACGGACTTGGCCTTTGCAACGGAAGAACCTTAAAAGCCCCCGTTGTACAAAATATTCACTGCAGCATTTTAACTGAGCACGTAAAAGTGCGATGTAGAGACGGTGTGTGGTGAGTGTGGATGACCGCGTCTTCGTTAATATTTGAACTGATTATAGTTTATAACACACTTAATTTAAAATGTATGTATAAAAAACCGACCAAGTGCGAGTCGGACTCACGCACGAAGAGTTCCGTAACATACCATTATCAAAAAAAATACGTTTGTTGTATGGGAGCCCCCTTAAATATTAATTTTTCTTCTGTTTTTTAGTATTTTTTGTTATAGCGGCAAACGAAATACATCATATTCTGTGAACAATTGTCTAACTATCACGGTTCATGAGATACAGCCTGGTGACAGACGGACAGACGGACAGTGGAGTCTTAGTAATAGGGTCCCGTTGTGTACCCTTTGGGTACGGAACCCTAAAAAATTACTCAAAGTCTAATGTTGGTTTTCTTCATCTTCTTAGTCGACCTAGCCCACAGAAAAGACAAGTCAATACGTGTGGGACCCGATAAGCTGCGGATGCTGGGCCAGCCTACTCCACGACTCCATCCTAAGAATATCGCAGGTTCTGCAGCGTCCGAGTGGTCACTTCACCCATCTAGTGTGAGTGAGGTGCCACTGGACGCTAATCAGTGTGATTTTTAAATAGCTTTATTCCTGAAAGACGTGAACTTCTAAATGCGATTTCCAACAACTTATGTTCTACGACTTTTTGAATACTTTTTATAAAAGTTAAATTTTTTTTTATTTTGCATTTGTACCATTTCAGAGCAACCACCTCTCCAGCTTCTCCTGCTCCTATTTGTTACTGCGCGGCGGAAATTTTGCAAAAAAAAAAAAAATACAGTTATATTGCTTCATCATCATCATCATCAGCCCACCTCTGCCCACTGTTGGGTAAAGGCCTTCTTCCCCTCGCGATACCTTTCACGGTCCCTCGCCATCCACATCCAATTATGTTTATTTAGTACACATCTACTATACCTGTTGTATGCGTGTGAGTTAACCTTCTTACAGACAAATCTTTAGTACCTACCATCGATGGTATTCCGATCGCTCTACGACTGACAACAGGTTCCGTAAATGGTATGGTGCAATAATGCGATGCTACACGCGTGCTGTCAACCGGATCGAAGTAGCCGAGAACTTTTAGAATATCATCCTATAAGCTTTTTTAAGTTATACTTTGACCTGTGTCCCACTGCAGGGCAAACGCATCTCAGTGAGGTTTGAATAATTTTAATTGGGGTTTATTATTGAAGTTAGAAATTTTTAGATTTTCAGACTTAAAATACTTCGAAATGGCTAGAAATTAGGTTTAGGGAGTTTTGTTAATCGGTAAGAGAGATTTATGTACTTTTGTATGCATGCTGATATTGATACAAAATATGTAGAACTTTCTTCCTCAATGTTAAATTAAATCTTACATACAAGAGATTTTTAGCGTATTAATTCAGAGTATTTATACAATTCTAAATAATAATACCTATGTAGGTATTGCTTATTGTTTGCGAATTATAGTAGGTTGTAGGCACTACTTATAATTAAAGGAGATAAATTCATATGACTCAGTCATCGATGTGTTCTCATGACTTGTTTTGTTTCCCAGGATCTACAGGCTGACTCCCATCAACATAAAAAAGTCACAGCTTTAAAAAAATACCGTACTTTGTTACAATATTGATAGCACCTGTATGCATACCTATTAAATATTTATTTCAAGATTTCAGTAATGGCAACCAGTTTAAGGATTGGCCCAGTAATTTTATTGTATTCGAAACGGATCGCGGTTAGTTTTTAATTAGTGTGAATATCGCGAGTCATTAAAAATTAATACTGGCCCAGTAATCCTCTCTAATATTATTAGTAACTAATAAAAGGCTTTTCTGTAGCAGGCTGTAGATGTGGAATAATTTAAATTATGATAATATGAATCATCGGTATGCATTGTTACTGGGCAAGTAGGTTTTACGGTACGAAGGTTAGAAGCTTGGTTGGGATCCTTATTAATTATCAATAGGATCCTGATGAATCACATAGTAGTTGTCAGTGGACTGACGTTGATAGTGGTTATGAGTCATGAGTTCACGCAAACACACATGTATCATCTTAATCGTCACCCGAAAATGAGAATAAGTCATGCCCTTTACCAGTATCGAACTAAAAAAAAACTTGAAGTGACTGTTTGGTTTTTTTTTTGTGTGTGACCATTATGAGCAATAATTGTGCGCCAAATGTAGTAGTCTCTTGAGTGATCTCATACTGTATACCGTAATGAATTAAATAACCGGCTCCAGAGTCCAGACACTATTTTACAATATTGGAAATAGCGAGGTCTGATTTGTAGTTAGGTATCTAATATTGATAGAGTTCTAATCTTCTTTGACTTAAAGGTTAGAGTTAAACGAAAACCTTTGGTCTTTGGAAGCGTATGGTTGCCATCCACGGTACCTCGCTCATCAACCTATTTATTCTAGCACTTATTCGCTTATTCTTAAGGGTGACTTTAAATTTAAAGGGGCATCCGCTGTCAACTGTAGACAACAGCCCCTTTTGCGGCCCGGCCCCTCCGTCTGGCAAGGGGTGAAGCTTCGACCTTCAATGTGTCAACCTTGCATTTTTTAAACTAGATAACTACAGGGTGCATTAAAATTCGACAGCGGAACTTTAAATAGGCTGTCAAAAAATATCAGCTGTTCCAGATACATTTGGTGCAGTACTGAGTCTACCTTACTTAAAGTTCCGCCATCGAATTCGATTGCCCCCTGTAGTGGTTCGACCCGAACTGTGAACTCTTGACCCCATCTCGGCAATCCCTCGATGTTCAAACTTAAACATTATTTTTGTCTCACCCGCCTACTAAACATGACGATCCGATCAACGATACTCAAGTTATCGTCGAACATACAAACAAACATACAAACGCCGGATTGATCAAGTAGACTCAAGAACTTCTCTCGCTGGCTGGCTCGTTTAACTACTCATTTAAGATTCTTAAAGATGTAAGCAGATATTTTTTTGTTTCGCGTGAGACCCGGGATTTAGGCCCTTCGGCAACCCGTGTCAACGCTCTTCCAATACACCTTCATGTCTCTACATCTTTTGTAGGTATGTTATCCTAAGCCATACAAACAATTCATAAAAAAAAAACAACTAAATACAAACCGTATTTTTTGCTTCCCTTTATCGAATAAAAAATATTGATTTCATGCAATAAAAATAAATTATTAGAATTAAATTGAAAACATTGTCCTTCTTCAGTAGAGTCCTTCATAAATTATACCCGAGAGATTGCCCAGCTAGTACACACGTCAGCACGTCAGAGTGTACACTTTTGTTGTAAAGTCACCCGTAACGAAACCGAGTAGAGCGCTAGCGTGTAAAGGTCGACGTGCTGTCGTGTGTACATGATAAATAAGCATGCTATTAAAAGCTAAATCTAACTAATTACGATATTAATAAAAATATATATTGTGCCTTCAATAAAGATTGGTTAAGTATTCTGTTAATTTTGGGAAAACCTACTTTTTTTAGAAACAATTATGATAAAGGCCTGAAAAATAGAGAGTTTAACAAGTAGAAATCATTTAGTGACGGGGTTCAGTTGAAGTGATATGCACTGCAGTAGCCTCAAGAAGAACTAGGTGGTAACACGGGGCCTCCTCACCCGGACACGATTGTCACGATTATTCTAATCGCCGTTACATTGAGCACGACACAATGAAAATAAACATTGCGTGTCCAAGATTGATCGTTCAGCTCTGAATTATTTATTAAACGATCCAGAAATCGATACAGAATGTCAATGGTGTACAGAATAGGAGTGTTTTTGTATTGTTGTGTGACGTCGCGGCGGCTTCGTCACGCGCGTGGTGGCGGCTGCGGCGCGGCGGGGCCCGTCAGTCGCTCCGACAACACCGCCCGCGCCGGCCGCTCTCTCACCCACCATGCGTCCGCTTCTATTGCTGCTTGCCGTGGCCGCCGCGGCCGCCCAAAACGACACCGTCCCCGCGCGCCCGCCCGCGCCCCGCCGCGAACAGTTCCGCGTCATCTACGAATGGACCTCCATCGACTTCGAATGGCGCACCCCCGAGGACCGCGAGGCCTACCTCAATACGAGTCGCTACATTCCCCGGAACGTCCTAATCTCTGGCATAAACTTCTACGGCGAAAACATCTTCCTGACCGTGCCACGGATGCTGGACGGGGTGCCGGCGACGCTGGCCACCATCCCCGTGGTGCAGACGGACACGGCGCCCAAGCTCACGCCGTTCCCTAGCTGGGCAGCCAACGCCGTCGGCGACTGCGCCGCGCTGCAGTTTGTGCAGAACGTCGAGGTCGACCGTAATGGAATAATGTGGATCCTGGACAACGGACGCGTCGGTACGCTCACGCAGACGCCCGACGCCAAGTGCCCGCCCTCGCTCGTGCTCATAGATCTAAAAACAGGCAAGAACGAGCTGGAGCGCTACACCTTCCCGTCTGAAGTAGTGAACGTAAACACCACCTACTTGAACGACCTGGTGGTGGACAACCGCGACGGTGACTACGCCTACATCACCGACAACAGCGCCGTCGACCCCGGCATCATTGTGTTCCGCCGCAGTGACAAGAAATCGTGGAAAGTGCGTGACAGGGCGTCGATGAGCTCCATGCCCGAGGCCACCCTCTTCCGCATCAACGGTACCACTGTTAACCTGCCAGTTAACATCGACGGTATCGCGCTGGGGCCGCCCGTCCGCGCGGAGGACGGCCAGGTTGACAGGACTGTGTACTACTGCCCTTTGTCTAGCTACCACTTATACGCCCTTAACACTTCGGTGCTGCAGAATGAATCGTACGCCAGCGCGGACGGCGCCGTGCGGTCGCACGTCGTCGACCTCGGCCTGAAGCCGTCCCAGACTGACGGCATGAAGATGGACAACACTGGCATGCTCTTCTTCGGCCTCATCGGCAACTCGACTATCGCCGAATGGAACTCCACCACCGACTTCCACACCGGGCAGCGCACCATCGCGCGCGACCCCAACTACATCCAGTGGGTTGACCGATTCACTTTTGATGACAAGGGCAACGCGTACGTGGTCGTCAACCGTCTGTTCAACTTTATCAAGAACCAGGTGCAACTGGACGAGGTGAACTACAGGATCTTGAAGTCGCACACGGGCTCGAAGAGCTATGTGTTCACGGAGGAGATGGGCCCGCCGGCGATGCACCAGGCGGCGACGGCGCCCGCGCTCGGCGCTTCGCTGCTGCTGCTTGCCCTCGCGCACATGCTGGCCTAGTGTGATGCGTGCGCTGGCACAGAGGGTGGTCCCGCGCGACCGTGACCGTCGGAGAGTGCACAGCGACGCGACTCTCGGACTATTGTGTAACCCTACCAAATATTAAAAGTTACCTTGACCACACGGTCATCCCAGTGATACATTAATGCGCATGTATGTATATAGAGCCCTATTTTATTATTGTGTATTTCTATTTTATTATTAAGACAGCTAGGTTTTTACTGGGGCGAGGTGAGCCGCAGGTTGTGTTGCGAAGATGCGCTGCGTTCGAGACAAAGGTCGGGGACGCGTTGCTAAATGCCGCGCGCGCAGCCCTCGACAATACACATTCCATCTGCCAAAGTGCCACTAAAGGTGCATCTTCGCACTTGCTTACAATCGTGCTAAGTCGTGCTCGATCAAATACCATTGAATTGAAGCCATTTTGATGGCGTTTGGCGATCCTAAATAATTCCCATTCGAAAAATATTTAGGTTCACCACACAAATGTACCTACCGTCAATATGTACCAAATATTTGTTCAAAATCATCACTATTATAAGACTATAGCACTTTGGCCGTAAATCTTTTTAATTTTGAACGTGTATAAATAATTTATTAGCTTCGACTTCATGTACCCAATTGTGTAATGAACGAATGACTAGGTAATTCATTGCATTCAATATCATTTTTCGCTTGTCTCGAATGCATCCCGAATATAGAAGGCTATGTGAGCCGTTCAATATCGTACATAATAAACATAGCCTTAATAATGGGTAGATTAAAAGATAATAATGTAAAACGTATATTGTAAATTGTAACTAAAGTTTTATGGTAGAGCGTGTATGATAATGTAAGTAAGAACGTGACTGTATGTTTGTGAATCATTAAACGTGTTTTCTTAAACAGTTTGAAGTTTTTATTTGCACATGTTATTTTGCTATGGTATTCGTGAACTTAGGTGGATGCTAAACATATGTCGTTGGTACCTCATTCGCACATGGTCTAAAATAGCCTTCACTTTTATGAAAACAACTTCGTGCAAACAAACCAAAATAAAAACTCCGCCTTTTATAGCAATAAGGATTTCATCTCATGAGACTCTTTTTGGATTGCATTAGCATAACTACCGATATTCCAATTTTAAATTCAACCGATGACCGTAACCTCTGATCGTGCGGCCACACTTACAAAAATATGTCTAGTTTAACATCCACAAGGCAAGTTAACATCTAGTAATAGCAGGTATGATTTCAACCAGTTTGTTTTTTTTAAATTGCGAGCTCTTTATTAAAACTGAAAGTGCGTGATAAGAATCATGATGGGCACCGACACAACCGTTGAGAACGTTAACTTCTTTGATGCAAACAAGCGGAACAATTGAAAAAAGAAAGCCATGTTTTATTTTTAAAACTTTTAACGTTAGAGAAAGCAACGTACATTCATACTACCTACATAACATACACAATGACATGTCCTGGGTTCTAATCCCGACTAAGCTTATACTATGATTAAATCATCCTTGAATAGCATTGCCTCATGTTTGTTTTTGAGATTTGAATAATGGCAGGCACAAAGATATTTTGATAAACAATGCCTCCTGTTATATTATTCAAGAACTTTGTTTAAAATTATATTACGATTACCAGTATGAAGCCTACTAGCATTAGGCCTCTTCTATTCATAATCGATTCACAGTTACATGATTTTTTTAGTTACCCATTTAGAACGGTATAAAAATTTAGGTCTTTTTTGAGAAAAAATATAAAAATATTTTGATATAATAGACATTGAGATAAACAATTTAAAAAACGAGGTTAAGCATGCCCATAGAAACTAAACAAAAGAAGACTAAACAGGAGGAAGGTACCTACCCTGATGCAAACGAAAACGAAACATTAACTTGAAGGTGTCACCGACCTCCCAAAGTAATTTCTCTCCACTAATTACTCTAATCACTTGTCGTCAAAATCAAGACTGACTCAAAACCAGTTTGTCTGTCTGTCTAATCTTCAATCATCCGCTTTTCTCGGAACCTTTTTTTGTCTGGCATCGATCGCAAAACTTGCGCGTAGAAAGCACTTCACGGTGCAGGAAGATGCAAAAGGTCAGCGATAAAATTGATTGTAAGCTTCCCTGCGCTTTTACATTAATTATTCAATACATTTTCAAAATATAACCTTTTATTCGCATCTTTGATATCTTTGATTCATCAATGATGATGCATTTTTCTTATTTGACTTACCTTTCTCCTCAAAAGGGGTAGAAATAATGTATTAAACGAAAATTAAATGTACATACCTAACTAAACTAATAAGAAATAAAAAGAAAGCTATACTAATAAAATTTATTCTACTTAATTTAAATTTTAAAAAAAGTTTATTACTTTCAGCTACGGATTGACTTGATGATGAAAAAAAAATTGTAGGTACCTTTTTATTTCATCTTTGTCGTAATATAGAGCTGGTCTTTTGTACTCCTTCTTGAATGTAGAAAGTATTATATCCTTCACGGGCTTTCTATGAAAGTTCCATGTTTGGTCAATCATCTCCGTTGACGGTGCCTAGTCAGGTGACATGTGTTGCGATGCGTGAAGGTCGAATGTCGAACCGCATCGCTGACGAGCTTCGGTGTTTTTTGTCACATCAATGTCAGCCTTCATTATGGAGGCATTCGCAGGGCTCTATTGATTTGTTTTATACCGACAAAAATAAATCAATTGTTAGGCTAGTTAGGTCTATTATTATATGACAATTAGGAGATCCGTCAGAGACCCAAGGTGATCGTTATGGCCTCTAATGTAAACAAGCTGAAAATAACCGTAGACTTCCGTTTCTCTCTTTATCAAAGCTTCTGAACCATCTCATTCCTAAAGCTTCTTCTTCTATCGTGTCGAAAGCGTCGACTTCCTACTTTTTTCTTCATTTCTAGGGTATGGCATAGGGTGGACAACAGACCATATCTTGATTTATATGGTATGTGGGATGGACAGTGGGCAAGCTAAGCCTACTCCAACATATCCAAGGCGCTGCAGCGCCCAAATCGAGTGATCACTTCACCGTTCTAGTGTAAGTGGAAGAGCCTCTATAGGTTGATAAATCATGTAACATAGATGTTGTTGTAGAGGCCTACGTTTTTATTTCAGGTAAAAGGGGTACCTCCTGTCCTGTGGTGGCTAATAGTACTATAGTATTGTGGCTAGGCGCGGTGGGTTTCTCTTAGCATAATGATTTTAATTTGTGGTTTTGTGAAACGAATCTTCAACCCAGGCGGAGTTGACTCTAAATTGGGGCGTTTTCAAGTGGAACTTGAACTCGCCACAAACTGAAATTCATTCGAAAGTGATTATTGTATGAGTAGACTTTAAAAAAAAACTTTCATAGGTATTCAATCGATGAAGATGGAAATGTGAAAATCACGAGTAACTTTTCCAAAATGTGTAAGTAAGATATTGTGTTCTTATTACTAACAACTTATTCCACAGACTGGCTTTGAGACAGCTTCTGTAGGAAAAAAACGGACAAATAAAAAGGTAAGAACTGTGAAATCCGCCGCCATTGTATTGCTTTTCAATGTCATGTCCCAGGCCAGCCGAGAGTGTTAGGGCGTTTGTCCACCGCGCCGAACCGTCACGTCACGAGATTTCGCCATCGCCGAAGTAGCGGTTCATACATTTACTATGGCCGCTTGCTCACTGAACGTCACGTCACGTTACTTCATCATCATTGAACGAGCGAGCGAAGCGAGCGAAGTTCTCCGGGTCTACTGGAACAATCCGGCGTTTGTATGTATGTATGTATGTATGTATGAATGTTCGTTCGACGATAGCTTAAATATTTAAAGTAAATTTAGTCGGATCGTCATGAAATTTGGTAGGCAGGTTAATGAGGCCAAGAGAATTTTTAAGTTCGAACATGAACCAAATCCGTAGAAGGGTTACTGAGATATGGGGTCGCGAGTTCATAGTTCGGGGCGAACCACTAGTTATATTTGAACGAGCGAGCGAAGTTCTCCGAGTCTACTAGAACAATCCGGCGTTTGTATGTTTGTATGTATGTATGTTTGTATGTATGTTTGTATGTATGTTCGTTAGACGATAACTTGAGTAAATTTGGTCGGATCGTTACGATATTTGGTAGGCGGGTAAATGAAATTAAAAGAATTTTTAAGTTCGAACATGAGCCAAATCGGTCGAGGGGTTGCCGAGATATGGGGTTGTTAAGTTTATATGGGGTCGCGAGTTCACAGTTCGGGCGAACCACTAGTATATTTAAGAGTAAGACTTGTCGTTGCAGCACTCTCCATGCACTCCGGCCACAGGCCAGTCCTCTACCTCTCTTTCCTTCAAGTAGGTATTGTAATTACGTTACTCCTATACAAAAAGTACCAACCCATAATCTCGTTCTCGTAGACGTTGCCGAATCGGTGTGGTGGACAAACGCCCTTATTGTTGCTTTTGTTCCGCAAATATAATTGCCATCGATGCGACAATCCTAACAATTATCATTGTGCGGACGAATTAGCTGATAATCGTGTTTCACATGGAAATGCTAAGGTTTTCACGAACGACCGGATTGCCTTGGGCGGGCGGGTTTATAAGGCTTCTAGCTTGTGTTAATAATTGCATTCCATGTTGTTACACACTTTTGGTAGAAGTTAACTATGTATTCCATAATATCTACTATACTCAACTGTGAATTTACTTACCATCTAATTATACCTAAACAATATTGCATAAATAATAAGTAGTCACTCCGAATAAAAAAACTGACCCTTTGAATTTAAAATACTCCAAACACGAAAGCCGCTTTCTCTACCTTTTTCATACAACACCCCCAATTTCCCATAAACTAAGGGATGTTTTATCGGTTGTCAGTCGCTTTTTTTAAGCCACATCTGATACAATGAAGAGTGTACTAGAAATAAATGATGAGACTGCAATCAGTCTTTGCCTTTGCACACGATCGGTTTTCACTGAGTCTCAATGAGACTCAGTGAAAACCGATCGTCTGCAAAGGCTCTAGGCAAGTACATCCGGCAAAAAGTTGCCAACGACTATGATTGACACAAGGTTATAAATTCAAAGGAAAAAATTGTTTGAAACAGATTATTGCTAAACACCGAGTGGATGTTCGGTGAACCGTTGCGGCTTGTTGTTTACTCAGAAGTGCTATTGCTAACTCACCCTACCGTAATGATTAGATAAATAGATAGAACATTAACCGCAAAATACTAATTTGTCTATACCTACCGATGATGGTCCAGTGTTGAGGCAAGAGATCGTGAAAGGTGGCGCGAGGGGAAAATGCCTATACGCAGGCAGAGGAGGTCTGATGATACCGTACCTAATAATGTTAATCATAACAAATACATAACCCCATACACCCCAACTGACTTTTGTAGTTTCAAATACCTATACTTAAGTACCTATTCGTAATTTTTGATGTCCTAAAAAAAAACTAAGGCCTTTGCATCTACGTAATGAGATGATTTATACAGCGTCCAGTGGCACCTTCACTCACACTAGATGGGTGAAGAGACCACTCGGCGCTGCAGTGCCTGGGACATTGTTTTAGATGGAGTAGGCTTGCCCAGCACCTATACCATCCTGACAGGTTAGTCGACCTAGCCCACAGGAAAGACAGGTCAATACGTGTGGAGCCAACTGAGCTGCGGGTTTCCTCACGATGTTTTCCTTCACCGTTAGCGAGTGGTATTGCTACTACAAATTCACAAATGTACGATGTCCTAAAACGTACTACCTAACTATAGGAAAACATAAAAAAAAACTCATTTATTACAGTTATTCCTATTTTTTTGTAGTACTCGTAGTAGAGTACTCGTAGAAAGGTACCGATGTGCTACCTATTCTGAGACCAAGGAGCGTTTTCTCGTGACTACGGTTAAAAAGGCTATAAAAAACGGGTGGAAACAGTGAATTTATAGTTTCATTGTCCCTTTTTCACATCGCCCCGTGTTGTGGTCGCGTGACTTTTGCCTGCACTTTGTTATAATGAAACGCTCTACCACTTTATTCTAAGCCCCCTACGTGGAAGTGTCATTAGTTTTCCTCTCCATCTATTTCTCATTCTAATCGGTTAAATATTGACCGGTGAAACAGCACCATCAGATTTAGAATCGGGGTCAGGTTCAATTTAACACCTACATACAAAATGCAGCGACTCACAAGGCCGTTCTTCCATTGCGTTACCGCGATTACTGAGGCCCGGTTTCTGAATTGAAAATTTTACTAAGCAAATACTTAACTAATACTTAACTTAACGAAAATTGAGAGAAATCTACAGAGACACAACGATATTTACCCATTTTCTTAGTGAATTTCTCAACTCAGAAACCGGGCCTGAGACTCTACCAAGGGAAATTACTGGGGCATATAGTTGCTAAATCAATTTTATCGTAGATAGTCGGTAGGTACCTACTGCTATATCGAAAGCCAAATGTCAATGGTAATTTTATCCTTGCTTGCGTACCCCCAAAAAGACGAGTAAGATCACAAACTTATTGAAATTAGGATGTCATTGACATCAGCTGATCACAAACTGAGTGAAATCGTAAACGACAGTACCTACGTCAGACAGCACAGTTTCGTAGTAAAGTCGGCTATAACGTAACCATAACTTAGGTAAGTAGACTGCAATGTAGTCGACTGTACAGTCTTCAAAATCATAGTGACATAATGAACGAACGGCCTTACGCTTTTATGAGCCGCAAAACTTCTTCAAATGATTCATAGCTAAGATAGGTAAAGAGATAGAGAAACCTTCATTGTACACACGACAGCACCTCAGAGCATACACTTTTGTTGTAAAGTCGCCCGTAATGTAACCGAGTAGAGTCCTAGCGTGTAACAGACGACGTACCGTCTTGTGTACATCAGCCGGGCTAAGGTTGCAGCGTAGAATTGGTTTTGATCTACAATTTTGTCTTCATTGTCATATAATATAAGCATTAAAAAAACATCATACATTATAAATGGTGGTTTTACAGTTAAGTATAAGCATTTTTTTTGTCAGAAAAAATAGAAAAAGAGTTGCAAATGAACAAAATTTATAGATAGGTACGGATTTCCCATTTAAACAAAAGTAGCGTGGCGGGAAAGCCCAAATGTTTACAGTTTTTTCAATTTTGTAGCTAAACTTAGATATTTTTGTTCAGCATACGTTTCACTACTATGAAATAGTATTCTTTTCATTATTCTAACCAACAGAACAACAATAATTAAGGTGATAGTTGTTGTGAGTTTTATTGCTCGAAAAACAAGAAGTACTAGGTACCCAAAAAAACTAGTAGTTTAAGAAAATGTCGTAATTAGCTGAATTATCGTAGTTTTTTTGTTTATCGTGAAACAAAAATCACTGAACAAAAATAGCTCAATTTAGCTACATAAAAAACTGTGGAAATTGTGCATGGATATCTACGTTTGAAAGTTTAAGATGACCCTGGAACAACTAGATTATCCAGAGCATAACTTGACTGACAAATACTGTGTAAGTTTAACAACTTGTGCTAAAACAATCTCTTGTGATTTCGAACATAGGTAGAGTTCCACCGTAGGACAATCGGTTTATACACTTGACCGAGGCCTGGTCTAGGAATTGAGAATTTTACTAAGTAAATACTTAAGTATCGTTCTGTCACGTTCTTTTGTGAGAAATCTGCAGAGACAGAACGATACTTAAGTGCTTGCTTAGTGAATTTCTCAATTCAGAAATCGGCAGTAAGCGTTAAAGTGTCTCGTCTCGGCTCGATCTTGATTAGGTTCAACCCAATTTTCATGAATTTACCTGAGCTAAGTTGTAATTCGGTCTTAAGTACCTACTTCGTACACGCAACGTCTACATTCCATGAATTTACGTTTACTAGTACGTGGGTCACGTTTCGACCTACCGACATTTTCGACCCTATTTTGGCCTGAAATAAAGTTCTGAGAAAAGTTCCAAAGGTTGGGCTATATTCTGATGGCTTCAGAATTAAAATAACTGGAATAATAACATTTGTGGAAGGTCCGTTTTGCGACCTTTGCCGACACTGGTTGCCATGGTAACAAAATATGTAACACAAAATGTAATATTGCGCTTATAAGTGGTGCAATCATCTCTCCACTTCAGGGAGAGCCACGATTTATTTTTAGTTATTTATTACGTTTTATCCATGAATATAAATCTAATATTGTATACCTACCTAACTGTAACACAATAATTTGACTGTAACCGTTCGTCAGGTTAGAACTGCAAATATTACTAGAGTTAACTACATCGATTTTGTTCTATAGTCATCAACTCATCGTCATCTTTAATTTATTCATTATTAGCCCATATCTAAATTGCCCACTGCTGGGTATAGGCATTTTGCTCTTCGCGCCATTCACTTGTCTTTCACTACACGCATCCACGGTCCCTCTGTCGACTTGGTTAAATCGTCTTAATCTGACCATAATTCATAACTACGTATATAGACCCTTTGTCTCATAGAAGGATGCTAGAAGGAAAATTAGTTCTCCGAAGATGCGCGACCCTATGAACAGTTTGATCTTGAAGTTCTTGGCTCATACACAACAAGAAGCTCTTCCTTACTTCCGCCCTACCTTTTGAAATATTCTCAATCAAGTCATGAAGCGAGGAAGGAAAGGACGAATGAACTCATCCAGTCAAAGATAAATAGGTACACACGACAGCACGTAGGCGCTTACAAGCTAGCACTCTACTCAGTTAAGTTACAGGCGACTTTGCAAAAAAAAATGACACTCTGACGTGTTGTCGTGTGTACATAATATGAACTAAGTATGCTTTTCAGTAAACTCACTGACTGAAGTCAACAACATCTGCAAGAGATAAGATTTTTTCATCTATGGATGTTTCTTTTGTGTGGTATGGAGGAGTCACCACGGTCATTGTCCGATAAGGTCTACCATACAAGCGTCGTCCATAACTCACTTAGGTAGCTGTTATTTGGTTTGTACGGTCGGCCACAATCTCAGATACCCCATTGCAGCTCTTATCGCGCGCGGCATAAGGGCGCCAATGGAACAAAAAGGGGTATCTGAAACTGTGGCCGACTGTACCTAAGTTAGAACCCATGTTAAACTACCAAAAATCCAAATGTAGAGGCAGGATGTATGTTATCTATAGTAAGTTATTTTTTAACCCCCGACTAAAAAAGAGGGGTGTTATAAGTTTGACCGCTATGTGTTGGTGTCTGTCTGTAACACCGTATGTAGCTCTTATATGGGTGAACCGATGTGGATACGATTTTTTTAGATACGTTTTATCAAAATAGGCTAAGCCGTTTATGAGATATGCTAATTTAAAGCTAAAATGTCGGGGGTATTTAAAAAAAATTCGTTATTATATTTATATATTTGACATGTTTGACATTTGAAATATTTTATATTATTGACATACTCGTAGGTACTTGGATCTACTCAGGTAAGTACAGTTTCAGTGATTGTAATACATAGTGGTACAGTAATAATTAATCCATTGGTTTCCAGTAGTTTCCACGCTAGATTTACATCTGTGTTGAGGAGGCCTAGATAGACGATATGCTAAGTTATTACACTCTAATTTTTAATTCGAGTCCACGGAATGACAGTTGCTAGTATGGTACTGACAGATAAAGCCTTTGTAACAACTGTCATTCCGTGGAATCGATTAAAAAATTAGAGTTTAGATGGCGGGTTAACTCTGAGATTGAGTACAACCAATAGTGGTTCATAAAGATAAAAGAGTATACTAAAACAAAAAAGTATAGTACTTCTAAATATGTAGGACATTGATTAAAGTTCTTGAGTCTTGTCTTTTTATGGTTTATTTGGTTTAGCAACTTTAGTTTTGCTCTACCTTGCCGCACAAGTAGAGATAATTTGTCACTACAAGCAAACTTTACTATAGGTAACTTGCTTAAAAACTTTTCCAAAGTCAATGTTACCTTAGCTACTGAAACTTCGGAACTCATAGATGCATTTAGGTAGATAACTATGTATTGTACACAAATAGTATACATAATTTTATTATTCGTGCATACGACTATTTTGCAGACTTCACGCCTCATACGTCGCGGTGTTTACTGAAAAATGGCGTCTGGCGGCAAATGAAGTTATACGGAGTGTTATAAAAAAGTCCTGACAAACTTACGGTGTAGCTTTATTCGTCACACTGAATAAAAATGCTTTCCCTAATTATTAAAGAAAGCATCTTTTTCAAGAATTCGAAAATTACGGAATTATAAGGGTGGTACTAATAGTCGTCTGAGATAGACTCTCTATTTCAGAGCAATAAGTACAAGGAATATTCAGGCCTTACGGTCTACTACAGCAGACAGAGCGAGTTACAGTTTAAAATAGAAGTTAAAAACTAAAACCCGACTACTAAAAGGCTTAAAACAAGACCTGCTTATCCTTAAAATAGACCCATAGATAATTAATCGTAGTCGGAGGCCATCGGTTTATCAAATGCGAATGTGGTGTCCTCCGACTACGATTAATTATCTATGGGTCTATTTTAAGGATAAGCAGGTCTTGTTTTAAGCCTTTTAGTAGTCGGGTTTTAGTTTTTAACTTCTTTTTTTTTTTTTTACTTTTTAGTTAGTTATTTTGGATGATCACCTAAAATAGAACCAAGAAGGGCAAAAAAAACACATTTTGGATTTTTTTTTTCTATTTGTTACGTTGACGTTACATGTGTTATACATTTTTGAAAAGGTCTTTTAAATTCCTTTCATTTGATACCCATGACGATGGTATCTGATAATTTTTATTTTTAGGTCCACCACTTTAGGGCGCAGCACAACCGCCATCTTGGTTTTTTTCAAAATAAAACTATCCTATGTTACCTGAGTGATTAAGACAAATCCAACGACACCTCATTTGTTGAAATCGGCCAAGTAGTTTAGGCTCTGCGAGGGAACAGATGAACACACAAACATACATACCCACATACATACATACATACATACATACGCTGCTAAAATCATAACCCTCCTTTTTGCTTCACGTAGTCGGGTAAAAATCGGCCATCGTGTTACAAATGCAAGAGCTGAGAACATGAAATAACACCTCACCGAGTAATCTATTTGCCGAATACTCTATTCTAACATAATTATTATAATGCCGTTGTAATCTACTATCCGTTTATCCATAGAGGAGTATTTGGTAGACCAATTTTGTAACGATAGGTCGCACAGAATGCCGCGATCGGTAATTTGGGAGGCACTGTTTTAGCGAGACAAATGGATGGATAATTCATTTTCTAATTACTCGTGTGTGTGTGTGTGTGTGTGTGTGTGACAATTATCAACGGAGTCAGCGGAGGACGAAGTGACACTTTATGAAAGGAAGGGGCAATTTTCTTAGATAAGCAAGCTATGCAAATTATGCACTTTCTTTAGCTAACGTTTATCCATATACCCGATATTGCAAAGGTATGCTAAACATATGAAAAATGCATGCTAAACTATAAATTTGCTGTTTTGAGACCAAATTATTTCATCTTTTCAGAGGAATAGTGACGAGTGCAAAGCAAATCAGTCATACGCGCAACCTTTTCATTTTTAGAGTCGCACAAAATACAGCAATGTAAAAATATAGATACGTAGGTACTTACAATTCAAAAACTGCAATAAGTAAAAACCGTAACCAATTGACCATCGTGATGAACTTCAAATTAAACTCATTGTGCAATGCTTTTTTTCCAACCATCATTTTGTTTAGTTTTACGGATTTTGTCGCGGATTGCAAATGCAGAATTTAATCGGTTTGCAACAAAATAGAATAGTTTCAGTGACTCTTCGCCTATTTGAACGAGCGAGCGAAGCGAGCGAAGTTCTCCGAGTCTACTTGAACAATCCGGCGTTTGTATGTATGTATGTATGTATGTTTGTATGTTTGTATGTTTGTATGTTTGTATGTTTGTATGTTTGTATGTATGAATGTTCGTTCGACGATAACTTGAGTAAATTTAGTCGGATCGTCATGAAATTTGGTAGGTGAGTAAATGAGGCAAAGAGAATTTTTAAGTTCGAACATGAGCCAAATCGGTCGAGGGGTTGCTGAGATATGGGGTCGCTGAGATATGGGGTCGCGAGTTCGTAGTTCGGGGCGAACCACTAGTTATTGAACGAGCGAGCGAAGCGAGCGAAGTTCTCCGAGTCTACTGGAACAATCCGGCGTTTGTATGTATGTATGTATGTATGTATGTATGTATGTATGTATGTATGTATGTATGTATGAATGTTCGTTCGACGATAACTTGAGTAAATTTAGTCGGATCGTCATGAAATTTAATAGGCAGGTAAATGAGGCCAAGAGAATTTTTAAGTTCGAACATGAGCCAAATCGGTCGAGGGGTTGCTGAGATATGGGGTCGCGAGTTCATAGTTCGGGGCGAACCACTAGTTTATTGAACGAGCGAGCGAAGCGAGCGAAGTTCTCCGAGTCTACTGGAACAATCCGGCGTTTGTATGTATGTATGTATGTATGTATGTATGTATGTATGTATGTATGTATGTATGTATGTATGTATGTATGTATGTATGTATGTATGTATGTATGTATGAATGTTCGTTCGACGATAACTTGAGTAAATTTGGTCGGATCGTTATGAAATTTGGTAGGCGGGTAAATTAATTTAAAAGAATTTTTAAGTTCGAACATGAGCCAAATCGGTCCAGGGGTTGCCGAGATATGGGGTTGCTAAGTTTATATGGGGTCGCGAGTTCACAGTTCGGGGCGAACCACTAGTCTATCTATCTATCATATTGTAGGCTTCTTACGCTTAGCCTGAAACAATCCATGTTGAAATTGATATTCTCTACTGAAGTCTACTGTATTGTAGTTTCTACTTTGATTTATAAATGGTAAACGTAAATAAAGGAGGACTCAGGTTATTAATTCCTTTGGTGGTACCATTATTCTCTTCAACAGTATAAACCTTGTTTGGTCGATAGATATTAGCAACTAATATAGCAAATGTTATTTCTTTTACAACTTTATTTGGCTAAAATATCGCGTTGCCTTCAACAATCATTAGCTGAGATGCCTCAGTCATCTTCTAGGTCAGAAACGTCGTTGGTTATCTAATACACAACCTTTTAACACTGTAAGCCACATACTCGCTTTACAGGAACCTACTTACATTGCAAACTAAAATCTTACTAAACTAGTGGTTCGCCCCGAACTACGAACTCGCGACCCCATATCTCAGCAACCCCTCGACCGATTTGGCTCATGTTCGAACTTAAAAATTCTCTTTGCCTCATTTACCCGCCTACCAAATTTCATGACGATCCGACTAAATTTACTCAAGTTATCGTCGAACGAACATTCATACATACAAACATACAAACATACAAACATACATACATACATACATACATACATACATACATACATACATACAAACGCCGGATTGTTCCAGTAGACTCGGAGAACTTCGCTTGCTTCGCTCGCTCGTTCAAATACTCAATTATAATTTAACGAGCGAGCGAAGTTCTCCGAGTCTACTGGAACAATCCGGCGTTTGTATGTATGTATGTATGTATGTTTGTATGTTTGTATGTTTGTATGTTTGTATGTTTGTATGTTTGTATGTATGAATGTTCGTTCGACGATAACTTGAGTAAATTTGGTCGGATCATTATGAAATTTGGTAGGCGGGTAAACGAAATTAAAACATTTTTTAAGTTCGAACATGAGCCAAATCGGTCGAGGGGTTGCCGAGATATAGGGTTGTATAGTTTATATGGAAAGTGCGCGCGCGCCTGCGCGAATGGCGTAAGCAAAGTTACACATCTGTAACTGGGGTCGCGAGTTCATAGTTTGGAGCGAACTACTAGTGTAGTAGGAAATGTCGACTTATGAGTACCAACAAGTGGTCAAATAATCGACATTTCTACTTATTGCATGAATTAAGCAGAGTCAACCACACAATAGGATTTTTGTCCGATTGGCGCCCTTATGCCGTGCGCAGTAAAAGCTACCATAGGGTAACCTAGACTGAGCCGACCGTACTATTTTTTTTCCTGTTCTAGATATACTCGTAGATACAAAGAATGAGTAATAAAATCATAATATGTAGAGCTCTGAAACCTGTCTAGATTTGGTTGGCGCTGAGTACCTCCCAATAATTCAGACCGTTACTTTTGACTTACAAGAAACATCTTAATATTTTTTCCAGCTTCGTTTTTCAGATAATAAGTAGCACTGATTTTAATTACCGTTACTACTCATAATTAATTGTATTTTTTTGTAAATGGCATGAGTCACGTCTTTTTGTTTTGTTATGTAAATTCGGCACGGCATACATGGTATTGATTCAGATGTTTCAGAACTTTTTCCAGCGACTGTTAAGCCTCACTGTTACATTATACAGGGTGTTAAAAGACCATCACCATACCCGAAAGACACGCGCATACTAGACACCAAAACAAAGAACTTTGTCCACAAAGTATTGCTTTGAAATTATATTAGTTTTTATACGGTTATAATTTCGTTAAATATTGTATCACGCAATGGACGTTGTAATTATAAGGCCCGGTTTCTGAGTTGAGAATTTTACTTAGCACATACTTACGTATCGCTCTGTCACGCTCTTTTGTGAGAAATCTGCAGAGATAGGACGATACTTACCCATTTGCTTAGCAAAATTCTCAACTCAAAAACCGGGCCTAAGTATTGTGCAAGCGAGTGTAGGCATAATAAACCTAACAAAGTGTTGGAGGTTGTAATTTGAAAATGT
This sequence comes from Zelleria hepariella, assembly GCA_949319315.1. Lineage (NCBI taxonomy): Eukaryota > Metazoa > Arthropoda > Insecta > Lepidoptera > Yponomeutidae > Zelleria > Zelleria hepariella. The sequence continues at coordinate 18,783,830 of OX439378.1, forward strand.
TTTTTGTAAGAAATATTCAACACTTTGATAGAGAAGACATCTTAACTAAGTACTCAATTTAAAATACATTTAAAATAATAATACAAAATTATATATATTTTTAAAAACTAACTCCACTGGTGAAAAGTAACACTGTATCAAGCTATTGCTCTGATTCCGAATGATTTGCTGCGGTCCGTTGAGGAGTTCCGTTCTCGATCTCCGAAGTTCTTCATCAGATCTTCACCATTTTTATAGGAATACATGGGAAGAATACCCGTTCAAACAAAAAAAGAATCAACGAAATCGTTTCACGTAGATAAAAGTTCTAAAGTAACATTACATTAAAAAAAACGGGTCAAATTGAGTAGCTAAATCCTCCCTTTTTTGAAGTCGGTTAAAAAAAGGAACATTGGAGCTCATTATATCGTAAACCGTTGATTTCCCAGGAATAGTTTCTTGGAGAAAAATGTTCGTTATGATCTTATGATGCAGGCAACAGGTGGTTTCCCGCTCTGGTGGTGGTCTTTTAACACCTTGTATACCCCTTCATTCCACTGCTTCTTTACTTTGGCGCGGGGCAGGGTAGATCACGTCTTTCCGAAACCTTGAAATCACCAGCTGTCGTGTGTAGCTAATTGTCTTTCCATAGCGACGTATGGCGTATGGCAGACACTGGAAATGGACAGCTACCTAGGTAATGTTTATGCTAATTAAGTCCTTCAAATGTACTTGCGAACTGTGATATTTGTCACCCTCACATCTTGTTTTAAGATTTAAAGTCTACGTACACACGACAGCACGTCAGAGTCTACACTTTTGTAGTAAAGTCGCCCGTAACGTAACCGAGTAGAGTGCTAGCGTGTAAGGGTCGATGTGGTGTCGTGTGTACTAACATCACTACTTTTTAAACTGTAAAAATATTTGTTCCCAGTAGGAGGGGCTTTCCTCGTTTTTCTCCTATAACCAGCGAACTAATCCTCCAGAATTAGAATCGGAATATTCTGTGCTGTACTACAAAAAACATTAAAAGGACAGACCGTACCCATTAATAAATCGCACTTGAAGCCTTCAACTAGGAGCCTATCAAGGCACCATTGTGATACAGACTCAGGCCGGGTTCGATCGAATTGTTTATTTGTGGATAAATAAAATACGCTCACGCCTTACCTAGAAGAAAGCTGAATTTTGCCAACATTTTGCTGAAGTTCCAAGTCTGAAGCGAAATTTTGTCCATCGATAAAGCTGTGTAGATAGATGTTATTGCATGTCAATATTATAAAATGGCGCCATTGTACGCGTCGTAAACATCCACTTAAAAAACCACAAACAACTCGTTTCTATACCAAAACAAAACCAATGGCGCTAATGGCGCAATGACCAATGCACTAAGCGTGGCTGTGGAGCCACGCTTAGTGCAAAATACTATGTTTTATTATTATTAAGTAGCTAATAAACCGCAATAGGTACTCAGGGTAAGTAGAGTATGCTACATCTTCAATCAAGTAGGTATACAAGGGTAGGAACGGTCGGCCAGTCTGGGATACACCATGGTAGCGCTTACCGCGCCTGGCATAAAGGCGCTAATCGAACAAAAAGGGGTATCCTAGCGTTCGGCTAACTGTGTAGGTACCAGGTGTAGGTGTTATTTTAACAATGGTTGACTATAAACGACTTGTCACAAATTGTACCTACCTATCTAAAAACTAGTTAGGTGCATCTCGAGGTTAGCTTGAGCAAACCGAAAGTTCTTTGTTCATCTTAGTCAGTGGTCACCCTAATGATGCGGCTGGTCTGACCGGTTCTGGATGTAACCTAAGGTCTGAATGAATATCGCAATGCAGAAGGTCGCTCAATAGATACATCATTATGAAAAGAAGCGGTGGTGGTCTAGTGGGTAGCACAGTGGACTCTGAAGTGAAAGGTCCTAGGTTCGATTCCCGGTGCGGGCATGTAGGTATCTAAGACTTTGTTTAATTTCAAAGTTACGTACATTGTGAATTTGTAGTAGCAATACCACTCGCTGACGGTGAAGGAAAACATCGTGAGGAAACCTGGGCGTGTGAGGCATTATACCCTCAAAGCAAAAATCGCCAACCCGCATTGAGCACGCGTGGTGAACTCTCTCTCTGAGAGAAGGCCTTTGCCCAGCTAGTGGGACATGTACAATTGTACAGGCTACATCTTACTCTATGAAAAGCAATATTGAACATTTGGCAAGTATCTAGATCGTTTCTGCAGACACAATATTGGTTTTCAAAAACTGTAGTGTGTTTTTTTTTTTAGGAAAAATTATCTATTAATCCTTTATTTATCTCACTTCTGTCGGTAAAGAAAAATGAAAATTAAACAGCATTTACAAAACAGTCCTGACATACTGAAAAAAATCCTGAATAATCAACTGCGCCCCATAGTAAAAGTTGCTTGTAGGTACTGATGGTTTAAGCTACCGTGTTCGGATGACAGGACCTCTCTGTAACACCCTGTATACATAATTAACACTTGACCAAAGTGTTGTCAGATAGCGTTCACGCAGGAGCTATTTAATTCTACGAACACTTCCGAAGGGGACATTCTGTATTCACACTGAGGGTTCTGAACATCATTTATTTACAATGTGGTTTGTGGACCAACCATGTATGTCAGTGTTAACTTTATGGACGAGTACAAATAACCGACGATACGGTGTTTGAAGTGTAAACCGACCTTGACACGGAAGGCCCTAATAATAACTGGTGGTGGTAGCTTTACTGGGTCATGTTAAAAATTTGCATTTTCACCCTTTGCTTGCTTTATAAACACGATGGAAACGTGATTCTACTTCAACTTTTTTTTACTTAAACTTTCACTGCTTACTTTAACTTTAAGTATAAATGAAACCATTATTGTTCAACAGGTACGAGTATAACCCGGGTCTTTAAAGAAAAAAAAAAATAGAATGAATTTCAAATTCAAAACACGCGCTCTCGCTCTACAACTCTAATTTTGAAGTGCATCCCATATTTTTTTTCTTGAAGCTCGGTTTACATTATTCCAGCGCTGGAATGGTGGAATGCTACTGGAATAATGTAAACCGGTACTGGAATGCACTGGATGAGGCATTGACGGCTTATATCATTGTATCACCAATAAAACAAAATCAAGCTGTCAAATAATTTAAAGGGTGGTTTAAACCACTTGGTTGACTTTCGGTAGGTAATTTCTAAGATGGCCAAAAATACAGGGTGGCCCAAACATAGACGTCAAGCGAGAAAATCTAGATAGCTGACACCGAGGGCTACCCGAATCACCCCCATCAGCCATTTTTTGGCGTTTAGAAGTTATGAGGCTTATAAGGTTTTTTTTTTTAAAATTACCTAGTTTTGGATTTAATTTTTTAACTTTTTTTTCTTTTGACTTTTCAGTGATATTTTTTATTCTTTAGGGTCTCAGATAATTTATCTATTACCAAAAAAATAATGATTAGTTAGGGACTTCTAGAAATTACCGAAATTTTGGTCCAAAGTCCAAAAATGTTGTTTTCGAGAAATCATCACTGAAATTATTAGTATGGAGAAAAAATTAAGTAGAGGTCTGAAGGACTTTGTTTTAATTTCAAAAACTTTCCCAAAGCCTTAGTGGTCAGAATAGTACAAAAAACTTGTCACTTTATGGGGCTTTTATTCAAGTAATTAGCGATCAAAGTTGAAAAAATGGAGTTGGAAAAAAAATAATTAATAGATTTTAATTTATTTTAGTTTATTCGGACAAAAATCATCGCAGGTAGGCTTAATATCGCCTGTCAGCATGGCCTGCAATCGAAATTCACGGAAAAAATGAAAAAATTACGATAAAATATTTTTAAGTTTTTGTGCTTTTTTTTTTCATTACTTGAATTTTAAATTATTTTATTACCGAATTTACTTACAAAAAATAATGAAAAAATAAAATTTAGAAAAAAAAACCGAAAATTAAATGAGATTTTATTTTTATTTTTCCGTGAATTTCGAATGCAGGCCATGCTGACAGGCGATATTAAGCCTACCTGCAATAATTTTTGTCCAAATAAACTAAAATAAATTAAAATCTATTGAAATACAATTTCTTCCAACTCCAGTTTTTCGACTTTGATCGCTAATTACTTGAATAAAAGCCCCATAAAGTGACAAGTTTTTTGTACTATTCTGACTACTAAGGCTTTAGGGAAGTTTTTGAAATTAAAATAAAGTCCTTCAGACATCTACTTATTTTTTTCTCCATAGTAACTATTTCAGTGATGATTTCTCGAAAACAACATTTTTGGACTTTGGACCAAAATTGCGGTAATTTCTAGAAGTCCCTAACTAATCATTATTTTTTTGGTAATAGATAAATTATCTGAGACCCTAAAGAATAAAAAATATCACTGAAAAGTCAAAAGAAAAAAAAGTTAAAAAAAAAAATCCAATGCTAGGTAATTTTTTTCAAAAAAACCTTATTAGCCTCATAACTTCTAAACGACAAAAAATGGCTGAACATACATGGGGATGATTCGGGTAGCCCTCGGTGTCAGCTATCTAGATTTTCTCGCTTGACGTCTATGTTTGGGCCACCCTGTATAAGTAAGTTGGAAAACTGAGTTCAGTTCCTAGAAGATATTAAATCGAAATGTCCAGTCCAAATAAAACCATCACATAAGAATAAAACCTACATTAGGTGCTCCTTTTAACTTCGTTAACTTAAATAAAAATAATCAATTTATTGACTCTACAAACCCAGACTCAGAGTCAAAGACCGTGACATCCTGAAGTGCCAATGCTATCATTTTACATGTCTGTTTTTACACTCGAAGGGTGATAATAAAATAAATGAACACGAATAAAAGCCAGCCTGACAATACAATAATAATTAGTGATATAGTTTACCACAGTCTGTCTGCGCATACAATGTTAAACTGCTCAGAATAACAACATACATGTTTCTATACGAGTACGACGCAGTGTCAAGTAGATAGAGATCATAAGTATTACGAATTCCTACAACAGTAGGGACAATTTTTGAAAGCCGTCATAAAAGGAGGGCGATTTAGAGCTCCTAGCTAATTGCCTAGCCGAACACATCTTATATAGAGCCTAATTGCCTGGCCGAAGACATCTTATTTCACAAAGTCAACTTCGTTAACTTATCTCTTAGTGTTTTTAATGCAAATATTGCATTAAAAACACTAAGGGTGGTATTCTAGAACGCTATTTAAACTCAGTTCAAACTAGAACGCTACTTAAAATCTGTTTAAACTCAGTTCTAACTAGAAAGCTCCGTGACCTCAGTTTAAGTAGAGTTTAGTACTGTCGACTGTCGATAAAACAGTGCATGTTTTGATTTGAATATCCCTCCCTTCATATTAAAACATGCACTGCTTTATCGACAGTCTGAACTCTGTTTAAACTGAGTTTAAGTAGCGTTCTAGAATACCACCCTAAGAGTCCGGTACGGAGTTCCTGAGAATATGTCTGAATTTACTGGTATGTAGCCTACTGTGAACGGTATCGCACAATAAATCGAACATTCCCATAAAATGTTACAATTACAATACAAGTGGACCGCAAAATGATGTCGAATGGCTAAGATTGAACCGTACTTCTGTAGCCTTCACTGCATTGCAAACTGTCTCTAGAACCATTTAGCTGGCGACATGCTACCTATCGCTAATGACTCTATTGTTCCCACAACTTAATGCCTTTGTTGAGGGGGCTGATCACGAACCAAATGCAACGAATAACGTGGTTCATCTTAGTCATTCCCATATTTTCCCAGCAATTTTCCCGCAAATAAACCAGTTTTGACAACTAGCATCTGTGCGGTATTTTTTTTACAGAATAAGCACACTTGGCGCTGTCCTAGTACAGTCGGCCACTGTCTCAGATACCCCTTTTTGTTCGATTGGCGCCCTTATGCCGCGCGCGGTAAGAGCTGCCATGGGGTATCTGAGATTGTGGCCGACCGTACAAAGGATGTCCTAGCTTTTATTCCCTCACGAGGGAATCCACGGGAATCATCGAGCAAGTCCGGCTTACAAAGTTATCAATCATGGTTTACAAAGTAGTCAATCATGGCTTACAAAGTTATCGTTAAGTCCAGTTTGTATAAGAACCACCTGCAACTCATTATTAGCCTTTACGATGTCAAACATAATAAGTAGGTAAGAAGTGAAGTTCTCAGTAATGTCAATTAACTATTTATTGATCGAATGATGCTAGCTGCGCTCTTTCATTGGAGCAAACCTTATAATTCAATTTTATCGATCCACCCCCTATAATAGAGAGTTACGGTTATGAGGTACCTACTCGGACTTATATATAGTTAGAACATTCTTCTTTGACCTACATAACTTTCAGTTCATCTATCTATCTAACCAGCCCATGAATGTCGCCCACTGTTGGGCATAGGCCTCTCTTTGTCACGCCTGTCCCTTGCCAACTTTCAGCTGCATTTTAGACATTCAGGTTCCTATCCTATATAGGACCTTCGTAAAAGCTTTAGGTACAATGATTTTTCAGGATAGTTTTCAGGATTTAGTTCGCAAAGAAGCCACCCTATCGGAACTTTATTTTGATATCTTTCTAGGTAGGTCTTATGGGCAGCACGTGGTGAAAAAAAGAGTTGTTAACTTTATGATAAGCGACCGTTCACACGCTACTAATTTGTTTCATCATTAGTTTCTAAGTATCTAAGTAACTACTTAAATATTCTTAATCGCAGCCGTAATAAGTGGGAGGATAGGCTAAGTTCCTAGAGCGATTACATGTGAATTTTATAATCATACGTCTTGGTAGGCGGACTTACTTAAGGGTTATTTAATGTGTTTGTTTTGAATAAGTATTCATGCTGTTCATAATTACCAGTCTCATAACGATAAGCACTTTATGAACATTGAGTCATCTTTTACAAACAAACCCAACTCTACATTTTGCACAGTCTTGCGAAAATCTAAACTTACATAAATGACAATCAATGGCGTAGAGCTGTACTTACATATTAGGTATGGTTAAATCCTGAATGCATAGCATAAGCCTGACAGCTCCATTGTACTAACCTGCTACAGTTCCAGGTACACTTACATGACGGCATCTCTACATAAGTAAGTACATTCATTTTGCAAGAGTCTGTTAATTTCAGTGTAAAGCCGCGTTTTCACTCATCACTGAGGGAGGGTCGTGGCCATTTATACGAACCGATCCTTTTCGTACGAACGTAGCCTGTTGTTTCTAACTGCTGCAGTGTAGTGGTGTTGAGTGTGGAGCGAATTTGGTCAGTCCGATATATCGGGCATTTCCTCTTGGTCGCATCTCATCTATTTTGCCAATGTTGTTTCTAACTGCTGCAGTGTAGTGGTGTTGAGTGTGGAGCGAATTTGGTCAGTCCGATATATCGGGCATTTCCTCTTGGTCGCGTCTCATCTATTTTGCCAATGGATATCATTAGTTTATCTAAGTTATCACTGTCTTTACAGGCAATATGACCGAAGTATTCTAGGATCCTACGCGTGCATATGGTGGAAAAAGTAAGAAGGTAAAGGTAAAAATAATATTGACATGCTCCGCTAAACAATCAACAGTGAACAATGCGTTTAAAATGCATGTGGCAAAGAACTGATAATTGGCGAGTTTTACGCAACAGTAACGTTTCACTCGCGTCGGAAAAGGAAGCTCTTTCGGATACGTTACGCTCGAGCTGCGGCTACTGCCTCTGGTATGAAACGAACGTGTTTTACTGCACTTGAACCTACTTACCTATCAAACGCGCTGCGACCGTGTTGATTCGACAGCACGTACATATTTAAATTTACGTTGCAAAGTCGCCTGTAATGTAACTGAATAGAGTGCACGCCTGTTAAGGTCAACGTGCTGTCTGTGTGTACCTAGGTACTTTGATTTGACCTTTATTTTCAACAAAGCCTCCTAACGTTGGAGGCTCCGTAATCGTCTCCTCTTCTTGTCTTCTCTATTATGGGACTCTACCGTGTTCTCTCGTCATCCAATCGAATTGGTTTTCGATGTCGAATGTTTACCTGCTACTACTTACTTGCGAAAACTTGAAAGAAAACTTCGTATAGTTGTGTTATTATGTTAATCAAGTGCAAACTGAAAACGTGCAACCCGTGTACAAAAGGACTTGTTCATTTGAATAGCTACCTACTACCCACGTACGGCACGGTCTCTACATCTAAGTACAACTTAAATACTTTCGAAAAAAAAACTTACACCCCATACCGACCCAATTTTTAGGAAAATTTTCGCGCATTTTCAAGTGTTAGAAAAACATTTTTGTTCAGAGGTAGAATCAAGAGGCTTACATTTCCTGAGTGAGTGATATAGTTACTTGAAGGTGCATAGTTATACGCTGTTAAAGGAGCACCAAGTATAAAAAAAGGTTTATTATTTTATTCTGTCCAGCGAACGGGATGTCTGACCCACGATCAGCTGTACAGCAGGTCTGGTTTAATATAGGCCAAAAACAAGTCTGGCTTTTCTATCCAGCTACGTCATACGTTGCCCTGGATTCCTGGGTACTGTGTAGTGTACCTGAATTCGATGATCAAAACTATTCTTCTCATTCTTTGTTCCCATTAGGTACTCTTCCGTAGGTAAAACAGGAACTGTAAAAACAAAAAGCTATGTAGCTATACGAGAAAAAAGTGGCTTTGAATGTAGACAGATCGGTGTGCATAACTTACCTTTGTTTTCAACATACTAACATACACAACACAAACATAAAAATATGATCTCACCGTAAGATTCTCACAATGCAACTGCATGAGCGAATGTTATTTTAAGTGGGAAACAACCTTCTGAAAACTTGCTTGTTTCATGCAGATTTCTTTTAACGCAGTCAAAAATAATGTATGTACTTATTTACATTAAATTAAATTTCTTGAAGACGTATTCTTAAAGCAGAGAGAGCACAGGCACCAGCTATAAAACTCAGTAGTGAGTGACCAACAGCAGCAAATTGACCATGGCTTCAAAACTCTTTTTCCAGCCGTGCGCCAGTTGATGGAAAACAAGACAAAATCCAAAGAATAATAATTGTTCGTCGGTTTAAGTAAATTTACTTTTGTAGATACAGTCAACTCAGCTATCCACATGTTAGCTCATAACGCGCGTGGCACAGTGCGTCAATCGGACAAAACAGGGTATCGACATACACAAATACCCATCACCCCATCACTTTGAAGCCTCAATTGGTGCAGTGAGACTAAACACTTTGATAGTTCCAAAGGGTCAAAGAGAGAGCGGCCTCGCCGTCTCACGCGCAGATTGCATGGCGCATACGAAAAACGTTATTTCACGCTGTTACCAAGTGAATTCGAACAGAAAGTGGATTGTTCACGGCCCGCTGTTCAATTAAATACCTGTATTTTTTGGCTTTAACCATTGGTCTCTATGAGGTTTCTAAAACTATGCTGTAAGTATTGAGTGTTCAAATGTTACGAAGTTTTATTGTTTGTGTAAGAGCTCTACTTTTTTTTCTTATACGTAATACTATTATGTACTGTAACTTGTTAAAATGGCCACTTTATTTCAAGAAAGTGACCACACTGAGTGACAGATGTGGTTGTTAAATTACTTTAAAAGAAACTACCGCATATAAGTAAAGAGTTTATGTTTATTATTCCATTTCTTACAAAATTATTTACAACATCGTTATTTATTATGCATAATATATCCATTGTCATATAAAACATTACAATTGAGATAAATTAACATTATCTAAGGCGAATGTACAGCGTCAAGACGCGCATTAACACTAAAATTAAATACTAACTACACTAACAGATCAACGTTTTAGGCACCTTCTCATAAAAAGTTACACTTAAGGCGCCGTGCATAGTGAATCGCCCGCGCGCAAAGAAAAACGCACAAAATCGATTCCTGTATCAAATACACCAAACAAATTGAAAATGTTCACATATCAAACCCTAGAATTAGGTGAGACCTATCAGTTTCGTGTTGACATTCATAAACGTTTTGAAGATATTTTGAAAAAATAGGCGGCGCACTTTTTTTCAAGCAAAATATCTTGCTATCTGTTATGGATATCAAGATGAAACTGGCTGTGTTCGATAGGTCTCAACTAATTCTAGGGTTTGATATGTGAAAATTTTCGTTTTTTTTTGTGTATTTGATACAGGAATCGATTTCTGCATTTTTCTATGCGCGAGGGCTCGTTCACTATGCCCAGCGCCTTAATCATTTATATCTAACTAGCTTTTACCCGCGCCTTCGTCCGCGCAGACTTTTTTTTCTCGTGAGTTTTTCGTTATTTTAATGGTTATTCTGCTATTCGGGGCGGAGAGAAATCCAACAAATCAAAAATCATAAAAATCGGTGCACCCGTTCTCGAGTTATAAATGGTGTAACTAACACGACTTTGTTTTATATATGAAGATTTTCTTACATTGCACGACCACGGGGCTGCCACAAGTTAGTCAAAATACAGTATCAGAAGTTTTTTTGCCAGAACTTATTGTTTTTACCACCTTCGACCAACCGAAAAATATATTTCAGCTCAAGAGTGTGTTAACTTGTGGTTGCCCCTCGGAACATAGCTTGTCACAAATGCATCGGACGTATGTGATTGTAACAGACTGTAAGTAATAATAAATAATAAACTTTATTTTATTTTACAACTCAATAGTTTACCTGTGGCGTACGTAAATAACAACCATTAAAGCATAGCTACTAGCTACTATAAGGTACTAGACAAAACCAGCAAATAAGCGAGCAAATCATGTCTGTTTACTTACATAAAGAAATCATTTAACAAACATGTTTCTTTTCTATTACCTTCGTATTACCCAAGATATAATATAGTTATAGCAAATAGACGAAAATGTTTAACTCGATACGATTGTTTTAACCAAATATACAGATAATCATATTTTAACCATGTAAATAATCATATAAAAGGGAAAGCAGCTAAATATAACAATTTATTAGTGAGGAATAGGACCGTAATTATAACGAAGATGTTACTTGAATTAGAATTATTAGATAGATAGTATGAGTAAAATAGAAAGATCAACTGATATATTTATAAAGCTTATAGGAAATATTGCTTTTTAAAAAAAACGTTTTTTAGTTTGTCGCTTCGGTCGTCCCTTAGTGATTGCCAGTATTTACATCGAAAACCCACCGAACCCTATCTAGAGGTATGTTAAGTCCTAGTATTATTTAACCAAATATTATCATTTATATCATACATTATTTCAATAAAATATAACTAAAGCCTAAATAATTGATTTATTTTACATACAGCATAATACTATCTTTGAATACGGATTCAGCCTATGAAATATTTATTATGTTACCAAATACACAGAAGTGTGTGTATGAACGAACAATAGTAGTGTTTGGCCAAAAACATTTTGACAAACTGTTTGAAATTATGCTTTAATTATTGTCAACACAATGAGAATAAATTGAACCTCAGTGCTCAAAATCAGTTCTACACCACATTATGTTAAATTGTATGTACCAGTCGTTACATACAATGTTTACGAAACAAATAAGCTTGTAGCAAGTTGGAGCTGCATTTCATATATCAATATTTTATTCCAAAGGATCGATTCGACAGTTCATTTATTTTCACACATTTATCTAAATACTTTTTACTCATAACATGGCCACTTAAAAATGAACGCACTGTCAATATATTCCCTTGGGATATAATACATTGTTTTTTAAGGTCTTCTGGTGGCTTTTATGCTTTACACAAACCTGCATTATCCTTTTGCAATAACGCGAGCTCTATTTCACCTGCATGAATCCCATAGCAAGCATCATGCATAGATACGAAAAGTTTTGCTATAACATACTGGATAATAAAGTTCATATTTGTGATTGACCGTGTCCAAGAATTCATAAACGTCCCTAACGCCCTATGTAATTATATACAAAATCGATATGAAAGTTGCGATGGCAGTATCCAACTGGGCACTGTTTAGTTGCGAATAATATTATTTTGCTGTCTACAGCCGAAAAGAATAATCGATTTGCGTACTTATTGACTACCAAATAAGGGACACATTTAGTTAAACCCTTGATTGGGGGTAATGTGAATGGTTTCAATTTCAGTAAACAGGCCAGATTTTTTTATTAGCTATTCGACAATGTAGTCAAATTAGCTCTTCAAAACGACAGATTTCTATAAAAATTATATGAAGCACAGAGGCTGCCTACTTTTTGCGGTTTGATTTCTGGTTTAAATTAGTAACAGAAGACATTTACTTGAATATTCTGTCGAACATCAAATATTTTTTCATAGTGTTAAATAGCGTATTGAGTTACAAAACGATGCCAACGCTGCCCTATAGCCTAAACGAAGGGACAGCAACGCATTCCAAAGCCAACGTGTAATGTACATACTATACATTTTCAGTCTTTCCATTTATATTTACATGGACACGAATAAAAACAGAGATTACATATTTTTGAAACGTCGATATCTCATGATATGCATCAAATAATAACTATACAATATCATTTTGTTCTTCGTGTATGTAATATAAAGATCACGTCGATCACTTTTACATTTTGGCTGAACAATTTAAAAACCTAGCAAGGATAAATCTATAAACTTTCGTAAGCACTGCACATTTCCATCCATTCAGTCGTTCCCTCAATGCTGAGGATCGTCACCATCATTGAAAGTGGCGGAGAGTAAATGCGCTCTATCACTCGCGATGTGGATCAGTTCGTGCAGGTGTTTCTGCGTGGCTGCACATTTAGTTAACTGTTAAACTTGATTGTATTTATGTCGGTGTAGTTTTGGTTTTGTATTTTGCTGCTTACTAAGCTACAAAGTATCATACCGTATTATGAAAATTAAGGTCTAAAAAGACTTTAGAAGTAACAGTCGTAATGCTGAAAGTAAAAAAAAAATACATTGCTAATACCTAGCAGGTCGCAAGGGATGTTCCTTGCTAGGTTTTTAATTTTGTTTTGGTTTTGGCTTCCTGTAAAATATTTTTTCTGGTGTCCCAGGTTTTGAGGTTTTGAAATTGTCCAGCCGGTGTTCGTGTTCATTCTGAATAGTCAGAAACCGAACGTTGTTGCAAATTCTCGTTGTAATTGAGTAGTCACACAATGTTATTTGAATGGACGCACACATTTCGTTATTTAGGTCGGACTTTATACCATTGAAGTAAAATTAAACTTCATAGAAATATTTACGTGTAATGTGTTGTGTTCTTATGTCACACTTATTTTAATGGACGAAAAATTCATTTTCTGAAGTAAGTAATATTAGTGACCAAAGCTGCCAAAATAGCCCGTATTTTACTGTATTATATTGTTTATCAAGTCCATTGAATTATTGCATTTAGAATCTTCAATTTGATAGTAACTAATCAGTAGAATCCATTTCTTCATTTCATTGCATCACTTTACGGGACTAATTTGTAGAGCCCGCATAGAAACTCATTAGCACAAAATCAATTTGTGAACCTCGTCACTTCAATAAGTCTTTATCACTTTCGGAGCGATTTCATTATGAGATCACTGCACTATCATACCTGCGTCGAATGCCCGAGAAGGTTCTTGAACACTCTAGAATGTTCTGGACTAGTGTGCGCCGGAGTGGCCGTTGTGCTGGGCCTTCTTCTTGCGCTGCGCTAGCATGTCGTAGAAAGGATTGTGGCTGATGGAGCGACGGAGACACTCGATCCATTCGTCTCGCTCCTCCGCTGTCGCTGCCGACATTCTGCAAATAATTAGATACATGAAGAAACGACTTTTTGAAACGCACCGTTTTCGGCAGGCGATTTTGAGGCATTGCTATTTGAATTTTGGCAGGCGTTTCCACAAGTCTAGTTGCAAAACCCCCCTAGCGACCTTAAAAAGAGCTAGTTATCGGTTTTGCAACTAGACCCCTCAATTGTCCAATCAACGCGGCTTTCTTGGATGAAATGCGCATTAAAAAGTTAAGGTCTCTTTCCTCAGTTCCTAAGTTCTGAGTATGGTTACGGTCCGGTAAAGTAAAAATCAAGAAAATTGACATGTATCTTTCACGATCATCTCCCAACATTGTTCAACATGTCTTCTAAATTGGATATACATGAACCATGAAGCATATACATAAAAACTACATGCATGCCAACATTTGTTACTTCCGCAGGATGCAGCCATACTTTAAACCTAAAGCCGCGTTTTCACAGTCAAAGTATACAACAACGAAGAGCACCGTCCAAGCAAGCCAAAGCTTCTATTGGTCGGCTATTTTGTTTTATTTCCATCCAAGTCAATTTAGACGAGTGGAGCTCCTAGTTGGCGTTTTTGTGCCCATAGACAACATATCAGAACTGACCAATCAGAAGCTTTACATTTCTTGCTCTTCACAGAGTACATTGTGCTCTTCGTTTTAGTGTTCTTTGACAGTGAAAACGCGGCTTTACAATGAAAACGGTTAATGAATCCTTTACCTGTAGACGGTATGTTTTCCCTCGACGACCTTCCCCTCCGAGTCAGTCTTGCACGCCTTGATGAGGTCAGCGCCGCCGCTCGCGTACAGCTCCAGACAGTGCGGCCGCTGCCGATCGCTCGTTGGACGCACCTGAAATGGTCAGAACGTACGGATTAAGAGAAGCGACTACAGCGCGCTTTGCCGCGCTCTCGTCCATACAAACGGAGTAAAGGAAGAAGTCGTTTTGCTATCCCTAAATAACTATTATCCCATTTCGTTGATTTTGGTGTCAATCGTCTAGCTTATTCTTTTTTTTTTACTTCAAAAATATTTAAAACATATTTTAAAAAAAAAGGAAAAAGCTTAGACATAGAGGATTAAGAACACCAAAATCAATGCGCGAGCGGTGGCGCTGAAAAAAGGTGTCCCAGACATTGCTGTGGTCTTTAGACGCTGCAGCGCGCTGTATAAAAGACTAAGCTTGTTATTTGTTTAGCAAAGTTTGCAATACCAGTTACACGGGAAGTGTAGTAAAACTGGCAGCCCAGCCACTCCACAACCGACTGAAACATCAATCTGGTGGATCCTTTTTTACGATTACCTAACAATAACGTCGATTTTAGTCTAAATTGAATACACAAGACTTAAAGCTCGATGGGTCTATGAAATTGTCAAGACAGAGGGAGGGCTACAGACGAGATTGACATTAGAGGTTAGCGTGAAAAGTAAGAGGCCTATGCCCAGCAATAGGTTTTACTTATGGACTGGATAGATAGATAGCTATACACATTAAGGGGAGTAAAAGGTACTTACAGAGATGTTTTCAAGTGGAATGATGCCCCGGGGCTCCTTGTCCGTCGTGTATTCGAAGTAGTACAGGCAGTTGTCGTTCAGTATAAACCACCGTCTCTTCCACGACTTGTATCTGTGAAAGGAGGAAAAACAAGAATACATGAGGACTGCGGTTTGAAAATACAATAAAATGGCGCTAAGATACCCCGTGTCTATGATTATACGTTCTTATATTAATTTTCGATGCGCCATGAGTGTCTCCGTTTCAGCTTGGGCAAAAATGCTTTTGTGTGGATTTATGTCCTCCTCAACAGGTCGCATTTCTTAACTGATTCTTGTGAAATTTTGTAAGCAAATTCGACAATTATATGGACTTTTTGACGATTCAGTTTTTCGAAATTCTACTTGCAAGTGTCGAAGGTAATTTCGAAATTTGTTGTTTACAGTCCGGTTTCGTTCAAGAATGGACGTAGATAATTGTTTCTATTACAAAATTTAATTAAGACTTTTCGGAATTCGAAAATTTTGTGTAAAAAGAAAATTTTTCGTTTTGTATGGAAAACTTAAATATTTATTCAATTTTATTATTATTGTAAGTACTACTAACACATTATTATATGGATTTTATCTGAAATAAATTATAATTTGAATTAATTTAATAAGATAGCTCCTATATCTACCTTACGGGCATAGGAATAAGAAACGAAATTGCACAAAAAATAGTTTCCAACGTACCTCCCGCCCTGCTTCCATAGCCAGCCTTCCTTGTCCGGGTTGAAGAACGTGTGCATCAGATCGTTGCCGTCGTCCTCCGGTATCTTGAACGGCTCCGTCTTTATAGACTCGTATAGTGACTGAAAATAACAATAACGTATGATTAAATAACTACTAATATACATATGTATCTCAATCTCATACTATCAAATAAACGACTGACCCGATTTTGATAAAAACATAATTATCTAAAACACTCGCTAGAAAACCTGCTTTCAAACAACAAAAAAACCGCATCCCGTTCAGTTCACCCGTTTAAGAGCTACGGTGCCACAGACAGACAGACACACACACGCTCTCAGACACATAGCGGTCAAACTTATAAAACCCCACTTTTTTGGTCGGGGGTTAAAAATAAATAAATCTTTATTGCTCATCTGTTGTTCTAATAACTTCATCAACTAAATTAATGAAACTAAATAATAGTTTGTGATCTTTAAAAACATCTGAACCGATTTACTGTAAACAACTAAGAACATTCTCGATCAAGGCTCCTTTGAAAAAAATCTTGAGTTTGGATGCTACAGAACATACTTGATCAGGAGTGTCTACTACCCTCAACAACAAGCTTCGATATAGCAAAGTTTCCATTCAATCAGAAACTAACTGCGTCTATATCGGAGCTCATGGGTAAAATACAATTTACATTACATTAGTACTTAGTTTAGTAGACACGACAGCACGTCGACCCTTACACGCTAGCACTCACTCGGTTACGTTACGGGCGACTTTTCAACTAAAGTGTACAGTGTGACGTGCTGTCGTGTGTAAATGTTGCTATTGTGGCTGCAACGTTGCCGAAACGTAAAAAAATCTCATCTAACAGTTTTCACAATTTAATCGGTTCACAAAGTGGTTATTGAGAATTCCAAAGCAAGCGGGAAGTTTAATACGTTTCGTCTAGAGAAGCCTCTAGCTAGCCGGCATTGTTCGATGGAGCTTATATCCAATTTCTCGCCCGATACGAAAATAGCGAAAGTTGAATTTTATTCATAGTCTATTGTGGATATTTACATAAAGGATCGTTGCCACTACGAGCACTTAAGAATCTCCTGAAGCTCTGCAGCCCTCTCGCTTGCACTTTTCAACATTTTAATTTATTGTAAGAGAATGATTCAACTTTGGGCGATGAAATATAGTTGCAGACACAGATAATTAAGCTATCGACATGTGGAATAACTTTTAATTTCATATTCCTATAATAAAAAAAAAATCACGGAACTACTTTTAAACGAAGTTCCGTGATATTTTTTTACTACTAGGAATATGAAACTAGGAATTTTAAATTTAAAAGTGAAAAGTTAGTTTGATTTTTTTTATATTTCAATAAGACGAATAAGCTTGACATACATAAATCTGAAAAAATCTGTTCTGGTGCCAAAATTGACCCCAAAATTTACAAAATTGGATAATGTTTAGGGGTAGAAAAATGACTTCTAATTATAGTTTACTCCTTTTTTATGGGCGAGAGCGCGGCAAAGCGCTCGTAGGCGCTCCTCTTAATGACTAGCTTATGCCCGCGACTTCGTCCGCGCATACATAGATTTCTTTCCGTTATCGATATCAGTACAGACGTAGTCGCGGGAAATGGCTCTAGTAATTTATAGCACATGTGTATTCGTCTAAGCTATCTCCATTCCTTTCAGCCAAATCCGTAAAGCCATTTCAGCGTGAAATTGTAAAATACACACACTCGCTCACAAATTAAAGAATACAAAACTGCTCATCGGTCGCCGAGCATTGTTTAGTAACTAACTGTTGACTTTGAATTCGGTAACCAAACTTTGAAGGGTCTTTTTACCCATCAAAACAAACTTTATTATGTGTTCAGCTGCTCCATACATTTAGTAATGAGGGTTGGTAATCACATCCTAATATTTACGAGGGAGTAACGCGGGTATCTTTGTTGAATATTCATTGTGGCTGTCAGTCAATGCCCGGCGCATTAGGCTAGTTAATTAATTATACTGTTGGCTGGTTGGTACACAAACACTGATTTGGCTCAGTGGTCATTTGGTATTCCTAACTAAATTACAGGCTGTTGACATATTATTTATGAGGGACATAGTGTGTACTACTAAACAAGTTCGTGGTGGGCTATCTATGCTAAGTTACTATAAAAATCACTAAAAGACGAATTTCTAAAAGACGACGAAGCCCGTAAAAAAACTCCTTTACTGTCCCGCAGAGTAAAGGACTGTAGCATAGCAACAGCTTTCTGAAGATGTCTTTTTCTGTCTCGGAGGAATTTCGTTCGAGGCAGCAGTAGTATATCCCAATAAATCCCGCTTTCGCACTAATATTATAAACGGAGTTTGTGAGTGTGTGTTTTTATTGTGACCGTTTCACGCTGGAACTGCTGGGCGGATTTGAATGAAATTTGTAATGCAGATAGCTAAGACCTCTGAATAAGACATAGGCCACATATTATCACGCTTTTACACTTAGGAGCAAAGCAAAACACGTAAAGAGCAATACCACTCCTATCCTTATTCTGTATTCCATGCGGACGAAGTCGCGGGCAAAAGATGGCACCTAATTAAATAATAAAAATGCTCACCTGAAGCAGCTCCTGAGGCAAATCCCCTCCATTGTTGATCCCTCGGTTCATGGCCACGAACTGTTCGGGCGTGGGTTTATCCTTCACGCTGGGGTTGTGTAGTGAAGTATTGAGCATTATGATGGCGAAACTAAGGACGTAGCAGGTGTCGGCATTCGTGAAGATATCAGGGTTGAGCTGGCAGTACCGCTGCGCGAAACACTCCATCATCCGGTCGATCTTCTGGGCCTCGCCTGGCAACCGGAAGCTCCAGAGGAATTGTCTGGAAAGGACGGAATCATTGGTTTACCGGCTGAGCAACAGAAATATTGAAACAATGGAAGAGCGTAAGATCTCGGCCGTATACGGCCGTGCGTTGCTCAAGTCATTATTATGGAGATCACAAAATATTCCCGCAATGTTAGTTAGCAAAGAGGCCGCTGAGATATACTTTTTATTGTCTATTTGTATGAGTGGAGGAGTAACACACTATTTTATTTTTTTTAGGCGCAAAAAGGTTTTAGTTATTTATTATACATCAAAATAATATCCTGTTGAGATAGTTGGAAGCACCAATTTACTTTTATAATAATCGGACATCGGTCCCAAACCTGACAATGCTGATAAAGTGATTTATAATCAGCATAGCAACTAATACCGTAGCTGCTACGCCGTAGCACTCAAGTCTCACAGAAACTACGGGAGCAAGTAAATCATATAAGACAAAGCAATTATAAGATCACGATATCTCACTCAGCGCAGATTATTTCGGCAAATACATGAACAAGTTTGCACAGAACTGAGCCAGCAATATTCGTTACATATTTTTTGTAGATGTTATCCTCATTCCCAAGTACATACTTACAAGCAAGAGATAAAGCAGAGAGTTCTAGTTTCCGCGAGAGAATTTATAACATACTTGAATATAACGAGTGGGAAAGTTTGCTCCAGTAACTTTGCTGGGACAAGTGGACGAAAAAGTTTTGGCACTTGTTTGAGCAGAAATTGGACACTGGCTATATTTGTGAAAGGGGAAGGTACCAAACAACCGTCGTCAATTTTGACATTTGATTTGACATCACTGGCAGTTTACACAGAAATGTATTCTTGGGTCGTGTCTCCGAATATGACCGAACTTCCAAATTGTTTTAAAGTGAGCAAAATTGCCTATCTAACCAAAGACATATAAAGTAAAATAAAATTTATTACAAAAATACATGAAAGCCTCCAGGATTAGAGCCAGCTATGACCAGGTTTTATTTGCGCGAACGCATCTTTAGGTTTGCATGGCGTGGTGGTGGACCGGGCATAGCAATAAATGCAGAACATTTTGCTATTGACGTTTTGCCACTCTATTGCTAAGCATGACACAGCTGCTGACGTCAGCTGACCGCAACAATAAACGTTCTACATTCGCCTGCAGTGTCCTAAATAGGAAAACGCTGTGCTTGCAAAGTGAATTCTTTCCCGAGATTGCATAAATCGTATTATTGTTTGGATACCCGGATTGCTGTTGCCGTTTCTCGCTATTATCCTCAACGCTTAGTGCTCTACCGAGTCTACCGCAATGGGCACGCGTCGTCGTCATGGTGCAAATGTATATAGGCCTTTGCACATAACTTATCTTTTCGCGCCGACGTCGACGAGCTTTGACTTTTTCTGCACAAGAATGAAATCTAAAAAGAAAGATCATTTCGGCCTCATCCACACGGCGCTTTTACGACGCTTCGATGCGTTATCGCGCAGAAAAAGACAAAGTGTGCATCAAAGCCGCCTAATACAAACTATTCGCCCTATTCCCGCTCTCAGAAAGAAATCCTTTATAAAGCAATGGGTATTGATAGTTTCTTCATAGTTTTATTTAAAAATATGGAATTATCGGGTTCTGATCCGACTATCGGTTTTTATCCCTATAATTTATCGGTATTTGAGACGAAAATAAAAACAAATCTAATAAATACATGTATTTGTCGGGTTTAGTTCCGATCATTTTTAGAGCCCTTTTTTATTCGGTTTAAACGGCATTTGCTGCGACCAGAGTGATGTATGGTATGTACAATTAGTATGGCTAGCCGATAAAAATATAAAAATATAAAAAAATAAAAGTCGTTAACTGGAATTATCGGCTTTTGTTCCGGAGCTCCTCATGTATTTGCACAACGGTGTCTCACCTTAAAGCCTGCACGAGTATCAGATCCGTGAAGTCATGCAGCTCGACGAACGCTCGCAGCACCGCTTCGTTGAAGTCCGACCGCTCGCCCAAGTAGTCTCCAATGGCTGTTTTGCTCAACCCTTCGCCTTTGTGAAGGAACTGGGCGACATCTTCGGGCGTCCGCTGAAGTAAACCGTTGTCGTAGAGGTATTCGATGCCTGGAATAGAGGAATTGCCGCGTTAGTAACTGGAGCTGCGTAGGAAAAGCGGTTGACAAGATCAGCCGGGCTATGCGCTAAGCGAATTCATACTACGAACATAAATTTATGTTGAATTTCAGTAGTCCACTGACCAATATGCCAATGACATTAGCGAATAGACCGACTGGACGTCGTATTTTAACATAAACCTTCATGAAACAATTATATATGGGACTTTTGACTCGACCTGTATTTGAGCCGTTTGAATTCACTCCCAAAGGAAAACCAAGACCTTCATCATCTGCTCAAAGACTTTCGTCAAAAGGTACAGTCACCCTTGTCGACGTCTAAAGGTACAGTCACCTATGCTATACCTAAGGCCTGAATTATACAGAAAAGGCGTAAGGTGAAGGCGCGGTCAGGCATCTTGCCGCTTCAAAACATTTCAATACAAAATGTATGCAGGCGACACGTTGTGAATTATACTGAAGCGGCGTGGCGCAGGCACGCCGTTTCGTCGCCTGTTCCGCGTCGCTAGCAGGCGCGACCGGAGAGGCGCGCAAGCGGCACGCCGCTTGTTATACAGTAGGAGCAGAAAATATGTGACGATAGTGAATTTTATGTACACACGACAACACGACAGAGTGTACTAAAAAAAAAACTAAGGCCTTTACGTCTACTTAATGAGATGATTTATCCAGCGTCCAGTGGCACCTTCATTCACACTAGATGGATGAAGAAACCACTCGGCGCTGCAGTACCTGGGACATTGTTTTGGATGGAGTAGGCTTGCCCAGCACCTATACTATGCTGACAGCTTAGTCGGCCTAGCCCACAGGGAAGAAAAGTCAATACGTGTGGAGCCAACTAAGCTGCGGGTTTCCTCAGGATGTTTTCCTTCACGGTTAGCGAGTGGTATTGCTACTACAAATTCACAAATGTACGTAACTTTGAAATTAAACAAACTCATCCCAGTATGTATTGGAGAGAAAGAGAGAAAGAGGAGAGCGCCGCGCCTTACGCCTTACGCCGTTTCTGTATAATTCATGCCTTATCTGCTCCACGCCTGCTCTGCGCCGTATGCCTTACGCCTTACGCCTTACGCCTTACGCCTTACGCCTTATGCCTTATGCCGTTTCTGTATAATTCACGCCTAACAAGTATTTATATAACTTTTTAGGGTTCAATAATTCAAAAGGGAAAACAGAACCCCATAGGATCACTCGTGTGTCCGACGGCTGTCACAGCCAATTTGCTCGGAAACTCCTGGAACGATTAAGTTGAAAGGTACACATATTTTATTTTTGTATGGTGGTCTGTTGTGGAACTCAGTGCGCGATTCCGACTCGCACTTGGCCGTTTTTTTATCGATATCCGCACTTACGCGATAGACGCCGCCTGGCTGTACTTTACGACGCCGGCGCGGGTCTAAAGGGGGGCAAATTCCACCGATAATACCTTTGAGGCAAGTGGAGCGCACCGCGGAATGCTCCCCGGTGAAGGAGGCTGAATGACCTGAAAGCTACGCGGTAAGTGACCCCCGCAACCGATACGCAAACTTCCGTGATAGCGAGCGAAGTACCGTCGGCCGCCTGACGGATTTGTGCATTTCGCCACGAACCTTTTGCCGGGAGACTGCAGCTATCTTGGAAGCAAGATTTTCCTTGAATGCAACCAACCCTAAATACATAGAACATGCTAGAGTAAATGCTTGGAAGTAAAGTCACTCGGAGAAATTAGATTAAAGTGCATTTCACTCCAAATCTATCCATAGCTTAATGATTGGCGATTTTATAACATAGCTCCTCAAGATAGATTCAAAGAATTGGTAGAGATCGTGCACCTAAGCTCAATAATATTTTGCATCGGAAGATTAGTTTGAAACATCTTGATCTGAGTTGAGTAGAGTTTTACTCGTCTATTGACTTCAATATTACCCAAGTATTTTCGATTCAGCCAAGACTAGATTGGATTGCGCGCAATACAGCAAACGTATGATATTCAAGCGGGGCGAAACGCACCGGAACCCGTACGCTCTTGTATATGGGTGCCCAGTCCGTTTCCGCCTTAATTGCACAGCAGCCTGCGACAGAATTCTAGAACGGCCCAAACAATGCGCCCGGCGAATTCTAAAACGACAAAGGCAGATGGATGGCGCAAAGCTTTGTACAATCTAGGTCTTCGACGGTGTGCTTAAAAGCTGAGTGCGGGTGTTGTCTTACTGTCAATTTAGGAACTTAGCTTAGGAACATTCACTTACTCACTAAGCACACGTGTTTCCATCGCTAGACACAGCGCTCTACATTCATTGCAGAAGGTACAGATTTTATTTGAGTTTGAACAATCTAGAGGCTACAAGTTACCAAAAATATCACAAGAACCAAATAATAATATATCGAACAAAAGTTAACACGTATTATGCAGTTACCCGTATAATATACCCCTGACACGTACGTAACTGTTACTTCTGAAATATAACAATTTTATTATTAACTATACTGCTACATTACATAAATGTTTGTAGGCTTTCAAGCTTCTGACGCACGTTCATATTTATAAGTTCAAATACAGTAGGTAGGTAACCCAAAGTTTCTAAGTAAACCTATATACATCCATCACACAATAATTATGTTCTGTCTAATACTGGGAACGTATTTGACGAGCGATTTGCGTCACGGGCGGTCTCGGCAAATAGGAATCGATAAGTTTTATCTCGATTAGCTTCGTCCTTACTTCAACAACGTTACGTCGACTTTGGCTGCCTTCTAAGTGATGACGTCGAAACTCCCGCGAACCCTACTGGACATACAGAGAACGAAATGGATCAAGATTCATTCACACACACAAGTTTATACGTTAAAGTAACTCAATCAATTTTGTATCGGTGGATGTTTTATCAGTCGGCACTTGGTTAGTTTTTTGTTACTCCCCCTCGGTAGTTTTCCAAACCCAAATAGCTCCTATTACGTCTCATTACACGTGTCTTAGAGACATGATAGATGGCCTAATACGTATCAGGCGTGGAGTGCAGTCTCATGATAAACGACTGCACCGCCCGGCGACAGCAGAGCCAATTTGTCATTTGTTTTTACGTCACTTGCGCAGACATGATATTTTACATGAAACGCGCTGAAGGCAATGTCAAAGCAAAGTCGCGACATTACATTACAGCATTAGAACTTCTTAATTTCTAAATTGAGCATAAAGGTCATAGGGTAATTCGTAGTTACGTACGTGTAAGGTCAGCCAGAACGGAATATAAAAATGGTTTTATGTCACACTTGATAGGTTTCTAAAATATTGCCTATGAAATGTAATGTATTCCATTTTAGACGCAGCATAAAACATGGAGTTCCGCCAATGGTGACGGCATCGTAAAATGTTATCCCCGGGGAGGGGGCCCCATCAGAATATGCTATAAGGTATATTATTTGAATAATGCATAACCATTGCATATGCAAAGGATCACGCTGAAATTATGCAATGTAAAGCCGGCATGGGTGGCTTTCTATCCATAACTCACGCATTAACATTTTTTCCAACTCAAAACACGTTACGCGCTAAAAGTTACAGCATAAATCCTTGCTTCTATACTTTCCCTGGGAGGAGATTATTATTCGGAAAGTAAGAGTTCCCCACGGTAATGACGCTCGAGTAATCCGACAGGCTAAAGCCTGAAAAGCCAAGCTTACAGAGTGAAGGAGTGCGCAGGGTGTATAAACAGGCGCCTACAAAGGCAAGTGATAAATCTGCGGGGCTCGGCACGCAAATCATTTTCGATAAAATATCACCGTATTTATTATTGCGATGAGAGATCATTTCACAGCTTAGTGTTAATCCTGTGACGCTTTTTTCGCTTTACATTGAGATGTAGTAAGCTCGGCGTACACATCGGTAAATCCCGTTGGCTAAATAAAAAAAACGGGTTGAGAGCATAGTTGTCGAGTTCTGTGTCACAAAGTTTGCTCCTGTAGTCGGTAGTGGTTCTCGACTCTCCAGAGGTAGAGATTGTTTCCGCATCAGAGGGAAGACCTCTCTTAAAAGTACTAGAAACTCCAGGTGACCTAATTATAGGACAGGAAACGTGAATTGTAGGCTAGTACTTATTTGTGATAAAAGGAGAATTGCAAGTTTTTTGTAAACATACGCATTTGTATCGCGCAATATCGTTAGTGATGCACTTTGCACATTTATTGCCTTTGTCGACGACCACAGTTGTGCTGTTTACGAGGTTGTTAAGTTGATAAAATGGGACAGTGCAGAAGGCGTCGCGAAATAAATTCAAAAACACACAAGGAACGTCGCCATTGTATGTTCTTTCGATGTTACAATAAAGTCTTCTCAATTTTGTTGCTTCACTGGGATGAGCTGCGAAGACTCGGCTCTACTAATGAAATGCGACAAACGTCAATGCCCACCATCATTGAAATAACATCATTCCGTCACGGGTAGGGCAACGCGTACAGGATAAATTGGCAAAGGGAGCGTGAAGCCCATTGTTTGATTGCTTTCCTTCCCATGGGTAAACAAATACGTCGGCTTGTTTTTCCTTTCCTTTCAGATTTTCCACCTCATTTTCTTGTGTAAATGTGTTTGCGTCAATAACTTCACTGTTGAAATTTCGGGTGTTCGATTGCAAAATTTTCGCGGTTCTGAATATTTAGACGTCAGTATAAAGCAAAGTTTTTTCCTTGTAGTTGGGTACCGACTAAAATAGCCAGTGTTCAAGTTTTGGCAGGTTACGCAAAACTTCCACACTGGCACAAAAAGCCGACCGCCCCCGTCTCTGAAAACAACTACCATTTAGTAAGACGTTTCACGTTACGCCCAACTCCGACTCGAAACGAGGGACAATTTGTTACCTTGTCCTCAGCAGAATTGGGGTAGAGGGGTAAGAGCTAGTCAAAGCGCGGTTTATACAGTTACCTTATTTACAGCGTAGGTAATCATCATCGTAAGGAGCCGTTCTCAGCCAGCCCGCCTTAATTACTTCCAGCGAGATTGCGACGTCAACATTTAGATCGCGGAATATTATGACATGCTTGCGTAGGCTGTAATCTTTGATTGATGATCGGAATGTGTGGCATTTACACCTCATCTGATCTTACAACAGGATAGTTCTCAGCAATATCATCATGCAGGCTACCTTATTTCGTCGTGGCTCTAACAAGCCGTAAAGGCCAAGCACGGGACGTTCAAAGGTACGGAACAGTGGGTCGTTATAGTGGAGCGGGCATTTCAATTATTCTCGACGCGGTACGTCGGTAATGGGCAGGTATGTAGGTAGTGGACAAGTCGGGGCCGGGTGTCGTGGACAGGAATAGAACAATTTGCTGTGTATGTCACTGGCCCGGTCGTCCGTGGGAACGGGCCACCTGTCCCGCGAACATGCGAGCTTGCACTCCTGTGGTTCCCAAATTAAGGCTACAGACCACATTCCGTAAAATGCAAGGAATGTTTTACTCACGAACCTCTACGCGCGTGTGCCTGCGGTCTAACTACCTTATCTCCCAAATTGATCAATTACAGCAAAAATCAACAACAACTGTACTTTACTTCTATTACGGTCCACTGATTCTGCTTACGATCTAAATGCGTTTAGCCAATCAATAACTTTGACAGCCAATTTACAGCCTTGTCTAGGCGTTATGTAGAGAAGTAAGCATTTCATATTTATACGTGGAACGGGAAGAGCGTGGCCTGTAGCTGAGGCTAGAGCTTCGCTTATTTGTTCAGAGTTACATGGAAATCCCGTTGACATACCAAATCAGTAATGCAGTCGTAAAGCCCACTTTCAAGCTACAGAGCTATACTTTTGCAACAATAAGCCTAAATAAAATGGATTTTGTACATCGAACAAAAATTCAAGCAGCCATAATGTTGAGAAACGAAGAGTATTTAAAAGTGCGATTCGCGGCTTGTGGTTAATGTCCGATGCAAACGAGTGCATTAATGAAACAATGCGAATTCATTATTATTGGTAAATATGGGATGCTTAACATTCATTTATTACTACATACTTATTTAAAACAATAAACATTGGTCCAACGAAGACATTAGCACATCGAGGAATATTAAACCGACAGCGGCGAGTCCGATAAATCTACATTATTATCATATCAGGTCGCGTCCGGCAAAATTGCCCATATTTTTTGCGAATCCCAAACGAATGAACAGTTATGGGTTTTTACGCCGAACAAGGACAGTTGTGTTAAAAACTTCTGTGTAAAGCGTCAGATTTGACCGCAGTAAGGATGAAGGTAACGTCATTCTGCTGTAAAACGTCATCATTCGTTATGAAGAATCAATCGTCACGTAATTGATTTTGAGGTTACACAAGTAGAACCCTGGGTCTTAAATCTGTCGTCAAGGTGAAACAGATTTTGATAGGATGACATGGCGCGAAAACGGCTGTTTTATTTGCGTATGTAGTAGCTTTTCTAACTACCCCTCTACACTGACGTAGATATCTACGAATAAGAGTGCCTCGATTTTTGAGAGCGTTTAATGAACTCAGCCTTTTCTGTACAACTTTCATGCTACTGCGATACTTACATTACAACGCATAAATCGCCATTCGGTAGTAGTGATCAAGCCCGAACTCTCTCAATCGGAGAAAACAAATTATTAGGCTGGAAAATTTTTCTTATTGAAAGCATTTTATCTGGGGGCACGGCAGTGCCCCCGCCAGGTCGAGCGCGAAGCAAACACTGCCGTACCATCCTTTACTGGAACCATTTCGCCGCATTTTCAGGCCCCTATTTGAGAACCTCTGGATAAGACCAGAACGCAGAAATTTTCGTCATCTAGTAAGCTATAATCACATACTTAAAATCCAAAATTTCAAGTCTGTAGGTCATTTAGTTCCGAAGTTAAGCGAAAGCAAAGTTTCGCATTTATGACACACACTCACTCACTCACTCACTCACTCACTCACTCACTCATGATCATCATAATAGAACTAGTACTTCCCATAAACTCAGACAGCTGAAATTTGGTACAGAGTTAGGGTTGAATGGCCACATAAAGGGAAAACTATAAAAACTAGGATAATCGAAGATCTGGAGTACCTGGTGACCCTGATTAGAAAACACAAGAGCCCTAATAGAACTAGTACTTCCCATAAACTCAGAGAGCTGAAATTTGGTACAGAGTTAGGGTTTAATGGGCACATAAAGGGGAAACTATAAAAACTAGGATAATCGAAGATCTGGAGTACCTGGTGACCCTGATTAGAAAACACAAGAGCCCTAATAGAACTAGTACTTCCCATAAACTCAGAGAGCTGAAATTTGGTACAGAGTTAGGGTTTAATGGGCACATAAAGGAACAACTATAAAAACTAGGATAATCGAAGATCTGGAGTACCTGGTGACCCTGATTAGAAAACACAAGAGCCCTAATAGAACTAGTACTTCCCATAAACTCAGAGAGCTGAAATTTGGTACAGAGTTAGGGTTTAATGGCCACATAAAGGGAAAACTATAAAAACTAGGATAATTGAAGATCTGGAGTACCTGGTGACCCTGATTAGAAAACACAAGAGCCCTAATAGAACTAGTACTTCCCATAAACTCAGAGAGCTGAAATTTGGTACAGAGTTAGGATTTAATGGCCACATAAAGGGAAAACTATAAAAACTAGGATAATCGAAGATCTGGAGTACCTGGTGACCCTGATTAGAAAACACAAGAGCCCTAATAGAACTAGTACTTCCCATAAACTCAGAGAGCTGAAATTTGGTACAGAGTTAGGGTTTAATGGCCACATAAAGGGAAAACTATAAAAACTAGGATAATCGAAGATCTGGAGTACCTGGTGACCCTGATTAGAAAACACAAGAGCCCAACTAAACTATTATAGATCGACATATACCGCCCTTACAAAAAATATTTAACTTGGTGGGCCGCTTCATTTGATGTCAAAAATCTAAGGTCTGAAGTATCTGATGAAGAACCCTCAGCTGGTATCAGCTTTATTAGAGATATTATGGTAATGCCCCTTCTACTATTGGTACATAAAAAAATCGACTGTCATTGCAAAAATCCAGCGTAGTGGGACACATCTTCATTTAATCTAGCCTATAGCGTCCCACTAGTGGTTCGCTCCGAACTATGAACTCGCGACCTCAGTTACAGATGTATAACTTTGCTTACGCCATTCGCGCAGGCGCGCGCGCGCTTTTCATTTAAACTATACAACCCCATATCTCGGCAACCCATCGACCGATTTGGCTCATGTTCGAATTTAAAAATTCTTTTAATTTAGTTTACCCGCCTATCAAATTTCATAACGATCCGACCAAATTTACTCAAGTTATCGTCGAACAAACATTCATACATACAAACATACATACCTATACATACAAACGCCGGATTGTTCCAGCAGACTCGGAGGACTTCGCTCGCTTCGCTCGCTCGTTCAACAAAAAATAGTCGGACGATTAACTTTATTCTACTCGAACGTTACACAAATTTAAAAACTGTGTCAAATAAGAAAATCTAATAAAATTAATCAATATGCCCTCGATAGGTTCCTACAAAAAGAAGTGAAATCCCAACAAAAACATTCTGTAAAAACTAGCCAGGTCTCGATGGATCTGCTTGTTTATCTCTAAAAAAGTAATGAAATCTAGACAAAGTCGTGCCAAGTCTAAGGTTCCTTACTGCGATTTCTTTATTATTATAGTTAATGTTGTGAGACTTGGCTGTTAAAGGGTACACAAGGGTACAAAACCAGGTGCTCCATGACACCATTGCACAGATCTGTCGCCAGAACCGCTTGTGTACCCTTCAACGGCCAAGTCTCACAACATTAACTATAATAATAAAGAAATCGCAGTAAGGAACCTTAGACTTGGCACGACTTTGTCTAGATTTCATTACTTTTTTAGAGATAAACAAGCAGATCCATCGAGACCTGGCTAGTTTTTACAGAATGTTTTTGTTGGGATTATCTTTATCAGATAGAATACTGACCTTTCTTGGGGTCCATGTTGAACTTCTTGCGGCCTATGCTCATCTGTTTGGCCTTGCTGTTCTGCTTGCACTCGTCCTGGCCGTCGAGCGCCTCCAGCTCGGCCACCACCTCGCCGAGCTCATCTTTGAGTTGCTGCAACAAGGACACGACTACGGTTAGGGAACTCTTTGCTGAACCTATTTCGGGGAGACTTCTTTCTTTTTGAAGATCACCGAATTGACGGGTGAACTGTTTCGCTGGCAAGAACTACCTAGATAGGACTGGAAAGCTGACTCGGAGAGCGGAGAGATACCAGGCAGAAGGAGACCTGGATATCCTGGCTACAAAACCTGCACAAATGGTTCCAGCAAGGTACCAGCTCATTGTTCCGTTTGGCAGCTTCTAAGGGCGAAATAGCCACAAGGCACACAAAGAAGCAGGAGAGCTGACGGCCAAGCTCCATTAGTGGAGAGGCACACTAAGAACAGAAGAGAAAAGTATTGAGAAAAGAGAAAAGGGACCTGGTTGTCAAAAAAAGATCAACGCTAAGCCCATTTCTTAATTTCATTATATACCAGAGGCTTTAAAATTAGGTACATTCGTGGGTTTGGCTTTTGTTTAGCGCTTCATGTAGAGATAAAATCCAAAATTTTATGCAGACAAAATCCGAGTCTACGGCCACCATCTTAAGCCTAAAAAACCCTAATTCAATTTTGCAGAGCGCTAGTTACAGATTTGAACATTCAGTACCTCTAATTAAGGATAATTTGGGCGCGGAATATTTTACAAAAGGTAAACCCTTTCTTGGGAGAGCGTTGAGGGTAGGAGCGAGGAGGTATCTATCTAGGTACATTTAACAGCATGTAGACACTTACACTTTCGTTGCAGTCGCTCGTAATAGTGTAATAGAGTGCACGCGTGTAAGGTTTTACGTGCTGTCGACTGTACGTTGAACGGTATCTAAATAACTAGTAACAAGGCAATCACTTAGTTAAGGGTGTCAGTGACCGACTACGTTTTGCGATTAAGATAAAAGCCAGCAGAAAATATGGTAGTCAGTTTGTAATTTATACGTCTACTCCGCTGGGGTTAGCTTATATAAAAAAATCCCGAGGTATCTGGAGGTGTATAAGAAATCACCGCCGAGCCCGCAAGGATCTGGGTAGAGTATTCAATATTTATGGGTGTGATTGCGAGCTCGGGACCCCAGAGTATTTACTGATATTTATGTCAAATCCTCGCTCTCAAAGGAAATGTAGTCACTAGTACAGTACTGGCTTTATCGGGTTAGGTTCAAATAGTCGAAAACGCAAGTCGTCCTAGTAGCATCTCGTCAGAAAATATTTTTTCAACCTCACCAAACTCGGTGATACTAGAAAAATGTGGAGAGAAAAAGCTGAGGCAGAAACAGAAGGGACGACAATACGACGACGATGGTAAAATAAGTTGAGACTCTACAATACAGAGAGTTTCACAATATTCTCATGAAAAGAATAATTTGCTACTTGTGTTTTTTATTGCCAGTGCCATAAACGAGCTACGTTTACCTATGTGCTTGTAAGTATATGCAATCATTGAGACGAACGTTCAACCTAATATGCCATTTTCAAGAGAAAACTTTATTGAGCTAACCTTACGATTGCTACTTCCAACTACTACATTTACAGTATGGCGGCAACCGTGGAGGCTGAGCAAAAAGGTACTCAGCCAATTTAACTCAGGACAAAACCCTAAAAACCCCCGACCGTATTACAATCTACTAATAGGTACGGTACAGTATGTTTGGCCGACATTCTTGATCTTTATATCGAGCATTGGCGAACGCAAGGCGAACCGCATTGCTCTGTCCCGCAACTGGAATGTGTAAAGCCTCCTCTACACGTCAGCAGATGCATCTGCGGACGCTGGCAGATGCATCTGCAGATGAATTTCCACGAGCTGTCCACACGTCTGTATGTCGATCAGTCTATGTTCATTCCCGACAGACGAAACACGCGTTCGCCCCTTGAGACAGTAGCTGCCGCACCTATTTATTTATTTAGTAGGTACTATACACCGTGGAATTTTAGTGGTTTTAAAGCCGAAGGTATTTAGTTGCACTCGTGATTCTGAGCCAAATTCCAAAATTTTACTTCAAAACGAGCGAAAAAAAAAACACTTCCCAATACAAACGGCTATCGCCAATCGACACAATTTGTATGGAGAAGTGAATTTTTTTTTCGCGCGTGTTGGGATGAAAATTTGTAATTTGGCTCAAAATCACCAGTGCAACAAAATACCTTCGGCTTTAAAACCACAAAAATTGCACGGAGTATATTTAGGTATAGGTAAACATCATCATAATGTCATGTACTGGTAGGTATTTTAGGTAGGTTAGATATCCAATTAGTTTTGCAGTAGTCTCAATAGAAAAACATAATTGAAATAGCTACTTAGCTGAATTATTATACCTCCTTACAACATTTTTATTTTTGTAATATTTATTTTTTTAATTCCAAAGAAAGTTTTCAGCTTGATAGAGCTCAATAAACCTCAAAGTTTCCTCGACGCTCATATTATTAGTCATTTGGGGGGGAATTAAACCACAAGAAGCACGCGTGCACTCTCATTCGCATCTACGATCAAACTGATGCGTCGGCAGACGTGTGGACAGACGCCGGAGGTTCGCGCCGAAACCCTTTGATGTGTGCCAAAAAACCGACAACCATCGGATTCGAGGCGGACGCGTCTCCAGACGTTAAATACCTACCACAGATACGCAAATCACCCCCTCTACACGTCGGCGGACGCATCCGGAGATGACGTCTGCAGATGCCTCTGTAGACGTGTAGAGGAGCCTTAAGACATCGTACGTAACATACAGAGGGCTTGGACCTATAAAACAGAGGGCCGATAGTGAGTTAAAGTTACGATTGAAGAATGTGTTTAAATCTCTTGTATAATTTAAGACTTAGACTTAGAACAATGGCGCTTTGTTTACCTACGTACAGTTTACATGTTCTTTAAAAATCAAGTTAAGGTTATCGTGTCGTCAAACTCGTGCTAATCCCTCTTCCCATGTCCCGGAATCGTAACAATAAAGTTAGTTGTTTGCACGCCGCGCACGCTGTTGATTTAAGAGCTGAAGGCTGCTCCTGAAAATCCTTTTTAGGTATTATTTAATTTTAAATAATACATCCGCTCGCAAATATTATTCAGACATTATAACAATAAAAGGAAAAAAGAACCATTAACCATTTAAATCGTCAATGACATGACACCTGCCTGCTACAGGGATATGTTTTTGTACTATAATGAGCTGCCGTTTCACTGATAAATAAAATTACTCAAGAAATGTAGCGATGCTAAAAAAAGGGGGGAAAATGAGGGGATTATGAATGAACCGAAACGAGTCGCTGGTTTTAAAGACTTCAGGAAAATATTGTTGTGAAATGCCACGCTAAAAATATTTCAGTCTATAACAACGGCGATATTTTAAAAGAATCAATAATTTCAGCGTTGCTTAGAACCTGTGAGCAATAAATCATGTTTGTTTACTGCAGTACCTAGACAAAAACCTTTTGTGGATCCAACGTGGCAGTGCGCTTTCATAGCAGATAGGATGAAAGCCAAATATGAAATATCTACTTGCGGGAACAAAAGTGGTTGGTACTGAAATTCACAATGGGGCTAGACGGGTACAATGACCGCCCGACTTCGAGCCGTTTTGTTTCGGTTTTTTTCTGTAAGGACTTGTGTCGTTGACTATACTGTCTTCCTTATCCTTTGACTCTGCGGTTTGCGCTTCTAGACATTTAATTCTGTCTATTTCACAAAATAATTATTGTTGAGAGCAAAAAAGCGTTGTTAAGCTTTTGTAGAAGCTTTTACGTTAACAATTTGACGATTGGGTTACCTACAGTATGTAAAACATTCATTGATTGAATGAAACACGTTATTCCACAAAAAAAATATTGTAGACTAAAACATGACAAAACAAATATTACTAACAGACTGAAAAGAACATTGTGTGGGAGCCGCGCGCGGAAAAAACATCATCATCATTCATCATTCGCAGCCTCTGTTGGTCCATTTCTGGACATAGGCCTCTCCCAAAAATTTCCAGTGTTGGCGGTTTGCTGCCTTTCTCATCCAGTCGTAACCCGCCTGTTCGCGGATGTCATCCGCCCAGCGCCTGGGTGGGCGGCCTCGTGGTTTGGTATTTTGCCATGGTCTCCATTCTAGGATCCGCCTGGTCCAGCGGTTCTTATCCATTCTGGCTATGTGGCCTGCCCAGATCCATTTGCTTCGTGTGATCTACGTCTCTGACCCCCGTTTTTCGCCGAATCCATTCGTTTCGTTTTCTGTCACGTAGTGTTATTCCGAGCATAGCTCTCTCCATTCCTCTTTGTGCGACTCTGAATTTTTCGGCTGATCGTTGGGTAAGTGACATAGTTTCCGCTGCGTATGTAAATACGGGCATTAAGCATTGCTCAAAAACTTTGGTCTTCAGTTTGATTGGCAGTTTTCCTCGCAGTATTTCTCTGTTGGCGCGAAATGCTGCCCAGGCTTGGGATAAACGTCTGACCACCTCTGCAGTCTGGTTCTCACTACCTAGCCTTATTTCGTGGCCCAAATAGATATATTTTGAGACAATCTCAACCGGCAGTTGGTAGCCGTTTACATCTGCTATGTTGGTCATGATCTTTGTCTTACTGAGGTTCATCTTCAAGCCTACTTTTTCAGATTCTATCCTTAGATCATTGATCATAACCATCATTTCGTTTTCGTCCACGTCTTCGGAGAACAGTGCTAAGTCATCGGCGAATCTTAGGTTTTTCAGTCTTTCCCCTTCAACTGAGATGCCCTTGTCATCCCAGTCAAGCCATTTAAATATGTTCTCTAGGGTAGCAGTGAACAGTTTCGGAGAGATAGTGTCGCCTTGTCGGACTCCTCGTGCCAGGTGAAAGGGCTCGGTTTTCTCATGTAGCATTATAGATGCGGTGGCGTGTTGCTGTAGGTGTTTCAGCATTAAAATGTACCTTTCGTCAACTCTGGAATCAACTAAAGCCTCCTCAACTGCCCACGCCTCCACAGAGTCGAATGCCTTCTCGTAATCTACAAATGTTATGATTATAGGCTTTTTGTACTCATGACATTTTTCTATGAGGGTTTTTATAGTTGCAGGTACTGTATCCGGATCTAAACCCCGCTTGTTCCTGGGGTTGGTATGAATCCAACTTGTGTATTCAGAAGCACGAAACGCAAATAATATTGCATTCGTGCGAAACACAAAACTTTACATCTCACAGAAGCGAGGAAATTACTTTGTTAGACATGCGGGAAACACTCTATAAACAACTACTTACAGGCAAAACAGGTGAGTCAAATAAGTTCCTTTTAAAAGCATATTTTATTGTAGTTACGGCTGTCGCACTAAAGTTTTCAGCTTCGTTGGTATTAAAACCATTCGGTTTATTAATAATTTCCTGAAGTTTATTTATCCAGCCACAAAAATTATGTAAATAAAAGAATTTTTTTTTTCCGGGTGCATTCTGAAATTTTACCATATAAATTTAAAATTTCTAGAGATAAAAAATAAATTCAATTATATCATTTGAAAAAATGTATTTAACAAACCAACCCATAATTATTATTATCTATTTTATAAAACAGAAGCGGAGCATTTTTTTAATTTACTGTTATTAAAAATAAATATAGTGTACAAAATATTAAAAAGACTGTAAGAAGAAACCGCGTTTCTGAATGTTCTATTCCGTGACTTTAGATGCCTATGCCTCATTTGCATTCACAGTTTTGTATAGAAAATGGGCACTTTCGTGGAGAGTCGCGTCTAAACGAAAGTCTTCTTTCTGAAGCTTTTATGAACTTATATGGCATCTAGTGATACGGCCAGTTTTTTTCTTTTTCTACACCATGGGGCGTACAGAAAAAGGGCGTTCAAATTTCAAAGTGCACAAAAATGCAGATTGGTTAAATTCGGGTTTTACACGGTTGTAAGTTGCTAGTAACAGCAAACTTTCCGAGCATGGGAGATGAAAAATACATTTATATCCGTTATCGATACGCCAACGCCCGCAATGCCGCTGTAAATCCATCATAATCAAACAGCTTTGCCACAACAGCAAATAATAATTATGCATAATACTTAATACTGAAAAACTGAGGGGAAATGCGCATGCTATCAAATTAGCTTGCTTACGTGTATGTAAAATAAGCCAGTGTCTATGATAGATAATATAATCAATCGTGTATGCATGCCGCTAGACACTAGTCACGGTTTACTGAGCCGGTGCGATGCGGTGGAGCCAAAACTCGCACCAATGTCGATCAATCAACAAAATTTGTACAGACTAATACAACAACGTGTCACGCGAAGCGATTAAAATACCACTCGCATTTGGAGCAATGTGACGGAGATTAACGTGGTCGATTTATGGCACATGGCATATATTCTTCACCGAGAAAGGTGATATATTACCCCACTTCTTATTACAATACACCCGACGATGCACCAAAAGCTTTCGAGTGGTCTCTGAGTTGAGAAGCATAGTAGCAGCAACTATTATGTATTCTGTGGCAGCAGTAAGAATAACATGAGTCATACCTGAGACAGGCAGTAAAAGATATGAGTAACAAACTCGGCTACTCATGAAGTCATGACACTCCCCAGCTGCTACGATACCGTAGCCTTCCCGATGCATTGGTGACCTAAGACCGCTACTGCAAATATACAGTCTGAAGTGTCTGCACGGCACGGGACTAAAATGAAAGGTAACGTTAGGTCAGACTGCAGACAATGCCTGCGGTGTGCGTCGCAGTCGCGGTCGCCACGGTCTGCCGACGCTAAAGTAATTTGCTACCACCTCCCCGCTCCCTGCGGGACGAGCAAACATGATACCCAGGCTAGAGTTCCTTCCTCGTCTAGACAGCAAACTGTACTAACAAACTTAACGTTAATTTGTTGGAAAAATGCCGCATTAAAATTGCCCAGACACCCAGCGCACTCACGAAATTAAAACCATTGTTTTGGTGGCTTATTTTGTTTTAAACCGATTTCCGACCAAAATGAGAGTGTTTTTAATTAGTATGTAAAATCACGTAAAGGTCTATGTTATTTATTAGTTGGCTTATGTCATACGCAAAAATATACCTAGGCAGTAAGGTTACCGAAACCAGAAAGCTTTCAAGAGAATAAATGACCCAATATGCGCGTGAAGCGT
The DNA here is from genome assembly GCA_949319315.1 of Zelleria hepariella. NCBI lineage: Eukaryota > Metazoa > Arthropoda > Insecta > Lepidoptera > Yponomeutidae > Zelleria > Zelleria hepariella. The sequence continues at coordinate 18,820,868 of OX439378.1, forward strand.
AAAGTTTTCATTGCGAAGAGAATGGGGCTCGCACCTGTCCGCTCCTCCTACGAATGGCAGCTCAATAAATATTATCAACCAGACGGAGTTGTATGAACTTGCAAGTTTTTTAAAGATTTAATAAGTCACGTTCAAAGACGTCAAAGTTAATAAATTGAATAAGGAAGCTGCACCCTCTACCCTCACTATAAATGGAGAACGAACTTTATTCGGTACCTCTAACGAAAGCGAAATTATCTCGAATGATGCTACAGAAAATGAATCCCCTCTGCCATGGCTATGAATGGCAGAAAATTAATGCCATGGCTATAAAGCGTTACTCAGGATATTCAACATGCAAAATTGAGTAGTTATTAAGTGGAAGGGTGGTTTGTATGTTTTCAATAGCATCAAAAAGCCGGATTTAATGCGGCCCGTCTAGACGAGTTTTTGCTCAATAGCAGGTGGACGAATTCCTCGGTTAAACGAGAATAAAGCCTGGCGTGAAACCGAGAACGAGCCCTGTACGTGCTGCGAGATAAGTCGTAAAAGGGGTCGTAGGGAAGATAATAACGAAATGGTTTATAGGTCGAAGGTAAACGGTAGCCAGGGAGGCGCAGGTATTCTCCCTTTGTATAACCATGTCTGCCTTGTGTGTGTAATTTCATCCAATTTATACCGTGTTACCGGATATTGGAGATAAGCTGACGTTACTCACTCAAATCGTCGGCCTGTAGTGGAGTTTAATCAGACATTTCCCATTGACCGATCTCGGTGGGCTTCAATTTGATGCGCATGTGCATTTGCGCAATCAATGTGAGACAATCGAAGCGTAAACGGATGTAACAATAATCTAGGTATATTATGGCTATAAAATCGTTTCTCAGGTTTTGAAATCTCCAAATCAATATAATGTTTGTTCAAATTATCGGATTTACGCAACGAAAGCTTAGATGTCAAAGAGCTGATTTCTTACCCTGCTCTAATCTCATACCGCCTGTAAGTACAATAAATAGTTAGAAAAAAAAAAAACAATAAATTTTAGTAGCAATAAGAAGCAATCAGCTTTCAACACAGGAAACTTGACCAAAATTAATTACAACGATAAGAAATACAATCTGATATACCTAATATGCTGTTGAATAAAATTATGACAAAAGAATTATTAGCTCTTAGCGTTATGTTAGACTTTCCAAATCTGTACCAGTGTTTCACAAACTGTTTTTAATGACGCTATTTTCAGGTGCAAGATCGGCAAGGGACCAAGGTGATTTATAAATGTATTCTGTGATCTAAGTATGGATGGTATCTAGGTATCGGTTCAATGAGACCAGGACCCATCACCCGGTTTGTCCGCGAGGATCACAGTCCTTGAGGATCACGTCCTCGTGGATCACAGTTTTATTTTCCTCTCTAAAATTATTTTAATGCCAATATTGCTTAAAAGACCTAGGATCTCAGGAATCTCAACTAAGTTAAAGAAGCAAAGGATAACGTGTAACCGTTTATCATCTTCGTTACAGTAGAAAACAAAGTCGGGTTAGTTACACCATTTATAACATTACTCAAGAATGGCTGGACCGATTTGAATGATCTTGGATTTTTGTACTTGTCTCCGCCCCGCTTAGCAGCATAAGGTATAATCATGGTAGGTAATCATGGGTAAATGCACAAAAAAAAAATAACTGGTCTGCGCAGACGAAGTCGCAGGCAAAAGAAAAAGTTTATGAAACAAAATAGCTTCATTCTAAGGACACAACACGAGCGACCGACCACCGAAAGTTTGAAAACCTCTATAGAAATGCAAAGTGCACCTTTCACCGTGTTATCAAAGAGAACGTGCGGAGTTCGTCACCCGCTGAAAGTCTATCCCTCTCCTGTCACACAATGAGATTGATGCTTACTCTATAATACAAGAGCACTTTCACTACTAACATCTGTTTGTTGCAGTTGATACTTAAATCCGAAAACATTGAAATAGAAAGTTGTAGATTTTCACACGAAAATTCTGAGAATGGACTGTCGCTGCCCTTTCTCTACATGGGTATTATTAGCACAAGAAGATTACGTGTTTCTTAAAGTACTTACTGTAGCAGTTGAAGAGAGATCTATCAATGCCAGCAACATTGGGAAAGATTAATTGAGTGCGATCACAGGCTTTTATCTCGTCTAGACTCGGAACACGCTGAACTGAGGAAATCTACAATATGTTTTGCTAACACATAAGAACTTTCAAGCCGGTCGGTTGCGGTCACTGTCAGCAATGTCCGATTCGATAAAAATCACAAGGTTTTGATTGAAAGAACTAATTCAAATTCAACCCAATTGGGTTTGAAATACACTAGTGGTTCGCCCCGAACTGTGAACTCGCGACCCCATATAAACTTAACAACCCCATATTTCGGCAACCCCTCGACCGATTTAGCTCATGGTCGAACTTAAAAAATATTTTAATTTCATTTACCCGCCTACCAAATTTAGGATCCGACCAAATTTACTCAAGTTATCGTCGAACGAACATTCATACATACAAACATACAAACGCCGGATTGTTCCAGTAGACTCGGAGAACTTCGCTCGCTTCGCTCGCTCGTTCAATGATTGCAAAATAAAAGTGCGTATGAATATGGGTTCTTCAATAAATCCTCAAAAAGAAAAGAAGAATATAATCCAAATTGAAGAATATCAACCATCCGCAAGAATATAAGAGAGAAATTCGTTTCCTAATTAAAGCGAGGTAGTTTAATTATCGGAAATTGCGGAAGCCAATGCACCGTGAACGTTCTGATTTGTTGCGGCAGACAGAGGCGGCGGCACAGCACGGGTCTCATTTGGATGCTACACGATCTCAACGGTAATGGGCTGCGATTAACTTGCACGACACTATAAACAGCTCTTCTCAAAGCCTCGGCTCCAATGGTCCATACTAATTATCGAGAACACACACAGACACAACTTTTTACCGTTAAACATGCAAATGTAGAGATAACGAAGAACAAATACCAAGAGGACGCTAAACATAAGTTGCATAATGCAAATGCCAACAATAATGCCACCCGCTTAATTTCATAAGAAACAACAGCAATACACGATAAGTTCCAGAACGCAAAGGTTAAAGAAATTTGCGGAGCACGAGCGTTTAGCATGAAATGTCGGCAAAACGGTATTCCATTAGCCCAGTTCAGAGTAACATGACAGCAACATTTTTGCATAGAAAAACTGGAAGCATGTACGAAACGACACGTGATTTCTCAAAGAGACTACATAATTTTTGTCTATTGTATTGTTCTCTCACCACAATAACAGATCAAATCAATGAAGTTTACACAACGACAGCGCTAAAGAACTCGACGAACAAAAGCAATCAAACAATTCGAGAACCAGCGCGTGGAATCCACGACACAAGCGCCAACAATTCAGCCGGAATTCGGACTCTCATCGTGAAGCCCGAAATAAAAGGTGTAACTGCCGAAACACTGAAAAAAACGCAATGAAGAATGCAATGTCTCTTAAAAATAGTCACAAATACTTAGAATATGTTTTGTTTACCGAAAAAACGTTTGCGGCTGTCCGCCATTACTTACTTCACGCTAGAGTCAATTTTAGTAATGAACCGTGAGCAGAGCCACATCCGTCATTATAAACAATTGAACTTGTAGCAAAGTGTGACCTGACCAATTTTATATTGCGTAACTATACTTTCGCTTTCTATGAAATTCTGATAATGTTGCACAATTGCCGAAGAACAATCTAAAATTCGCAATTCTAAGTAATGAAGAGCGCGGAGAATGCGATTTTCACAACCTAATCATGAAATTCATGCAAACAACATGGATTAAACATTTTAAACATTGTTCGCGAGAAGTTTGAGGACTTTACTCTAATTGAAATTAACGTAGATGAAATTCAGACATAGCTAAAAAGAAGCCGTAACATATTTCTCCCAATTGTGTCCCAGTAAAAAAAAACATCCATTTGACGACCGCGGGCAGTTGATCGACCACTCAATTGATTGTGAATGAAAGATAAATTACGGGCGACCATCAATGCGATCCCTCTAAAGGGCCACTTGATCGACCTAAATCCGGGGGTCAAATAAGACGAACTATGGATATTCGAGCCCCAACCTCGATGAATTATTTGTTAGCGACATTGAAATGCCGACTTCTAATAATGACTTTCATGTGCCGGCACTATTCCTTAGCCCTAAAAATATGGGCGTGAAGAAACGCATGATTTCAATTCGAAAATGTTGCGCTCACATGGAACCAATTAGTGACATTGCCTATATTTATCCAGAACATTCTACTCAGATTGGGGTGTAATTAGTCTCGGGATACAAGTTAAACATAAGATATGATTTTAACGACCAGTAATGGTAATTCAACAGAGAAAAAGCGCCAACTAGGTTGTCAGATCGAATAAACGCATCGGCTGGAGGAAGGATGCACCGGGTAGCGTAAAACCGTGCTAATAACTAATGTCTAATTAATCTGAAGAATCTTACTTTCCTATGCTTGAGTACACAGGATGTAGGATGATATTAAATTTTAAAAACATCGCCCATGTAGGTACAGGGGCAGGGGGGAAACAGTGGCACGGCACGTGACCCACATACTAAAACGGCTGCAAACATGACAAACCAACCCAACAAAGTAAAGAAATTTAAAAATCCACGACCCACTAACCTTAGGCACGCGAGAGCCGCAGTTAGCACGTTTAGTGTTTTATGTATACCATGTTTCATCGTGATGCCAAACAACAACGCGACCATCAAACGACTCGGTCATACACGTAGCAAGATGGCCCAAAACTATCTCGACTACAGCACAGATGCATGCAATAATTTTTACAAGATCCGTTGTGAGACTCGACCATAAATTCAAATCAAGAGCAACGAGTCTGCAATCATGTAATTTAGAAGTGCAATGCAATGCTCTATTTGCAATTGCATCACCAACCGCTTGGTTGTTTATCGACGGGAAGGATTAAAGGCTTTTATTTAATTAGGAGCGCCGATGTTCATGCTGAGTTGACCCCTTGTTGGCTCTATTGGCTTTCAAGTTGATGGAAAAAACACGACTTTGGTGAAATAAAACTGAATCACAGACTTGAAGGTGTTCGAATGGTAACTTGTCGGACATTGAAGAATGACTCTACAATCCACAAAGACTCTTGCAAAGTTGCAACACGTAATGAGCTCGAACAAGCAAATCCTTAGAGACTTTCCCCGATTAATTCACTTTCGCTGCGTTTTAGTTGGTGATTCAGTACAGAAGCAGTAAATCCGGTTGGCAATTTTCCACAGTAATTTTCGAATCCTAGAAACGTTTAGCGCCGCGGAATATTTAGATCACATTTATTTTCCGTTTGAGTGAAAAACTTATACGAAGTCAGTAACGCGCAAGCTAATTAACAATTTTACAATAGATAAAGTAGCTATTGATAGGCAGAAGGAAATCAAAAGTTGGCAGATCGAAGACACCTGATAGCTTCAGCACAAATGGAACTTTTACTTTTTTTTCAGCGTAGTGAGAAATAAATTCGCAGCAACGAAGAAAGTGTAAATACAAAGTCGCTATTAAATGTAAGTTAGTACTGTACTGTGTGATATGTATCAACTACCTATTTCCTGGGATGGCAACATGAATAATGGCCGAGGAAAGTACATTGATAGAATCTAAATAGTCTCTCATTCACATGCATGCATAAATAACACTCTAAATATTAGAACATTTCCTATTGAGATAGCTACATACAGGGTGTACAGTTTCCGCTTGACAACGTAAAGCGGGAACTGGGTGAAAGAGCAGGGCAGGTCATAACGGTACTGGAAAAATCATAAAAAAAAACCTGGTGGCTTCATTCAGAAATTATAGGCATTTTATGAACATTTTTAAAATGGTCACCCTAGCTAGACCACATAATTGAGGTACTATTTTCTAATTTTGCCGTGATTATTTTTTCACATTATCCTTAATTATCATTCTATCAAATCGCATTGATAAATCAAACAGTAACCCCGTAGACTAAAAAAATAAAGTTTGATGGAGTCTTAGTTTGAAAGAATATTTTCGCTAACATTGACACTCCTTCGTTTAAAAAACATATATGTCAGACCCTTGGCTAGTTGTCTGAAAAATTGGCGCATTTAGTCAAGATACGGAAAATTGATATGGTACAATACTTGACACTTTTGATTCCACAAGAAAAAATAACGTACCTCAAAATGTGGTCTACGGTGACCATTTTCAAAATTTTCAAAAAATGCCTATAATTTCTGAACGAAGCGACCAGGGTTTTTTTTATTATTTTTCCCAGTACCGTTATAACCTGCCCTTTTACCCAGTTCCCACTTGACATTGAATTACGGGACACCCTGTATACTTAGACAACATTTCTATGCTACCAGAATTAATATAATAATTAGCCGTCCACGTATCGTACGCTTGTCAAGTTGTCACAAATTAGTCAAACATGAAGCACCGAAAGTAAAGTTCAAAAGTCTCGCAGTTCACATTGGGCACGACCTCTTCTACCCGCCACGTGAGTCGCCCCGAGCCGTGGGCCTCCCCACGTGCGCAAACAAGCCGCCATCGCAAACTATTAAGGCGATGGCAATGCCCTAATGTTTACAAACCGTCCCCTAAACGTAAATAGCCTTGCCGCGGTAAAAATATATCGCCTGACACACACCGATGCCCTCAAGATATCGGAACTTGGAAGCATGAGCTTGCAACTGCAATATTGCAGAAATCAATGAGTACGTCCTTCCTGTCGATGTCTAACAATAGGGCCCAGGTCATCACTCAGCCTTTAAACGACGCGCTCCGTCGGCTAATGGGCCGGCTAATGTATGCCGAGCTATAAATAAAATAATACAGCCCCTTAAAAAGGGACCACTACAACGATAACTGCTCCATATTGGAGACTAAGGCGGGCTTGCGTCACTCAGGGTTAGCAAACTAACTCTGAGTTAACATGACATTTCCATACATTTTTTGACGTTAACTCAGAGTTAACTGGCTAACCCTGGGTGGCGCAAGCGGACCTAGGAATGGCCGATATTGAACATTTTATAGTCATGGTACTAAAAATTAATCGCAGTATATTATCGTAATTTTCGAGGGAGGGAGTGGTATTGCCAATTATAGCGATATCAATAAAGATATTTTTCGGAAGAGTGACAGAATTGACGAAAATCATTCGAGCAAGTTTTGGACGCGGTCGCTTCGGGTTTTAATTTTCCTTCCGTTGCTTGAGAAATTGGCAAAGTTCCCAGACATGAACAATCTATTGTAACACTGCGCATTGACTGCCAAGCTAACCTTCACCACAATACTAACCGCAGTCCCGCACTTCGCAACAGACTCTCCACGGCACAGATTCTGGTTTAACGCGATAAAGTTTAATTTCAACTGCTTTGACTCGACGTGGACATCCGAGTTGGTTTTAGTGTTCTTTTGTGTTCTTTTAAGTTTTGGTGAAGACTGATTGCGTTATCTAGCAAGCGAATATCCCAAAAGTTGGTGACTTTTGGCATAACCCGCTTAAATTAGCGCTGAATTACAGTAAATCGGGTCAACCTTGGCCTCGGTGTACCTGTAGCTACAGTACGATTCTTAAAAATTTTGGAACATGTACAAAGTCATAGGTATTTTTTTCTTAAGGGAAATACATTTAAAATGTAGAGCGCGACGAAATATATTTTGTGGGACTCGTGTACGTGTAGTTCGTTTTCATTTACACGATATAATTCGCAATTTATTTCAGCATCCCTAAGGCCTTGGTGCATATATTTTGGTGCTTCTACTGGCCCAGTGATATTTGCGAGCTGGCGTCGTCGGCGGCGGAATGTCTGCCAACTCGCCTATTATTGGGATGCGATCTGCCATTTTCGGATGAACTTTGATATTTCTTTATTCTGTACAAAAGTGCTGACTTAATCGTGGTTAATTATTGCCATGATACATAATCGAGGTTGGAAAAACTACAGTTCTATTAGCAGCAGCATACTTCCAAAGTAAATAGAGCAGATACATTACAGATCCATCAACCGATTGTAGAATTAATAAAGGTGATTCTTTCATCATTGCATTCAATTACAAGATACAATATTATAATATTCACGGAACCAGGTCAAGAACAGTAAGGTTTAAATTACATTTGATTCAAGTTGAATGGTGAAAGGAGGATTATGTTCAATTGAACAAGATCTATCTTTTGGTCCAGTGAAGCAATAAGGAAACTAAAAGCCCTGACGCAAATAGAATGTGAAATGCTGCCTGGGAACAAATTATTGTCATTGTGCTCAATCGTCTAAAGAGAAACTAGACGTAGGGTAAACCCCGCGGTCCCAAAAAGCGGATTGGCGGGGACTGTGACCTCATTTCTCTTTAGCAATGGCCGGAGCCCGAACCTAAACAACGTAAATTGCTCGTTTTGATGTTCGGCCAAATAGTTTTAAGACAAAATATTGTTACAATACAACAAAGGATACTAAGGATAACATTGTAAGACTAAGGACTAAGGATCTTGTTCATGAATGCAATCATACAATTTCTTCAACTAAACGACGCTACATTTTTTTTTATTGGTTCTTTATTATTGCCATCCCCTGACATCAAGTGGGAACCACAGTTTTGCTGCTTATTCAATCCCATTCCAACACCGATTCCATTTTTTTATTTCTTGATTGGTACCTACGAGCAAATGATCAACGTTATTTGCTAGATTACTTAAATCTATAGAAGAGGTCATTCACGCTAAGTTACTAAGCTCGGAAAACTTAATCAGTACGCTTTGGAGACGACTACGCTAGTAAAACAACAAGACATCCTCGTACTAACTTTTGCAATCTCGAAACTCCGTATACTGAAGATGTTATAATCCGCTGTACCAGTACGATCACTATAAAACAATCCGGTACAAGTTAACACCGATTAGTTAATGCTTGTGGAATTTCTTGTCACATCAAGTCATCAGGCAAGCAGACCTTCAAAAGTCGTGAGGTGTGTGCAATTATAAGTAAACAACGATGACGAAGCCGCTACAGAAATAGATTTTGAATCAGATATACACATAAAGTAATTAGTCGTTTCTTAGTTTTCCTTGAAAGTGGCGACAAAATTGTTTGTCCCTAATGTTATTTGCCATCTAGATGACCAATACACGATCATGACACACATTTCTAAAGAGCTTGTAATTTGGAGAGCAATCAATTGTCTCAAGTCTGCTAACACAACTGGATTTTTATCACGGCACGAATTTTATATAACAATTCCATACACAGGACGATACTCCAATTGAAATCAATTGTTAACACAGATACCGATTGGATCCTCGTGTATGCATTTGAAGAGGCATCTCTAATTGCAATGTAGTCCCGTTCATGAATGGTAGGATGTATTTTTAGTTTATTAACCAGGAAGTTCGTAGATCAAAGCCATTTGGTTATTTGCCTGCAAAAAACTAATCGAGAAAACTTAACAAACCACTGCTCAAAGTTCTGATTTAATAAAAATCTATCATGTACAAGTACCGCACATTGAATCTCATTTTCATCATATAACTGAGGTGTGGTACTCACAAACTCTACTAAATATATAAATACTACCTAATAATAGCAGAAGGAAAAGTGGTGTCAGTTACGAAGAAAGCATACGAAACATTGACATAGCGTCGGTGACTCAGTACGTAGATAAATACAATCGCACATAATAATATTGCCTCCTTCACACTCGTCTGCATTTATTTGCGCGTGACACATATACTTCTAACATAGAGGCAAACGATAGCACTAGGGACTAAGAGCTAGTTGAAGTGCCACAACATAGGTTAGTTAACGAAATATCAAGATCAAGCGATTTGACTTTATTGGCATCGGGTCGTTCGATTGGATTAACAACCCGATGACCTAAGTTGGAACGCCAACTGGTTCCTGCAACATTCTTTGCCGACGGCCACACGCGCTAAGTGACATGAGAGCATGACAACAGCGAAATATGCGAAAGTCCAAGATCATGAACAAGGCCACCTGATTGTGCAAATAAGTGGCTACCGAGGTATAGGTATGTCTTTTGAATCACTCAGGAAATGTTAAGTGGTTGTTACCTTCCTTTCGTGAAAGCGACGTGAGGTTGACTTTAAACATATTTACCTGGAAAAGAAGAAATAAAACATTATTATTACGTACAAAGTTTTAAAAGTAGTAAACGGAAACTGTTATCAGGCGCCCATTGTGTAGCCAGTGAGTTCGGGGAATAACATTGACAAATATACTACATCTTAAATCTACGTAATAACACAGATACACGAATTTGGCTCAGACGGATAAATAGAGGGAATTCAGAAATGAGTATACAAAAATGCAGATTGAAAATAAAAAGAATTAGGAAAGAACAAACAATGAATGCATGTTTCCGGCACGCAGCGCAGCACTACAGAGGGCTGAGCCCGGGCAGTCCCAACGGTTTCTGCATCGTGGCTCCGCAGAGAATTGCATAAATAAAGCCCGCTTTAAAACTCTGGCCGATAGCCAGGAAGAAGCGAGTAACTAAACGAGCCTGATCATCAGGCAGATACAGTACAAAGACAGCATGACATGGCATTCTTAGAGCATGCTTTGATTGTTTCTAACGAAAACTCGAAGCTTATGCAAATTGGACGAAATCAGGGACGAAATAATAAGGTTGACAAGACAGATAAATGAGTAGAAGCAAACTATCTAAACAATGATATTCTGCCAAACGCGTTAGTACGTTTTGGACCTTGTGTGCGTCGAGTTATTCGAGACAATGCCGAACTGAGAGTCCTTTGAAATTCTAACCGGAATTTTCTCTTTCATTTTAGTTTTCGCAAAACACACAAGGCTTCCGGTTTCAAGAGCAGTTCCAGGCGCAAATAAAAATAAGTTCACAAATGCCAGTGTATGATGAATCAGATGTAAAACACACCATTAACTGCAATTAAGCCCGCCAGCATGACTCCACTGCGGGCGTGCTGAGAGCGGTATAGCTCGCACCCAACATCAACATTCAATAACTGGTAGCGAGTGGAGAAAAAAAAGCACAACATTTTTTGGCGAGGACATTTTAATGAGGCAGTTCGTATGGGAGCGGTGGAACGACCCAACGACGCGCGCGACACATGCAAAACGCTGAGACCAACGCCCTCACAAATTTCGTCGCCGCCTTTGACATCGAGTTAAATTATTTTTTTAAAGTCAATAAAATAAAAGTTCATAAGAGTACGGACGACAACTTTCAAATTATAAGTATAAGGTGAGGAAATAATAGATTCGTTAAATTGTAGTTGAAATCCTGATTCTGTTTTGGGAAACAGACGAGAGAAACTGTGAAATGTTTTCTAGTACAATAAAGAATATTCTATTCTATTCTTAAGCTTTTGAATTTTGAGCCCACAACATTTTGCTTATGGGCATCATGTACCTACGAGAGGCGAGAGCACTCTGCGTTCATAATGGGCGACGTTGTAATGCAAAACGTACAATACAATAGATTGTGTACAAACATTAGGAACTTACACTCACGGATCTGTGAGAAACTGACTAACGTAAAGACATACATAATTCCTATTTGACCTGAACCAAAGCAACCAAAATTTGTGCTATGCTCTATCAACCCACCGAATAGTACTACATCCTGATATTTAATTGCCACGCTGTAAGTTTTCCTAATAGTAGTAATAAATAGTACTAAAATGGTACATAAGTAGTACAATCAAAAGGCATTTAAGTATTGCAAAACAAAAAGAGCGTAAATTATGATTAATTGCTTTGCTTATACTTATGAACAGAAAAAATCGTGCAATAAAAAACCGTGACTAAAGCAAATTCTCTACACCTGCATAATGCATTATTTACGCAACTTGAGCTAGAAATTAACAATGATACTGTTATATCATACAGCTTGCTGTACCGATTACCTAGTTTAGCTGTATTTCGATGCAAATAGATAACTACTTTAATGTTTCCGAATAACATGTTTCCCCCAGTGAAAAGATTTGAATGATTTGAGTCCAACATGCAACAGCTTTTCGTTTTCAAGAGGTGTCTAAAATAAAAAAAAAATATTTTCGTAATTGATCCCCATCTTTGTTTACATTTCAAGTGGCTTGATAAAGAAGCCATATGGCGAGGCACATGTTTGTGACTTATGTGTAAATACCTCTACACTCACTACTACGACCCTGACCGTGATCTCCTACAGAACGATAACTATACTAAGATATATAAAATTATAATGTTCAAGAATGCAAGCTGTGTAACAAGCAGTAGCGCAGTAAAAGCCCAGTTTATTTTTGTAACAGTTACAAAATAATCTACCAACGTCTGTCTGTAATCCATCTTAAAATAAACCCAAGATTCATGCTCAAGGATGCCGAAAGGTTAATAAAACGTATCAGTGGCATGGCATACATTAAACATGTGTGACAGCAAACGAGACGACAGCACTGCTACAGACAATGCCGGGACGACATAAAAAATATTGCAACATTCGTAGAGATTTTATTTACGCTGATGATTTTAAAATACGCGGAGAAAAACAAAAAGTATTCAACTTCGTACAGCCAAAAGCCTAAAAAGAGCGTTGGAGAAGAGAGCAATAAATTATATTCGCCCCTAAATAAATACAAGGCGGACAGGCTGAAATGCGAGGGCAATTATGTCTTTAGTGGGGTTTTAGCGAGGCATTAGTGTGGCCCATGGGACCGATGCAGGCGGTGAGAGTCGAAACATCACCCTCACTCACTCACAAAGGGACCACTATCACCTCAAGTGGATGTCTTTCGCTACGCATCGACGACTATATGGGTCCCGCTTGACAATGCGCGTTTTAACAATGGAATACATTGATTTTTACATCAGTCTGTGTCAAAAGTCCTTTTCACTTTTGACGCGACCTCCTTTTCGTTAGAGTCAATTATATTGTTTGACAAGTAACATCACAAAATTGGTGTCGTAATTATCAAAACAAGTGACTGACGTGTCGCAAGTTATTATTTTCTTACCAATTATTGTACTGTTTATTTGCGTTTGAATGTCAACATCGCAACAACATTACCAGCACCAAGCAAGTATTTCTTTCGGATCAAATCAATCTTTACGGCCGTCGTCTTATTTTTAGAAACTGATTACTTTGAACATCTCGTCGTAATGACACAATGATATGTAAAAAATAAATAGGGATTTTACTGTTAACATGTATCTCTTTACTGTCGTGCTGCCGACCCGAGTGAGCTCCAGGCTTCGATATAAAAGTTATTTGTTTACTTCGCGCTCAACGTATAAAAGGACTAGAAATTGGGTTTTTATTAGGCTCCAAGGTACTCACCTTATTTTTTATAGCTTCCACGTTATTAAAGGGCGACGCTGTTAAACATTTTATAAGGTAAGTATGCCTAATTAAAAAAGCTGATGTTTTATTCCCGATGCGACGCGCCATTTCCGGCTACAAATGAGACTTGGTAGCTCTGGTGAAGAAAGTTGTCTGTTATGTATCTTTCTCCCGAAACTTGAAATCTTGAATGTTGAATTCGCGTCACGTAATAGTGTTGACAGTAGCAGATGCAGAATGCAAATGCTTACCAAGCGGTGAATTTTAAATCTAAATTGATATTCGCTCTCTTTTTAGGAAAGCATTTATTTTTCTTGAATTTATAGAGTGGATCGTGTTTCCCTATCCTTGTGTGGCTGAATACAAGTTATATGATAAAGCATCCATGATGCCATTCCAGGAAGCAAGGCTAGTAGTAGCAGGACCAGTTCTTTCGCACCGCTACCGCCTCGCTGGGCACAAGAGAAATCAATTAGAAAACTTTAGAAAATCTGTGCTCTTGAGTTGACTTCAAAAGAGATTTCCCCAATGACTTTTTTATTCAGTATGTATGAACTTTAGCTAAACCAATATCCGATAAATGTATCTGCTTTGATGTGACGGAATTTCCAAATTGCTTTCGAATTGTGAAAAACCAATGCCAGGACGTCATTTCAACGATCCGACGACATCAAGGGTTCTTTGTGTCGCCATATTGAAATATGCTGGAATATTTTAAATTGAACCGAGTACCGTTATCAAAAGGATGCCAAACTAATAATTTTTACTCAAAAAAGCTCGTAATGTGGACATTAATTCGACAACCTTCTTTGAGCAAAGTCGGACTTGCGGGCTACTTGGATTAGGCGCCAGAAAAGTTGTATGGAATTTCATTAATGTCTTGTGTTTTGCGGCCAGAAAAACATTAATGTCGAGTTTTGTTTCATAAATAGAACTCAAACATCAGGTGCAAAAAGTATTTATTTAGAATTAGGCTGTATGGGTACTGGCAGTCGACACATTGCACAGAAAAAAAAAGCGCGGCCATATTGTTTTCGACTTTTCGCGCGTTGTTCGAAGTGATTTTTTTCTGTGTTTTTGTTGAAAAAGTGAACTCTCAAAGCGACGAATCCTCGGATTTAATGTGTTTAACACCGCCGGACATTCAAAATCAAGCGAAATTAGTAATTGGAAATTTATTGCCACCGAAGTCAAAAGAAAAATACAAGCAAGCTTACCAACAAAAAGTTTGCGGAATGGAAAATCGACAAAAAGTACTTAATCTACGACAAATGGTAAGCTAATTAAATTACTATGTTAATTACTATTCTAATTAATATTTTAATTACTCGCATTGTTTGAGTAAAGCACTATACAAGCCTTGGTCTGCAATGAGCGCGCTTCTGGCCACGCTATGATTGCCTCGAGCTTAGCTTAGCTACGCTCTCGGCCCTCAAGTTTGGTCATCATTGCAGCCCTTGCTGGCCGCGCTATAAAGGCCTCGACCTTCGGTCTCGGCCTTCATTTCAGGGCCCTTAGCCTGTAACGCAATGGCGGGTCAATGGCGTCCCGGCAGAAGGACAAAACCGGGCTCTCCTCGTTTTTCTCCTACAACCAGAGAACTAATCCTCTAGAATTAGAATCAAAATATTCTTTGCTGTACTACAAAAACATTAAAAGGACAGACAGCGTTAGCAAATCGTAATTGAAGTCGTCACTTGACAGCCCATTTTGGCACCATTGTGTTACAGGCTAAGGGCCCAGCTTGTCCATCAAGGGCTGCAATGCTGACCGCACTGTGAGGGCCTTGAGCTGCGCTACGCTGCGCTCTGTCGGCCATCAAAAGCGCGCCAGAAACGCACTCATTACAGATCGCGGCAGTAATGTACTAATGTTGTTTTGTGTGTTTTTTGCTGATACAGGCGCGACCGGGGGGGCCTGTAGTTAGTGCAGCATTATTGAGAACCAGTCGGGCGAGTCAGTGACCGTGCGGAGCGTGTAGCTTACCCACCCCCCCACTACCCCGGCAAGGTCAAGGCACCACTCCCCTTTCTTCTCACGGACGAACGAACGCAGCTCCAGGAGCACACACGTACGAACAAAGCGCTAACTTGCCGAGCGAAGATAGCAATGTTGCTAATGGAGATTACGATTAGATTGAACCACTATCACGATTGAGAATAATGGAATAAAAGCGGAACAATGACCCGCTGATTATACAACCGATAGAATTTCCTAGGTTAGGCACATGCACGAATTCGCAAATGTGTAGTTCATGAAATGGACGAAGTCACAAGTCGTCGAGCGTGCTGAGTTAGTGTCACGCAATGGCTAATAAACCGTATTAACAGTCGCCAGCGACACAAGTCACGCTGATGGGTAAGGTCACCTCGATGCGACATCAAATCAACTGGATCATTGTCGAAGAGTGACCGATTAAGGATAGTTATACCCTATTGCGCAACACCAACGCCGAAATTGATTAAGTGGGGGAGAAACGCTAGTTCAATGGAGATAATGGAGACAAAGAAATCAATGGAAGCCTCGTTGATATTGAGCGTTCTTTGTTAAGTATTGTAGATAAAATAAATACCTAGTAACAATGATGAAATAGGCCAACATTAAGAAAGGAATCAACAATAATAACAATGCCACTGTTGTTGATAACAGGAGTGGTCTGTCTGAGTCATGTAAGAATTTGCGGGAAACCTTTAAAGGGCGCGGCATTTTGTAGATAAAGTGCTTATCAACGATACCATAAGTGACGTAGATTGACACCTAACTACCGTAAGGAGTGGTATTTAAAATGCCTGCCATAAATCAGGAACTAATTCTAGCCAAACGCTTCGGTGAGAAGATTTATGTAGACCGCCTCTTTTACTTTCCGTAACAATGTACAAAAGACCTACTAAGTGTTTATCTATTGGGCTAAGGAAATTTACTGCTTGCAAAACAAATAATCAGGTTTACGTAATGTAGTTTGTTTGCTTCTATAAAGAGGAAACATTTTTTTAATCAGTATCGATCGCATTAACGTTAAGTGTGTTTTTTAGAGCCTTGTCCGGTTTGTTTAACAAGCCCTAAATTCGAATGATGATCTAAATTAATTTCGAGGTCCTAAATTGATATGACCCTATTACATCACTTTTGCAACTATTTCCAGGATTTCTGCACTAAAGTCTGCGAAACATGAATGTTGATACACGAAAGCCAAAAGTCAGCAACTTTGAGACCCAGTTTTAACAGCGGGCTGTATGAATGACTCGATAGATTGTCACGCACGAACGGGCCTTTTATGCTAGCTTTTATCCCAACTAGTCACGGCACCTGCACATGCAGTTTATGAAATCCAATGAAAACCCAGTCAGCCAGTCAAAGGATTAACCCTTTTACGACCTAGGTGTAGCACGCTGTAGAAAATCAACGAAATAAGTTGTCACGATATTCTCAAGCGGAATGTGATTATGAAATTCACGCCTAGAATTCATTAGTGGCTTTAGTGAGAAACTCATTATAATTTATTATCAAGTACAAAGGTTTGAAGCATTGAAGTACCTAATTTTATTCCTCCAAAAAGCAAATTCGTGCTCTAAGGAAACAGTCGTAAAATTATATTTCTAGGCAACTAAAACCGGTTCAGTGTTTATTTTGGTAGGTGAACTACAAATCTAGCTGGCTTAGCATGAGCGGCCGTGTCGAGGTTTCGAGCTCGATACAGCTGTCTCCGAAATTAGGTATGTATGTATATTCCAAAAGTGGCCCTAGACTGGAAACCTGCCGGAGGCTCGCGACGACCCGGAAGACCTTCCCAGACGTGGAAGAGATCCGTTCTATCTGAGGGAAAAGAGAGGGAACAGAGACAAAAGAAAAAAAAATGCAAAGCCCATGTGTCGGCCCCAGACTCCACGGAGGAGTAACGGGAACAAACAAAAAGAAGGAGACGGTACTACTGCGCTCATACTAGGTCTACTGATAATTACTACTTTACCTTATAAATAGGTCCAAGCTACTTAATAAACTTATCCAACATTTTAGTAACAGCGAGACAAAAGAAACAAAATAAAAGGTCTACGTAATGGTAAAGTGTAGAAAAAGATCATTTGACGGGATTGCCATGATGGATGACACGGAAAAAGGGCTTCTAGTGCCTTCTGCGAGCTGTCATGCGCGATCAAAGCACACCGCATTGAATAGCATTGTTTGTATGCAAAGAAGCAATTTGCAAGTAAATTGCAATGCTTTTAGTCCGCGTTGAGCTCATGACGATGACCTGGCAGTGTCCTTTGACCCCGATACTTATGTACATATTAAACATGTGGGTGAAAAGTGTTGCTTTAGGTCACTTCATGTTTTGGTAAGTAACCGAAATTGTATCTCGAATGGGTGTCAGTGCACTTTTTACGCCCTAAGAGCCGTGCCCTCGTCTTTCGTTCTCTTCCATGCTGAGGGTCGTGACTTCCCAGGATGTGTGCGGTCAAACAGGGTGAATAGAAAAGGGAACTATATTTTGTGTCATCAAAGTTTATATTTGTCATCAACTTGTATCATCTAATTAATAGATCTATCACCACGAAATATTTTCATTCTCAGAAAAATAAAAAGTGTCTCCAGGTATAAATTACCAAATTAATGTCAATATGTTCGCAGAAAAAGAGATGGATTATCTATATAATCGTAGTGCATCCATTGAAAACCTATTATGGACGGCTTTCGCTTAAACGAATGGTGTATTTTCACTTCGTAATGAGAAATTTCTCAGCTGAAGCAGGCTTCCAGTAGCAAAAGCCGGTAATTGAGCTATTAACTTACCCATAATCTCTATAATTTCGGATAATAATTTCGTATACCAGTCAAGGTATCATAAACAGCGTATGTACGTAATATAAGATCTATCGAGAGATGTGATCAGTTAAGTGAACAACGTATTTGATCTCTGCTGTGTCTACAATAGGGTGAGCTCCCTCAATAAGTGGTGAAAGGAGCGTAATCAAGATACTAATGTAGCGTCAGTTACAATTTAAACAAACAGGGGAAGGCAGTGAATCATTCGTTCCTAGGAAGTCTAAGTGTTTATCAGGAATCGTGTGTTTGAACTCAATGTCCAGACCAATTATTAATTTTGAATGGGCAGACTGACATGTTTAAACAATTAAGATTGTAGACGCAAATAGGATGACACAGAACGATTGTCCAGTCAAACTCTACAATTTTACTAAAACATAAAGTATACAGCTTTTTTTTTGTTTTCCAGCCCTTTCTTACCCACTGCTGGGTATAGGCCTTTTCCCCTTCACGCCATCCTCCTCGGCCGTCTATCATGGGAATGAGGATAGAAACTCCTGGGGAAAGGTATTAGCCATAAAACACCACGCTGGCCAGGGCCCTTAGCCTGTAAGGCAATGGTGCCAAAATGGGCTCCCGGTTGACGGTTTCAATTACGATTTATTAATGCTGTCGGTCCAGTGTTGGCCCTATTAATGTTTTTGTAGTACAGCAAAGAATATAAAGAGTCTAATTCTAGAGGATTACTTCGCTGGTTGTAGGAGAACAACGAAAAAATCCCGGTTTTGTCCATCTACCTGGGACGCCATTGACACGCCATTGTGTTACAGGCTAAGGCCCCAGCTGTTACCTTTTTCTATTAGCTTTTATTTCGATTACTGCAAGCTGAAAACTAGAACAGTAGGTAAGTATACTTACCACGATTCTACAGGGTACACTCTAAGTCAATAGCGGAACTTTAAGTAGGCAATCTACTGATCAATACAAACAACTTGTACTAGGTGGCGAAAAAAATGGAGTGAAAAAAATATCAGCTGTTCCATACAAAAGTTCGCCTCAGTACTGCGCCAAATGTATGAAACAGCTGATATTTTTTTCACTCCATTTTTGTCGCCACCTAGTACAAGTTGTTTGTATTGATCAGTAGACGTCCTACTTAAAGTTTCGCTATCGACTTAGAGTGCACCCTGTAGTGGAACCCGGCATACCTATTCTATATTCTCTATCCACCTTTCAATTTGGTGCCTCGGGCCAGCACGCTAAAAGGCGGATGCGGCAGCAGGTAAATGCAGAAAAACCGCTTACTTAGCCTTCGTTAGTTACGGTAAACACTGTTAAGAGTGCTGTATTATGCTAAAAAGTTTATGCAGAGGTTTAAAAATAAACAGCAATAGGAAGCTCTTCCAATTTGTAATGCCAATGAACGGAGTCTACGGAGATGGGTAAAGTTAAACCAAGAACTTGACTTACTGTGAATATTATGAAAAAATAGGTAGAACGCAAATGGTTGCCACATTTTTATCAGCCTGACGGATAATCTAAATGTGGCATCAATCGCCGATAACGCTATAAAAACAAAAAAATCCAGAATGAAAACAATAAGTTTCGTCGACTCTACAAAACAATAGAAACTACAAGGCCATTTTACATGGCTACGAATAAATGAGAAGTAAAATAAGGAACGTACTCGTAGATATTCGTGCATTCGCAGTTCCCTACGTAGTTGAAAGACCGTGATCGATCCAGCTTATTTGGCGGCGCGCCAAGTGATGTCTCCAGCGAATCTGTGACGATCGTTAAAGCGGGCTCAAATGTGCATACAGACCAGTCGAGCGACGGAGGTGAGGTCCCAGGCGGAGCGCGTCTTCCCCCGCGGCGGTGCATCCTTCCTGCGGCCCAGCGAGCCGTAGCTGGCCGGAGTGGCGATACTGTCCTCGCGCTTGCGCCGCCCGCCGCGCCGCAGCGACGAGAACCAGTTGGAGACAGACCCTCGGCGCTCCCCATCCACCGGCCCCTCCGCGGGCCCGCCCTTGATGAACATCACTTCACAAGCGCACCTCGCTCATCACACTCACTTATACAAGTCAAGCGGCCACACACTAACCTAAAGGCGCAATAACAAAAACCAACTGATAGTAAAGCAAAATCAGGTGAAAAAACTGAAAAGACTACGTCGTCGGCCGGATGGAACCAGTTGACGGACACCTACGTCGGAACTGTGGCCTAATTAAGAAGGTGAAGCGGAAGCATGAACGGCTGCGAGGTGAACACAAAGCTGTGACGCGTCGGGACACACCTGGTCGTAGTCATCGTCGTAGTGGGCGGCGGCGGCGGCGCAGCGCTGCAGCAGTGGCCACCATAGCGCGCCGCACAGGAGCCGTAAATGCAAACACATCGCGCGCCATACACTTCCCGCTAAGGAGCACTATAGACTGAACATAGTCGCGGGCGCCGCCGCGGCTTGGCACGCTCTCAAGATACGTAAGACCACTTATCTTTCTGCGCGTCTGTGACAGCGGCGTCACACACCTCGCTCGCCGCTTATCGCTGCACTACCCAAATCTTTTACACACTCTCCTAATCTAGAGATATGTTTTGATAGTTTGACTCTATCAAAACGTGTACTCTAGATTTTAGGAAAGTTGCGTTTTGTAACAATGACAACAACGTTGTAGTGAGTCAGGCTGTTATCATGGCCGGCCACACGGCGGAAGCGCCGGGAGGAAACATGATAAAAGTAAAACCGATGAATCGAGTTCACATTGTCCGCCTCTAGGGACATTCTAGCATCAAAACAAACTGCTCATGGGGGCGGTGTCGATACCGAGCCAATTTCAGCATAGCATTGTCAGCCACGCCAACAATGGAAATCTGTGAAACGCGAAAATATTTATTTTCCACGAACGCGACGAGGCAATATTGATAGAGCAGCCCAAACAAGATTGGATTTCTTTTGGTTTCCTTTGGGGAGCAGATAATCGAGAATGGAAATCTCGGAGCGGGAGGAAGTTTGCCGAAGTTTACCTAACTTCATAATCATACCGTGGGATTAAATCTTCTCGAAGCCGGGGTTCTTCTGGCAAGGAGGGATGAGTACCCATTGATACAGAAGATAATTCATCAATATTGTAACAAGTTACGACAGTGTCACAGGCTACCACAAACAGACATGTTGAACAATAAAGGCTCAATAAAAGTCTGAGCGAATGATGGACTGAGATTGCTTGCTTGTGTTAACAATAACACATTCTACAATTAATTGACCACATGTGATATCATCTGACTCGATGTTTTACAACTGAAGATGATGATGATGTCAATGACTCGTGTAAAAACAGCAATAAATTACAAATGCAACTTCTTGGAAGATTTTTCGGTCGGGATTTCCAGAGAGTCAACAAATGCAGCCCCCTGCATTAATTCTCGGGAATCTTGCATTCGACACATCTCGAAGGAAAAATCTTATTTTGCGGTTAATCTCGCCTCTCCTATTCTCACGAAGTCATCCTCGAGATAAGGCACGAGATTTCTGTGAGATGTTTTCCTTTTTTCGCTCGACATGACTCGAGTGGTCGAGAGCAGTCGAGATCGTAATGACACGAGATTTTTCCTGCGAGATGTGTCGAATGCGAGATTTCCGAGAATTAGCCCCCTGTGACCTTAAAAGTCATAAGCTAAACAAACATTGAAAACAATGTGGAACGAACGAACCGGCTAGGCTAAAAGAAAATATTTATGCTTGTCGTCATTATCGACCTCGAGCCAGCCGGCAGGCAAATGGTACACAGATTTACGTACAAGCTGGGTTATTTACAAGGAAAAGGTTGGAAAACTACATCATGACCTGAGTTAGTCAGAGTAAAACAGTACAATCAATGTGAGCCTTCTCCATCTAAAAACAATGGCCCAGACACTGCAGCGTCCGGGTGGTCACTTCTAGTGTAAGTGAAGGTGCCACTGGACGCTGCATAAATTGTCTCATTACGAAGATGCAAAAGGTCTAAGGCAATGTTATAGCGAAGACAAAAATCCAACTTCAAAAAAATCTGATGTGATCCAGAACCGAAGGACGACGTGGCTAAGCGATTTGTATTACAGGCCGCCTTAGCATTATCAGTTAAGAAAACATAGTATGTTTTGATAAACACTTGACGTAACCAACCTCACACTAAACTTTATCAATTAAAATTTTTCACTCTTCACTTTCACGGATTTGCTACACACGGCACTAAAGTCCTGAGGCAGTATTGTGGTTGGTGGTGCAGTGATAACACCCCGGTAACACGAACACAATGAGCGGAACGACACGACCGGCTCCTCCCGCAGTCGAGGCGATACTAATGGATGGATGGTAGGTATGGTCGGTCGGGCTGCGGCGTGTCCCGCCGTAGTACGCCACTGTACGTCCGAAATGGAGTTTGCAGAAGAACTATTCCATAGATAGAGAGTCGAGTCCCAGCCCCAAATGCCACACCTCTTACTAACCTGCCAGCCTGAGGTACACGGGTAGAATAAACAAGAGAGTCAACTAGCCCAGTATTTAACGAGTTTTGAGAAATACTCTATCAGTTTTGACTACTCTATCAGCTGACTTTAGAGGTTTCGGTCATGAATTTGCCATGCGCTCGAAGTCTGACCAGAACTGGACGAATGTGAACTGAGTGGATGTAATGGTTGAGGTCTAAGACAATGGTGCTTATACTCTATCTAAAGTCAAGTCTTATCTAAGCGCTGTAGGTGGGTATATTGATAAATAGGCTCAACGAGATTCGCAAGGATCCCGGTAATTTACTTAAAATATTATTATGTCTCTACATTGATAGAGATCTTCTAATGTTTGCTAAGTTGCTAAATCAGCTATGTAAGATCATTCATCATCGTGTCTTTAGTATCTTCTTAGTTATTACTCCAATCACTCTCATCATGGTTGAGAAAATTTTGACAGTTATTTTATAGTTTTCATCTGTGAAATGTAGAGACTAACGCGCCACAGATACATAACAGCTAGCAAATCTTCCTCAATAACCTAGCGATTGGCGTACGTACGTTAAGAGGCCCCTCCAGGACCGTGGGAACTCAGTGACGGCCAAGCGCGTGAAACACTGTTTTCTATAGCTGTTTCACCCAGAGCGAGACGGGGCGCGGGAAAAGTGAGAGGCAATGCGGCTGTATGAATCTACATGACGTGTTCATGTCCTTTCGCGAGTATGTAGTTGTAGTTGTAATGTGATAGATCTATTTTCGTAGTTCAGCTGCCATTATTGATGTTCCCAAGGTAGACTCCAATAGACAGTGTAATAATGTAAGTAAATAACAGCTGAAAGCAACCCCTTTTTCGGCGCGAAAAACGCATCGCTCTATTTTCTTTCAGGCTATTTTTTTTATTATAAAAACTATTTCCAAACCTCCGTATTGGTCATCTACTGATATAAACCAAGTTTCAGCAAAATCCAGCCTGTAGTTTAGAAATTAAACCTGAACTACGTTTGTATGTATGTATGTAGTCAAGACCACAGATGGGGTAAAAGGGTACTGGAGTGGAGACCCAGAACAGGTCGTAGAAATGTGGGCAGGCAACCGATGAGATGGACCGACGACCTGGTCAAAGTGGCAGGAAAAGACTGGATGAGAAAAGCCCAAGACCGTAAAGAATGGAGTGCAATGGAAGAGACCTACACTTAGCATTGGGTGGCTATAGGTTGAAGAAGAAGAAGAAGACGTTTGTATGACGAATCGCTGCTTCAGGGCGTTCTTAAGAGGAAACGCGGGGGCCACTGCTCCATACAAAAAGGGAGTGTTCCACCCTGGATAATTATTTTGTATTTCGTAAACGGTTAAACTTACTTTTATTATGTCGGTGTAGCCGACTAATAAAAGTAAGTTTAACCGTTTACGAAATACAAAATGTGCAGTGCTTACGAAAGTTTAAGTGTAAAAAAACTGGATAATTATTTTCTAAAATAATTATCCAGGGTGGAACAGGTCTCCCTTTTTGTATGGAGCAGCGGCCGCCCGCGTTTCCTCTTAAGTAGGGAGTGGAGAGAGAGTCCTTCATGCCAGATCAACTTTACAGCCAGATGGACAGGCAGGGCCTATCGCCTGCAGGGGCCTTCTGTCTTTTCGTAGTTGGTGTAAGTATGGACGTTAATGACGTCAGAGGGATTGGAGAGAGACGCCTAGTGAATGGGGCAAAAGGACTTGCGCGCGGCCCGGCCGGGGGTGGAATTTCGGGAAACTTTGGAGCGCGATTTTGAAATGTCACTAAAATGTAATATCCGCTTTGTGATGGGCGCCTAGAGTTCAAAATCTAAAATGTAATAGCCGCTTTGTGTTGGGCGCCTAGAGTTCAAAATAGACATTGTGGGCCACTATTGAAGATACCCAGATCACGCTAGAATTAGGCCTCAGCTCAACATGAGACCTGTCAACTTTTTACATTGTGTGTTTTTTTATTAAACTGGCAAAAATACAAAAATATGGACTTTAGTATCCAAATATACCTCAAGACGTTTGTGCTCAATTGAGAGAGTTGAGAGAGTCACTGGCTGTAGCTCCTGATGAATTAACATTGGAGCACCAAACATATTTTTGGAATTTTGACTATGTTAGGCTTGGTTCATGAACGAACATTCAAATGTATAAAGGTTGATGTGCTGTCTGCTGCACAACCGGTACCAGTTTACTACACATAAATACGATTTTATTTGATTATTTTTAAAATAAAAAGTTTGTCAACTATGAGATTTATTTTGTAACCAATTTCAAGCCTCTCATCTACATTTGGAAGAAAATTAGCATTTTTTTCTCATCAAACAATATAAGGGTGGAATCTTGAGGTCTGATAAGTGACAAACTATTTTTATCCATAGTGGGTTGATTTTTGGCAATTTTGGTGATTGCTCTAGTTTACAGGCGAGACAAAAAGTGACAAGATATGCTACTTACAATACAAGGGAGCTCCAATGATTGGGGTGTAGATTTGCATAACATACTGTAAATCTTAGGCCTGAATTCTCGTCATCCTTATGTCAAGGCTCAAGACTAATAGTCAGTCTTACTTACATGCAAATTTACATACACTACATGCATAAAGCGCTACATTGCAATCCTAACAACAAATTATATTTTTTATGTCATAGTCACTAGTTTTCCTAAATATTAAATAAATAAAAATATAAAATATAAATATTGTGATACCAAGCAAGACAGAGGTCACCTAGTTTGGGGGGGCATTCCAAAACAGTGCAAAATTACTCAGGGTAATGCAAATACAACCTAAGTGTAAAAAAATAACTACTCAAATAAGACGAGCCATCATTAGACAGCTCCCCAATGGTGTTTTGGAATGCTTGTGTGAAAATCACACTAACAAGTGCAATTGATAGTGCTGCTGACTCTGCTGTCATTCAGAGTTTCGTCGGAAAACAAAGTTTTGTCTGTACATAGATGTTTGCTACCCAGAACTGTTCTAGTTTTCTCCCGAAGATCAAAAAGTGACCAGATGTTTTCCTCTTCCTTGTCGTAGATTTGGAAAGCCCCCTTTAGCGGCCATTACATTATCCGATTTGCTGAATGCTAAGTAAGTTATGGTACAGGTAAGAAGGCAAGAATGCTTAAATTGGATGGTGTAATAGCAGATTAGTTGGTGTGTTGAGTTTGGCAAAGTTAGTGCTGGTGCCTAGCAACACGAGTGCAAACCAAGCATTGCACTTGTCTATTCCCATTGTGATGATGTATTCCAAAATAATAATTCTAATGGTATCTAATTATTGGCATGTTACAAAACCTGATTCTATTCTAACAGTCCATGAAGGACAGGTTGGCAACATTGCTATGCCAATAACATGAATATTAATGAACTTGTGGCCTTTTTTACGCAGGCCTCAAACAATAACGTCTCTGGGGATACTGTGTCCTTGCTTGTGTGGTATGTGCCGCTTCTATTAGCTAGGCACGAGCTAGCACCAAGTAGCCGAGCCATGTAATTGGATCCATCGCCTTACCTGTATCTCGAGCAGCAGCTCAGTTTTCCTTCGTCGAATATCAATCAGGGCCTTTTGTTGTTCGGGTGTCAGCTCTGTAACAAACGGTACAGTCACCTTATATGAATTGTAATAAAAACCAAGCCATTGAGGTCAAGTTATAATTGGAAAACAACTTGTTGTTCAACGTCTACCATGTATTGTGTTCTAAAATGTGAAGTTCTTTACCGGTATGAGTAAATGGATCTCCATGATTACTCGTCGCATTGTTTCCTCCAAGGGACAGGTTCTCGAATTCACTTATCATGTCTTAGATCTAATAAAATATAGAAAAACAACTCAAGCGTTGCTCACATCGTTATTACGACGGCCATATTTATTTACAATTTTTCATTTTAAACACAGATTACAAGATTTTAAAATAGTAGTAGAGTTGTCCTATCGTGTTGTTCTACCGGTTTTATAGACTGAGTCGAAAAAAGTATCGATAAGTTCGAATGAATCGATACTTTTAAAGGAGAGGACATCACTAATTTCATTCATTCATTCGTTCATTCAGTCTGTGATTTTCAGTGGCTGTGGAGGTAGGTTATCGTTGCCTTGCCGGTTGTCAAGACAAAAAAAAGTACTCCCCCCTCTTCACTTCGCTTCTTTCTTTTCTCGCTCGCTCATCATTCAAGTGTCAACTCCGTTTTCTCGTCTCGCTTGCTCGCGCGGAGTCGCCGCGCCGCACAAAACTCCCGCATCGCAGGCCTAGGATTGTGGTCCCAAGGAAGGAGCTGCGCCCCTGAAAACTTATGATTGTACCCCGTGTTATTTGGTGACTTGGCTGTCCTAGCTTACTTGGGACTGATGCTATTAGGTATCCATCAAAAGGATGTGTAAATTGATCAAATTGGTGTTGTGTTGATAGGAATATAAAATAAAACAGCTGCTCAGTTCAGTTTAGCTTCGCCGGTAGGGTTCTGGTTTGAAGACTCAAATATGAATGATAATAATGGCTGTATCCATTTGAACAATTTCAAGGCTGCGAAGGGAACCCAGCCTTACAAAGTGGTGCATGCATTCTTTGTGGCTTGCACGTCGTCCGAAGCTAGGAAGTACAAGGTAAGTGGATGAATTCTCGTGTAATCTGAGTGAGTATAGATGGATGTTTGGTAAAGATGCGTCACAAGTTCCTTTGTTGTTAATTGGGCGCAGCGTCTATCAGCTGTTACATGCGCGGTGCGCTTTGACCTCTATCAGCTGTTCGATGCAAGCTCGCCGCCGCCTCCCTAGCTGGATTGATTTATCTCCTATTGATTATTTAATGCATCAGTAAGGTTGTAAATGGATGTAATATGGACCCGCAAATTCTGGGAATTTCTCTCTGCAGTGGGAGTTTTTATCAACATTTTCCTTGAGACACATTTGTTGCTTGTTGTGTTAATCAAAGTATTTGAAATAACAGGTGTTCCTCTGAATGACAGAGGAACTCATGTTTCCAATTGAATTTTTCATCAAATGAATGCCATTCATTTGGTTGCATTGCATGGCAATTGAATCCAGCAATAAGCAGGAACAAGGCAGCAATAAGCAAAAAAGGAGACTAATAACTTGTTTACACAATAAAATTGAGACAAGGTCTGTCTGCTTATAATATAATGTAAATGTATTCCTTCTATTTCGGTCCTAGAAGATGTGAACAAAGGAAACAAAGTTATTAGATGAACTCTAGATATCCTATGAAGGGATTTGCCTGGCTGTGTTATATTTAAATCATTGAATTGTAACCTTACACACACCAATATTGAAAAATAAAAATGTGTGCTTGTGAGCAGGAAAACCTTAGTTGCTATGAGCCACTGTATTTCAGGTTGCCCTTTACATAACATGTTTCCTTTCCCAGAGATAAATCTTGTTGTTTGCATGTTGTTTTAATACATCAGGCAAAACAAGACCTGGGTACACAACACACAACTTCATTTCACACATTCAGGATGCCCTGGTTTCAGTCAGAAGGTTATTGATTAATAATGTTAATTGTAGGTTATCAAATCTTTATAATAATCGAGATCACAAACTCTTCATAATTAAAGTCAATGACTTAATAAATCTGGCTTTTATCCACCGCATTGTTAAGGCCATAAAAATAAATCATCACAGTAAATTGACAGTTTATTATTAAAGGTATAAAATATGTAACTAGGTATCTTGGTAATTTCAAATCTATCCGTCTAAAAATACGATTAAAAGTGCATCTAGCCAGCTAGTTTCTAAGATCAGATAAAGACAAACACTGCAAATAGATTTTTAAACTTAAACTTTCGTGAGCACTGCACAAAAAAAAACCGCAAATTGAAGCCCTAGCATGACAGCTGTAGACTCTGCACTTGCTGTAGAGATGATATAAGAAAGTGTAGATATAAGCTGAATCTAGAACTGCCATATTAGACCGGGAGATGAATGTTTAAAAAGTAGTCCTGACTCACAAAAGATTATTTCACCTCCAACAGGCGACATCATGCCTGTGCTTCACGTGCCACCTCCCCGGGCCCCGTTTACACTCCTGCCTCCACTGTATCTTCTTCGGCTGCTACAACGGTCACATCCAAGAGCACTCCAAGATCAAGAAACACTTCCTCTACGTGGACCTGAGCCACGGCAATGTGTTCTGCGCCCAGTGTCAGGATTACATCTACGATCAGGAGCTGACCGATATTGCTGTGGTTAACCGATTCAAGGAAGCCAAGTGAGTGATGGTTTGGTTCATGATAGACTTCATAATAAGTTGTAGCCACTCTTATTGGCCTTGTACTCCTAAGCACCAAACGAGTAAGCTGAGAGGCTGTTATTATAGGTGCCGGTGGGGACAATGCTCGAACTAAAGAGTTAATTCTGAGCAAAGTAGCTGAGTGATCACTTCAGTCATCTTAAGTGATGATACTGCATGCTGGTTGTTCTCATCAAGTCACCACATAGCAGACTGTTGGCAGTGAGGTTTTTTTAGCTTCTGATATACCAAAGCAAGGCCTAAATGCCTGTCTACCTACCCTCGGCAGGTCTCTCGGCATGAGCGCCCCCTTCATGACTTGGATGCCGAGTCATAACGAAGCGACGGCGCTCCGCCGCCTCCGCAAGCGCCGCGTCATCAGCCCCCACACCACCATCGGGCTCCGCGGCCTGCAGAACCTGGGTTCTACCTGCTTTATGAACTGTATTGTTCAGGTGAGGCTCTTTCGTTGCGATTAGCGTCGTCCTCTTAGCACGTAGTGTGCCCAGAATCTCACAACCAATGTGGTCCCAATGAAAAAATAATTATAGATACATAGGCTCATATTTTCTTTCAAGATATATTTATAGAGTGAAAGAGTATAGATTAATAGAGTGAAAGAGAATACTGTCTAGCTTCTTATTAGATGCCTATACGTTTTTTTTTTTTGCTAAAAGCAAACACACAAGATGACAGAAGCCATTTTTAGGACCTATCCTTCTCCTCTTTGCATTGGTATCCTTATTACTGGTGGTTATTTCTCTGGAGCAATCACTTACGTATGTAATTTAAAGCAATCCTAAAAAGGCTAGGCTAAAGATTAGAGTCAGTTACGTCATCATAATAGCGTTCTTACACCCAGGAGCAATGACATTGCCCAGGAGGATCAATTTACAATTTCTTGTTTCTATGAACAACATTTTTCTAAATGTTAATTTGCTTTTTTTAGGCATTGATCCACACACCGCTCCTGCGGGACTATTTCTTGGGCGAGAAACACAAGTGCAAGCCCCAGGGTGCAGCCAAATGCCTCGTCTGTGAAGTGTCCAAACTTTTCCAGGTGAGTCGATGTAAAAAAATCATTGTTCAACACTAAGTTCCTCAGAGGAAATCTACCCCACTATCACAAACAACAGTAACTCTCTAACTTCTTGTTACCCTGGTACCGAAGGTTGCAATTTTTGGGGAATCAGTCCATATGGAATGGCGCACGTGTTGAAAATTATAGCTGTCCGAATGTGGCAGGCCATATCTATTCTAGAGTGTGTTACACAAAAGAGTTCCCTTGACGAAACTCTTATTACAATGTAATGGGGACTGTTTTTGTTCAACCCAAGGGATTTATTTCGTGAAACGCACTGTAGGTTTTTGATGTCTATCTAACAGCTGGGTACAATGTTTTGGCCAGAGCGAGCTACTTACCCAAAAACCCGGTTTGTCGAGTGAGTGTGAGTGAAAATGTATGTCGTTTCGCAGCGTCTAATCTTACCTACCTGGATAACGGCGACTTTTCTGTTATACCTACTCGATTATATTTCCTCTACTATATTACGACTCAGCAAAACGTCTATCTACCTACTCAGCCTATAAATGACGCCAATGGCCTATTCCCCGAAACACCCTGTATATTCCTAGGATCTTACTCGGGATAGTCGGGCCAAAGATTCAATGTTCATTTTCAAGCTTTTAAAGGACGAAATATTCGCAGCTCCTACGCTACAGTATAGTGCGTACCTTTTAAAATCCTAATAACTAGTGGTTCGCCCCGAACTTTGAACTCGCGACCCCAGTTATAAAAGTGTAACTTTGCTAGTGCCATTCACCAAGGCGCGCGCGCGCTTTTGATATAAACTGAACAACCCTATATCTCGTCAACCCCTCGACCGATTTAGCTCATGTTCGAACTTTAAGAATTCTTGAACCTGAAAAAATCTGACATCATCCCATGACATCGGAATTGTATCGTTCGTTTGCCTCTATAGTGGGATTTTTAGTATTTATAGTAAGATTGACTCTAGTATTCGTGTAAATTGTAAAATAAATTGTATCAAACATTCCGTTGAATTTGATATTCCTGTTGACTTAAAATTTATTGTAATTTTTTAAAAAAATACAAAAAATTATTGACATTATTAATTATATTGTTTTGCATTATGTACTCATAATATTTGCATGCCTTAAATAGGTTTAATGTTCTGAGCTATTAAATATCAACTATTTTAACATCTGAAATGTACCTACCACGTTCAAATTAATAAATATCTTGAATCTAAAAATTATTTTAATTTCATTTACCCGCCTACCAAATTTCATAACGATCCGATCTTTATTCAAGTTATCGTCGAACGAACATTCATACATACAAACATACATACATACAAACATACATACATACAAACGCAGATTGTTCAAGTAGACTCGGAGAACTTCGCTCGCTAGTCGCTTCGCTCGCTCGTTCAATGAGTTCTAGGCAATGGGGATCATTGGTTAACCCTGTATAAAATTTGGCACTTTTAGCGAGGGAAAGGCCATTGGCGTCATTTATAAGCGAGTATGTGGATAGACGTTTTGCTAAGTTTCTCCGCTAAAATCGGGCGTGCATTCCAGGAGTTCTACTCTGGTGCCAAGACCCCGCTGACGCTGCACCGTCTCCTGCACCTGATCTGGACCCACGCGAGACATCTGGCTGGCTACGAGCAACAGGACGCCCACGAGTTTTTCATTGCCACCCTAGACGTCCTTCATAGGTAAGTGTATCAATTAGAAGCCGATTTTTGTTACCCGCGCCCTGATACGTGTCTTGTCATGCAATCAAATGTAAATAAATGCGTCATAATCTAATAAAAAAATCACAAAAGTTTCGTCAAAAAAGGAAAAAGAAACAATAGTCATAATTTACGTAGCAAAACGGAAGCAATATTCGTTATCATACTTAGCTTCTATGCCAAGAAAGCTAACCATAAATAATTTACCCTGATATTTTAGCTTCAAATTAGCATGTCTCTTAAACGGCTAAACCGATTTTAATAAAAGATATCTAAGAAAAGCTAGAAAACCCGCTTTCAAATAAATAAGCCCGCATCCAAATCGGTTCACCCGGTTTTGAGCTAGGGTGCAACAGATAGACACACAGACATAGCGGTCAAACTTATAACACCCCTCTTTTTGGGTCGGGGGTTAATAAATGGAACTTAGCAGACCGGTAAGCGCTTCTTTACGTATTGCAAACTTTGATATTGAGTGAATGAAGCGACCTGAAGTTGTTCTTGGCCTACTAGTCGCCACTGGTCTAGTTTAGTTGATCAACCTCCATGGCTACAAATTATAATCAAAATCTTTCCCATTGCAGGCATTGCATGAACGGAATGGAGGACATAGAGATCAAGAAAGAGAATGGCCGATGCAACTGCATCATCGACCAAATCTTCACCGGGGGGCTACAGAGCGACGTCGTTTGTACGTCCTGCTCAGGCGTCTCGACTACCATCGATCCCTTTTGGGACATAAGCCTGGACGTCGCTGGTCCAGGTTCGCTACAGGCTTGCCTAGAGCGGTTCACAAGGGCTGAGCACCTCGGATCGGGAGCCAAAATCAAGTGCTCCAACTGCAGAGCCTACCGCGAGTCAACCAAGCAATTGACTCTCGAAACCCTGCCGATAGTGGCCAGTTTCCACTTGAAACGCTTCGAGCACTCCTCTCAGATCGATAGGAAGATATCGACGTTCGTTTCCTTCCCCGCCGAGCTGGATATGACGCCATTTATGTCCTCGCACCGGCGCGCAGTTGACGCCGGGACGGATAATAACAACGCGCCTGAGGGTGTTTTTGAGGACAACCGATATTCCCTGTTCGCTGTGGTCAATCATCTGGGTTCGCTCGACGCTGGACACTATACTGCGTTTGTGAGACAGATGAAGGGCAGCTGGTTCAAGTGCGACGACCATATGATCACGAGGGCCTCGCTGCGTGAGGTGCTGGATAGTGAAGGGTGGGTTTTCTATATATTTTTTTATGTGTATTAGTAGCTGAAGACATGGGGCGGCCTAAAAACTCTGACACCAGGGATGATGGCCACTACCTCATTATGATTACCTACCAGTAGCTGAAGAAAGGGAGTAGTAATCTCAGATATATCTCAGTTTTCTTATGATGTTGCCGGTAGCGAGTGCCAAGTATTTTAAATATCCATAGAATGTTGCAACCTCAGTGGAGCGAAGGTCCATGTATCAATTCATGCAACCTTTTTCTGTTATTCTAATGTGTATGTTTGGTTTGTTTCAGATATCTCCTGTTTTACCACAAGACTGTACTGGAATATGAATGTGAGATGGCCTAAGTGCTTGCTCTTTGTCCCACCCTGTATCAGAATTTAGTTTCTCGTAATTATCTATACTACACTACCACAGATATAGAGTAAATATATAACGTAAGTTGATCTCCCATAGTATACGTGCTCGACTTACACACTGAGGATTCCGTAACACCACACATTTTTTTGGTGCTTACTGTTCTTAGAATTTAACAAACTTGCGATATTTATTTACTCTGTGTCCGTGGCAATAAGCTTTATGAAGTTGTTTAGTTTTCAAGCAAAACAATCGTATACTTTTAGATTCATATTATTTTAAAAAGTTGAGTCATGTCTTGATCGTGATATTAGTGCGTAGAAGTTGAAATGGAATTATGAACAGAAAACACCATTGTGTTGCTTTTATACTTACCCAAAATTATTCACGAATTTGTTAGTATTAAGCTTGTAAATGTTTAAATGTAGTTCAATCAATGTAGTTGATATGCAATCAAAATTAATATGAAATATTATTGTCAGTTATCGGTATTTTTGGAGCATTGATGGTTTCTTACAACAGTTGGCTATATCTTAACGTAGGGAAAAAGACAACCCACCTTATAATATGGATTTACGCTGTTTCCGAGGTTTGTTCTGTCTGATTTTTTAATTATTCACCAGATTCGTACAACACTCGTGTAAGGCGAGTAGCTTTTTTCTTTCGGCCGAAAATTCCGATTATTGATAACAATAATAATTCATAAATGGACTGAAGATGCTTCTCATGCATTGTTAGCGCCATAAAAGTTGCGTTTTTAATGCATCATGCTTATTATTATTAGTACAGTCAATGTGCTTTTATGACTGTGTTCTGCTAGAGTCCTCATAGGTCACAAATATTGTATGCATAATAGACGAATGAATCAACTTAGGTATTATTTCACTCTGAAATATTATATTTTTCACGATCAAAAGTACTATCTACCTCGAAACGTTTAATACTAATTTGCATTTCATAGAAATCTACTATAATTATAAATAAAGTTGAGTAGTTGAGTGTGTATATTTCTCAGTTAAGTATAAAAGGTGGGAAGAGTGATTAAGTATGTAGGTAAAAAGTACCTATGACTGGACTGAATTTAGATTAATTAATGTGATATTTAATATTTATATCTTGTATTAAAGTATAGTTAGTCATATGAATTTACTTAAGATTCCTTTCTCAAACATTAATTTTACGACCCTGATCAGTTAATACACGAAGTGGTAAACCAATGGCGAGCGTATATCCTTCTATTTTTCTATAGAAAAGCAGTTAATTATTTTTTCAGAGGAAAATTAATGGCTCTGACCCCTTGACTTCTTCATTGGTTTTAGTACCTCTGTTGGTTTACTAATGTGGTATTAATCATGATATATTTTCATAATAGACATAGGACAACTCGCTCGTGATCCACTTTGCATTTAGTAAGTTTAATTTGTGGCCAATCCTTATTTCAAATCGTATGTGTGGAAATTGTTTATAAAATCAAATATTGTGTAGTAATTAGAAGTCACGACTATTTAATGTGTTTTCTGTAAAATGACTGTAAAATAGGTAGTTAGGTTGTAACCTACAAAATCGTTAAGTGTTTCAGCGTTAAAATGAATTGTATTTAAAAAACATTCAACATAGTTGTTAAAATCTAAATGTTTCTATGGTCTATGTTGTGTTGTATTTGAAATTGTAAATCTGTCAACTGTTCTCTTACAATATTCGAAACAATGTTAATAAAATTAAATGTGCGGCTTTTAAAGCCCAAAGCCATCTCATTAATATGCAAAAATACACAATACCTTGGCAATTAACATGAACATTTATAAAACTTAAAATGTCTTTCTCTCCAAAGGGCAAACGGTAGGACAGGGACAGGATGAAACAAAGGATGTCTGGAACTGATTGCGTCGTTTGTTACTTTGATCACAGAACACCTACTTCGATGAAGAATAAAACGTAAAAACGGCCAATTTTGAAATTGCGAGCTTTTGCAAATTACGATAGCGGTCTAAAATAAAGACTGTGTTCAATCGAATACGAGGGAATTTTATTTTAAAAAATAATTATAATAATTCACTAGTACTTTGATTTAAAAAATATTGAAAACCATAAACTCTTGAGGTATCTAACCAACATTACCGGGGTTCCCCTCTGGGGTTTTTTGATACAGTTTTCCAAACACTAAAATACCTATCACATCACGTTACAATCAGACTAACAATTTCTCGATCACATCACAAATCACGTTTACCTTAAGAGGAAACGCTGGTAGCCGCTGCTCCATACAAAAAAGGAGACCTGTTTCCTCCCTGGATAATTATTTTAGAAATGGCATATGGCATTAACATATTTTTTCTAAAATAATTATCCAGGGAGGAAACAGGTCTCCCTTTTCGTATGGAGCAGCGGCTACCCGCGTTTCCTCTTAATATTAATTTATCCAAATTATATAATTCAAATCTTAATCTAAAACTTTGACATCGCTGCCTTGAGTAATTTTGTGAGACTTTGAATCAGCTTCTAATTATTATTGTTCTAAACCTATGTTTTACATCTTCTGCAAGGTTATAATAAATATTCTAAACATATAAAATATATCATTAGTTGCCATTTCGTAGATACAACCACCAACGCTAGTGACTATTTGATGATTGTTCTACACTCTACTCTACTCTACTCGTACTACACTTTAACAAGTTGCCAATATAAGTACTGCAGAGTTCTATTGAAACCAGCGCTCACTAATGCCCGATATCACCAAGACAACAATTTTAGGCAATATAACAACACCCACCTTTTTTTTTTATGATTTACAGAAATTTTGTACCTCAGTATTAAATGACGATTTCAGCGGTTTAAGGTCTGCGCAGACGAGGAAGATATTTTGTGCGTTCTACTTATAATAGATCGCTTACGCTAGTAAACGCACGGCGGACTTTTGTCCCGCAGCCCGCGCGGTCAAGTCCCTAATTTCAGCAGGCCTTTAGGCGGCTCCAAAAAATCTAGGTCGTCTTGATAAAGTCCGGCACCAGTTTCCCACCCCATGTTTCTTGCAAATGGTCAAACTATTTCCCCTTCGACGTCGAGGCCGCGGGCGCCGGCGGCTCATCCAGGAGATTCTCTAATTGCTTCACGTCTGTCACTGGGAGCGAGCAAGCGTAGCGACGGCACACGTAGGCCGTCGGCTGGTCGCCCACTGGCCTGATGCGACTTAGCACTGGAAAATAAATGAACTTTGGGTCGTTGAGAGGTTGGTTGAGACGGTTAATGTGCTAGAAAGCGTTTGTGGAGTGACGATTTAAGGCTCGACTAAGGATTGGCATGTCTAGTATTATACGATTGGGGGATCGCAACAACGGCATCTACAAACTATTATTGTCGGTAGGCAGCGAACGGTCGGCAGGTGGACGTAAGATCTACGTATGTGAACAAGACTCAGCCAAAAGGCCTAATCATTCGTCAATGCTGTCATTTCAATATAAATTAGTTAGGCCTACCTCAATTTCTAAATTCACATGCAGATATTATGTACCTACCTATCTAATATTCTACATGGCCCGTTATTATGTATGATCAATGTGTCAAGCCTAACGCAAAAAATCAACAATTCTAGTAAAGTAGCTAGCTATCAGGACTTAATTGCTATGTTTGTTAGAATGTATGTCGGTGATTTATTTTTTAGTGATGTTTACTGAGCCAAACTGCAATTTCATCAGGTAGCTAGAGATAAATGATGATTGAGAAAACCATGCGTGGAGGCAGGCATCGCAACAGCGAACGACACTCACGTATGCCGGGCATTCCGGTGCCGTCGGCCGAGTCGGTCTCAGCTAGTTGAAGACAATATTTTGACATTAGAGCCTTATGAAAGGGAGTGTGTGGAAACAGGTGGAACCACTAGTAGCACTTATTCGTGCTAGGAGAAACTTACAAAGGTTCAGCGAGATTTACAATGCTCGCCTTGAATGGGACTCAAAACTTTATCAGTAGCCCGCGAATGGCGCTAGTCATCATGTAAGTGTCAGTATTTTCAATATTAGCTTCTTACTCAGTCATTGGTAGAGCGTCACCAGTCAAGACATTCGTTACATTTTATAAAGTAAGAAGAAGAACAAAATAATGCGCCATAGCTCCGTTGTTACCTATAGCATTGATTCTTTGACATAGTAGGTACGTAGCTAACGGCGAGAGGCAGGCAGCGTCGGCGCAAGCTACATCTTCCCCATGATTAAATAATTCTTTGAATGATACCCTTAACTAGATTCCACCTCGATAAAAGTAGGTGAAACATTTATAAATACAAAATTAAACAAATGCGTGCGAGCAGTAAGAACGCACTCACGTATGTCAGACATACCGGCTGGCGCGCTGTCCGCTGGGTCGGCCACGGCCAGCACTCTACCGGGCAGCAGGCGCGACCGCACCACGCGGACCAACTCGAGCGTGCGAGGGTCCGAACAGCCACCTGCGATGAGCACCTAGGGGCAAAGAAAGGGTTCAGGTTTCAAAGTAAAATCGTTCATGCAAAGGCAAAGGCAGCACGAAATCGTCTTTTATCCTTTGACACAAACAAAGGACAGACAGCCAGGCAATCCAGCATCCGAGTGCTTTGTTATTAAGAAAACATTTTAAAATCATGGTACCTACCTATATTTAAAAAAAAAATGCAAGAGTTGCCTTCGTTTTTCATTGCGTTAATTTTTAGAGAAATTAATTCTAAGGTTTTTTTCAGAAACTAGTTAAGGAGCTTAGCCACTTTTGAGTCACAGGAGGGCCACATAGGCGGTCAGGCGCAACTCATAGTGACGACAGGTGCTTCTGCTACAGGAGTGGGTGCCGTATTGTTTGACGAATAGTTGTGAGCTAACCTGCGTCGGTGAGTCGGTGTAGAACATGAGCGCGGACATCATTTCGGGCAGCGCGGTCGGCGACTCTCGCAGGCGCGTCGCGAAGGCGCCAAGGATTCT
This sequence comes from Zelleria hepariella, assembly GCA_949319315.1. Lineage (NCBI taxonomy): Eukaryota > Metazoa > Arthropoda > Insecta > Lepidoptera > Yponomeutidae > Zelleria > Zelleria hepariella. Next base: position 18,858,992 of record OX439378.1, read on the forward strand.
CTTGGCCCTGTCAAGCTCCCTCTCGCCGCCTTCGGGCGCTGAGCTCTTGTCCGCGTATGCGGCCAGGCGGAGGAGGTTGTGACAGGAGACGCTGTTGCCTGAGGGCTCGGCGCCGTCTTGGTCTGTGAATTTTTAAATAAGTTAAATGTATTAATGAAGCGTTGACTGGGCTGGTTGCGGCCCGCGTCCTGCCCTTATTTCTAACAATAAGTGCTTTTAAATGCCTACTTTAAATTTTGGGCCTGACTGATTTTTCTAGATTCTGGGCCATAGGTTTTGCATTCAAGCTAGATTCTTGGCTCTCGGTCCTAAAAGGCCCTAGCTAGATTCTAGGTCTTAGATCCTAAAAACTCACCAGCCTTCAGCCGTAGCACGACGCTGGGGTCCTCCAGCGAGCAGGAGTAGTATCCGCCACTCTGCTCGTCCCAGAATAGCTCGTGCTGTTTCTCTTGCAGCTCGCGTGCCCAGTGCAGCCAGCGTAGCTCTAGAGAGGCCTCGTAGAGGTCTAGGAGGCCTTTGATCAGAAACGCGTAGTCGTCAAGGAAACCTTTAATTGGTTTGTCACTGGAGGGAGAAATTGAGAATTTTATGCATCGCCAAAATATGTCCTAGCCGAACAATCTCGAACGAAGTGAATATCAATAAGAACACAGGTTTCAGATCGCAGAGCTGTTAAATTAGATCAGATGTAGCAGTAAAATTAAGAAGTTGATGGTACGTAAATTACTTTTCTCATATTAAGTACCTACTTGTGCCTTCATAAAATACGAAAGTGTACGTCATTTGCCGGATAGCATGGTTGGTTCATACTTTACATGTTCGTCTTATAAATCGTGTTGGTAAATATAAATAACAGTAGGTAATGAATTAACTCACATTTGCGTGATGGAACCATCATCGGCCCTGTAGCAAGAGTGCAGAAGTGTCTTTGTAGATTTGTCATACAAATAAGTTTTGATGAAAGTAGCTGCTTTGATGGCGTCTTCCACGTATTCCTTCTCTCCCAGGCCTTGCCCGGCTTGTGCTAGACCGGCTATCATGAGTCCGTTCCAAGAGCACAGCATCTTTGAGTCCAGGTGAGGCCTTGGTCTCTTCTGACGAGCGTCGAACAATATTTTCACGCATTCTGAAATTATGTTTTCAAATTCTATCATAGTCAGTTCGAACTTTTCGGCAGTCTCTTCCCTGGTGCCGTAAACGATAAGCACATTTTTCCCTTTCAACTGCTCGTGTGGATCACTTTCTGGCGATATATTGCCCTCCTCTTCAACACCGAAGTAATGGCAGAATACATCCAAGTACGGCAAATTATTGTCTTTGATCGTTTTGCCATCAAAGAGACTCTTTAGTGTTTCATATTCCCACACGCAAAATGCGCCTTCCTCTTTCTGTGTGGCGTCGAAAGTTGGATAAGAATCGGCGTCTTCAGCACTATAGTACCCACCTGATCCATGCCTCAGGTCTCGGTTCACATATTTAATGATGTCCCTAGTGACGTCGGCGTAAAACTCATTCTTAGTGGCAAGATAAGCATCAGTGTAGGCAACAGTCAACTGGGCTTGGTCATAGAGCATCTTCTCAAAGTGAGGCACGTGCCAAGCATTGTCCACAGAGTACCTGGCAAACCCACTGGAGACGTGATCATGAATACCACCCTTAGCTATCTTTGTAAGTGTGTGCAGGCACATTTCAAGACACTTCTTGCCATCAGGACTAGTTTTGTCGCGCGCGTAAAAGTGGAAGAGAAAGTTGAATATTGAAGCCTGTGGAAACTTCGGTGCTAGACCCCATCCGCCGAATTCTGGCTCAAAAGCATTTATGTAGCTCTTGTAGCATCTATTCCAGCATGGCTCTCCAGGTATGACAGCCTCAGAATCAGTGTTACCAATAGACATCTTTTGTAAAGCTTCTATAACATTGCTTCCAACTTCGTCGAACTTCTTACGATTCATCTTCCATCTTTGAGCTATTGAAAGAAGGACTGTTTTGAAACCAGGCCTGCCCCAGTGGTCTTCGGGCGGGAAATAAGTTCCACCGGTAACAGGGCGTAAATCCGGCGTCAGAAACACGGACATGGGCCATCCACCATGTCCTGTGGTAGCCACTATAAACATCATGTAGACTCGGTCAATGTCAGGCCGCTCTTCCCGGTCAACTTTGATGTTAACAAAGTGTTCATTCATGACTTGAGCTATTTCTTCATTTTCGAAAGACTCCTTCTCCATGACATGGCACCAATGGCAGGTGGAGTAACCGATGGATAAAAAGATCATTTTGTTTTCCTTTTTAGCTTTGTCAAAGGCCTCCTGGCACCATGGGTACCATTCCACCGGGTTGTGAACATGCTGGAGTAGGTATGGTGATTTCTCATTGATGAGAGAGTTGGTGTGCTTCACCTGCTCTACCTGGGAGGTTTCCCCACTGGGTGGATTCATTTTGATAATGTTGTCGCTCAAGCTTCTCTTGATTGGTGGTGTTGGCAAGTTGTTTTGGCCAAATGTTGTGAGTCTGTAAAAGATGTATTTATAAATTCATAACTATAGACTTTTAATTTATCACTTGTTGTTTATTATGCTTATATTACAAGTGTAGTTTAAATTATGTGCTTGTGCAAACCTAAGAGAGTATTAAGGTCTGTCAGAGAAGTTTATGTGCAGGAAGCAGGCAAAATTGCCTTATTTTAAATATTCCATCATTTCCATCTTAGAGATGTCACAAATAGATACCTCAGCAACATCAGGTTGGGCAAAACTGCCATTGGCAAAAGTCCAAAACTTTCAAAGCCAAAGAAGGCCCATCACATAGCCGGGTAGGTAGCTATTTACATAATATTTCAAAGATTGATTTGCTTGGATGGGTTATCTAACACATCATATGCACCTGCGCAAATGCCTTTCTCTTTTCAGCGTGACCGTTCAATGTGCAAGCGGTAGTACGTAAACAAAAACAAGGTCAAGCAAATAGACGATACAGAAAGGCGAATGCGGCTATCAAAATCATCGTATATCTACTGTGGTTTGGCACATAAATTGTCTCATTTATCTAGCGCATTTACGCAGCACTGAAAGCGTACAATACTGTACCTTTTAGGAAGATTCAAATCCCTCTGGTTGTGAACCCCAGTACCCCCAGTCAGTAGGGTATCCTTTTGATTCGGGCTCAGGTTAATGCTCTTCAACTTGCTATCTCCCGTCGACAACCTCCGCAGGAATAGCACTGCGCGCCCCGCAGGCATAATAACTCTATTGGATAGCAATGATTTCACAACATGAGATTTTGTTTTGATCCAAAGCCTGCCATTGCCAAAAAAAAATATTTTGACAGTGACACAGATTGTGCGCCACAGACTTTTGACAGATGGAAGTTGTATTTTTTTAAGATTGGTTGCGTTCAAGAAAATTAAGTTTATTTTGAAAGTGGTTCCAAAAGCGAATTTGCCGCCTTTCTGCCATCTTCCCAATCCATGTCGGAGCCAAGCCTTCCTCTACCAATACGCACGACACTTCACGCCAGTCGCTCATCATATCATACCAAATCTTAATAAACTCAACAACAGCACTGTGTGGCGCCTGCTATAATATTTTCAACTTATTAATGTAACTCGTTGCTATTCTACATTGTTCGGGCGTTGCATGCACACAGACAGTATGTACATTGTTATGTTGCATGGTGCTTGTCTTTGAGCAACACGATTTCCTCTTCACAAAGGCACTAAGGCCCGGTTTCTGAGTTGAGAATTTTACTAAGCACATACTTACGTATCGCTCGGATCGCTCCGTCACGCTCTTTTGTGAGAAATCTGCAGAGGCAGGACGATACTTACCCATTTGCTTGGAAAAATTCTCAACTCAGAAACCGGGCCTAAGTACGGTCGGCCAGTCTAGGATACTCCATTGTAGCTTTTACCGCGCGCGGCCTAGGGGTACCAATAGAACAAAAAGGGGTACCCTAGCGTGTGGCCGACTGTACCTATTGCAGCCGGCTAGTATGTTTAAGTTAACTAAGTTTAGTATGTTTTTTTTTTTCATATCCTATGCTTCAAGTCTTCAAAGGTCGTTCTCATAAGTACTAGGGAACACACGGCAAGGAACATAAAATACGAACTGTAGAGGTTTTCCAACGGAAACCGTAACGACAAACTCGTGCTAACCCCACTGTTAGTTCTATCCAGTGACAAATCCACCGTAAGGGGGTCGTGCACACTGTCACCCACCCATAACCACACTTGGACGAAAACCACCCCTGCATTCTCATCCTGCATCCCCGTACGCATGCGCTGTCTCTAGACGCCATCCTCACTTTCACTTGGCAACGAGGCAACGTGAGCCATGTTTTGACGGATTGTCCATCGTGTGTGTCGGTGTAATGTGTTCTTGACACGGAATACCGTGAGTAATTGGCCGAAATGTCCAGTGTAAAGTGCCCCTTATGATGATAGTAAAGTGATAGTGCTTCAGAAGGGTCAGCGCATGAATGCGAGCCACTTGCATTGTTTATTGTGAGTAGTCTGCTTAGGTTAGGTTCTTTCTGTAAACAAAGCTCGTATGGATCTTGGATACAGTGTTACTTTTTTTGGAAAACTATTGTTTATTCATTTGCAACAAGAGAAATGTCTCTACATACCTAAACATGTTTTTTATTCTTAAAAATCAAGTAAAGTTAAATAAAAAAAGTTGGAATTTTCAACAAACCTAGCATGACCAGATAATGATCTCTCCGATTATACAATGCTCTCTTTTCCACTCTTTTGATCGACATAGAGCCATAGAGCGGTACAGACACAGGTATAGCGAGCTCGAAATCCCAATATGGCCAGTCATACTAAGCCAGCACTCATTGACACACACAGCCTCTCAAAGACAAAGTCCGGCGTTATCCATAGAGCAAGTGAAGTGCGAAATTCTGCCCGGTTGCCTAGCAACGGCAGGGGTGCCCTCCGGAGGGCTTTCCTCCCTCAGCTGATTGGCCATCTCGCTGTTAGTGAAAATTTAATGCCGTTTGCTGTTCGCCAGAGGGAAATGAACTTACAAATTGCCTATCTTTGGCTACGGAGTGACTTTTAATTCGTTTCAATTTCATCAGGTTCCATTATGTACCTACCCTGTACCTGTCTAATGTTGTGGCATGTAGGGAACAGGAGATATAATATATTTGCTCCGATTTTTAGACCCTATAATATGTAGTATGTTGTATTTTATGGTATTTAAAGTACCTAATTAACCCTATAGTTCGTTGTAGAGTCATGCATGAAAATCTAACGACACAAGCGCGAAAAAAATACTGCCCCAAGGAATTCCAACAAATTCCTACGCATTTCCTACGTATTAAAGCACCATAATGTTTTTTTAGTCACTTAAAAACATTAAGGTCTGTTCGGTTCTTGCCCACCTTCTGCCTTTGCCCCCTTAGTATGATTCCCATAGTATTTAGGTATCGAAATTAGCCCCCTTTTTTAAAAAACCCTACTTTCGGTTTTGGTGTCTAGTAGGTATCGTGTCTTTCGAGTCTGTCGGCGGTCTTTTAACGTTTTGGCACGTTTTGGCACTTGAAAATGCGCGAAAAAGACGTAGGTACCCACTTAGATTCCATAATATTTTGTCTTTATTAAATAAGATATAGATAGCGTAGGTATCTACTGGTAGGCCTTTTGTTACCTATAGGTAGGTACGTCCCTATTGTGTAATGTAGGTTAGGTTTTATTATTTGCAAAACCTATTTAGCATCGGTACCTAACTATACCCTATTTCTTACCTTCGGTGATTCTTTCCACCCCTCGCATGGGAATGGTCCCTGTTAGCTTTACGACCTAACCTTGTTTATTATTCATTGGTTCGGAATAATTAAACAGCAGTCGACAGAAACTTATGGGGTTATTAGAACTACTATTGTGCAGTACAATAGGTTTCTTACTGGATTCTTAGAGAGGGTAAAACAAAATGACTTTTGTTCCAAGCGACGTTGCCCTAAAATAAAAACAAAAGACGATTTTTAACCATGGCACTTACATTTGTAAATTAAAAACCTTTACGACTGAGATTAATGGAGTTACTCAAAAAACACTTTCATAAAACTTACCTACAAATATGTATACAAAATTGGGCGGGCGGGACTGAAGGGCGGTAATTTATCCGCGAATAAACTATCTACAGGCTGGCTTTGGTGAAGGCGTAATTTTATTTTTCGAGACATTTTTTTTAACAATGTTTTTTGCAAAATTGCGGCCCGCAGTAACAATCAGGAGCAGCAGAGGCTGGAAAGGTGGTAGAGAGTACGAAAGCGCGCCACGTAGGCAGCGCTGAAATGGTACAAATGCAAACTTTTAAAGAACAGAAACGTTGAATAAATAAAAAGTATTGAGCTATTCGAAAAGTCGCAGAAAACTTTGGTTCTATGACTTTTCGAATATTTATTCGATTTACCTTTTATTTATTGGAAACTAGCTTTTGCCCGCGACTTCGTCCGCGAGGACTACACAAAAAGGATGTGCTTTACTTTTTTCCTAAGTAGGTATAAAAGCGTGATAATATGACGTAGCCTATGTTCTGATGTCTAAGCTAAGCTATCTCTATTCCAAATTTCATCCAAATCCGTTCAGCCGTTTCAGCGTGAAAGAGTAACAAAGACACTCACTCACTCACAAACTTTCGCATTTATAATATAAGTGGGATCACATTTAGAGGTTGACGTGTTTCAGGAATAAAGCCATTTAAAAATTATCTTCTAATTTCCAGTAAATGAAAGTGCTAAAGGTTGTCTGGAAGAGATTTCTACTAAAATTACGTTTTTAAATGCTTTGCCAATGACCCCTTATTTACTTACGTTACGTTACTTACTTACCAAATGTTTGCTTCTAACAGTTTATTTTTTCGTTTTGTTCCAGATAACAATTAACAGATAATAACGAAAAATAAATATAATGATATGTAAATAAATATCTACAGAAGCGGAAGAATAAGAAAACAACGCCAAATACTAAGTGCCTTAAAATCTTCCTCCCCATTTCTCAGTAAAATAATAAATACCTAAGTAATTAAAGTTTTTGTAGAGAACTTATACGTCCAAAAGATTTTGCCATAATGTTCTTCTTTCTATATCGTACGTAAAGCAGTACAGACTCTACATTTCGATTCCTTAGTGCCTAGAAACATTAATTTTTGCTATACCTATCGGTGAAAATTAATCTGTTAATTATGTATGTTTAGTACAGAAAAGCACCTAACACTTCGACAAATTGACCTGTAAGTTTCATGCCAAATTAGAAGAGCACCATTCGTGAGTACGTCCATACGTCCTACTCAAAATCAAGCCAAAACTTTAGTGGTATGCAATGAAAACGCGTAAAGAAAATCTAATGAGCCCCAGCAAGATACTTGGTCGGTTCTAATCTAATCAGAAACGTTAGTTGGTTAGATACACCCACTAAGTGCAGAAGAAGTCACCCGAAGACAGAGCCTCGTCAAGACCACTACCGTCACTTACCGTCACCACAAAGGTGTTCAATATCGAATCATCCCAGTGCCGCTAGTACACCACCATTGAATGACACTTGAAGAGAATCTCCGACCGTCACCGTGACCGCGTGGATGGTGCCAGCATGTCAGTATGGGTGGGCGGGTGCCACGAGGAGTCCCGCGGCCGACCCGGAGGCACCTTGCTCTCCGGAAACACCTCCATGGAGTCCGGCATCGAGGCCGGCGTGCTGCCGACCGTCACAGGTACCTACCACTCACAGATTGCAGAGCTCCTTGTTTTCAGTACTCTTTCAGGATTTTTCAGGACCAAAGAAAAGTTTTGAGACGCGTACCGTGCCGTGGTCACGTGTTTTGAAGTTCTCGCTTTCAATCGAAAGATCGGGCGAGAAAAATTACTTCGTTACACCTGCATATTAGAGGCTCAAGTCTGTGACGCAGCACTACTTCTTTACGACGTTCTTAGGCCTAATTATCTAACTTTTGAATCTATCGCGATCCCTTTCAAAGGTATCGTGATTGCGACTTAAGAATGAAATTTTCTAAGTTTTAAATCACAATCGTTAACAGAACGGATGAGTCAAAACGAACGATTTTGCTATTTTCTTCAGTCCATACGAGTATCCTTCAAAATCGAGTCGCAATCCATATCCCTATGCCAATCACTTTCAATGACAGTAGGAATGTGTCAAATAAATTCAGTCTGAAGTTAGTCAACACTCTGCAAATGTCAATTTGAAAGGGATCTCAATAGATTCAAAAGTTAGACAATTAAGCCCCAGATCATTTATTCAACAACATTCGCCCTTTCAGGATCCCTGGCGTCGGCGGGTGACTCGCTGGGGTCTCTCTCGCGGGCCGCGGAGCCTCTCTACGACACAGACCACACGGACCTCGGCTCTGAGCTTGATGAAGCCGAGGTGCGGCGGGAGCTGATGCACGATGTGAGTACATAATCGTCATCATTATTGGCGACCTTTAATAATGCATTTCTAAACAATCTGCAAAAAAAAAACAGTGTTGGTGGTTTGCTGCCTTTCGCATCCAGTCCTAGACTGCTGTCATCCACCCAGCGTCTGGGTGAGTGGCCTCGTGGCCTGGTATATTCTAGGACCCGCCTGGCCCAACGGTTCTTTTCTATTCTGGCTATATGGCCTGCCCAGATCCATTTACTTCGTGCGATAATGCTATCTACCTACGTCTCTGACCCCTGTTTTTCGCCGAATCCATTCGTTTCGTGAGTACGATTGTATGGATTGTATCGATATGTTAATCATTTTGTACATATATAGAGCTTATCCGAGAGCCTTTGCTTTTGCAATAAACTCTACTAAAATCTAATTGACTTTACCTCCTTATTACCTACTCAACCAAGAATGTAATGCATAGTAATAAATAATCAAACTAACAAATTGTTTTATCTTCTTTACAGAAATGGCGCCTGTTATTTGATAGGGTAAGTTGCTACTGCTTTGGGCGCACGACTCCATCCTACCACCACGCCACGTCTCATTTATAGTGCCGACAACGACACGGTCTCACGTGCGATATGATATCTTAATGTCCCGGTCCCTAACTTTTACCTGGTCCCTTATTCTCATAACTTACCAGTTTGCTTTGGCTTGATAGGAAACGTAGAATAGCCTCTTCTTGTTCTTATAGTGCCTGCCGTGTGACCTTTACTAAATTAAACATTACGTTACCTTTTCACAATCAGCCTAACTAAGGGTGGTATTCTAGAACGCTACTTAAACTCAGTTTAAACAGAGTTCAGACTGTCGATAAAGCAGTGCATGTTTTGATATGAAGGGAGGGATATTCAAATCAAAACATGCACTGTTTTATCGACAGTCGACACTACTAAACTCAACTTAAACTGAGTTTAAACAGAGTTCAAGGAGCTTTCTAGTTTGAACTGAGTTTAAACAGAGTTTAAGTAGCGTTCTAGTTTGAACTGAGTTTAAGTAGCGTTCTAGAATACCACCCTAAGACCTTTGCATCAACGAAAGATGATTTATGCAGCGTTCAGAAGCACCTTCACTCACACTAGAGTGAAGTGGCCACTCGGACGCTGCAGTCCCTGGGACATTTTTTTTAAAGAGTAGGCTAGTCCAGCACATCCTGGCAGCTTAGTCAGTGAGTTAGATAGTAGTTTAGTAAAATCTGTCATTAAAATACTCTTACCCTTTAGCAAACTCTACTTATTCAAATCGGCGTGACCTATCGCAGGATCACACTGAAGGACAAGAAAAGAGAGATTTTGATGAAAAACCTGACCGCTCATGACATCAAAATAATCAGTTTTTAGCAAACTTTACCTTTCCATCGGCCTAGCCACTAGCCCATCCTTACGGCAAGGATTATAAAAATGTAGAGCCGATGAAAAAGAAACGCCTCCTGTGACGAAAACTGTGAACGCTCGCTCAATGCCCAACGTGGCGGGAAATTCAAAATTTTCACAGTTTTTTACCTTTTGTAGCTAAACTGACCCATTTTTGTTTAGCGATTTTTCGGTCGCGGCAATAACATAGTATTCTTTTCATTATTGTAAACAACAGAACAACAATAATTTAGCCGATTATGTGCTAGCGTCCAACCTTAAGACGACAACACTTTTGATCCTTTCTGTCATAAAGCTCAGGCACCTGTGAAGCTGTAGCTCATTTAAAATCCACGGTAGCAGGCGACATTGAGAGTGAAGAGCCTTTAGAACAAGGCGGTGAGGGCTCGGATCAAACAGACAGCGAGCACGTCGCGATCATTCAGACGATATCCCGAGAAGCCTACAACAAGGAGCGCTTCTCAAACCATTTTTTGTCCACCCCCTATTTTCGGAAACCCAAGAAAACGTAGTCGAAATGGCAATAAAATCATATGTGTGAAGTTAAAGGTGCAGGGTTATGACGTGACGATGCTCGAGTGAAATATTAAGTGGTAATTAATTGAGTCACACACACAGCTTTTTGTAATAAAAGGATAGCTTCGGTTTTGGCTAGATTTGTTAGTGGAAATTGATTATTTCCCTAAAACGTTTCAAACTGATACAGTCAAAATACCTTTTACCGTGTTGAATAGAGCAACCTATAATAATGTCTGGCGGCAATTAAGTTGATGTATTTGATACCTATATTATATGGATGAGACAGTAATTCTTACAACTCAATACAAATTAGTATTATAGGTACTATCAGCAAGAGTTATGTGGACCACTTTTAAAACTCTTTTCCTTCCACCTTCCATATCGCTCAGTCGTGACTTGTTAAGATCCTTCTGCTTTACTTCATTCTGCATGTCTCTACGTGAGCGTAAAAACTCAAGTTCCCTAAAGATAAAGGCTGACCTTTTTGCTTTGTCCTTTCGCAGTTTGACCCGGAAGGCTTCGGCGAAATCCCGTGGCCCGACTTTCTACAGACGATGCAGCACCCCGATTTTATAGCACAGGTCTCGACGCACAAGCGTGAGGTACGTTTGTAGAACAAAAATATAAGCTATAGCCAGATAGAGAACTCGCACGAGAAAAAGATTACCTAAATAGAGGAAAAATCTTAAAATTAAAGTTTTAAGTGGTGGTTTTATAAAGACCTATTATTATTAATACTATTAGACCTCTTTCAAACAACCTTGGATGGACATACATATATTTAATCATACAACAGGCCTGCGTCCAGCCTTCTCGGAGAGACTTCAGGCTTACAATCACGTGTGCCCAAATCGCTGCGGATTAGCGATTTTCGCGTTGAAGGATTGTGAATTTCTAGTAGCAATATCACTCGGTTGTCGTGAAGGAAAACATTGTGATAAAAAACCCGAGCTTCTGAGGCATTCATGGGAAACATTTCGATAAAAATATATTGAGGGTTATCTCTAGGTGTTGTGTAATTGTTCTTCATTTTATCGTTCCAGATACTGCTCGATAAGGCAAGAAGTACGACGAATGACGCCATCACTTTTCAAGAGTTCGTCAACGTGGTAAGTTTAGGTTTAGTTTTTCAGGAAATTCAACTAAATATTAACAACACTGGAATTGCGGTTTTGTTAGCTCAAAGCAATAACTTTTTGGCTCTATGTCAATGTTCATTCATGTTCATCATGTTCATTAGCCACCCAAATTTTTTCATCGGTTTTTTGCCCAAAGAAGGGGCCGGGCGTGAACGCAAGATTACTTACACCTTGCATCGACAACACTGAAACACCTCGTTGGCCGTTGGTATTTCGAATTAGCAGTTGCCTATACCGCCATCAGTAAGCCTCATCAGACTAAGGCCGTCTTGCAACACTTTCTTAAATGTGATTTCATCAGCATTTAACTAAAATCTTCATACAAAAGTCGATTTAAATGGCGACTTAAGTGGCATTTAAGAAGTGGTGCAAGACGGCCTAACTAGGTAAAAAAAAGAAGGCATAAAAGCTACATAAAAAAATTGACTCCAAACTGTTCCTCAAAGGTCTTCACAAAGCAAAGTATGTAATAAATGGTCCGGTATGTGTCAGGTAACCCGTGTCGCGGCAGTGGGTTAGGTCCTCGCCTCCCACTAATACAAGACAACTAAATTAAGATGCAACGGCGATTACGCTCGCCTCGCGCCCATCCGAATACCGGCTCAGTATAAAAGGGGACTTGAAATACTTTGACACACAAAATAAGGAAGCAGAAATACTGCTAGCCAGCCAATATATTTAAAAAAAATAGAGGCTTTTGTATTGAACATGCGTGGCCGAGAGTAAGTAAGTAAGTAACTCTTTATTGCACAAACGAAAACATTTTACAAATAAACATTTAAAAAGCAAGAGAGCAAGGACAGTTTAATGAGAGCGTAATATACGCGTAAAATACGCAACGAAATTACCCTGTTTAGTACCACAATTACGCCATTATTTCAAACAAATGCTACGAAGCCCTTTTTAAATCGGGAAAGAAACGTTTGGCCAAATTAAATATGACAAAATAAAACGTGAGATCTGCGCGTAGCTACGTTGTAGAGGGTCTACGTACGTAGCACTCTATTTCACTATCCGTGCGATATGCCCTTATCTACATGAAAAACGAAGCATCTAGTTCAGGCAGAATTTATCTAGACACTGCGTTGCTTTTCACAAGTATAATCTATCAAAAAGGTTATGGTAATTGGTCACTATATGGCAGCCAGCCAGCCACGCACGACAGACAGGACAGAATTATCTCGTAGCTTTTATAGTAGGCACTTCTGATGATAAGATTCAGTTTGGTACTATTAACTCATATTCGATTGAAATGCAACTAAGTAGTCTTTCTGTCGTAGAGCTGTGATATTTTTACATCCAAGTTAGGTTTGAGAAAACTCAGTGTGGAAGGACCAACATAACCCTTATCGGTTTCTTATTGTCATGTCCGGAGTGTCGATAAGGCGGAGCACGATTTATTAGGTGGACACTTATTTTTGGAAGGCTCAAATATATTATCTTAAATGCGTATTAACACTGAGCACCATCGTTTATTATTGTGTTTGTTTCTTATTTTTATTTTTGTGAATATCAGTCGATCCAGTTTATTTCATCCGAAGTCACACTTTAGCGCTCTAAATATCATTGTGGCAGTATCTTTATTTATTTTTGCTACTAATGCAACAAACACTACGGTAGGTAGGTATCTAAAAAATACGATAGCAGCAGCAAATAATACAAATGGCAGACATTCATTTGTTTTATATGACGGCAAGTGACAAATTAAACAAACGCGCTTTTAAGAGAAGTCTTTAAATTAATTAAATTAAAAGTATTGATAAACCCCCATTTGTTATCTCTGAAGTGCACGGGCCCATCAAAGGCACACTTAATAAGAATTAATTATGATACTTGGCCGTGACTTTTTGTGGGTTATTTGCATTAGGCATCTTAAGTAGCGCTTATGCGACCTAATGGCGATCGTGAAATATTGCCGACCTTTACCTTTTATTATGTTGGGTTTGGGTTACTTTATTGCTCATTCTGATATCTGGAGACTATCCATTCTGGCAAGTCGAGAGAAAAAGTGACGTAAGTATAAGTAATCAGTTGTAGTGTAAAATTCCCAAAAGGTTTGCAACTACGTGGAATTCCCCGCTCTCCAACCTTTTTTTTTTATTATTAAAGCAGTTTTTTTTTGTAAAGCTGAGCTGATACGGTTACCAACCGTAAATGTGAGTTCAAGTTTTGATTCAAGCTAAAAAACGTCCTAATACATAAATCTAAGTTAACTAAGGATCACCTAATGTTTTCGTTTATGCCTTCGATTAGCAGTTTATAAAACCGGGTATAACAACCTGTGGAGCTTACTTATATCGCCTGCACGTCCAGCATAACAAGCCATATTTGACAGATGACTCAAAACACTGCTACTTATTCCACTTCAACAGAGTGAGAGAAAGACCAGGGTATCGCACGCACGCTATCGTTCTCGATATGGTCCCACACTCCTCCTCCTTGCATCGGTATCCTCATCACTGAGGGTCGTGGTCATTCGATCGGAGCAATCCTTGTCGCAGGATGCGACGCCAGTTGTTCCTGTCTGCGGCTATATGTATGGCATCGTATACTGTGGTGTTGAGTGTGGAGCGGACTTGGTCGGTCCACCGTGTCGGGCATCTGCCTCTTGGTCGTTTTCCGTCGATTTTGCCAGTGAATATCAGTTTTTCTAAGTTGTCGCTGTCTTTCCTGGCAATGTGACCAAAGTATTCGAGGATCCTACGTGTGCATCTACGTCCCACACTAGACGTGCTTAAAACACGCTGGTTGGTTTTATGTCTCTCTAGAATTTATGTAAATTGAAAGGGCGTCAACACAATCATTTATGTCCATCTCGACGAAAAAAAGGGTAAACATTTTGCCACGTTACATATTTATGAATACGTGCACGTAAATCAAAATTAAATTCGTCGTGTGCGCCCGCGCCGCTCGAGACAACGAGGATGATCTTGCTGGTGTGGGCGAAGGTATGTCACACTACGAATGGCACAGAAGAATAGGTTCCCACGCTACCGAGCTTTAGCCATACTACGGCCGCAATTTCACGCTCTATGACGGAGCTCGTCGCCAAAGTACACTAATGCTTCTGATTGGTTGATTTCATTACAGCGCTTCGTCACTTCACTAAAATGGCCATTCAGAATTTCATTGCTCAATTGGTTTTAGCTTACTATAAGACCATGTAAACGCGGCTTTAGTCTAATCCATTCCACTTTCCACTCTTTATTAGTCTATCGTTTTAATTTTCCTTGTATTTTCGTACTTAAGCCTCACAATATGTTCCCCAACCTACTGTAATATGGCTGTGTCGTAATCTGAAGATTGTAAATTACTTTATTTCAAAAACAAAAACAATCTCTTCCTTGGGTTTCGCCGCTTGATCTGCCCCGCCGCCTGTGCGCATCTAGTAGACTCACAGTAGTGTAAATTATTGGGCTAGATGGCACTTTGGAACCCCGGAGGTGCCGGATCTCTCCTTCTGTGGTTACCACTTTGTAGTATGTGGCATTCTTATGCTAATCTCGGGCGTCCGAACGGGGTGGGCCAAATTGTTATTTATTTTGTCACCTCGAGCTTTTTGTTCAGGGCTTATTCAATACCGTATACGCTCTGTGGCTCGAGTTAAAAAACTAAATTGCTCCTTAATGTTTAATGTATCAAGATTATACCTGAGCTACCTCATAATGTGCCGCAAGTTGCTTCGTCGTCGATAGAGCAAATGTTTATGAACCTAACTGTAGAACAAGATGCTCAAAATGCTATCATTCACTACCATCCTACAAAAATAAATCTTGAAGCTTTGCTTAGTCATAGTATTTAACGTTTCTTGTGGAAATATTGTCTCTTATTGTTATGAAAATATTGCTACTTTCCTTTTGCGAATGATGGATGTTTCGGCGGTGACTAGTAACTAGTAACGAGGCTTTTAGGCAAATAGTCGTGCTTGAAAATGTTGAAAAAGCAATTTCCTATCGGGAAATTAGTCCACTCCATTTGGCCGATTCGATCGCTCCGCTTGACTTCGTAAAGCAAGTTTTTGTATCGATTGTATTCAAAATACAATTGTATGAAATTGTCGCAGTACTCTGTTAAATTACCAAAACACACTCCCACGCGACAAAATTCCCAACCATTTTCCAACAATGCTGGTAAAATAGAGAAAGCCGAATCACTTGTTTCGTTGAAATAGTGGGCACCATCAAGTCAGGTGACTGTGTGGCAGCAGCTAAGTCATTACCTGTCTTGGGAGCATAAAAAACTTTTGAGCGAGGTCGCGGCAGACCCTTAATCAATTTATGGGGCGCTAACTGGAACATGGAAAATGTATTAAAGCTCAGTGTGGGAATAGGCCGCGCGCCAAACAATGGCTGCCTCATAATGTGACTGTGAACCCGATGATATTCAATTATAGCCTTTGATTGTGACCCGCTATTGTTCGGGGCTTAGGATCATGGTGAAGTTTTAACAGGTTTTGCAGTTTCAACACACGTTTTGTCTATTGCGCCAATCCTCCGGCTGACAAATTCTATCTAAAGGGTTTATTCCCGGATTTCAAAACCACTGGGAACAAACACAATTACCTAATCAAATAAATACGGCTCAATCAAAATTAATTGCTTTACGCTTTACAGAATAATTTCTTTATCTCCACCCGTCCACGGAACAACGTGTCCGTTCTCGGAGGTAATGGAAGCAATCATTCCAGATAAGATCCCTCTAATGTGAGAAAAGGTGGACGGGCCGGGTCGTTAATTTAATTTGAAATAATAAAAGTTATATCCATCATTTATCACTTTCGACAAATTTATTTTTAAATGCCCACTGCGATGTCCTCCTTATCTCTCGGTGGGTCCGGGGTGGGGGCCAAAAAGACAAAAAGCCGTGGGCCGGTGTGTCTGCGAGGCGTCAAGCGACCATTAATTTGAGAAGGCGCTAACGCGTCGCCACTCGATGCACGCTTCCGACGACGGTGTTGGCAAGCGTGACGACTGGCGACACCCATGACCTGGTGCTGATGAGTAGTTCCTTTTCCTGCTACTTCAGATTCTCTCGCTTATATTGAAAGAAGAGAATATCTATGTAGCTGCTTATTGGAGTAACCAGACACTTGTCTTTCAACATAATGAAATGGACAGAAATTATCTTTTACCGCTGCATATTGCAATGCAATCAGTTGTGGCATCGATTGTTTATTTTCCCACTGTACCTTTTTGCTGGACAGATCTTTATCGATATCGAGTCGGGCGTCCTAATTATATTGAACCCTTCTAATGTTGGTAATGGACCGATTTTTGTGGCCGGTCATTTCGGTGACCATTCGTCAGGTCGGGGACGCAGGCGCATTCCTGCGTCGAGTAGGTTTTCGTGTTCGTCCCGAGAGCCCCGGTGTCCGTCCGTAATTCACACAGTATCGCCGCCATCTAAATTGAGATTTTATTGACGATTACTGTTCTAGCGGGCGGCCATATCGTTGCGATCTTGGCGCCTCGGCCGGGCCGGCGCGCGCGCTGCTTTGATCCCAATCCCAATACACTCGATGAAATGTTGACATTTCTTTCCGAACCAAACCAAAATCTGTAGCATTGAACGATTGATGATACTCCTCGTGCTTACAAAACTTTTTTCTCGCAATCTAATGGCGTTTCCGGACATCGTTTCAGAACAAAAATTGCTCAAGCTCAAAAAACATCGCAACGAGGGTTTGCTGACATTGATCATGACATCAATTTCTATAGATCGCCTATTGTCTTTAAAAGGACAATGGCAAGTTATGCTACAAGCAGAATGTCCGTTTTAATTTTTTCCCCGAACGATCGCAGTCGAGCACCGAGCTGTTATATTATCATACAAAAGCTGTTAGGCCACAAAATGTTGACAATTTTCTGGCCACATAACTTCATATTTTTACCGACCAAAAAATATCTTGATTTCGATTATAAACGTATCAGTAGCCGCCTTGGGTAGCCGCACTAGTCAGTCGCGGTCATCGCGGCATTATTTGGGAGGTCGGACAAAAACCGTGACCGCCAACCCTCCGAGGGTTAATGTTTGTTTCGGCGCTGTGAGGGACAAATGATGATGATGGCGAGAGCCTATTCTTGGATTCAATCGAGCTGTTTTGTATGTTGATTGCTTTTGGAAATGGGCCTCTTTTGGTGGCTCTGCAGTGAGGATCTCCAGAATCGAGGGCCCCAGGTCGCCGTGGCGAATGGAGCGCGGGGGTGAGTGGGCAAGGGTCATAGAAGGCGGTTTTTTCTCGAGACCACACTGGAGCGAATTTACAGCAATTTCACGCGCGGCGAGTTCACACGCAACGCCTTCCCCGGGGTTTGTTTACAACAAACTCTAACAAAAAACTTACGACGCGATGTGATAAACTGAAAGCCATACACGCGCTAATGATGTAAAGAAGTGCCACTGCTCGCACGAGCCTCCTTTTACGGCCCATTATTATAGATGTCATAACGTTTATTGTGAGAGGCCAAATTGTAAATTTATTCAATTCGGCTTGACTTGTTAGTCGGGCCCGTATGCAATAATTGCTTAGCAACCTCACGCACTTTGCGTACAGCGACGCACTATCTGGCCTTGGGTCACCTATTTGTAGCCCTAATAGATATGCGTGGCTGTTAGGCCTGCCGAATTGTTTGAATGACATTATCAGGCCATACGTGGACCTAATGAGGGTCACGCATAATATTGAGCCAGAGCTTGAACTTCCTGAAATATTCAATCCCACCAAAAAAAATTTCATGCGAAAAATGTTAAATGTAAGACGAGACCATACACCTCGCACTGTCAAAAAGCTATCTGATCTCATGTAGAGGCTAGCTTCTAACTCTACAAGCCCTAACTTCACAAACTCTACACCTTAGTCAAATATGTGGCTTGGCCGTTTCGTTACTAAAAGAACTTGCAATATAAGAAAAGTAATGAACAGTGAATAAATTTTTCACCTTTCGCCCATATGACGGTAGCGTGACCCCAGATTCATTCGCGTCTAGCAATACATACGTAGCACACTAAGCTGATAGGATGGTATGGGACAATCGGACCGGCCAATGGACAATCACGCCTTACTAATAGATGTATCTGCGTTGACAATGACATTAACATTGGTCGGTGCGACGGTGAATGAACTGTTGCGTTGTGGAGGTGTCGATCGTAAAGATTCCAAATCGGGCGGCGTGTGATGGCGCGGCGGCCGCGACCGGTGACATCATGGCACGGACCGACTATACACCACTACAAACACCGCGCGATAGCTTGCGCGGGCGCACCGCCACTTAAATAAGGATACGCGAATTGCAAAAAGGAAAATAATCCAACAGTTAGCCGAGAACAAGGCGCCTGCCATGGAATGCCGCTCTCTATATTTAGCGAGCTCGTTTGTGCTGTGTCGAAATGAATAATATAATATGGGAGAACAGAAGTTGAGCGGCGCGTATAAATTAGCAGATAATCGTCCGACATCACCTGTCGATGCCCACGCGCACGCGACTCGTCGCCCGCGCCGCCGTGGTCGTAGCGCGCAGATTTACTGCTGTATACCCGTACGCACACAGGAGACCTATGCTATAAATCTGTAAATGAAAGCGCCTGTTATCAGCGCGCTCGGCAGTTAGCGCGGACTGTTTATGTTTCTTCTAATTTGTTGGAAGTTACGTTTCCGTATTGACGGGCTGCGTCGTGTACGTTGGCGGGAGACGGAGGCTCGCACGCGCCCGGGGTAGCCGCCACGAGATAAGGACAACGCCAGACGCCTCCCGGACTAAATATTTACGTTGCGACTGCGAGGAAACATAAATAGTGGACGTCCGACAGTATTCGTTAGTGCTGTTAATTGGATTCGTCATGCGGCCGCGGGCGCTGCGCCGACGGTGCGGCCTATCCACGTACAAAGTGCAGCAAGTGGCGGATTCACGGAGGGTCACAAAACCCTCTTTGAAGCCAATCGTCACGTCATTAGCCGGTTTTTATTAGCATATGTTTTACATCCTATTTTACAGCTTGCTAAATATGTATGGTAGATAGGAACCCCTTTTTATACCTACCTAAGTGACTAGCTGAGCCACCACTGAGCCACTGGCCCACCACTCCACTAGGTACCTAATCCGAACCTGCAAAGAGCGTGTTCGGATTGTGTAGTGCAAGACAAGAGCAGCCCTTCGGTACTCGCCTGATTGCAATGGACGACGATCAAAAACAAAACGCTCAGATAGATTAGTCGTGATAACATAAACAAACCCTAGGAGTGGTAGGCCGGTATTAGCTTAGCAAGTGTGGGAACGCGATGCAAAATTATCATAGAACATAGGTAACTAAAGGGTGAACGTAGTCCGGGAAAGCTTTGACGTCCAGCCTAATAACCCAGGCGCGGCTCAGCCAACCGACCGCGCGACCATTACCTATGCATTCTCAAGGAGCCACCAATTAAAAGAGGCACTCACAGGCATCGATCCCATAAGAAAATCTACACGAGGTTGCCGATTGTTCCGTCGAGGAATAAGGAAAAGAACACGAAAGCTATCATTTGTTACGCTCGCTCGAACACCTAGAAGGAAATCGTTAGAGGAGATTAACATAATAAGTAATAGAATTATTATTATTTTAAATCCCATCATTGATAAGCGCTGGTGGGTAAGCAGTTTTGAGTTCTCAAGCCGCTTAATGGTATGAAACTTATAGTAATGAAGTGCCCGTGAAACTGTGAAATTTTTTTTCAATCCTTTTTAATTTACACATTGATATTTTGAATGATGAATGCTGTTCGGTTTTTATAGTATAGGTAACGCTTTGTTCGACTGAGTAGAGTTTATGTTAGTTCGTCCGGCCCTTACCTTTCAAGACCAACTTTTATTGCGTTTTATAGGACCAGTGGTGTCCACGTTCGTTGAGTAAAAGTTCTTGTCTCGTCATCATCTAAGGCACATTGTATGGCCGCAACAAAATTATTCAAGCTTTATTAATCGGTGGAAGAAAGTGGCAATCTGGGAGAATTAATCAGCATTCTAGGCTATCGTGTGTAATGCATGTGTTTAGCTGGGATAATTTCACGGCCGGTGAGTTGCACAATTAGTCACCGCGACGTGAGTGGTGTGGGAGTCCGATTAGGATCGGTTGGGAGCCAGCGCCGCCCTGCCCAATGGAACTCTTGCACTGGCTTTCCCATGTGCCCGTAACGGCTTAGCTCTTATCCGTAACCCCATCCAGCTTATACAGAATGCAACCACTCGACTAAGGTAAACACGCTACAGGTAGCGGAGAAAGAAGCGGCTCTGAAGATACGTGGCGTTATCTTGACTAGTGCTCAAATGTAGGTGCCAACATTGATTATACAAAATACAAAAAAAAATACAAAAAATATTTATTTTCTCCCAATCACAGTATAAAATACGAGTATACCCAATTATGCAAAATACAGGTTTTTTTAGAAAAGGAGCAGTGGGAGACAGGAGTCCAAAATAGGTAAGACCCGTGCTATGGATCTCCTGGCATCCACCTCTACGTATATACCGAGATACGTAACAATCATTTTTTATCAATTTATGGTGCAACTATTAAGAGGGTGGAACTCGGTTTTATTATTGTCATTATCTCATAGACGCATGGACTAGCCATTTGCATAGTAACGCCGGCATCACTTCGACACTACTAACACTACGCTTACTAAGGGCAAAACGTCGATATGCACGCGCAATCAAATCCACGATCACCGCTAAACACATGCAAAACCAATAACAGCGCACGTAAAGGCTGGAATAACCTGCGTTGATTTAGAACAAAGGCTTCGGTTGGGAATAAAATCGAGCAATAAAGAAGAAAGGCCGCGGGAAGACGCGTGGGCGTGAGAAAGCTGTGGGGGCGACCAGCGACCGAGTCCACCGCTAATGCGCCGCACAAACACGCAGCGAACAATACCGGGCTCGGTGTCCTTTGTATGTGCATGTGTGCTTCACTGTTTGCTTGTCGTATTTCACTCGGCTCCAGTTTGGACAGGCTGATAACAAGCACCTAGTTTGAACGTCCACACTCCCAACATCACTCGGCCCATCTTCGTGCATTGCTGAAATTGTTTCCACTCGGTGAAATATACTCGATCTTCCTTCTCTACATTTTTTTACCCTTTTAAATCTTATCATTTAAATATCACAAAAATAATCAGCGTGTAGTCTCTACACGCAGATTATTTTGTGATTTGTATATACAGTAGCCACCTCTCATCGACGACGCTTCTGCCGCTAGCTTTTCCAATATCGCCAATGATACTTTGTATATTAGTCTTTTTTTCCTCTGTGATATTAGAATGTCATTTGATACCGCCCTCAATTCGGTCATAATTCGGACAAAGACCATAGTTCCACCTAACCGCCTGCCCCACTGTCCGAGGCCTCGTAAACTTCCTCCAGCCACACAAGGAGTCTAATCCGATACCGGGAAGACGACGGAAACAACCGAGCAGACCGGACATAACCAATTGTTAGTGACCACTATTTACCCCTCAGTAGGAGGGAGCTGTCTCCTACCTACAGAAGGTTGAATCGTATCGGTTAGTGTAGCGTAAAAGTTAGAGCATGGATTTTTTTGATATCGTAGCGTTGCAAACACATTCCTAAGCAACAATACAATAGGTATGCTAAACGCTCAATGGACTTGATGGACTATTAATTAATTATCGAGCTGTGACAGCTCGATACACCGATAAATACACCGCTTTCGGTAAATAAACATAATTAGAGTTAGTATTGTATTGTGAATAGGCGATACTGGTGCATGGCCTTAATTGGCGAGTTCCTGCCTCTCTGCCGATTGAAATGGAGGTGGCTAGTAACTCTATCTTTTTTTAAATATTGGTTGTGACAGACAGTGCTAAAAACCCCTTGATGTAACTCTAGCCAGCAGTAAACGAACGAAGGTTTAGTGGTGAGTTACCGGACTTTTCAGCTAAACCGCAGAGGATATTCTGTGTAACTAAATTCCTACTCTAGGTTAGTCGCGCTACAGAAATAGCTCTTTGTGTTTGGAATAATGGAAGTTGCAGGTTTAGCGCTAAATGCCGCCGCTTGGACCGCCCGCGCGTAATCCGATGACACCCTGTAGGATTATGGACTATTTCGCGCATTCGCATAAAGGATTTTTTTTCAATCGGCCACTGTTGCATTCTAAGTACTTAGTGGCCGTCATGTATGGATAATGCTTAGTGGGAATAAGTCCGTTTTGGTTTTCTTATGTAGAGTCCTGTTACTTCTTCGCCTCCCCAAGGTGATGTTACGGACGCAAAGGATGGCTTTTTAGCAAAGAAAAAAATAATAATAAAGATGATCAATGATCATGCACACAAGGTCGTAGAAGTAAAAAAAACTCTTTTTTTATTAGATTTTTTGTGAGTTCTTCAATATCAATATAAATTCTTACTTGAAAACCAAAGCACACATAGATACCAACCTTTCAAACGTTTACCGAGCCCATTATCTTCCAGTGTTTGATAATGGTGCTGAGATAGAGCGTCTCCACAACGTCTCAGCAGCCATCGTCACAAAAACAAAAGACGTAGAAAGACATCCTTTGACTGCCTTGAACTGGAATTAACAGGAAGTCACCACACATGTTAAGCTTATTCTATGGGATAAACAACGTGTTACAAAAGATACTAACTCTTTTTACAGGGTGTAACCTGCTGGTCAACATAATGACAAATCTGCAAAAAAAAGTCAAAAAACACAACTTTTTTTTATAATTTCAAAATTGTAAAATTTTCAAAACTTTTTTGTTTTTGGATTTAGCTCCAATTACAAAATATGGTTGTTTGCTTAGCTGTATTTTAATAGCTTCAGGGTGTTAAAACATAGTGAAAGTCTATGGAAACAGTATTTAAAAAATACTTTTCTCCCATCACAGCGCTTACATTTTAATTATTTAAAAATCAACGGAACGTCATAGATATAAAAAAAATATTTTGGTTGTGATCCCTATCATCAGGTACCATGACCCTGTAAAAAGAGTTAGCATCTTTTGTAACACCTTGTATAAGCTAAAAAGACATTACTAATAACTACGGACAATTTTACTAATAACCACGGTCCACGATAAAGATACAATCATCAGGCGTAGATAAATTCGAAACAAAAAGTTGTAACCCTTGTCACGGCGTAGTGAAAGTTCAATGCATTACTGAAGAAACCCCCTAATGCGGGCTTTACACGGGTCGACGTGGGGCAAGTCAGTCGAGTCGCCTGTAAAAGCCAAATCACTACCCCATATGATTGCTTCTTGGATCATGCTTTGCACAAGTTGTGCACTTATACCTTTCGGATCACATCTTAAAACGTTCACAACCGGAGAGCAACACTAGTACGCCTTCTGCTACTCCTAAATCTTTTACCGTCATGGGTACCCTGGTGTGTGGGCAGACAATAGCTTATGTCTTATGTGGTACAGGTAAATGGTCGCGTGGGCTGGCCGCGGCCAAAACGCGAGCCTACGCGGTCACGGCCTGACCCCAGCGTCTAGCCTCCATAGGGTGTACAGTCTGGCTATGAACACAGAAGAATAGAGAGAGAGACCAGCAAGAGTCTACAGATAGAACTAAAAGGTACCTAAAACTTTGAAAAAAATTACAAATTTGGGCCAACGTTGTACCATTCATAAAACATTAAGGGAGTAGATAATTTTTGAAAAAGTATTCGCTCGCTATTTTCTTTTTGTGTACGTAGTTTTAGTAAGTCTTTACGAAGACGAGTAAGATGTGGTTCTTTTTCATAAGTGTCCCATTCTTCTTCTTCTTAATGTGCCTTCACTTTTAGGGAAGAGACTGCCCCCCCCCCCCCCCCCCTCGACACAGGGAATCCTAACAGAACCGTCTTGTACTGTAAATCTTATGTTTTTTGTTTCAAAATAAATTTATTCTTATTCTTCCTCTGATGGAGCCACATATTCCCTGATGTTTTTTAGCCAAAACTTCCTTCTTCTACTAACACACCTCTTTCCTTCAGGTGTTCGTAACTTTTTATTGGTTTAGCGCAGCACTACAGAGTTCGTGGCCTCGGCAACCTTAATTCATAAAATATTGACATGATGGCTCTAACAACCTTTCCGAAATAGCAAATGTTGAACGGCCAAATGCGGCGTGGCCGATCAAATAGAATATTAATACTATTTGGATTTTAAGGACATCGTCAGTTAATCTGATGGACTGATGTGGAGTCTGATACGAAATAAAATAAGGCGAGCATTCATTGAGGATGTATTGTATTCCGTAATAATTAATACGACACAGCAGCCCTACAGTAGCTCCTCATCATAAGCCTCTCACATTTTCAGAATTAAAGCAGATTAAATAAAGACGAATTCCAGAATTGTTTTATTATTATCTTTCTGATCGATCTCTTGAAGTGAATATCACACTGCTGCAAATCCAGCATTCTATCCTACATCGACTTTTGACAGCTCAAAATACTGCTGACTCTGTGATCCCTCTCTAAGTTGATAAACAGACTGAGCGAGAGCACTAAATCTTTTATTTTTATAGCAGAGGTATAATGGTAGAGTTGCTAGGCATACCATTTTCTTTTCACGCGTGACAGGTGTAGAAGTAGGAATGACCCTTCTTCTTTTCCGTTTCCGTCCAACTAGTTACGCAGAATGGAACTCAAAAAAGCAATTTATTCGAATCGAACCAAGGTTGCTCTGATCCGTAGCAATATTTAATTTAAAATTTATTCCCGATTTTTTGTGGACCATTATCATTGATATTTGATGAAAAAGTACCTACTAGGCTTACAAGAGTCGTAGGTGACAGTGTCGGAGCTCACCATAGGCGATCATCCACTCAAGTAAAATACCGTCACCTTAAAACTGACTGCATTATCCTGGAGGTTATAGGGCCATTAATTATTGGCATCACCGAGGTGTGCAGTTAGAAGCGGTGGCGGCCCCGGCGCCTTTGTCGGCGACCCCCGCTGGCCCCTCTGGCCCCCCGCGGACCCCCTCCCACTGACGTGAAAAATCGCCCTCGATGCTCGTGTCAACCGCGATAAACATTGAAGTCTCTTTTAAGAGGTGGAATGTGCTCAGGTGCATGGTAAAATACAGGCCAGTTTGGTATGATTCAGTAGCTTGACTGTGATTGGTGATAAACTTTGGCTCTACCATGGGTCTGCCACACGCCTCTACCGTAGGTTTTCACCGCCAATTTTCGAGGATACGTGTTCTACATAGTCAAGTCATACAGAAAAACTATAACGTAATTTAGGAGGAATAATTTCGTTAATAGTTTGCGCAATTCTTCTTCACAGTGTGAGTGTCTCACATACACAAACGATATGAAAAAGCCAGCTTGGATTCGTTTCAGCCTTAGGACTTAGGTATATTTGTCTCTTATTTTTACCAATTCCTCGTGTTGAGGGTTGCTTACATTAGGAAAAGCCTTCCACAGTATTAGCTATCGGTATACCTTGGTTTCTACAGACGCTAGTATAAATTCTTGTGAGTAGTGATTGGATCCTAAAAATTTTATTTAAATTTCATATTCATGTCTGCTCTTTTAAACCGACCACTCAATAAAGAAAGAACTCGTTCGGTCAAGTAAAAAACTGAACTTATAATGACCTTTGTTGTTTTCTTATTAAGACCTCTACGTAAAGTTTGTAAGATTTGTCCGAAGCGTAGGCAGGTAGGCCGCCCGCTGCCTGATATATTGCCGTCGGGCTGCATCGCAGTCACAATATAAACTATCCCGGCTAGTTATGAACACACTTTAATATAATTCTCGCTCTTATTTGCCTCACTTGACACTATCGGCGTTAGGGTCTAATTGATTGAGTTATCTGCCCCGATCTTCATTTGTTTTATGCTCATTTTTATGGCCGTTTATGTCAACTCAAATTGATATCCCTGAACTCAGAATTCGTGTGATTCAAAAAGTTTTGGAATGTCTCGGTGGTAGACAAATTACATAATCCCCGAATTTAGACCGTGTAATCGGTTTGGATATTTTTCCCATAAAGATCAATCGTCTGGCTTCGGTGGATCGGAATCTGAACAAAATCATCATGAAGTCATCAACGTAACAGAATTGATTCGTCATCGGTCAACGATGTGATCTACAGCACGGCGACAAGTGTCGATCGGTGAACCGAATGTCTAGGAACCCTATTCCGTCACTCCACTCGAACGTAAATAATACCTACTTATCTTGTGGTGCATCAAGTTCCGACGACGCATTGTTCGATTGAGTGTTTTGGAGCACGAGAATAGGACACTAGACCTTCTCCGGGCCGGTAGAGATCAAGTATTCAATCGATTATTTACAAATAATTGGAAGATATCGGGCGGTGGAACGCTACCGTTTCTGACAGTCACGAATTTGGCTATTACCGGAAAATTGATTTGGCAAGTCGTGCGGTAGACTGGTAATCGATTACATATAAGGACGTCAAGACGAGTAGCTTAGAATTTCTGTTTTTTCTCGGAACTTCTACCGTGAAATTCTAAAAGGAAGTCCCTATATGTCTTTATTAATAAACTAGCTGGGCCCGCGACTTCGTATGCGTTTTTACACATGTGACATTTAATTTTAAATCGACTTTGGAGGAAAACTCAAAAGGAAGGTTTTTTTTAACCCCCGACCAACAAAGAGGGGTGTCATAAGTTTGATAGCTTTGTGTGTGTGTCTGTTTATGTGTTTATGAGGGTGTGCCTGCCTGTGTGTCTGTCTGTGTGTGTGTGTGCCCTAATCTAAACAATAAATTTATGATAAAATATGTTTTGTTTAGATTAGGTATCGCCCGTGTAAGATACCAGGAAGCTTAGCATAAGAATTGCCTGGGAAGTATGGGGGTTTATTATGTATCTCCCTCGACGTAGAGTGGGATAGATAAAGTTATAAGCCCATAGATAAGGTCTTACCCATTCTCATACTAAGCCAGCAAGCAAAGTATAAGGTTGGGTTAGAGCGTATCTACCGCAAATAACTCTGTCTATCCCGCTCTACGGCAAACAAAATATATTTTTTTAATATCAAGTTGGGCTCAGTAGAGTAAATATTTAAAAAAAGGCACAAAAAAAATTTCAACCTCGCGTGGGTTCTAATCCAGAACATTTCGACCGCGACGCAACAGTACTACATTTCTAACATCGATAAACTTTGTCCGACCTCCACCGAAAACCACTCACAATTCCCTCCAGCAAGCATCATAAGGCTGGGTTAGAGCGTATCTATGGCTCTGTCCATCCCGCTCTACGTCAAACAAAAGAGTGAGATACCTATTATTTTAAACCCATAGATACGCTCTAAACCGGCCTTATGCTACGCTTGTAGAACTAACATTTTCCGCCAAAATAAAATAAAAACAAATGCCGATTTTTCATTTACAATATGCGCCCCAAATGCCAAAAGTCGTAGCGTGCTATTATACAGAGTGTTAAAATAAATAAATAAATAAATAAAAGACCGCCAACAAAGCGGGAGACCACGTATACGTACGTATTGTCCTCATCATAACGAACATTTTTGCCCAAGGAACTATGCCTGGGAAATCAACGGTTTCCGTGATAATAAAGTCGAACTTTTTTTTTTTTTTTTTTCAGAAATATTTTCAGTATCACGTTCTTAACATACATTCTCAAGAAGCCATATCAAAATTATGGATATTTCTTACAAAAAATCAAGTTAAAATTGCAACCCGCAATGTAGGTTTTCGAGAGAATGTGGTTCAAAGCAGGACTTTTTTTTTTTTTTTGCAGAAATATGTTCAGTATCACGTTCTTAACATACCTTCTCAAGAAGCCATATCCAAATTATGAATATTTCTTACAAAAAACGAAGTTAAAATTGCAACCCGCAATGTATTCTAAACATCGGATAGCCTAAGTTACTCCCAGAAACGTGAGTTACGACCATGTTAAGTTTGGTTGAAAACTATTCAGCGGTGTTCGCGTTTATCGTGTTCATACAGACAGACAGACAGACAGACAGACAGACAGACAGACATAAACCGTTTTTTTTGCATTTTTGGATTCAGTATAGTTTACTTAGTAACCCCTGCTAGTTTTTTTCTAAAAATATTCAATGTACAGAATTGACTTCGCTAGAGTTTTATTATAAGTATAGATAGATTTAAAGGAGATCGAATAAAGGTTAAAACACTGAACGCAGGTAGTAAACAGCGACCGCTAATAAAATTTGTGTGGAAAAGTGGAGATAACATCGATATTCGCATCGCTTCTTAATTTTAAAAGCATAACGCTGTCCTTTTCCTGGTGTCACTTTAGATAGGAATCTTAAATGAAACAGAGAGGTTGCAAACCTTGGCAGAAATATCGATAACGTAACCGAGCCATCACACATCAGCTAAGCTCCGTTTATAAATTATAATAAGTTAATTTTTAACAAGACGCGTAAACCGATTACGACTAACAAGGTGGTCCGCCACCGGCTGTCCCTTTCCTGCTTAGGGATGAATGTATTTCCGTCCTGCTTTGTGAAACGTGACGGTACAATATAAGTAAACATATTTCCGAGATTGCCACCTTCGCCTTCCATCCACCACCATAATAGAGGTGTGTTTCTGAAAGAGCCTCCATAGTATTATTATAATGATCGGAATGTTTTTTGATCCGCCGCTGCGCTTGGAGACACTTTAATATAATAAATGTCTTTATAAGAAGTTCCTTTCATAACACATTTTTATAAATGGGGGAAATACTTAAAAACTCTCTGGGATATAAGCTGCTCCAAACATCCCACTAGGAACCCCCACCTAAGTGATACAAATGGTAGACAGCCCATTTAATCAATCTGATATCTATCTAGTAAGGTAGGTAAAGTTCTAAATGTCGAGCTAAGATGAGACTCTGATTTTGCCATAGATATACCGTATGGGGAAAAATAACAGTGGGTAGAGGTGGGCTGAGGATTAGGATGATGATGCTATTTCACCAAAAGCGCGTCTACGCCTGCTATCTTAGACATATAAGTGGGCCTTTTTTACTGCATTCGGGCTGCTTAGAGAAGCTTCGACTATACATTAATGTCCTTCCCTTTAGCATCTCTATCATCCCAATTACATGGACTGCATGGGATCAAGCATGTCTACACCAGTTTCATTCTGTCTTGCTCAAGCGTAGTTTTGCCTATACCGCAGTCATCAAGATGATGGTAAAACAAGTACGGAAAATAGTGTATCCTCTTATCTGAAAGGCATGCTCTAGTACTAGTTCCACGCATGCTATGGCGCTTCATGTATGCATCCGAGGAAAATTCAAGATCAACTCGAAAGGGCCGTGGAGTCTAAGGCCCGGTTTCTGAATTGAGAATTTTACCAAGCAAATACTTAACTATCGTTCCGTCGCGCTCTTTTATGAGAAATCTGCAGAGACAGAAGGATACTTACCCATTTGCTTAGCGAATTTCTCAATTCAGAAATCGGCAGTAAGTCCATTTGCTATTCTTAGTGTTGACAAGTCGTCGCTATTCTCGTCCCGTGCTTGTGGTTCCTAGAAAGCGGCGGAAATGCAATCCCAAGCGGAGACCCATAACAGATGGCGGTGTATCGTGCTGTCAAAGATAGGATTTAATATGTGCCCATCCCCTAAAAATCTACTCCCGTTTTCAACTGTCAAAATAGCTTTTATAGGACATTTTTTAAATAAATTTATTCCGTCAACTCCTAAATGTGATTTCCAACAACATTTTTTACGACATTTCGAATAGCTCAATACTGTTTATTTATTGAGCGTTTCTTATTCTTTAATTATAATTTTTTTACCATTTCAGCGCCGCGTGCGCGGCGCTCTACCACTTTTCCAACCACTTTTTATTTGTTACGATGTAGCGCACAAAAAAAGCCATGTATTTATAAGATAAGATAAAATAAATCATTTATTAAATTACCACAACACATAATAATAATTATAAAATGTAACATTGATATTATTATTATAAAATAATGAATGGCATGCATATATTGTAAGTAATTTAACAACAATTGACAGTTGATAACGAGGAAATTATAAGGCGGTAGTGGAACGTTGCGGGGGGTTGGGTTTTCGTGACGCGTGACTTCAGTCGGACGTCAGCGTCGCTGTCACTAGTATAGGCGAGTCGTCACATGTCACTCCTCCCGCACCGCTCCACTATCGCAGGAACCTACTGAGTTCAGCTCTATGAGTCTAAGGCCCGGTTTCTGAATTGAGAATTCTACTAAGAAAACACTTAACGTTCTTTTGTGAGAAATCCGCAGAGGCAGAACGATATTTAAGCACTCGCTTAGCGAATTTCTCAAATCAGAAACCGGCAATATGCCTGTACTTACAGTGAGTAGTTTTTAGCGAATGGGGCCACAGATAAGGAGTGCGAGTTCACTTGCCATTCGTGGTGTGAAGCGCTTAGTCACTAAATCCGTCCGTGCCGGCGGTTCCCGGAAGGCAGCGGAAGCGCGGGCGGCGTGGAGTCCCGCACTCGACCCGTGCCTTATTAATGGCTTGTTTAGGGACGTCCCTTTGTTACAAGCGCACGTCCTGTCCAAGATACAGGAGGATGTAGAAGGTCAGCTATATTTGATGATACTGATGAGTTTTATCATAATGAGGCGAGATCATATGAGGCAAAGAGAATGTAAGGGATGTTCCGTGGTCTGTTGGCTGGTCAGACGTCCCAAATATCGTTGAGAAGACAAGGTGGAAAGGGTCATGAGCAAGCTCCGGGTGGAAGATTGCAGGAAAGTGGCACAGGATAGGAAGTCTTGGCGTCTTCTGTTTGCGAACGCCAATTACAACTTTGGGTCTCTGGGCCAGCAAGAATGAATGAATAGCGTCTTTATGCTCGTAGTTACGCTGGACTTTCATCAATTTGGTTCTCCTGAAATTCTTTTGCAGCCACTCGAGTTTACTGTCCAAACGAAATTGTGCTCGTTCATGGTGTGAGGGTAAAGAAGGTGTAATCTATAATCTACATTTTATTATATTGCCGGTTGATCTATTTTGTAAGACCTTATAAACAAAAAACCACAAAAAAATAGAAGTTAAAAACTAAAACCCGACTACTAAAAGGCTTAAAACAAGACCTGTTTATCCTTAAAATAGACTCATAGATAATTAATCGTAGTCGGAGGCCATCGGTTTATCAAATGCGAATGTGGTGTCCTCCGACTACGATTAATTATCTATGAGTCTATTTTAAGGATAAACAGGTCTTGTTTTAAGCCTTTTAGTAGTCGGGTTTTAGTTTTTAACTTCTATTTTTTTTTTTGAGCTTTTTAGTAAGTCATTTTGGACGATCACCAAGAATAGAACCAAGAAGGGCAAAAAAAACACATTTTTGAATTTTTTGTTCTATTTGTTATGTTGACGCTACATGTGTTATACATTTTTGAAAATGTCTTTTAAAGCCCTTTTATTTGATACCCATGACGATGGTATCCGATAATTTTTATTTTTAGGTCCACCACTTTAGTGCGCAGCACAGCCGCCATCTTGATTTATTTCAAAATTAAACTATCCTATGTTACCTGGGTGATTAAGACGAATCCAACGACACCTCATTTGTTGAAATCGGCCGAGTAGTTTAGGCTCTGCGAGGGAACAGATGAACACACAAACATACATACATACATACATACACACATACATACATACATACATACATACATACATACGCTGCTAAAATCATAACCCTCCTTTTTGCTTCGCGTAGTCGGGTAAAAATAGTACGTGGAACTTATATCCATAGAAAAGAGTTCAACGCGTGAAAAGTGTTTCCCACAACTTGTTCAAGAATTTTAACATTCGCACCTCGTACAAACTATATTATTTATTATTATTTTTCTCACTAATTAGTAGTACCTACGCCTGTAGAATAATTACTGAAGCGGGCCTTTCATATATTTCAAATTTGTGCCCTCCACTCATACGCAAATCCTGTGACTAAATGCGATGTGTGATTTACAACACTACTGTAGCACTGAGTTTAGTTGTGGATTCATCAGCCAACGCCGCAACGGATGTCGTTTGTTTAGCTCGTTGTTTTGGGTTCAAGGAATCCGTTGGCATCTTTCGAATTAGAACACAGAATAAATACCTACGCAGTAGGAGGTGTAGCTCAGTGACGCAGTGATAGTCGCTGAGTCTCAGCCATTCTCTAACCGATAAAAATATAAAAGTGAAAGTGAAAAAAACTTTATTGCCGAGAACACATAAAATGAAAAATAAGTAACACAAATTATGAGCTAATAGAATATCGATATACCTGATTAATTTAATGTTCAAAAAACACTTAACTATGCTATGATCGTCATCACCATATAAAAACCGTCAACTAAATACTACAGAAATTCATACATTCGCCTACTCTACCAGATTCTGTACGTTGGTACAGAATGTTGTAAGAGGTTGCTCTTCCAACACATCAGCACCTTGGCTTTCTTAGATCTTTTGTTTCTTTCTTGATCATCAGGTTTTTTAAGGGTCAGTGTTAGAAAGGAATGAAAACAGAAAAGAAAAGGATGATTTACAAAAGGTTCTCCCAAGTTGCTCTACGCAGGTCCAAAACAGACGAGTGCGATCGATGCCGTCGGTCCATCCTTCTGCCTCTTCAACTTCGGTGACTAGAGGTAGCTATGACATCATTGTCCTCGCCTTGGTCTAGCTCAAATTGACACATCCTGTTGTCAGGTTTCCCGGCGATAATCCTTGCGTTGCTCTAAATTAGTTCGACGCTCGCATTGGACGTGTCTTTGATGTTTTAATGATCGGGCTCGCGTTTTAAACGGGAAGTCCTTAAGACGGATTTTGATACTTCGCCTCTCTTGTTTTACTCCTTGATTGATGGCTCCGGATACCTACCTAGATATATGTGCTAGCAAGATGATTGTGGTCAACTTTCCAACGTTTTTCTATTGGCTTCTGATGTCTTTGTTCTATGATGTGCATACTTGGACTTTTGATTAGCAAAATAAATATGATCAGAATATAAAGTTCCATCGTACTTTATTTTCAAGGAAAATACGTGCCTAGTGCATGTCGTAGACTCGTACACACGACAGCACGTCGACCCTTACACATTAGCACTCTACTCAGTTACGTTACGGGTGACTTTACAACAAAAGCGTACACTCTGACGTGCTGTCGTGTGTACATGCGTTCTATCATGGCGCTATGCACCAGCACCAGGACTGACTAAAATAGAATCCTTCGTGTAAAAACATGCTATACAACGTGTTACAAAACATGCTAACTCTTTTTACAGGGTGTAACCTACTGGTCAACAGGATGTCAATTCTGTAAAAAAAATATGAAGAAAACAATTTTTATTTTATTACCTCAAAATTGAAAAAAATTTCATAACTTTTTTGTTTTTGGTATTAGCTCAAATTTAGAAATATGTTAGTGGGTGTAGGTGCACTTGCATAGCTTTGAGTTGTTAAAACATTGTGAAAGTCAATTAAAACAATATTTAAAAAATACTTTTCTCCCGCCACAGCGTTCACATTTTATTAATTTAAAAATCAATGAGACGTCATATAGCAAAAAAAATATTTAGGTTGTAATCCCTATCACCGGGTGCTATTACCCTGTAAAAAGAGTTAGCATCTTTTGTAACACCTTGTATTGTGTGCTATCTTCAAGCATAAAATCTAACAACTTATTAGATCAAGACAACTTTCTTGAAAACTCCCGTGTCCACGTGTGAGTCAGATTATATCGTGAAAGAGGACATTGCGGCCGTGACTCAGTACAGATGGACTAACAAAGTGCTACCAAGGTCGTCCCGGAACTGTTGACCCGAATGAATGTCGAAACCGAAATTACCGAAGTGCGCCTTGTGCCTATGAGCGGCCCCTTATCAACTATTTCTTCATTTTCAGCATTTATTCATCCACTATTTCCCATCTTAGACGATCTGTGGCTATCATGGCCCAAGCCTGCCGTGGATTTGATATCGTCAGACCATCGATTATTCATTGTATCGATATACCGTGTGGTTTGGGCATTATTTCATGAGGTTTAGGTTTTTTCCTGCAAATTCGTCCGTCTGTACTCTTATTCTTCGTCTTCGCTTTGACCCTTTCGATTTTGACGACAAGTTTCCCACATTTTACCCCGCTATCGAAATCAGTGCGGAGCGGACAAAGTCACGAAAAAGAAGTAATTTTTAGCTTATGTGTTGATCTGGTGTTTAATTGGTCATTACTGGCCAGCTCTTTTGATTTCTCTCAACTCAAACACTGTTTGCATATATTTTAATCTGTTCTTCAATTTTAGCATGAGTCATTTCTCTTTCGGATTTCCCTGGCTTCTACAGTCTGTCACCTGACAATAGTACCTTACCAAATATATTGTATTTATTTTCGCCTTTATATCCGGCATCATAAGAGTGTTCTGGGTTGATCAGATGGGGCAGACGACAAGGTCGAACAATGTTGTCGCCCCCGGCCACCGGCCTATATCCTGTCTCTAGAGTATCGCTATAGTATGTGTCATTGTTATTATTGGATTTTCTCGGACAAGTCGCGACCAGTAGGTTGAGATGGTGGACTGCTATTTACTTTTATGTAGACTTCAATAGTTGTAGTAATGGTAACTGTAAAGTATTTTTGGCTCATTTTGAATCTATTGGACAGAGAATCTTGCTGTTTTTTTTTTCTAATCTCTTCAAGACTTTAGTAAGTGTTCCTAACTATTAAAACAATTGGATATGGACCTCCTAAATCGGACCCTTAAACTAATTTACATTATCATACCGAAACGACGCGTGAGTCCACTCGCACGCAGCAGCTCGGAAGAAACAAAAGAAACAGCGAGTTTCATTTATTTTCGATGCGTTACTTACCGCAATGGGCTAGAGCAGATGATTGCTCAATTACCAGGACCTCCTTAGTAGAGACATTAACGACCTCGCTGATTACATTTTAGACTTTATTCAACTTGTGGTAGATGTAATTTTCATCTGGCGCGTGAATAATCCCGGGCGGCTCCACACAAAAGGTGGCTTAGGGCAGCGCCTTGTCATTAGGGCACAATCAAACATTGTGTTTAGGGATCGCCGACAGCTTAACCGGGATTTTTTCATCAATTTCATAATTTGTTATTTTGAATTATAGGGCGCGCGCGGCGCTGGAGACAAAGTAAACATGCGCCAGCGCCGCCGGCCGTGAGGCTTTTATCGCCTCATCGCTGTCTTGGAGAGTTTCTTTTAAACAAGCAAGATACAAGCACCAAGACTTACAGCTTTTAGAAAGACACAGGAAATTTCATAATTAAAAACAGTCCATCAAGCACTCTATTACTTCCACTGGCTAGTACATTTATGGTCTGCATCACTTTATAGCTCTATTCAAAAACGTAAAAATTCTCAGAGATAATAACGCGGGGCAAAATTAATATTATAATAACACTCAAACTTCAACCCAGTTCATTAATTGTTATGAACTTCAACTTTCACACGGGGCCACAAAAGAATGAAATAGGTACCTACTTAATTTGAAGGAGCGGTGAACTTGGGGAAAAAATTGCACGATTGTTCAAAGATTTCGTTCTTATTATTTTGTTAAGAGTTACGGTTAGCGGTCGTGTAAGGCCAGTAGTTGGCTGTTTACGTCAGTTTACGGTAAAATACGGTAAATTTTAATGGCACTTGTTAGTTCCGCCACATGCCTGCTGATTGCCGGCCACTGACGCTGCTCCGCTTCTACGTCACGGGTGACGAGCGCTGACGACACGCCATACCGGAGGAAACGAACGCTTTTTTTTGTAGATTCCTATGTAATGTTTTAGTGGACAGTAGAGATCATGAAATCATTAGGCGTTGAAAATGGCTTTTGGCGGATATATTCAATGTTTTCTCCCTATAGTTCCACAAAAGGTTGCACTCAAGTATTTGCAAAGCAAATGTTGTCAATTAAGGGCCCTAGCGAGACATGAGTGCGGCCCAATTGGGCGTGCATAGCAGCTGATTCACCCCGACGTTTATTGCTGTCCAAAATCGAGAATTTGTAAACATTAGCGCGAGCACAAAAACGTCCCCGTACAAAAGAAGGGCCGGATCTAGCCTCTACCTGCGGCTTCCGAATCGCCGCAAAAAATCGCCAAATTGATTCAATGGGCCGCGCAAAAACGCGACCGGCATTGTCCCCTGTATTTAGCGAGATGCCGATAGTCCGACTCTACAAATAAGGTTATATCGCTTGTAAAAAACGAGGATTATTGGTCGAAGAGCTCACTGGAACATTGCATTGTTGGAAGAATGTTTACTCACGTCGATACGTAGTGTGTCGTTCTTCATGTGCCCCAATAAGTTCTAATTGACTACGACCTGGATGCCTTTCAATTCAAGGATTAGGGTCAGTGTTAGTCGGAATTGAAGACAGGAGGTGGAATGGGATGACGGATATTCCTATAATTGTTGACCTTTATACTGTATCTCCAGTTGATCAACTATGTTTAGTGGAGCTGTAGCAAAGCGATGATATTGAAGGTTTTAAGTAAGTAATCGAAAAAATAGAGTAAGTCTTCTTCTGAGCGAAATTGGTTTTGTTTATTCGACGAGGTGTGAGGTCTACATGGGCCCAGGCACGGGGACCTTAATAGGAAAATTGAAGTGTTTCCGCCGGCGGCCAGGCGGCGCCAACATTTGTTCGTTGCACTTTAGTATCTATAGACCTGGCAACATTTTTCAATCACAAGTCAAGGACCAAATTCTTGGTTTTGAAAACAATCTTCTTGGAATCCAATAAAAAAAGCTCATCAAAGAAAGGTTACAAAAAAAAACAATTTTGTAACATCAATCAAATCAATGCCGCTTGTCGTTTCCAAATTCCGATGAAACCAATTTTCCTCTCGAAACCGAATTCCCCGAATGAAATAAAATTATCTGTTGAGGTTTTTCCGTCGAAGGGTGCGGGTTGGAGTAGCTAGCTCTACTGCGCGGGAGTGTTTATTGGATAATGAGCCAATCCTGTGGCGCTGAGACTCGATCAATTGAATGATTGCCGGAGTCGTCATAACTACGGTGTAGCGTAGGTATATAGAAGGTAGTGCATTTGACTACCACTTTCCTATTAGTTTGAAACTACAAATAAGATGGTGGAGAAGACCAAAGCTCCAAGTTTCACCTCTTAAACTATATCAAGTTTTTTTTTAAATCATCGTCAGATAGATTGTACAGCAACTGTATACAACGTGTTACAAAACATCCTAACTCTTTTTACAGGGTGTAACCTACTGGTCAACAGGATGTCAATTCTGTAAAAAAAAGTTGAAAATAACAATTTTTATTTTATAACCTCAAAATTGAATTTTTTTCATAACTTTTTCCTTTTTGGTATTAGCTCAAATTTATGTATAAATATGTTTGTGGGTGTAGGTGCATTTGCATGGCTTTGAGTTGTTAAAACATTGTGAAAATCAATAAAACATTATTTACAAAAATACTTTTCTC
This sequence comes from Zelleria hepariella, assembly GCA_949319315.1. Classification (NCBI taxonomy): domain Eukaryota; kingdom Metazoa; phylum Arthropoda; class Insecta; order Lepidoptera; family Yponomeutidae; genus Zelleria; species Zelleria hepariella. Next base: position 18,896,876 of record OX439378.1, read on the forward strand.
CCGCCACAGCGTTCACATTTTATTAATTTAAAAATCAACGGAACGTCATAGAGCAAAAAAAATATTTAGGTTATGATTCCTATCACCGGGTGCTATTACCCTGTAAAAAGAGTTAGCATCTTTTGTAACACCTTGTAGTTGAAAATAGAAAAGTATGGGGACATATCGTCAAATTTCAAACTTTAATCCTTGAAAAATGGATCCCTTCCGGATTCATTGAGCTTTTTACTATTCTGAGGTTCCAAATTTCAGACCAACAAATTCATACGGTTTATACCCTTTCAAAACCGTATCGAGCAAATGGCCTACAAGTAAGTATTGATGAATGTTTGTTGTCGTCAGACTGGACCCCCATAACAAGGTGAGCGCGCCACACGCCGCCACTCTACGACCTCTCGCTCGTCTAGTCGATAGGAAATGAGGGTAATAAACATCATACCTACGTCTTATTTTTCAATTGAAAGAAAATGTTATTCAATAAAAATGTAAATTAATATTAGTATTTTTCCTAAGGTTGGCAAATGAACTAGAATATTATGATAATCGTGACAAATTGGGCGGCTTAGTGGCTCCGCAAGTATTGACATTTATCTTCCCTGAGGGCTAGGCCGACTAAAGCTAGCTTTAAACTAAAGTGTAAATCCATTACGGATTTCAGATTTTGGGACTAAGGCAAATTGAGATTCAGGCACAATAACATCATGGCATTTTGACATTTGGTCGTTACGGACCGGAGGGCTTCTCGCGACTTCGTCCACGCTGATATCGATAACGGGGAAAAGTATAGATAGGCAACTCTAAGGTGGACTTGCGTCAGTCAGGGTAAGCCAACTAACTGTGAGTTACTTAGTTTGACATTTCCATACATTGACGTTAACTCAGAGTTAACTGTCTAAGGCCCGGTTTCTGAGTTGAGGATTTTGCGAAGCAAATGGGTAAGTATCGTCCTGTCTCTGCAGATTTCTCACAAAAGAGCGTGACAGAGCGATACGTAAGTATGTGCTTATTAAATTCTCTACTCAGAAACCAGGCCTAACCCTGGTTGACGCAAGTGAACTTAAGTCTGTGGTGGCGAAGTCTCCTAAGTAGATCTTTTCACACACGCTCTAATTCCAGATATTAGTAAAGTTTTACAGAGAACTTCGTCCTTATTTTGGGATATTGTTAGTCAATTGAGAAGGAGTGAAAGCGCTTATATCTGTTTAAAAAAAAAACGGTATTGTAGGCCACGCGAGCGAAGCCGCGGGCAGAAGCTAGTTACTTACATGCAAAGGCCTTGGTCATGGCGCGAAATAATATGGTAAACCTTGATTCATTCCCCTTTTTTTAAAACAATATTTAACGATGTTAAGCCAATCAAGCGGTATTCCCACGGAACGTAGGAACTTCACCGTTTTTCCGCTGCCGATTTTTCCCGGCGCAAAAACTGCGTTTGCTACGTTCCGTCCCGTAGTACAACGCATAACACTCATTGCTTCACGCTCACGGTATCATACACCACAGACACAAAGTGTCCTTCCAGCGAGAATTTTACTCTTATTTTATAAGCTTTAAAGTCTAAAAGCGTTCCACTATCCTAACTATACGAACTATACGAACGTAACTATAAGATCAGAGTTACCAGGTGAAATTCATCACTAAGCCTTTGAGGTTAAAGTCGAGATGTTTTAACTCTTAGCTGTTTGTTTCTATTGCCAGACACTACGTGAACAAGGCCAATTAATTACTCGGCTGTGCTTAATTAGCGATTAGCGGCTAATCATTATCCCGTACATTCGGTCTAGATTTAATTGTAGCGAGTTAACAGAAGCGTTGCGTCTATAAATCATTGTAGACTGGAGCTAGACCATTCTAATTGTTACTTTACGGACTTGTTAGTGGATAATATGACACTAACGAAATACACAACACAGCGACCGATTCCTTCTTCCTCTGAAGAAGACAGCTTTTGTGCGCCTAAAACCTGGCGTCAAGTTTGTGTGCATTTGCGCAGCGTTGAAATGGCACAACTCCAACTTTTTAAGCATAAGAATCGTTCAGTTATTGAAAAGTATTGAGCTATGAGAAAAGTCGTAGAAAAAATGTTGTTAGAAATCACATTTTAAAGTTTCTGGCATAAAGATATTTAAATATTGCCTTGTATCCTTGAATAAACATAAAATACCCTTGAAAGATTGAAAAAGAAAAAGGTTGCCAAAAGAAAACATATAACCATAGCGACGGAGGCGGTTTAGCCGATTGAGCAAGTTCAATTTGATTGGATATTTAACTACCCTTCGGCTCTTGTTACTATGGTAATCCATTTGGTGTCGTAACTTATAGGTAATAAATAATCGTTAATTTGTTCGCGTTACTGTTGAAAACAAATTTTGGCCCTGGAAAATACACCTACTCACCTACGTCTCTACTCAATTCCCGCTCTGGCTAGATTAAAAGAGTAAGAGAAAGGTTGGTATCAAATCCATGTAGATATAGCGATCATGCTACGCTAGCTGGCCTTGTCAGAAAAATCCCACATTCCGAATCGAGTAGGTATAGTAGGTACTAGTAGGTAGGACATAGCGTGAAAGAGCGCCCGCGACCGCGACGCTTCCTACATACTCTGCATTCGCGCACTCAGCGAATTTAGTGCGTCCAATTAGCGGGCTGTAGCATGGTTGTCATGGGAACGGACGCGGATCGCGCTCGTGGAAATTATTATGAAGTTTACACGCTCTCTAAGTAACAGGGTGTAAGAGACTAGCAAAAAAGTAAGTAAGATGTAGCCTGTACAATTGTACATGTCCCACTAGCTGGGCAAAGGCCTTCTCTCAGAGAGAGAGTTCGAGCTTAATCACCACGCGTGCTCAATGCGGGTTGGCGATTTTTGCGTTGAGGGTATAATGCCTCACACGCTCAGGTTTCCTCACGATGTTTTCCTTCACTGTCAGCGAGTGGTATTGCTACTACAAATTCACAAATGTACGTAACTTTGAAATTAAACAAAGTCATAGATACATGCCCGCACCGGGAACCGAACCTAGGACCTTTCACTTCAGAGTCCACTGTTCTACCCACTAGACCACCACCGATTTTGCAAAAAGTTGCCTATATTTTTCCCTGTTATCTATGTCAGCGCGGACGAAGTCGCGGGAAAAAGCTAGTTACAACATACAGCCTGTTTTTATTATGGTGTACAATTGTACATGGGCGCCGGCAGCAGGGTGCACTTGCACACCACTGTTTTATGAATATTAAGTTACTGTTTGTATAAAAACTTAAGGCGTCTAGGGGATTAGTATCTTTTTCGTTGTCTATCTAAAGTAGCCGTTTTAGCGTGAAAGAGCCGCCCTGTGGGCTTCACACGAGTGCAAATAAGTATTATAAGCACCGATTACAAACCGTCCGTGAAAAAATCTCTAAATAACGCTGAAAACCGCATCAAAATCCGTTGCGTAGTTTAGGAGGAGTTAGCGGATATACCTACAAATAGACGCCGAAATCGACTTTATAGTATGCTATATGTAGAGATAGAGAAGATACCTATATTTTAATGGAAAATGGAATAAAGGTAAATCTCGAAGGTGGGGAGGCACTAACATGTTAGCCCGGCTGCATAGAATGTTTGGTACGCCACTTTAACTATTTGTTACTCCGGGTAGAACAAACAAATACGGATATCGATTCCCATGGAGCACACGGTTGTTGACCAACCCTACTACGCCCCGCGTCACTCGGTTTTCCCATAAACTTGTTGAATACATAGAATAATAATCCATAGAGAGAGACAGTTCGCGTTCAGTCGAGTAAGGCACGTTAAACTAAGCTACGATCAACCAATCTTGAGCCGTATCCGTGCTTGAGATGAAGGCGCAAAATCGGCCAGATTGGAAAACTGCTTTGAGAGCCCTATGTCCCTGATTAGCGATGACAGGAACTGATGATGTTGAGGACCAAGCACTTACTCAAAGGAAGAAAGATTAAGGCCCGATTTCTGAATTAAGAATTTTGCAAAGCAAATACTTAACTACCGTTCTGTCACGCTCTTTTGTGAGAAATCTGCAGAGACAGGACGATACTTACCCATTTGCTTAGCGAATTTCTCAATTCAGAAATCGGCAGTAAAAGTAACTTAAAATGTTACAGGGGCAATAGCTTGAACCCATGGCCTCAGGTAATCGCTTGTGGGTACTATAGGACCTACCAACTAAGCCATGCGGTTATCCGAAAAGTTGCAATTTGGCTGTATACCGCAAGGGCAATAGCTGCACATGAACCCACGATCTCAGATGCTCTACCGACTGAGCCATAACGGCTGTCCACTTTTTTCAAGTTTCCGTTTTTCGAGATTTCGTTTCTCGAGCTTCAGTAGCGGATTTAAGAATTATGTAACTAACGTTCTATTCGTTATTATTCTCTGGTTGGAAATAGTCCTCCATATTTGTGGTGCACGGCAAACCGTGGGGCAAACACCACACGCAGCTCGTGGTCAAATCTCTTAAGTAGACAGTAGTCCAGTGTCAATATTTTAGTTAATCATTTGGCTGGAGGGTGGCTGATTCCCACGCTCTCGAAGGGAGATGGGCCCTTGCATATACCTACCTATATTGTTATTTAAAAAAATATTTATTGTATCATAATATTCATATGATTCTGTAACTTATTTATTTGGAACATATTTTGATCTCTTTCTCTTCTACGGGTTTCTTAATCTTTGCAGTTCGCAGCACAAATCGGTAGCCTACCTACAACACATATTTTAATGGAATTTTCATCTCTGTGCAAGTAGGTATACAATAGGTATAAAATAACGTTTCCTTATCTATTTAGACAAATAATAACTTAAAAATTAATATATTTTCAAACCATGCTATGTCGGTGCCATTACCATCGTATGGGAAAAGTCCTGCTGGCTCAGTTTTCATTCTCTCCCTAGGACACTCTGTATGATCAAAGGTAATGAGTAGGTACGGTAATGAGTGAAGTTTTTTTCTCTCCAAAACGCAAACAAGGAAAAATATTTTTCAATAGATAAGATGACAATGCAATGCTGCGGACGAACAAAAGATAATGGACAAATATTGACAAGCAACAAAACAATTGTGAGACAAAGAGAAAACTTACATTGTGTTGTGTGTGTGTTGTAGTCAACAACGCCCGAAGGTTACGAAAACTAAGGCTTGGATAGTTAATCTACAAACCTAGGTTTGATTAGGCAACTCACATGACTGACAAAAGTAATGAAATATAAATAAAACACGACATAAAATAACAAAAAACCTGGCTGACACAGATCTGTGAAATCTAGACTTTCTTAAGCTTCGAGGTTTGACTACAACATACTGAGTACTTCACAGTTAGCGAGTGGTAGGTGTTGCTACTACATATTCGCAAAATGTAAGTACGTTTACTTTGCTATAAACTAAATTGATACCCAAAGGGCAAAAATTGCCAATCTGAAGTGGGCACGAGTGCTGAATAAGAAGTATCTCTCACTGAGTAGGCTACATCAGTACATCTCACTTACATAGAAGGTAGCGGTAACAAAAACCACCGTGAATAGAACCTGGTACCTCACGCATATGAGCTAACAGTTCTACCCACTGGGCTCTCATTATCACAGACTTATAACACGTCACAGGTCCGTAAAGTGCAAAAAGTCGAGCGCCACGGCCGGGCGAAGGTGTGAACCGCAAACATAGAGAAGGTTGTCCGACTGTTTGCGCTACAAATGACCCTAATGATAACCCGAACAAGACGTGGGAACTGACCATTTAACTGTGACATGTTACTAGTGTATTGATGCGTTTAAAAAAACTAGGACTAGCACTAGGACTCGCGACCTCTGGTATACTGCTCTACCAATTCAGCTATAGAGCAGTATCTGTCGCTACATAAATGCTGTATTCCGTCAAAATTTTAGTTCGCGATCTTTGACCGTCTACGACGGGTTCTCAATAGTTCTCATGCTATGGCTGCAGGTACGAATCAACCGACATTATGTCACAATAATTCTAGACTCAAAAACCATCATTGTCTACCGTGCTCATTCATGAAAATGTAACAAATGTTAATTGCGCAAGAACACAAAGGGGGTAGGTTAGGCATGCATTTTACTCCGTAATGCCTTCCGTGGAAGTTAACACATAAAAATGCACCACGGCCGTCAATGGATGCAGCCGTAGAAAAAAGGAGCTCGTGAATGGACACAGGACAAAGAGAGCGACACACCAAAACAATAACAATGCCGCGCCGCGTGCGCAGCTTACACAAGTGTAACAAATTGTTTCACGCTCCGTAATGATAACAAACAGACGTCCGTCAAACAGGTAAACGGGCAACCTGCAAGCGATTTAAAAATAACACCACAAGCGGATGTGTCACAACATTTACTCGCCCATCGATTGGAACGCGAGTTCGTAAACGCCGAAAGTATCCCGGAATTGGAGAGCGTTGAAAACTTGAAAGTCAAGATCAGATGCGTTCTGGAATAGATCTGTCGGCGTAAACGATAGGCTCGGAAGGGAGGAACTCTCGGTGCTTTCGTTGACTCAAACTGCCTGTAGGAGTGTAAGAAGCCTATTATATGAATAATCATCATTATGATCTTCATGCGATCATAAGCGGTTCACTGATTTCCAGCAGCGAATTTGCATAACAATGATTACTACTGAATTAGAGCTCTATGTTAAATTCAACAACGTCTCTTCTCGTAAATCAAACTCGCAGACCCCTAGCCAAAGTTTCCCATCAGTACCTAGTTACCGGAAACTTGGGAAATGAGTCATTTTCCTGTTAACCCTATTTGGTGGTTAATTTTCATCTTACGGTGAGTCAGTGTGGGCTTGGCCTGAGCCGGACGGATAGCCAGACAGAAAGCGCACACGACGCATTCGCACGTGATGAATGTGCTACGCTGCGTATTCACTGCAATGCACCTGTTGCAAAGAGTAACTTGGATGCAGAATGATTTGCGTTTACAGGCTTCTTCAGATGGCACGGAAACAGTTCGTAGTGTTTTTTGAATATTGATATCATTTTTATATCGATTTTTAGTTTTAAAATTGATGTCATTCATGAAGCGTTTCTACCTATGGTTCAGTGGACAGCACATGCGACGCTCTTAGCGCTTAGCGCCCGCAACAAAACCGCGAAAATCAATCAAATCTACTCGTTTAAGCCCAAAGTGCTGTCTAGGGCGTAAACATAAAATTTTGATATTTGTTTTTACAGAAAATATGACTATAGAAACATCCTTCAATATTATTATTTCTTGGTTTGACCAGTGCCCGGAGAAGTGTATCGGTCTTGCGGTAACTACACTAGACAGCGAACTGAGATGCTACAAGAAGAGCTAAATAAACGTATGAAAACATGCTACCGATGTCGGCAACGTGGCAACAGCTGTAGCCAAACGTGAATTTGAACTATGAATTTTATTTCTTGCTTATCGCAGATCATGTCGCTGCCTGGTGTAAACTCAGCCTGACGGAGGGGACTCATTTGGCTGCTTATTCTTTGACACAATGCACTTGACCGGATTTAATAGCAGCCGGTTGCGGACTATAGAGTACGTGACGGAACTGCAATACTTGCGGATGCTACCTCCAAATAAGATTCCACGTCTACAGGCTGTTACAGAAAGACCCTGCTTTACATCAGGGGTCGTTTAACGCATCAATTCAAACGACTCTTACTTACACTGAAATCTGAACAAAAACATCAGCAGATCTTTACTGATATCGAATGTTGGTATAGTACAGATTTGTTTATTAGCTATTAGATGGCCGCAAACTTATAAAGGTTTTATTGACCCCAGAACATTGATAATGTTCTGAGACGTCGCAAATACCTTATGTTTTCAATAATCTTATAATATAGGCTTGCAGCTTGGACGGTGCCGCTGTTTACCCCTTTTAAGGAAATGAACATGGGGATCGAATGTCAAATTTCTTCTTGTGAAATCCGTTCTTTATAAAGATTTTTTCTAGAGAGCTTGAATATGAATCAATGGCAGGTTGTTTCCCAAGTTGCAATCAGGGAGTCACAAAAGAAAACGCAGCCATTTCACGCTCTTGTTTACGTTTCACAAAGTCATAGAAAAGAACAATGAATGGAGTAAACGAATCGTAACGGCCGTCCGGACATTGTTTACAATGGAAACTGAACGTGAGAATGTTGTTTTAAGACGTCTCCTCATCCCAAAAGGTGCGTCCCTACGTGTCCCTACAAAGGACGGCACACGCCTGGTGAATTCCGGTATTTGTTGTGGAGGCGGCCTAGTCTAAAGGTGTCATAAACAATGTTTATTGGGCGCTCTATGAAGCACCTTAAGCTGCCGAACTTGCATACAATCACGTAATGACTTTTGGTCGAGGGATGCAATTATTGTTTGGGAACGTGGGAAAGGATTTTTGGGTAGAAACGGCTTTACAACACTTCCTGCCCTTTACTTTTTAGAGCTACAGGGGTTCGAAAGCGTCTTGACTCAAACTACAGACCACCTAGCTGCACTGATAGAAATAAAACTTTACAATACGTGCCACGAAAGAAGAAACTTGACCACGCCTCCCATACCGCTTTCCGCCGCTCCGATGACGCGACGCCGGGTCCCTCCCTTCCTGCACTCAGACGTCATACCGCTAAAGAGACCTATAAATCGTCAAGCGCACGTGGTGTCTCTTCTTTCGAGTCACTAATTGTAAAGCAACTGTGACCGCACGCATCAAAATCAATACTTGTGGTCGTCGAAATCCATCATCAAGCTCTTCGCGATATGATCGACGTTGTTAGCGACTTCCGGCGACTCCTGCGCATATCCGCCCGCCATTGTTCCTGCACCCTCATTACCGTCAATATTAACCTCATTGCACGCTCCCCCTGTGAATGGGCTCACATCCGGATCCGGTGCACTTCCAGCATGATAATGTTGTTTGCTCAGAGTAGGTAATTTAAGCTTGATCAAGCGTTGCAGTGCCCGTGACGACGGACTTGTCATATTGGGAATGGGAACCGGATCTTCGTAATTATATCACCCATCAAAGCGTGGTTACATATGACGTTTATCAACTTTGATCATCCGTGATTTTTCTATCAAGCACGAGGCTTAAGAAGGTGCAGCTTATACAGACACGGATAAATGAGAAAAAAGTATTGTTTAATTTCGAACATGAGTCAAATCGATAGAGAGGTTGCCGATATATGGGGTCGCGATTTCACAGTTTGGGGTGAACCACCAATGTGGATACATTCCTTAGGTTGCAAAGGTTGGAAAGCAGTGGACAAGGCTGGCAGGGGACCGAGGAGGTTAGCGTGGCAAAGAAGATACCTATGCCTTGAACAGTGGGCGATATGCATGGGCTGGATAGATAGATACATAGTATCCCTCAGTAGAGTCAACGACAGACTACTTATATGCTGTTTTACGGTCGACTTTGCAACGAAAACCTAAAGATGGATCTACATAGATAGAGTGTACATTTTCGTCGCCGTGCCGCTGGCAGCTGTTGACAGGCTGAAGGGAAGTCCGACCAATGCTAATTGGCCCGTAACAGTTACTTAACGGCTATAAAAACGTAATCGACGGCACAGACGATTAAGCGAATAATTCACTGTTCGAATAACAGTTTAATTGATTTTCCCCTTGGTTTTTCATGAATGTGGAATAAGTAATTGTTGTTTTTTTTTTTAAGGTTTTCAACTATTTATTCATGCAAAAAGAAAAAAGTCAAATAATACAATCAATTACAATAAAATTCACAAAAAAGCTTCGTCTTAAATTAAAACTAAGATTAATAAAATAAAATCATAAAATCCATCATAAAATTAAATTAAAATACGGAATGTCAAAAACTATGAGCGTTTTTTGCTAAAAACGCATCCAAAAAAAGATATGATTTTTTTTCCATGGCGGCGCTAGTTGTGAGACGTATTGCGTCTTAAAAAAAAGGTATAAAATTTCACAGATATGATTTTTTTCCGAAACTCCACCATTTCAACGATTGCCTTCATCCCCATGTAAATTAGTTTTTGATATCCCCAAACATTATAATTTCTGGCGCCAATAATAAGTTCGTAAATGAATTAATATGATAATTTTATCTAATTCTCCGAAGCTCTACCATTAGGTATAATTATTTCGTTCGTCACTGAAGGGAAAAAAAATTACCTCTTCCTGGTTCCCCGCGCTTATCTTAGTGACTCACAAACAACGATTGCCTTCATCCCCATGTAAATTAGTTTTTGACTGGATGTTGTAATTCCTTGCGCCAACATCCCTCCGCGGGGCGGGGCCAGCGGCACGGCAGGTGCGCCCGCGCACGTGCGAAGCAGCTTTTGTCGGCCGCATCCCCTCCGAGATGGATTAACCTAATACACTTTGTGGCTGAAAAAATTTGGCTGGAATGCCAGGCGATGGGGGGCTTATTTTAATAAAGACATTTAGCGCAATTTAACATTGCGGCGTCGATAAAACATGGTCCTAAGAAACACACTGGGTGTGTTTCCTACAAACTTATTATGTAACGCTCAGTAGCCCTAAAATTTGTCTATCATTTTTAAATGTATAATTCTTTTTGCTATTGGGTAGATAATCGTATGAGGTACTGGCCTTGCTTTAACGAATACCGTTGGATACTAACTCTCCATTTAGTTTGTGGTTTCATGCTTTAAACGTTCTTGATGAACATCAATCGCTTATCAATATCGTCATCTATTTATTATTTCGATTTCACGTCATTCCGAATAGTATTTTAATACAAGACCGCTTACTTATTGAACGAGCGAGCGAAGCGAGCGAAGTTCTCCGAGTCTACTGGAACAATCCGGCGTTTGTATGTATGTATGTTTGTATGTATGTATGTATGTATGTATGTATGTATGTATGTATGAATGTTCGTTCGACGATAACTTGAGTAAATTTGGTCAGATCGTTATGAAATTTGGTAAGCGGGTAAATGAAATTAAAAGAATTTTTAAGTTCGAACATGAGCCAAATCGGTCGAGGGGTTGCCGAGATATGGGGTTGTTAAGTTTATATGGGGTCGCGAGTTCACAGTTCGGGGCGAACCACTAGTTATTCCACATCTACATACTTGAACCAAGCTTACAACTACATTAGCCAGTTTTAAGGCGGCACCTACGACACGGGCGGTATTGTCGCAGGCGTGTACACCTAATGTTAAAATTGTAAGAAGTCGCGTGCTAGAGACTGGCAGCACCAGACCAACAATAGGCGCCGACTGGGCCCTTAGCCTGTAACACAATGGTGCCAAAATGGGCTGTCGTGACGACTTCAATTACGATTTGCTAACGCTGTCTGTCCTTTTAATGTTTTTTTAGTACAGCAAAGAATATTTTGATTCTAATTCTAGAGGATTAGTTCGCTGGTTGTAGGAGAAAAACGAGGAGAGCCCGGTTTTGTCCTTCTGCCGGGACGCCATTGACCCGCCATTGCGTTACAGGCTAAGGGCCCTGGACGGACTGGTTCACAGAGCATACAATGCCAGTCACTAGTCAGTAGTCGGTTGTCACAATGGTCGCCGCTGCTGGCATCGCATAGTGGAAATTGAATAAAAATAAAAATAGGTAAAAAAACTTTTTAAGTTAAACGGTTTTATGTTAAACATACATTGCAATGTTTAAGATAAATGTACTAAAAACCAAAAAATAATAAAATATATACAGTCGTGGGAATTATAAACATATGCATAGACTAGACTAAAATAAAACCGTGGAGCACGTCAATTGTCTACAATCGTTGATTACTAGTGGTTCGCTCCGAACGACGAACTCGCGATCCCATATCTCAGCAACCCCTCGACCGATTTGGCTCATGTTCGAACTTAAAAATTCTCTTTGCCTCATTTACCCACCTACCAAATTTCATGACGATCCGACCAAATTTACTCAAGTTATCGTCGAACGAACATTCATACATACAAACATACAAACATACAAACATACAAACATACAAACATACATACATACATACATACATACAAACGCCGGATTGTTCCAGTAGACTCGGAGAACTTCGCTCGCTTCGCTCGCTCGTTCAAAAATGTTTGTTTTGTAATGTTACACTATGTTACTATTAGGCAGTTGACGTGCCCCACGGTTTTATTTTAGTCTAGTCTATGCATATGTTTATAATTCCCACGACTGTATCTATTTTATTATTTTTTGGTTTTTAGTACATTTATCTTAAACATTGCAATGTATGTTTAACATAAAACCGTTTAACTTAAAAAGTTTTTTTACCTATTTTTATTTTCTAGTTTTTAGTTTTTATTTCGCATTCTGTTTAATTCATATAGTACATTGTATTATACTGGTTGAGCACTTTCATTTGATACCCATATTGATGGTATCGATAAAACCTACGTTATCCGCCATTTTGTAGCGGCCGCCATCTTGGATTTTTTTTTTTTATAGTATATTGTATTCTGCTTGTTGAGCCCTTTCATTTGATACCCATATTGATGGGATTGATAAAACCTACGTTATCCGCCATTTTGTAGCGGCCGCCATCTTGGATTTCAATTTTTTATAGTATATTGTATTCTGCTTGTTGAGCCCTTTCATTTGATACCCATATTGATGGGATTAATAAAACATAAATTATCCGCCATTTTGTAGCGGCGGCCATCTTGAATTTATAATGATAATGAATAAACATAATTGTATTGTCACCAAAATCCAAAGTTTATACAAAATTTCAGATTAATCGGTTGACAGGAAGAGGGTGAAATTTGAATTACTAAATTTGACCCAAGAATAATGAATAAATAAATAAAATAATAAAAATAAAACCGTTTAAAAACAAACGGGGTGAGCTAAATAAAACCGTTTAATTAATAATAAAGAGAGCCCTACAGACAGAGCGTCAATACTATTATAGCCAAATATCTGAAAACCGTCATTATATTTTATGTATACCCTTGACGCTATTAATGCGTTCATGTCGACAAAGTTTTTAAATTAAATTGTCCTTGAATCCGTGTTTTTTTTATGGCCTCTACATCTACATACCTCTCTTTCTTTCCTTTAGTTCAGTTAGGCCATCATAACTTAACTGGGTCAATGTGACCTATCCCTCTGTGTCCCTAACAGCTAGGACCGTATAGCGGGCAAGTAGCGTGTCGTCACAATGTCACACACTCTGTCACTCGACACCCGGCGTGACTGGTCCCATTGAAACCACCTCATGAGTGACTATTAACATTCTTTCATTGTCATTGTTGGCTGGTTCCCGAGTTGGTTTTCTAGACGGGAGCTGATGGCACCAAGTATTAAATAACTCTGGCTTTATTTGTAGACGTCAGGTGGTTACTGATTGGCGCAGGGTATATTTGTGGGGCAGTATACATAACCCAAATATTTTCCCTGCAAGAGGTTTTTTCTGCCAATCTCAGTTTCAGTTTCTTAATTTGTTACTGGCCATTGGATTTAAATCTCTCTTTTCTGATGTCCTTAATATGAAAGAGCATGTCCAGCTGGCGGATTTCGTACCGCCCCCCCTTAACTCCGCATTCATGACACATACGGGACAAAACGGTCGAATTAATACCACCGCGAGATAGGAAGCTACAGAATGTCCTTTTTTTAGGTACGTTTGAACCTAAAAGTAGATTATTATAATATACCTAACAAAAAATACGCTATCAAAAATTTCTTCTCGATCTAGCAATAAATTGATTTGATGCGCGTTGCAGAATTGATAGAGACTGCGAAATCAAAGATGCTACGGCGCAAGCTCGATATCTCGCGTTGACAAGATAATACTGCCATCTTAGGCCTACTGATATCTGCTAATATATTACCGGAGCCAAGTGTTCCTTCTATCGGTTTCTTCGCGTCTCATTGAAGTGCACAAGATGGAACGCGGGCACATGACAATCGGGCGGAAGCGGAAGTCGCGTTTCGCGATCTCGCGGCGAAATTCGGCGGCAGCTGCGCCCGCGCCAGCTGCCCTGTAATAGCTCGCTTCCTTTCGAGCTGGACTGTAGTTGTTACGGCTGGCCTATACAGGGTGTTAAAAGACCGCCAACAGACCCGAAAGCCACCCATGCTAGACACCAAAACAAAGTACTTTTTCGATAAATTATTGCTGGGAAATGATTTTGGTTTTTTAGGTTATAATTTTGAAAAATATTTTATTACGCTATGGATGTGTAATGCACAGAAGTCATATTGCGCAAGTATAATTTTATGTTACTTAAGCTTGAAGTGCCGATGTTTAGAATACATTGCGGGTTGCAATTTTAACGTCGTTTTTTGTAAGAAATATTCATAATTTTGGTGTGGCTTCTTGAGAAGGTATGTTAAGGACTAGATACTGAATACTTTTCTGCAAAAAAAAAGTTTTGAAAAGTCTGACTTTGAACCTCATTATCTCGGAAGCCGTTGATTTCCCAGGCATAGTTCCTTGGGCAAAAATGTTCATTATGATGAGCACAATACGTGGTTTCCCGCTTTGTTGGCGGTCTTTTAACACCCTGTATAGTTATATAGCCTAAATTTATAGGTTTACATTTACAGAACTAGCGACCCGCCTCAGCTTCGGAGAAAAATAGTGTGCTTAAAAATGTTAAACCTTCCGTGAAAAAGAAAACCGAAACAAAATTTTTGCGTCGCGCATTTTAGTAGGAGTTAGCGGATAAACAGACAGATTTGTTTATCCGCTAACGCTAACGCGATAAGCAACTTTTTCTTATACTAGGTCCTATATTATAAGTAAAGGCTGTAAGCAAACTACAAAGAGCCTTTCTAAAACTTCTCTATGTAAAAGCTCGTTTCCTTTCAAGCTGGACTGTAGATAGAAGAGAACGCTTACTACAACACTTTTACTGTACGGACTGTCGTTTGTTACGGCTGTGCTATAGTCAGAGTTATACAGGATGTTAAAGGTCCCGTAATGTAATTTATGGGCGTTTACAGGACCTTTAACATCCTGTATATACCTTCATTTAAGAGTGGGTCACTAATTGCCAACGGAAAATTGCTAAAAAATAACAGCTGTTCTAGGAGTACTACTTATGGAAAAAGCTCATATTTATTTCAATGGGTTGTCATTGACATTAAAGCACAATACCATTCTGTAACGTAGCTATAAAGATAAGATCTACCTACTGTAAAGTTAGTTAGGGCTGGTGTACAATAAAGAGTTACACAACCACAAGATATGACTGAAAATTTTCAAATAACATATTTGTTATGGTTTCGCAGCAAGCATGAGTAAGATGCAGCAGTCCTATATTTAGATTTACAGCATTTATCATCTCCCATTCATAAAAATCTTAAATGTATATTTTGGTACGTCGCGGGGGAGGGCCGCAAACGCAATACTTCCGTCGATTTATCACCTGGATTACACAAAAAATGATCCCCAAAAGACGTAGTTGATTGCATAGGGAGCACGCGAGAGTTTTGCCCGAGAAAAAAATCGAAGGGTATTTTAATTTTAGATTACGAAACCGCTGACAACTGCAACTCATTTGCTTCTACTCCCGCGCATGTGTAGGGCGTGATAGAGAGAAATACCGCTCGGCACTCAGCGCAAATCCTATAACGTAAGATAACTCATCCAGTGTCAGAAAGATCTTAATAGTTTGTGAAGCCCACACTGAACGTAACTTTGGACTTTATAGGACTGAATTCGTATCGCCTTGTGACGTCAGTTGGGTATGTAAGGACTTGTAACGTGTCAGTGTATGAAGACATGGAGTGCCACATTGCAATCCTGAAACGCGCGATTTAGGTAATCAAGACAGGTCTACGATAAGACATCAAGTCGGAACTTTTCCCACCAATCTGAGCCTACTGCCATTGCTGGCTGAGGTGATCCAAAATCAAACAAACTTGATTGGTTGACCTTCTAGTTATATTTTGTTTGTATGCCGCGTATGGAAATATGTTTCGTAGGGCAAAAAACCGCCTAGATATTTATATTTATAACTGTTTGATTGTGTTCAAGTAGCGGAAGCCATTCATACAGATGTTTAGTTTTTTTCTGTAACTACTGAAATAGCATCAGAAGATCAGAGCCACCGTTCTCCAACCGAGCGTGGTGTGATGACAAATCGCATGTGTAGTCGAACGATCTCGGGCGATCGCCTCTTATTAATTACAACTTATTCCTGAGAAGGAAATCTAATGATGTTTGGTCATCTATTTCCTTGACGGAAGCTATACCAGCTCGGTGAGATATGAATAATGTTCAGTCTTTTTAAGAAGGTATGTTTAGCCAAGCTATGAATAGAAGGTTAACAACGTTGCCCTTTACCACCATTGTCAATCGCATACTGTCTTTAGTAAGAACGGATATTACAATTTAATTCGCTTGAAGCTCGATGTAGTCTAGCCCTGCAACCTAAACCTATCTAATCAGCATTAACCGACGTTGTTCCAAAAATATGCGTGATAAATGCGAAACTAAACCGTAGGTCGGCTCTACATTATGCTTTAGCACTAAGCATTTTCATGTATAGTGTAAAAAACTGTAACATTACAATATTAACTCTATTCAATCTACATTTATAAACTCTCATAAAACTCAACATGATGTCGGGGCAAGTCAAGATTTCCAAGTAGTTACGAAGGTCTCCCTATTCCCAAATCCTTTTATGACATCTTAGTTCCGTTTCAAAAGTTCAAGAGGCACTTAAAACCAATCACTGTTTTTGCAAACAAATAATGCCTCTCGACTCCCCAAATCTTAGAGGTTTAAAGCAATATGTGTGTAGGTAGAGTAATTCGATTACCCACGGGGGGTGGGACCATACCCCATGTCTGGGGGTATGTTCCTATCAAATTCAACGTAAGTGGGTTTTACATATTTGAATGTCTCTTCTCCCACAGGTTTCCACATTGCAAAATATCAATGAAGGAGACAAAAAAATATTTACCTTGCGGACCTAGCAATGGTTCGGGCAAAGCACCAGCTCATTGTTTCGTTTGGCAGCTTCGAAGAAAGAGATAGCCAAACTGATCGCCAACCTCCGATAGGAAACGGCACGCAAAGAAGAAGAAGGACCTAGTTGTGAAACTGTAAATATAAACATTATTGTAAAGTTTGTAAACTATAGTGCAATATGTGACCATGAAGCATTTTCAAGAAGGTAACTTGAAGCAATCTAGGTTACTCTGGGTCGAATAACCCCATTTCATCATCATCACCTGATATGCCAAGCATTGACTTTCCCTTTGTTCTGGGGCGTCCACCATCATCCAGCCTACCAAAATTCAATTACAAAGATTTACAATAGACGAGGCCTAAACAATCTAGAGTAAATACACCGACTGGCAAAGAGAGGCAAGGACCAGAGACAAATGGTAATCTACTGTTGAGGAAGCCAAAACCAAGTACAAAGCAAAGTACTGTAGTGCCAAAGGAACTAAGGTTAGCTAGGGTACATTGGGAACAGCCCACCGGTCCCGTCTACATCTGCCGGGCCGCGAAACCCTCCAACGCTCCATTAAAGCCACAAAAAGGCTCGGGCCGCGTGTGCCTTCCGCAAATCTGCTTCCGGTTCCAAACACACCGCTCACGGCAGCCATCTTTACGGATCCGTGCCAGGGCAGCCAGGGACGTAACTAATGGTGTTAGGAACTGTGCCTGAAAAATATCGGAAATGTCACAACATAATCTGTAGCCACTAGCCACTGTAGCACACTTTTAGCATGACCAATTGTTTTGTTGACCGTTTTATTTTCTGTAAGCTAAGATAAAAGCTTTATCTACTTTTATCTAAATACTAGCTTTTGCCCGCGACTTCGTCCGCGCAGACTTACTTTTTTTTCTCGTGAGTTTTTCCGTTGTTTTAAACGTTTTTGGTAATGGTCAAATACATGCCGGAGTGGTCTGAGGTGGCCCAGGATCGAAAAGTCTGGACTGAAGTGGGGGAGGCCTTTGCCCAGCAGTGGGACACTAACACCGATGCTAAGTAAAAAAAAATGGTTAATCTGCTATCCGGGGCGGAGAGAAATCCAACAAATCAAAAATCATAAAAATCGGTCCACCCGTTCTCGAGTTATAAATGGTGTAACTAACACGACTTTGTTTTATACAGGGTGTCAAAAGACCGCCAACAAAGCGGGAAACCATTTTCCTCATCATAATGAACATTTTTGCCCACGGAACTATGGTTTCCGAGATAATGGGGTTCAAAGTCGGACTTTTCAAAACTTTTTTTTTTCGTAAATGTATTCTGTATCTAGTTCTTAACATACCTTCTCAAGAAGCCATATCAAAATTATGAGTATTTCTTACAAAAAACGACATTAAAATTGCGACCCGCAATGTATTCTAAACATCGGCACTTCAAGCTTAAGTGACATAAACTTATACCTACGCTTGCGCAATATGACTTCTGTGCGCCACACGTCCATTGCGTAATAAAATATTTTTCAAAATTATAACCTTTTTTTTTATCTCCTTTTTCTACTGCAATCTGTCTCCATTTTGGGACATTCAGCTGTATTTGTGGCAATAAAGGACCACGGGCACATTAGTATGAAGTCTGGGCCCACTGACAGTTGACACTTGATGATTTTTTTTACATTGTCCGACCTCAATAAACTTCATGTCAAATGAAAGCTCTTGAAGAGTACTTCAATTTATTCTATAGCAGCTTAGTCAAAATCTAGCGCGAAAATGGTGTTTTGGGCACATTTGTCCCATTTTATGAAGATTGTCCGACCTCAATAAACTTCATGTCAAATGAAAGCTCTTGAAGAGTACTTCAATTTATTCTATAGCAGCTTAGTCAAAATCTAGCGCGAAAATGGTGTTTTGGGCACATTTGTCCCATTTTATGAAGATTGTCCGACCTCAATAAACTTCATGTCAAATGAAAGCTCTTGAAGAGTACTTCAATTTATTCTCTGGCAGCTTTGTCAAAATCGAGCGCGAAAATGGTGTTTTGGGCATATTTGTCCCATTTTATGAAGATTGTCCGACCTCAATAAAACTCATGTCAAATGAAAGCTCTTGAAGAGTACTTCAATTTATTCTATGGCAGGTTAGTCGAAATCGAGCGCGAAAGTGGTGTTTTGGGGATGGGCATATTGGGCCCACTGACAGTTGACATTTTACATTGTCCGACCTCACCAAACTTTATGTCAAATGAAAGCTCTTGAAGAGTACTTTAATATATTCTTTGGTAGCTTAGTCAAAATCGAGCGCGAAAATGTAATTTTGGGCATATTTGTCCCATTTTATGAAGATTGTCCGACCTCAATAAAACTCATGTCAAATGAAAGCTCTTGAAGAGTACTTCAATTTATTCTATGGCAGGTTAGTCGAAATCGAGCGCGAAAGTGTTGTTTTGGGGATGGGCATATTGGGCCCACTGACAGTTGACATTTTACATTGTCCGACCTCACCAAACTTTATGTCAAATGAAAGCTCTTGAAGAGTACTTTAATATATTCTTTGGTAGCTTAGTCAAAATCGAGCGCGAAAATGGTGTTTTGGGCATATTTGTCCCATTTTATGAAGATTGTCCGACCTCAATACAACTCATGTCAAATGAAAGCTCTTGAAGAGTACTTCAATTTATTCTATGGCAGGTTAGTCGAAATCGAGCGCGAAAGTGGTGTTTTGGGGATGGGCATATTGGGCCCACTGACAGTTGACATTTTACATTGTCCGACCTCACCAAACTTTATGTCAAATGAAAGCTCTTGAAGAGTAATTTAATTTATTCTTTGGTAGCTTAGTCAAAATCGTGCGCGAAAATGGTGTTTTGGGCATATTTGTCCCATTTTATGAAGATTGTCCGACCTCAATAAAACCCATGACAAATGAAAGCTCTTGAAGAGTACTTCAATTTATTCTATGACAGCTTAGTCGAAATCGAGCGCGAAAGTGGTGTTTTGGGGATGGGCATATTGGGCCCACTGACAGTTGACATTTTACATTGTCCGACCTCAATAAACTTTATGTCAAATGAAAGCTCTTGAAAAGTACTTTAATTTATTCTTTGGTAGCTTAGTCAAAATCGTGCGCGAAAATGGTGTTTTGGGCATATTTGTCCCATTTTATGAAGATTGTCTGACCTCAATAAAACTCATGTCAAATGAAAGCTCTTGAAGAATACTTTAATTTATTCTATGGCAGCTTAGTCGAAATCGAGCGCGAAAGTGGACAATCTTCATAAAATGGGACAAATATGCCCAAAACAATACTTTCGCGCTCGATTTTGACTAAGCTACCAAAGAATAAATTAAAGTACTCTTCAAGAGCTTTCATTTGACATAAAGTTTATTGAGGTCGGACAATGTAAAATGTCAACTGTCAGTGGGCCCAATATGCCCATCCCCAAAACACCACTTTCGCGCTCGATTTCGACTAAGCTGCCATAGAATAAATTGAAGTACTCTTCAAGAGCTTTCATTTGACATGAGTTTTATTGAGGTCGGACAATCTTCCTAAAATGGGACAAATATGCCCAAAACACCATTTTCGCGCTCGATTTTGACAAAGCTGCCATATAATAAATTGAAGTACTCTTCAAGAGCTTTCATTTGACATGAAGTTTATTGAGGTCGGACAATCTTCATCAAATGGGACAAATATGCCCAAAACACCATTTTCGCGCTTGATTTTGACTATGCTGCCATATAATAAATTGAAGTACTCTTCAAGAGCTTTCATTTGACATGAAGTTTATTGAGGTCGGACAATCTTCATAAAATGGGACAAATGTGCCCAAAACACCATTTTCGCGCTCGATTTTGACTAAACTGCCATAGAATAAATTGAAGTACTCTTCAAGAGCTTTCATTTGACATGAGTTTTATTGAGGTCGGACAATCTTCCTAAAATGGGACAAATATGCCCAAAACACCATTTTCGCGCTCGATTTTGACAAAGCTGCCATATAATAAATTGAAGTACTCTTCAAGAGCTTTCATTTGACATGAAGTTTATTGAGGTCGGACAATCTTCATCAAATGGGACAAATATGCCCAAAACACCATTTTCGCGCTTGATTTTGACTATGCTGCCATATAATAAATTGAAGTACTCTTCAAGAGCTTTCATTTGACATGAAGTTTATTGAGGTCGGACAATCTTCATAAAATGGGACAAATGTGCCCAAAACACCATTTTCGCGCTCGATTTTGACTAAACTGCCATAGAATAAATTGAAGTACTCTTCAAGAGCTTTCATTTGACATGAATTTTATTGAGGTCGGACAATGTAAAATTTTTCATCAAGTGTCAACTGTCAGTGGGCCCAATGTGCCCATGGTCCTTTGTGTTGTCTTGAGATGATATGCGACCAGTGCTATATCTCAAAGTTAGTCTATTTGTTGTTTGTCAGTCTCTCATCAAGTCTTGTGGGATTTTTCGCTTTAGCCTCCGTGGCTCAGAGTTAGCATCCATCAGGTGTTGGGCTAGTCGGTTTGGATGTTCCATTATTCTTTTCTTGTAAGAAAATTATAACCTAAAAAACCAAAATCATTTCCCAGCAATAATTTATCGAAAAAGTACTTTGTTTTGGTGTCTAGTATGCGTGGCTTTCGGGTATGTTGGCGGTCTTTTAACACCCTGTATATTAAGATATCCGACTGGCTATCGACTGAGCGATCAAATTAAATCAGATCATCCAGCTCATGTGGTGTGGGTGTGTGTTGGAGGTTCTAGACGACCGCATAGGCATAATCCTAAGTCATAAGTCTTGGACCTATAGTACCTAGAGATGCAGATACCTAAGTTTATTTAACGTAGGTAAATATAGAGTTACTGACAAGTAGACGGTTGCTTATCAATTAGCCGAAAGTAAAACGTGCCAATAGTCATTGTAACGCAACAACAGTAGGTGCGAAGTAATCTCATTATGATCTTCTCCGAATCTCGTGTAAACTGAGATAAACCTATTTTAGCTATTAAGTAAGGCACCTTCTGTCTGTAATCCTATTGTGTTAGCTTGTAAATCTTGTAATACGATTGTCGTAGTACAACACCGGATAGAAAAATATAGAAGATCCACTCAGTAATACCAGCTTAAAGAGTCTTCATTGTTTCCTACGACTAGCGCTAGAAGAAATGAGTCAAAGACATATTGCGTCAAAAAAGTGTGATATCGTTTATTTTTTCTTTTCTTTTTATAGCTGGTAAAAACTACCAACAAAAGCAGAGCGCTTGGCCACGGTTGCTAGAGATAGAGTATGGATGCCCTCATTTCCTCTAAAGAGTAACTGGAGACACTATAACTTAATATTGAGCCCATTCGTTGCCCGGTGACGGTGATAAGTAAAAACTTCTTCTTCTCTCGTGTCAAAAGCGTCACTCTTTGAGCACCAAATGCGCGACACAAGTTGATGTTCTGTGCAACCCTCTTAATCCGTGGCTAAAACTGGCCTGCAAGCAGCCTTGTCTTCAGTTAGATCTTGTTCCGCGGAGATTAGGTAATTCGATACGCCTTATCGGAGTTGTGAAGCTGTTTCGAGTTTAGTTCCGATGCTGTCGCGCTCGCATCGCACTCGCTACCCGGCGCTGACGGTTTTGTTAAGGGGAAGACGATAATGTTTGAAAATATAATCATAGTCTACAATTACGTATATATGTCCCACGGCTGGTCAAAGGCCTTCTCTCAGGGATATAGTTGGGTTTATTAAGGTTTATTGGTATTTTTCTATTAAATCACGGTTTTACTCACTAGTAGTAGTTTATTCGTATTTTAGGGCTATTGGTAATTACACCACGTGTGCCTTTGCATTAAGAGTATTATGCCTCAGCCGCTCAGGTTTCCTCATGATGTTTTCTTTAACATTTAGCTAGTGGTATTTCTACTACAAATTCGCAAATAGGTAAACTTCTTTATAATGCGTTACAAAATTGAGCATAGGTATAACCAGTAGGTAACCAATTGGTTTTTTCTGGCGAAAACCCTCAAAGACGACCGCTTTTGTTGGAAAACCATTGTAGTCTAGTATCTGGTATTCTAGGCAATAAATGATAGAGGCTATGCGTTGAAGTCATTAACATTACAGCTGCGAAGCCGTTAAGAACCGATATGTTTCCATCATAAACGAACGGTTTGCCATGGTGCGATTATGCCAACCAATATCCTCCCCCTTAAGCAAATCTGATCCGTCACTGTTTGGCCCGCTCCGATAACATCTGGTGGGCAAGGTGTCTCCAATACACAGTAACTATTGGATTTTTTGCGATAAACACGTGTGTAAGGCGCCTTGATTGAATTGGGATACGCTTTTACATTCTGCGAGTATGAAATGGATTAATTTTACCGCGGATTATGGATGGAATATGTATGCGTTATAGAATTTGCCTGAAACATTAATCACACAGGCTGTTAGCTCCCTCGGTCCTCTGCTTTTTACCCGACTACGCGAAGCAAAAAGGAGGGTTATGATTTTAGCAGCGTATGTATGTATGTATGTATGTATGTATGTATGTATGTATGTATGTATGTATGTATGTATGTATGTATGTATGTATGTTTGTGTGTTCATCTGTTCCCTCGCAGAGCCTAAACTACTCGGCCGATTTCAACAAATGAGGTATCGTTGGATTTGTCTTAATCACCCAGGTAACATAGGATAGTTTAATTTTGAAAAAAAACAAGATGGCGGCTGTGCTGCGCCCTAAAGTGGTGGACCTAAAAATAAAAATTATCGGATACCATCGTCATGGGTATCAAATGAAAGGGCTTTAAAAGACCTTTTCAAAAATGTATAACACATGTAGCGTCAACATAACAAATAGAACAAGAAATTCCAAAATGTGTTTTTTTTTGCCCTTCTTGGTTCTATTCTGGGTGATCGTCCAAAATGACTTACTAAAAAGCTCAAAAAAAAAATTGAAGTTAAAAACTAAAACCCGACTACTAAAAGGCTTAAAACAAGACCTGTTTATCCTTAAAATAGACTCATAGATAATTAATCGTAGTCGGAGGACACCACATTCGCATTTGATAAACCGATGGCCTCCGACTACGATTAATTATCTATGAGTCTATTTTAAGGATAAACAGGTCTTGTTTTAAGCCTTTTAGTAGTCGGGTTTTAGTTTTTAACTTCAATTTTTCCCTACTTTGCAAGATTTCATGGCACGGCTGAACCGATTTTCATTCAAGTTAGCTAGTGTAGAGATTGAATCTTGAAACCATGAACCTTGAATATAACCTTTAATTCACCTTCAGAAGGACTTCACCAATAGTCAAACAAAAGTATGCTTGAAGACTATTTTCGTATACCTAACCAATAAATAGTTCGAGTAATGGTGCTGTAATTAAGCTTCATCGATGAATAGTCCTTCGGGAAATAGTTACGTACGTAATCCAGTATACCAAAACAACTATGGTCAAACCCTTGTGGTTTTAGAAGCTGCCCACATATAAGGAACTTCTCTATAAACCCTACTTAACATTTTCCAAGCCGTATTGCTCCATTCAATAGATCAACGCACTCCCGTAAGGGGTCAAACGTGTTCCCCGCTACATTAGCCGGGTGTTAATGGTGTTTTTTTCCGAGACATGTGCTACTGCCAATTTGAAGTCGAAAGGTGTGCCCCATTTCTTGCTCAGATGTGATTTGACATGTGCGGACGCGGGGTGATCTATTAGCAACACAATGTAGACTACACACACACATGTTACTAAATAATAGCAAAATGTCTCTACTCGGCAGAGATTTAGCTCAACAAACAACATAAGAGGAAGGTATAATATTTACTGAATGTGGAATAGAGAATTGGCTAAACATTTTTGTCATGCAAAAATTTTTCCTTCGGAAAGTTGGTGGGGAAAGAGGCCAAATACCCACTAACATTTTCATCATCACCATCCTAATGGCGATATCTGTCAATCCAACTCAAAGTTGGATAGATATAAAGATTTATTTTAATAGAAAAAGACATCGAAGATGTTCTTCCATTAATGGTTTGTGTTTGTCACATGCGCGAAAGTAAATAAAATTGTTAATAGCCAGTTTGTTTATCATCAGAAGCAAGCTTTTTTTTTTGTAGGTACACTTGGATCACTGATCCTATGGTAGCTCTTATTGCCCGCGCCAACGTGCGTCAATCGAACAAAAACGGGCATCCTAGCGTGTAGCGGACTGTATCCAACCAAATCGCACAATGCAGCATCGCAAAATATTTCTTCCCTTATTTTATACGTCCTCCTAGTAGGCTTGATCTAATATATCGTTTTTACTGCCGGGACACACGCTGCATAATCAGCAAAACCATATGGAGGGGAGCGTATTACATTCACTTAGAGACTTCGATACTTTCAGAGCATCCCCGCGACACAACGCTCGTAAACAGCCGAGGGTCTAACACAAAATATTGTGGGATATAGGCGACACAGAAGTTCAATCTAGGGCTACAGACGTAACGCAGTTGTGTCTCTCGATAAGTTCGGCGTTGTAGGCTTCGATGAAGATTTATTAATACTGTCTATCCTTTTAATGTTTTTCTCGTACAGTAAATAATATTCGAATTCAACATTATGTTTTTTTTAAACTTTCGTTATTATTGTATAAGAAAACGTTCTTAGGTACCACGATTTATTGTATTTATTGAATTTGTTTATTTGTTGTATTTATTGAATTTGTTTATTCTAATTCTTTAGAATTAGTTCGGTGGTTGTAGGAGAATAATGATAAAGCCCCGGTTTTGTCATAAAAACTGTGAACCTATCGAAACACTCCTGCGTCACAGACTTGAGGCCCAGCAAAGTCGAGCTGGTTTCAAATGTATGAAACAATATATCCTCTTCGTCCACCTCTGCTTTGGCACTTTCGTATAGACAACGTGTGTCTGTAGAAGTTTGTTGACTACAATATTTAATTGCGTTAGTGTAATTTAATAACTAGCTCTTACTTATGTCCTTCAACCCACTACGGTCTAACTTCGCAACAAAAAGAAACAGCTTTTTAGGCGTTATTTACTTTCTAGTTCCTTCTGGTATATTCAAGCTGTGGTCTCAGGGGAAAATAGGTGAATTATGACCAGCCTCTGGATATGGGGGACTTTACGTGAAAAGCAATTTGGCAAATGTCCGATCGATTCTAAAGAAATCGCTCACATCAGTCAGGGTAAATTGCAACCTCGGCAAAGTGACCAAAATTGGTCGGCGATCCATTACTCGGTAGCCTAATGTCAGGGCAGGATTAGGTAGGTAGGCTTTTCTTCACCGAGCAACTACAGGGTGCACTCTAAGTCGATAGCGGAACTTTAAGTAGGCTGACTACTGATCAACACAAACAACTTGTACTAGGTGGCGAAAAAAATTAAACGAAAATACATTTGGTGCAGTACTGAGTCGACCTTTTGTATGGAACAGCAGATATTTTTTTAGTTCAATTTTTTTCGCCACCTAGTACAAGTTGTTTGTATTGATCAGTAGATAGCCCACTTAAAGTTCCGCTATCGACTTAGAGTGCACCCTGTAGTAAGATGTAGCCTGTACAATTTTACATTTCCCACTAGCCTTTAATTTATTTCAAAGTTACGCTCATATTTTGTGAATTTGTATTAGCAATACCACTTGCTAACTGTGAAGGAAAACATCGTGAGGAAACCTGAGCATATGAGGCATTGCACCTTTGACGCGAAAATCACCGAGCAACTACTGGCACAGCAATTAGTTCAACGGTATGCCAGAAGGCGATGAAATTATTTCCATTGCTTGATCCAATGACATTGGCTTTGTCATCGATTTTTTCGACAAAGTTGGGTTCTCTCTTGACGATAAAAACGTAATGAATCAACCCTAATGCCGAGGTTACGTCGATAGTCTATCATATCAACCTCAACCTCTAATACGATGATCGAACCATAGACTTATCACAGGAACGTAAGTTTCACCGCCGAACTTCAGATACGTAATTTCTGTATAGTATGTCGAAACAATGACTCCGATGGAACGATAGTAGTGTTTATGATACTACATAATTATTTCCAAACACAAACTCTTAAACTGACCCAACAGTCTTGGTGACCCATCGTCTAACCGTATAAAATCTTGAGGTATTGACGCCTATTATCAAAGCGGACGTTTGCATCTTTATCCCTTTTGTGTAGCTAAATCCACAAACGTCTTACATAGTAAGACGTCGGAATCCACTGTTGTCTGGAGTAAGTAATCGCCCGTCATTGCTTTTGATGATTGCACGGTATGTTTCACTCACAACGTCTCCAAAATTTACACAATGGAATAGAGAACTATTAGATAGCTCTATTGTCGTGCAGTTAGCTTTAGGCGCGCGAGTTCTAGTTTTCCAGCGTCCGGCAGAATAGCGGTCGTAAAAGTACCTTGCTCAAGGGGTACACTTATCTCAGTGGAAAAGTTGCAGGTTCAATCTGCGATGGTATGTACCTGTCGAAAGTTGTCGAAGTATTTTGGTATTTGTGTGAATAGCAATACAACTCGCTACTGAGAAGGCGAACGTCAAGATCAAGGTCTAGAATCTAGATGCTTCGACGCTTGATTGCTTCGTACTTCGTGCCCTAAAACTCTCTATATTTCTCTTTGAAACAAGGCCGGTGCTTTATAAATAGTGGCTAAATAATTTTTCCCCTTCTCTTGTTTCGCCATCGTTAACATCTCGGTCGAAGCTGACTCCACCACAAAGATCTGTAACAATATTCGTGTGTATTTAGTTGTAATTGCATTAAATTGGACGTGTCGCATTGAATTAGAGCCTTTTACATTGTAGATCAGGGTTGTGGAAGGAAATTGTCGTATTCTTAGGGACGTGTAGTGTAGAGCGAATCATTCGTTCACAATGGTGGACATGCGACGGGTTTTTGAGTTGTATTTCCATTGTTAGAATGAATATACACTATGTTTATTATGTGACCACTTTTTAGGTTTTGTTTATTCGAAAAGCATAAAAGTAAGAATTTACATTTGCTTACAATACTCAACATAACAATAATTACATTTTGAACTGAGGTTAGTTAATTAGCATAGCGCCTCTGGTTATTTATTTGAGAATATGGGCGTGAGGTTAAGCTGGTTTATGAATCAAACTACAGGTTATCTTCTAGCTCAAAATGTTAAAATACCTCTTATTTTCGTGAATACTCATACATTTTATTTTCTAGAGTTAATAGGAATGGCGCCAAATTGCGAAGGCCACAGACAGATAAATTCTTCTTTAGTACTATTGTCCCAGATATAGCCTAGAGTCAGAAAAACACGTAAAAAGGTCTAGACGACTAATGGGGTTACTCACCCTTTTACTCGGCTCGCTATAACCACGTGGCTAGAGTGTAAAATTAATTATTTTGGTTGGTTCTACATCAAACTTTACATAGCCACATCTTATCGTGGATACTTGACCCTAACTTTTACCGAGAGTCTGAGTAGACGTCTCCTAACACATTTTTTCATATAACAGCCATGATTATGAGCCATTATGATAACATAATCACTAAGAAAAGAGAATCTAGCTAAGGCCTAGACTTAGACTAGACTCTAGGCGATGAAGTAACTCTTGTGTTATAGATAGACAAACTAAGTCGTAGGCAAGATGTAGTGCGTAACATATAGTTATCTAGTACAGTCACACCACCTCAACAATATTTATTTCCTTGCAGGTGTTTATTTACTTATCCTGAATTAACGAATTGGCCTTTTTGTTGCTCTACATAATAAGTTATCGTTTTCCCCGCTATCCGGCTTGTATCTCAATCACCCGCTATGTTTAATGCATGAGCTTTCATAAATATTCGGACCTCAAGGCAGCGTTATTAACAAAAAATACTGCATTGCTGCGTAATGAAATATGTATGGACAGACTGACTGGCGCCGCGAAATATCTAGTAGACGACGATCGAACCATTGATCGAGGCCTTATCTCTAAGTCAAATTAGGAATACCAAGAAGTGAAAAACAAAGACTTTGTAGGATGTAACTCTTTATTAAAGTTTGTGTAATAATTTCGTACTTTGGTCTTCTTCTTATGGTAATTATATTTTACATCATTGGAGGTAGATTCGATATACTCATAGATCTTTCTGCAATTTTGATACCGTTCCACCCTTGATATTGCACAGTTATTAAAATATTATCTAGGAATGTATTGTGTGAATATTGTGAAAGGTGGCGCGCCGTCGACGCTTTGAACACCATAGTCGTAGAAGAAGAAGTAGATTTGAAAATATTGATCAACAAAATGATTATTCCAAAACCGCAGAATCTGCTAGGATTTTTCCAAACCACTTCAATCAACAAATTCGATAAAACTCAAAAGAACAGTCGATATCCGCAGTGGCGTTCTCCTATCTTGACAAAATCCGTTTCCATTCCACCCCTCAGATTTATGGGAATCCGATATCCAGGATCGGTGAAACTTACCCCAGTCGGTACTAGGTAGTACAGCACTAGTAAAGTTTGACCTTTATTTCAAACCGGACAAGGTTTGTTTTGGTGTCTGTCTTGAAACTAAAGGGAGTCAAAATATTTGATCCATTTTGGTCCTTATAACTGGAAGATAAGGACCAAGTTGGCTGACTGTACGAAAGCCTGCACATCAGCAAAAAATATCAAGTCATAATGCACTCCTATGAGGAAAATAGACTGGCTTTTGTGTAATCGAGTTTTTCCAACTGTGTTGTTTCGATTATTTCTCATGAGATATGGCTGTGCCTGTGATAAATTGACATATACAGAGTGTCCAAAATTACGGATGAGCAGGATAGAAGACCTGCGATAAAGGATTCCTTCGGCTACCAAATTCACCCTATGTTCTACCATTTTTTGTCGCAATCAGCGTTTGAATGTGGGAGGACCGCCCTGTAATGAAAATTTTCAGAGAAAATGGTCCGAAGATACCTATGGGTTGTATGGAAACAGTTAGCATTTAGAAAATAATTACTTAATATATTATACACACAGTGTCTGCGGCGCTGCCCACCTGTGCTTCTTCATCTGCTTACTACAGAGCTTAAGAAAATAGGCGTGAAGAGGCAATGGTGGCAATGATTTGTAATGTCCTAAAATGGAATGTTAACCAGTCGATTTATATAAGGCTGACCTCAAATGGGGTCTCGCGTGTGACTGCCTGGCACGAATAATGTCGTGCAATCTAAATGAGGAGCTTGGGCGGGCGCCGCCGCCCTGGGTGTGAAATACCGGCATTTTTAGTTTCCAGGGCGGGCGAAATCTAAAACCCAAAAAAAAAAAATGAAGTTTATAACTCTAAGCAATAATTAGAGACATAATTCCTTCACAGTTAGTGAGTGGTACTACGCTCTGTCTGAATATATTTTCTTTACCGCTTACGCTAAGTACTTAGCTTAGTAGCGCGTAAGCAATAAATAAGTGTATGATGTAGAGCGATGGAGCGATGCATCTAAAACAATGTCCCAGGCACTGCAGCGCCGAGTGGTCTCTTCACCTATCTAGTGTGAGTGAAGGTGCCACTGGACGCTGTATAAATCATCTCATTACGTAGATGCAAAGGCCTTAGTTTAGTGGAGCGATACGTGTTGATCGATATCGTTTTTGTGTAAATCAATTTCGTTTTTTTTTTTTCAAAAAGTATGTTATTTCTATATCGTTTCTTTGTCGATTGAGGCCTGCCTCAACATTGTAACAAGTTTTGTTTTTCAAAATGTTGAGTATATCTGTAAGGTTCGTTAGCTTTTTGACATTGTTATATTTTTGGACACTGTAGAAGTGTAGATTACTTTGGAAAAGTACAAAAATATGTATGTAACACGTATATCAATGGTTTAAGGAAGCCGGGAGGGTGGAATTCTCTTTATACGTTTTCATGTAAAAATGCCGTAACGAACCAAGGTGTTTTCTTTATAAAAGCCGCAATATAAGGCACGCTTTACATTTTAATTAAGTTTTTAACTCGGAGTCCGCACACGACATAAATCTACACACGTAGGTACTTACTTATAGTTCTTTAGTTGGAAGTGGGCTCAGTATGTATTTAATTACCGATGTAAAAGACATCGCAAACAAAAAAAGTTACCAATGCTATTCAATCTACTTACTTACCTGAAACGTTAAACGTTGGGCAAATGGTAAGTTAAGGCGACGCTGCACTTTCATCAAAACGGATCGAGCTTCCATCTCGCTCTATGGCTTTCTCTCATTCAGAGCAACTGAATGAGAGAGAGCACTGTATCGCATACTTTCGATGTCGATAGCCTATACAGGGCGTCCCACGGCCATGCCACATGGAGGGAAAGTACCTTATATATTGTAGATGGAACATTTTACTGAAAGAAGACATTATTTTAATTTTAAAAATCATTTAAACTGCATTCATAGATATTGAAATAATTACATGGTTGAACCGGGAATAGAACCCGTTACATGAGAAAAAATATTACCCTGTAGTTTTATCATACCGATCGAAAGGCTTCATCATAAGGATTATTTTTTGCTAAATAACATAGTGTCAGAAATAGAAGGAAGACCATGAATTTTAACATTTTTAATACTACATTAATCAATTTATCAATGAAAATCACAGTAACAAAAGATTAAAGGTATGAAAATGAAACACATTTTTGAATTATTTCTTTATAATCAGCCAGCCGCATTGCGATGGACAAAATTTTACGCGTCTTTCGGCTCAGGATACGGCTCGATTTGTTGCATACTACCAGGTAAATGTTAAAATTCATGGTCTTCCTTTTATTTCTGACTCTATGTTATTTAGCAAAAATTATCCTTATCATGAAATCTTTCGATCGGTATGATAAAACTACAGGGTAATAATTTTTTCTCATGTAACGGGTTCGATTCCCGGTTCAACCATGTAATTATTTCAATATCTATGAATGCAGTTTAAATTGTTTTTAAAATAAAAATAATGTCTTCTTTCAGTAAAATGTTCCATCTACAATATTTAAGGTACTTTCCCTCCATGTGGCATAGCCGTGGGACGCCCTGTATATGTTAGAAGTTATGACTTATGAGAGTACTATTACACGCCTCAAAATAACTGTGGGAGAAAAGTTTCGCCAAGTAGTAGTGATTCTTTGGCACCTATGATTCTCTTTCGGTATTGTCCCACGAAAGCCGGCTTCCCCCCAAATGAACTATAGTTACATAACCTACTAACCATCAACATCAGGCCGCGTATTTCGGGCTACCTCCAGTGATATATGTTGTGTGCCTTAATTGCTACGGTTGGCGCATAAATTCTCGCGGATAAGACCAAGGCTCTCGCTAGGAAATGGGCTTGATTTAAGGCATGCGGGTGAGGCAAAGTATGGGACTAGTTTTCCACGTCAGTGGGGGTAACGTAGTTCCGTTAATAAACCGTAAGTATGTATGTATGTCTATATATTTATTGTATGGTTTGGGGCTACCGGGTACCCTGTACAATTTGGTAAAGTCATGGCTCAGAAACATCAGATAATGGATGGAGATAGCCAGCGTTGAGGATCTATTTCGCTTGAGAAGAAATGGAGAAGAATATGGAAAGGACAGCCAACCTTCATTAGTGAAGTTTCTTTATCATTGAACTTTATTTACCATGCTTCTTCTCCAAGAACTATCAGAGCTTGTGAAGCTGGGCAAAAAAACTAACTGATCTCGAAGAACTTACGAGTAGACCGCGTAATTTAAGACGGAACGCGGGTAGCCGGCTGCTCCATACAAAAAATACAAAAAGGGAGACCTGTCTCCTCCCTGGATAATTATTTAAGAAAAAATCTGTTTATGCCATTCACCGTACCTCTGCCACCTCTGCCATGTCCCTATGTTTTCCTTTTTTTATAATTTTAATAAAATTTACTTCATTAATTAAAATAATAAAAAAAGGAAAACATAGGGACATGGTAGAGGTAAATATAGATTGAATGGCATAAACATATTTTTTCTAAAACAATTATGCAGGGAGGAAACAGGTCTCCCCTTTTGTATGGAGTAGAAGGTTACCCGCGTTCCCACTTAACTATACTAGGCTAACGTTAACCCATTTTGTAGTTGATTGATTCAATGACGATAACAGCATTGTCTAAGTCTCAGTCACACCTAACACGCAGTCGCATAGCGAAAGCTTCCTTAGGTGAAAACGTGGGAGCTCATCTATGAAAGATGAAAGTAAAACGCGATCTGTCTATAAAACAATGAGACGATGTCTAATGGTTCTACGTAAGTACTTACCAACCTCTCCGCTTTCCGAAGATTTTCTTCTTAGCATTATCTAAGTTTTTAGGTGAGTATCTTATCTTGTTTCACGTGAAAAGTATTCATTTGTTTGTTATAGTAGAGATGCGATAGTTAATAGGGGACTACATTAAAAAAAAACTTCATACCGGTACACATTAACAGATTCTCCAGTTGTGTTAGCGAACGGAAGTGTTCACAAATATTAATTTGGTATTTATTGTGCAACTTTAAAGCAATAATCACAATTGAACTAAAAGGTCACTAAGACTTAGGTACTTAGTATAGATAGATTTCAGTTAAAAGTATGCTGAAAACAACTAAGCTCTGTTAGGTTTTTTGACAATTATACGATATGCCAGTGCATGTTTTATGTGTAGCTAAAATATAAGCCAATCATACAGCAGCGATACACTTTCAGATAGTGTTTCCAATCACCATAATAACCACGGCCATAAAAAGCCGCAGAGCATCAGCAATTATGTAAAAGTATAACAGCCAACAGTAAGAGAGGAACAAAAACAACCAAATACCGTTAATTTCGTATCATCAATGCATAGTTATGAATGGCTATTAACGAGGCATTCCATTGAGCTGTTGTCGCGAAAAAAGCGGCAGCAATACGCGCGATGTGCTGAATGTCAAATTATGTCCAGCTGCAGACTGCGCCAGTATTGAGGAGTTACAGGCACGCTACTGCTCCACCAAGCCAACTATACATATGTATAGGCACTCGGTTTGTACAGGACTGCCTTGTTGGCTGCTTTTTGAAAAACTTCGCGTCCTCCCTTCTCTTTTCTCCTGAAATAAAATCTTGGCTACGAATCTTACGGGTGTAAATTTTACTTACTGACATATTTCACCGCGCGAGGAACAAATTATTATACTACATTATATCGGCCAGCTCCTCAATGCTATGGAAACATTATGGAAGAGATTGCACTATCGTATGTTTTGTCTCGCCCGAGGTTTGTTCCGAAAGGTCGTTTTCTTTATCCTACGTCATATTTTCCCTCACAAGTACCTAACATATAGCAGGGGGCAAAAGCAGATAGGGGGCAAGAACCGAAAAGATCAATAAAACGAGTCAATATGAGAGGTTTGTTGCCAACAAATTGCTGGAGTTTGCAGCTCTAACCGTGAAGAATAATAAAGACACCCATCCTGACAACAAACAAAGCTCTACACAGGCCCAAGACATTCAACAATTTGTTGATTTTAAAGACATTCAGCACTGACGGAGTGGAGAATTGTACCTGTAAATTGCATATGTAGACCGGCTTGACGCGTGCGAGCAATTGCTTCGTCGTTGTATCATAAATAGGTGGTTCTCGATGTGCCCGACAAGGTTCTGGCAATCGGCTTGTGCCGCGATGCTACCAACCCAGCGCGATTTTCAGGGCATAATTTCGCGCGTCACATAAATAAATACCAATACAAAGTTTTCTTCTGAAGAAATCAGAATGTTTTATGTAGTAAAAAATAATACATTTTATTTATGTCACAATAAAACATAGTAGTGAGTATAATAATTATTACTTGAACAAAATTGAACTGCTTTCATTGCTCATCGATGATACATTATATCGAAGTTATTTTCTCGAGAAGTATAATACCAAAATTTTCAAGAAGGTACTTTACACTACGAATACGATTAGCTACCTTCTAAGAGCGGTGGTGGCGATTCCCGGTGGTAGACTTCAGTCTATTTCGAAGAATACGTATGCTTGTGAATTTGTATTAGCAATCACCACCAACTTTGGTTGGTTAGGTGAAAGAAAACATCAGGAAACCTCGTCGGAGGAATAATACCCAAGTAGGTATTATTCAGTCCTTTTTTTTTACTTGCCAGAAGGCCTGTACCCAGCCCGAGAGACATTTGTGAATAGGCTGCAACTCTGCAAGTCACTTTTTTTTTCGGAACTTACATAACACGTAATAATAAATACTGGTTCGATCAGGTGCTACGCCTGAGTAAAAAGAAAATGTTCCCCGCATTCTGCCATGCCATCACTTCCCGTTCGCAGATTCCTGGATTCTTTCAACTTTTTCTTTAAACCTCATTCACTTCGTGCAACAAGACAAGGAGTTTGTTTATTCACATAATAATGTAAACTCCTTGTTAAGGGTGGACGATAGCAACGTGGCGGGAAATTCAGTTTTTTATATTTTGTAGCTAACTTTTGCTTAGCGATTTTTCGTTCGCGGCAATAAAACAGTATTCTTTTCATTATTGTAAACAACAGAACAAAAATAAATCAGCCGATTATGTGTGGCACTGCCCAAATAACTTGTCGTAGACCAGAACACAAAATCGGCAGAATTATTGTTGTTCTGTTGTTTACAATAATGAAAATAATACTTTGTTATTTCCGCGAACGAAAAATCGCTGAACAAAAATAGCTCAGTTTATCTACAAATGTAAAAAACTGTGAAAATTTTGAATTTCCCGCCACGCTGCTATCTTCCAGCCTTAAGCCACAATACAGCTTAAGCTGACAGAATCAATTAAACTCGTTTCTTCAGATCTTACGTAACTGGCTGAAAAAAAAATATTTTCTTACTAGTTGTGCGCGCGACTTCGTATGCGTTTTTACACATTAGACATTTAATTTAAATTTGACTGTGGAGGAAAACTCAAAAGGAAGGTTTTTTAACCCCCAAAAAAGAGGGGTGTTATAAGTTTGACAGCTTTGTGAGTGTGTTTGTATAGGTATTTGTTTATGAGGGTGTGTCGGTCTGTGGCACCGGAGCTCTTAAATGGGTGAACGATTTGGAAGCTTTAGGTTTTTTTTTAATTTGAAAGCAGGTTTTCTAGCGAATGTTCTTAGTTATGCTTTGTCAAAATTGGTTTAGCTATTTATTAAATATGCTTATTTGAAGCTAAAATGTCGGGGGTATTTTAATTTAATAGTCATTATTTCTTAACTTGCGGTAGCAGGGCTCAAAAGAAAGCAATAGAATAAAATTGAATAAAAACCCTAATCTAAACAATACATTTATAAATTTAATAATGAATATGTATTGTTTACATTAAGGTATCGCCCGTGATAAGATACCAGCTCGCGTAGCATGAGGCGGTGTTAGAGAGGTGTTAGGACTCTGTCCAACCCGTTCTACTTCAAATAAAAGAGTGAGATACATATCGTTTTAAACCCATAGATAGTATCTAACACCGCCTCATGCTACGCGAGCAGGAAGCTTAGCATAAGAATTGCTTAGGAAGTAAAGGGGTTTATATGTATCTCCCTCGACGTAGAGTGGGATAGATAAAGTTATAAGCCCATAGATAAGGTCTTACTCATTCTCATGCTAAGCCAGCAAGCAAAGCATACGTTTAATAACTCTGTCTATCCCGCTCAACGGTAAACAATAGTTATTTGTTATGCAAGAATGCAAAATTATTGTTTGCGGCGAGTGCTTATATTGAATACCGAGCGGTGTTAAAAGCCCGCCATCAAAGTGGGAGACCACATATAGTCCTTATCATAACGAACATTTTTCCCCAAGGAACTATGCCTAGGAAATCAACGGTTTCCGAGATAATGAGGTTCCAAGTCGGACTTTTTTTTTCATTTTTTTTTCAGAAATGTGTTCAGTATCACGTTATTAACATATCTTCTTAAGAAGCTATATCAAAATAATGAATATTTCTTACAAAAAACGAAGTTAAAATTGCAACCCGCAATGTATTCTGAACATCGGATAGCCTAGATTGTGCCCAGAACCAGGACTTATCACGGTACTAAATTTGACTGAAAACTATTCAGCGGTATTCGCGTGATGAGGTAACACACAGACAGACAGACAGACAGACAGACAGACAGAAAGACAGACAGACAGACAGACATAGACCGATTTTTTTGCATTTTTGTATTCAGTATAGTTTACTTAGTAACCCCTGATAGTTTTTTTCTAAAAATATTCAATGTACAGAATTGACTTCGCTAGAGTTTTATTATAAGTATAGATTATTGCAATTTGCCAGGATTCAGCAGGTTCAGGGTACCTGTATTCGTGTTTGATTAACTCTTGTCTATGATGCACAAAATATGCATGTCTACGTTTATGTTCTTTCCTTTCAGGCTCATAAAAACTGTGTGTTACGCTTTCTAAACACAACCGTATCTCAACTATTTAAAATTCATTGTTAGTTTTATAAAACTGCTAAGTAGTACTTTTTATCTTTAACACTCTTTTACTCTTCCTTCTATCGAAGTACTTCACACTTCCATGATAATTGCAGCGCATTGTTATTCAATGTGAGTTAGCAAAAAGAGAGGCATGACCTCTGATACAAGAAGAACCATCCCAACCCATTAAATCTACTCAAATCATTCAAGTCATTTCAGAATAGGCAGTAACGTTTAAAATGCGTTTTCCCGAGGCTATTTGCTCCGTTCTCTACCTATGAAGTTTACCCGCTATGCCATGAATATTATTTTCTTGACTCTACCTAAACTCTTCTTTCTTCACGCATTTTCAGGCCACAAAAAAAGTCGCCTGTGATAGCGTGAAATAAACTAATGTAATATTTTAAAATCTAATAGGAAAAGAAAATCTTATAGCCCATCCTTACCTACGGCTCACAGACTTGGTCATTGACAAACCAGCAAAAGACCAAACTCAAGGTTTGCCAGAGAGCGATGGAGCGCAGCATATTGGGTGTCCGCAGGATCGACCGTGTCCGAAACACCACCTTGCGCTCAAAAACGCGCATATCAGACGTAGGTGCTCAGACGGCAAAGCTTAAATGGAGCTGGGCCGGACATGTCCGCCGCATGCAACCGGATAGGTGCGGTCGACATAAAGTATTTCCCACTTCAAAAATCCTTGGGTGGAACCGGCATGGGTAGAGTCGGAAGGAATTATGTTTGTTAGGGTTTGTTATTTGTCAGAAAATGTGTGCATGGGCTTAAAAAAGTTTCAATCTTAAAAATCCTTGGGTAAAACAGTCATGGGTAGAGTCGGAAGAGCATTTCGCGTGGCGCCCGTGAGAGCATGTTGTTAGGGCCCGTGTGAACCGCGCGTGACAATAGGTCCGGCACACACGGCGCGCGGACCGGCTCTGATTTAGAGCCGCATTATGTCGAACAATGAATGCCGCCGATCTGTGACACTCCGCGGAGGGATACAGAGGCTCCGTTTTGGTAAAGTCGGCCACACGATAGGATACCCCTTTTTGTTCGATTGGCGCCCTTATGCCGCGCGCTGCAAGAACTGCCATAGGGTATCTGTGACTGTGGCCGACTGTACTAAATTGAAACCAATTGCAATACGATAATAGTTTTCTATGTTATACAAGGTGTTACAAAAGTACCTAACTCTTTTTACAGGGAAATAGCACCCGGTGATAGGGATCACGACCTAAATATTGTTTTTGCTCTATGACGTTCCGATGATTTTTAAATTAATAAAATGTGAACGCTGTGGCGGGAGAAAATTATTTTTAAATATTGTTATCATTTACTTTCACAATGTTTTAACAACTCAAAGTTATGTAAATGCACCTATACAGACAATGATATTTTAAAATTTGAGCTAATACCAAAAACAAAATTGTTAACAAAATTTGAGGATATAAAATAAAATTTGTTTTTTTCAACTTTTTTTTACAGATTTGACATCCTGTTGACCACTAGGTTTCACCCTGTAAAAAGAGTTAGGATGTTTTGTAACACGTTGTATGGTAGAGATAAAATTGAGTATCGCAGTAGAAATGTGACAGGATAAAAATCCTCTAAAGTTAGTAATAGTAGAAGATAGGCAACTAACGTGTGAGCAAGCCACTATGGACCTAATGTTTCATCTACTTAGTCGAGAAGAACCTAAATATTCATTTTATACAAAACGTCCCATACTACAATAGTTACCTGTGAGAAAGTCGATAAAGTGCCTTTTCGCATTCGCTGCTGAGCCAAGCTTCTGATGGTCTCTCTTTTGTGTCGGTGGTGCAACAATTATGTTGCCGCGTGTGGGAGGCATGGGAAAACGCATCGGTTGTGCAGTGACGTCACTCTCGTGATGATCAGCCTCGTATCTATTGCACTATCGACGAGCCGTGACGCCCTTGGTGACCTCAGCTTTCTCTACAAACTATTTAAAGAGAAAGACATCCAAAAGTATCGGTGGCCGGTATTAAGTGATACTGTTCTAGTTTGTATGGGTGATTGACTGATGAAAGGTCTTTATTTAGAACGGATTATAAGATTGATAGAGTATGTCTATCAGTCAGTAAATACTCACAAAAGTAGCGTGTGAACTTTACCTACCATTTATAAGTCATTACGTTTTGAATTATAATTTGGCTACGAACGAAGTGACCTGAATTTGCAGTTTTATCTTAAAATCAACCTAGATTCTTTGTTGTGCCGCCTACAGCCTATTTTTTAATCACATTCGAAATTATTGTGTTTGCTACGCGACACAATGCGCAACCGAAGGTATCAGGGCAATCCAATGACATTCTAATACAAATAGACAACTCATAGGCGCTCGAAAAAGGTAACTGCAATATTGTGCTTAAATTCAGTGTAAGCACAATATTTTCATTAGACGTTTGTTGACTACGCAGCTGTCAACATGCCAAAATGTGGTACAAAAAAGTGCCGAAATAACACCTTGACGATGCGAAATAAAGATGGTGTGACCTACCATCGGTTAATTAATATTATTTACATATGATAACAGAAGAAAAGGTACAAATATTAAGAGGAAACTATTAAATTTTCAATAAAAACCATTGATTGTAAACAAATGTTCCTGTTTCTTTCTCTCCTGCGGGTCAGAAAGAGATAGACAAAATGATGCTTCAAGAACAAAGTCAGAAAAGAAAACAATGGAGACTCCTTTTGTAAAGTAAAAATTCTAAGGACTAAAATTTTTCGCACAGTTCTTGCTCTATCCTTAGTCACTTTTTGTTTTTTCTAAAGCACTAACCCGTGCTAGGGAATAATTTAAACATTTATAAGTCCTGTCCCGAGTGAATTTTTTCAACCTATCCTTAGTCAGTTGAAAAGGGGCAGGCATTTTCACTAACATGACAGTTCGACCTGCCAGTTTACTGAGTTAGATGATGGGATAGGCTTTAGTTAAAATAATATAAAAAACTACCAGGGGCTTAAGTCTGTAACACAATGGCGTGTCGATGGACCCAGTATAAGTAGAAAGAAAAAACAGGGGTTTCCTCGTTTTTCTCCTACAAACAGCGAACTAATCCTCTAGACTTAGAATCAGAATAATATTTCCTGTACTTGCAACAAAAAAAAAGGACCGACACAGCATGAATAAAT
Source organism: Zelleria hepariella (assembly GCA_949319315.1). Lineage (NCBI taxonomy): Eukaryota > Metazoa > Arthropoda > Insecta > Lepidoptera > Yponomeutidae > Zelleria > Zelleria hepariella. The sequence continues at coordinate 18,937,275 of OX439378.1, forward strand.
CGTAATTGTTGCTGTCAACTGGGAGCCCTTTTTGCCACCGTTGCGTTACAGACTCAGGCCCCAGGCCCCGCCACACTGATACACAAATACTTCATCCTCTTCATTCGGCAGAAGACCAAAGTCGAAGATATCTGGCAAGGCGAGAGTACCAAAGGTGGACTAGGGCGCCACGGAATGGTGGCCTAGAATGGGTCGAGGATCGTTGTGTAGACCGAAAGTTCGATGACATTGTCAAAACAGCGGGAGGACAATGGACGAGATTGGCATTAGACCGAGGGGGTTGGCGTGAAAAGGAAGAGGCCTATGCCCAGCAGTGGGCTTTATTTATGGGCTGGATAAATAAGTAGATTTGTATCACCTGGTTTTTTAAACTTCGCTGTTATAATTTTCCTAGAAGCTATCGAGCTATTCGAAAAGTCGTAGAACAACATTTGTTGGAAATCACATTTAGGGGTTGATATGTTTCAGGAAAAAAGCTATTTATAAATTATACTTACCTGCCTATTTTTCATAAACTGTTTAAAATAATATCCGCAACATGGCACAGATTTTTTTTCCCCATAACAAAAAACTAAAATAGGCTATTGCTACTCCACTGCTATCTTTATTCCAATAAACTTCAAAAATCAACTTACGTAGCTTCAAACTGCGTGATTGATTTACATTTCCGCTTAGTGACACAATACATTTTGAGGGCTTGAAGTGTCAGCAGCAATGTAGAAACAAAAAGTCAGTCGAAGCATAATAGGGTGAAATTAGCGTGTGCCATGTTTCGACTTGGTTATTGTACGGAACAGTTTGTCCATTTGTATTGGAATGTCATTGGGGCAATCCATCAATCTGCAATTTTATGCAAAGTTTGTGTTGCAAGTCTCTACAATATTTATTTGATAAAAGTAGTTTTTTTGTTTGCTGTCGGGGTTTTACGTTCTAAAGTAAAACCACGAGGCTGACTGGTGAAAGTCTCATAAGTAAAACATTACGTTTTTCATTTAGTTTTCCCTAGGCGCATGGAATAGAGGCGTGCTGCCAACGCAACGCACGCTCTCCATTTAGGGTGGTAATCAATAACAGCGCTAACTTAGGAAGTAAATTAATAATGCTCACAAAATCCGCTCTTATAAATAAGTAAGTAGATCGATTGTTCAAATCGTACGTGGCGTGTAGCACGCTAGTTCTGCAGCACAATTTCTTACCCAAACGTTTACAAAAGTACAGAAGCTATAAAAAGGTTAAAGAAATAACTTTGGTACTGAAAACGTTTACCAAGCAACCTTATTTGCATAATAATAACTTTGTTAGTTTAACTTTTATTACTTTAGTTATAAATATGCCAGTTAAAAACCTCAGAGGTTAACGTGAGGTAGAAGAGGCCTACCTATGCCAAATAGTGAACTTGATGATTTATAGGTAGGAGTTGGACTGAGTTCCCAAGTCTGAAAAAACGCTGTACTTTTTTTGTCACTGAAAAGGGTAAAAATTTAGGAATATTTTGTTTTGCGTACAAAATCCAGCTAAATCCAGATTTCGCTAGCACTCTACTCGGTTACGTTACGGGTGACTTTACGAGTACAACAAAAGTGTACAGTCTGACGTGCTGTCGTGTGTACATCGCTCTTAGGTACGTAACCGACGCGCGTAAGTCCTTGGCGACGCCGTACGTCACCCGACGCGCCGGCGGACGGACCCGGGGCTGGCTGCATACCAAGCGTGGTTCCGACACTCGTCGAATTAATTCCACACTTCTGTCCTACCCCTGCGAGCAGGATTGTTGGAACAAAAGGACTGATGAGCCCTTCTATTATCTAAGAAATCCACTGAACCGTGGAGCGTCAAAACACACGAATATAAAAATATCCCTTATTGAAATGAACAATCTTTTTTTTACATACGGTTATTTTTACGGTGGATATTTTAGAGAAAACAGGGGCAGTTCAGTCCAGATCACAGTAGAGAAGTGAAGTGAGCATTCGGAGAGTGCAGTGCCAGCGGGCCAATTCTCGTATCGGTTATGTCGCATTCGAGATTCTCCGAAGAAAATACCACTCCCGCAGCTTAGTTGGTGTAGTCCACAGGAAATATATAAGAAGTAATCCTCGGATTTTCTCACGATGTTTTCCTTCACATTTAGCTAGTGTAGTGGTATTGCTACTACGAAGTAGATGGATGTCAATGAATAAGCAATACCAATTAAAGTTTTTTTCGTGAAAGCTTTATTTTTTATTGAAAATTAGTTGCAGCTGAGTCGTTGATGCACTATAGGTACCTTCTGTCTATCTTCATTGTGTGCTCTACCCTTGATCGTAACTCAGTGATGCGCCTCGTAAATTTGCAGCTATTTATGTAACCGACGACGGTAAACGGCAACAATGTCCTCTGATATTTCTATAGGTACAGTTGAAGGAAGAGAGCGGAAGGTATTTCTACGTACAAATAGCCGAAACTCGCCTTTTAGCGTCTTGAATTTCGTACCGACTCGTAAAGCTTCTGTCAAAACATGTTTTTTTCTGGAAAATTGCTCTTATCGAAAGTAGTCATTTGACAGTTGCATTAGACATTAGATAACGAGTGGATCCACTCAGTGACTTTTAGCAAATACAGGAGCTATATGTTAAACTTTATTGTACAAAAATTTACTAACAGATAGATGCAAGACATTATGTTTACGCGACAGCACGTCGACCCTTACACGCTAGCACTCTACGCGGTTATGTTACGAGTGACTTTACAACAAAAGTGTACAGTCTGACGTGCTGTCGTGTGCAAGGGCAGACTTATTTCCATAGAAGTTTCTTCTAGCCAGCCCAGCTAGACGGTCGTTCGTAGATATAACGCGCGTTTTCCAACCGAGTGGGCAGGCGCAGTGGTAGGTAAAATTATTCCAAGGATGCGGCCGAGTTAGGTTACTGCTCTTCCATCTTCTGTGCCATAGGGGTAGAGCAGACATACTAAATCGTCTGATTGCAGAATGTGGTTGGAAGGAAGGAAATTCAAGATTAGTGGGGTCACTGAATTATTCATTTGTTTTTTGCCAAGGGGCGAATTGAGATCGCTGCCTCTTGAACTGTTTAGAAATGCTTTGGCAGTCCACATATCATATTGAGGTGAGACATTTCCTGACTGTTGTCCAAGAAAATTGCCTAATCTTAGAAAATACTATTTCTTTACGTATCCAATATAATTTCTAAAGAAAACCTCTTCGGAAGAGACTACATTTGCCTGAAATTGCTGTAATATAAAACAACATTGTCTTGTCAAGTACCTACTTAACTTTTCAATATCCTTTCAGAGTCAGAAATAATAACGTTGTGAAAATTTTATGAAAAAGACTTTTTTAAAGCTTGATAATCAATAGACGATAGTTCCGATAGCTAGAGGATGTTTTTTACCAACCCCGAAACACAATTTCACTACTGGACGCAGGCCCCCACAACAGTTAATTACCTACCGTAATAGATTACCCAACTCCTTCACGAAGGATCAATCTTGTCCCGTGACAGCAAGCATTCCTTGGCAGTCCACCACCATCCGTTTAAATCCAGCGCTACAATTTATTCTGATAAACAGCAGACCACTTGATTGCAAATAGGTCTTTCGTTATAGCAATTCGCAACCAATCTGCCTTTCAAAACCACTCGCTTGATCTCTGGCGTTTAATTTTTTATGGGATTTCAAATAGGTGCATCATACAAATTACCTTACTTATTTTACCCTTACCTTATTTCCCGCGTTAATTATCTATCTTCTATACTTATAATAAAACTCTAGCGAAGTCAATTCTGTACATTGAATATTTTTAGAAAAAAACTATCAGGCGTTACTAAGTAAACTATTCTGAATACAAAAATGAAAAAAAATCGGTCTATGTCTGTCTGTCTGTCTGTCTGTCTGTCTGTCTGTCTGTCTGTCTGTCTGTCTGTCTGTCTGTCTGTCTGTCTGTCTGTCTGTGTGTTACCTCATCACGCGAATACCGCTGAACAGTTTTCAGTCAAATTTAGGACCGTGATAAGTCCTGGTTCTGGGAACAATCTAGGCTATCCGATGTTCAGAATACATTGCGGGTTGCAATTTTAACTTCGTTTTTTGTAAGAAATATTCATAATTTTGATATAGCTTCTTGAGAAGATATGTTAATAACGTGATACAGAACACATTTCCGAAAAAAAAAATGCATTTCCGGAAAAAAAAATCCGACTTGGAACCTCATTATCTCGGAAACCGTTGATTTCCTAGGCATAGTTCCTTGGGCAAAAATGATCGTTATGATGAGGACTATACAGGGTGTTAAAAGACCGCCAACAGACCCGAAAGCCACTAGACACCAAAACAAAGTACTTTTTCGATAAATTATTGTTGGGAAATTATTTTGGTTTTTTAGTTTATAATTTTGAAAAATATTTTTTACGTAATGGACGTGTAACGCACAGAAGTCATATTGCGCAAGCGTAGGTTTCAGATTATGTTGCTTAAGCTTGAAGTGCCGATGTTTAGAATACATTGCGGGTTGCAACTTTAACGTCGTTTTTTGTAAGAAATATTCATAATTTTGATATGGCTTCTTGAAAAGGTATGGTAAGAATCCCCTGAAGCTCTGCAGCCCTCTCGCTCGCACTTTTGAACATTTGAATTTATTGTAAGAGAATGATTCAACTTTGGACGATAAAATATAGTTGCAGACATAGATAATAAAGCTATCGACATGTAGACATACTTTAAATTTCACATTTAAAGTTTAAAAAATAAATTACAGAACTACTACTTTTAACCGAAGTTCAGTGATATATTTTTTTTATTAGTAGGAATATGAAATCAAAAGTGTGTCCACATGTCGATAGCTTTCTTATCTATGTCTGCAACTATATTTTATTGTCCAAAGTTTAATCATTCTCTTACAATCAATTAAAATTTTGAAAAGTGCGAGCAAGAGGGCTGCAGAGCTTCAGTGGATTCTTAAGAACTAGATACTGAATACATTTCTGCAAAAAAAAAGTTTTGAAAAATCCGACTTTGAACCTCATTATCTCGGAAACCGTTGATTTCCCAGGCATAGTTCCTTGAGCAAAAATTTTCATTATGATGAGGACAATACGTGGTTTCCCGCTTTGTAGGCGGTCTCTTTACACCCTGCATGTGGTCTCCCACTTTGTTGGCGGTCTTTTAACACCGCTCGGTATTCAATACAAGCACTCGCCGCAAACAATAATTTGGCATTCTTGCATAACAAATAACTATTATTTACCGTTGAGCGGGATAGACAGAGTTATTAGCCGTATGCTTTGCTTGCTGGCTTAGCATGAGAATGAGTAAGACCTTATCTATGGGCTTAAAACTTTATCTATCCCACTCTACGTCGAGGGAGGTACATAAAAACCCCTTTACTTCCTAAGCAATTCTTATGCTAAGCTTCCTGGTATCTTATCACGGGCGATACCTTAATGTAAACAATACATATTTATTATCAAATTTATAAATGTATTGTTTAGATTAGGGTTTTTATTCTATTTTATTCTATTGCTTTCTTTTGAGCCCTGCTACCGCAAGTTAAGAAATAATAACTATTAAAATACCCCCGACATTTTAGCTTCGAATAAGCATATTTAATAAATTGCTGAACCAATTTTGACAAAACATAACTAAGAAAATTCGCTAGAAAACCTGCTTTCAAATAAATAAAAGAAACCTAAAGCTTCCAAATCGTTCACCCATTTAAGAGCTACGGTGCCACAGACAGACAAACCCTCATAAACACTTATACAGACACACTCACAAAGCTGTCAAACTTATAACACCCCTCTTTTTTGGTCGGGGGTTAAAAAAACCTTCCTTTTGAGTTTTCCTCCACAGTCGAATTTAAATTAAATGTCAAATGTGTAAAAACGCATACGAAGTCGCGGGCACAACTAGTCTAAAATAAAACGATATAGAGGTCTCCGTTCTCACAGAATCGGAGGAGAAAAAATAAGTAGTTTCACTAATTGTGGATGCCTTTTTTGTGAGAGAAAGAGAAACAAACGACGCTGATGGTTCATTTTACGCTTAGAGAGTAAAATATATATCTTAAGAAAAAAAAAAATCTTGACTCTTCTTTGTTCCATACCTACATCAATGATAAAGATTCTAAGCTTCATAATGCAGTAGGTACTGCTGAGCCTCGAAGTCTCCAAATCCTCTCGTTACTTGTTCTCAAGCACTTTTAAAGTGTTAAGTGATAAGTTGATAACTCTTTGCGCAAGAGTCGCGGGGCGGTGGCAGCACGCGGCCGGACCCGCCTGTTTGAGGTTCCCAGGCGATAGCCGCTATCTACCGCAAACACTTCTCTGGTACTCGATACCTGCATGATACGACGAAAGAATAGCTTGGCCTTTAATAGCCAACACTAATAAGCATTGTTGGCGTACGGTACTCGATAGAGCACCCTCTTGCTTCTCGCGATACAATGCAGTCTCCTCACTCTATTCGTTCATTAGCGAACGCAATGTGCCATGTCGATTTCAAGCAATCTCAGATAGCTCAAAAATATATTTGTTGACTCTACTAGCCGGCAAGTCTAAGCTTGCTGCCCGAAGCCCAAATGAAGCCCGTTACACAGTGCAAGACAATGATATTTTGCGGTATCAAAACTCTCCTTAGAGCTAGACCAGTAGTAAAATACCATCACTGACATCTGCATACGGATTCTGCAAAGGACTTCGAGTCATATTAAACTTCTGTCGTGGTGCTCTACGGTGACGAACCACGTGCTATCTGCACACCTAGCTTCATTATCAGCCTTGGATTCTGAACCGTATCCCAAAGCGGTAAAGACTATTTAGCCCACGCGGTAGTGGCGTTGGCCATTGTCCGCGGCCGGCGCCGACACACGTACCTTATCTCGTCGATACAATTGACTCGACGCTTTCGAGTGAAGTCACGCCACGACACGCGTCGCTCGCTGTTTGTGTTTGCATATCGACAAGTGTCACTGTGTCCTCTACCTATCTTGATGCTCTACTTCGGGAATGCTTTCCAGACCATTTATACACTTAACTTTGCTAAGCTCCACCGCTCTACAAATCAAATCGTAGTATTGCCGCAAGTTTCGCTTTTATAATTTAATTGATAGTTGATTCTTGCCAAAACATTACATCTATTACATTACATTTCGGTAACGTAACCTACGATCTATTGATAAATGCAATGTACACAGACTGAAGCGTCTGCCACTGATGGAATGACACAAATGCAGCACAAATGAAACAAAGCGATAATCTGTTATCGGTAGATTGCGCTTTTGAACGCAGCAAAAATCGCTCGCTATCGCATAATATTTAATTCGGGGAATCGTCACTGGAATAAAAGTGTTGCGGTCCTATGGGGTTCACTTTGTGTCAAAGGGGTTGATGTCCTTTACACACATGCTTATAAGTATCTACATAATGAAACCACAGTAGTGTAGACTTTTTAGCCCGATAAAGGTGGTCATTAAACGGGTCGTTACATCTGATGGGCGGTGTCCGCACCTGCGCAGTGCAGTATGTGCGCAAACGCATCTGCAAGGCCGCGGAATAGGTCAGAGGGCCGGCCCGCTACTGCCTGCCTTCTAGGGCTTAAAGACTACTTATATTAGTTGGCTATTGCATCTGTGGAAAGCTTAAGTCCCATTGGTGAGCGACATCGAAACTGTAACCATCCCAATGTTTTTGTTCGGTTTGTTCCTTTGTGATCAATCGATCACGTAGAGTTTTGACGAGTTTTTTCCATGAACGCGATGTCAGACAAGAAGTACCGGCGTATTGGCATCGCAAAAATACATGGAATAATGTAATATGTTGTCGCTTCGCAAGAAAGTAATTTTTAATACAGTTGCTCAAAAAGTGGCGTATTGCAGGGACGTATAGCGTTCGGGATGTGGGCTATTACACACGCGTGCTTTTTTTTTACCTTTCCCGCACTCGTGCGTTCTCTTTCCCAACTGTCAAAATAATGTCTATTAAAAAGAAAAACCAACCATGAAGTTTTTACTAAAAAAGTTTTTATGATTCATGCAAATACGTATATTTCTAAAAAGAAGCTGCTAATTTGTTTAAATATCAGATTTAATGATTTGATTGAATGAGTTTGGTTAGGTTTCATTTCATTTCATCTCATTACATTTCATTTTCATTTCATATCAATAAAAAACTTCTACTGAAGACTTGGCTGAATGGGCATAGTTGCCTTTGCCTACCAGAATGGGTGAAGAAAAAAAACTCTGCTTATATTCTACGGTTGGCGCCATTTTGATTTTTCAGAAATTTTCTTCGTGAGTTTAGTTGTTTGTTGCACAAAATGAGTAATTTCGACCCTAGTTTTTTTAATTAACACCACCAGAACTCAGTATAATTGCACAAAATGCTTCGGAGAACATTTTACCGGAAAAGTCAAAAATGTTAGGTTAGTTGAGTTTATTGTGTTTTTATTATTTTATTAAATTGCTTCATTTTTTCGCAACTGTATTAAAAATAGTCGTTCAGTACACGTGCGGAACCGTCATTGCAACTTGTTCCGACTGTCAACCCTCGCCTTCGGCTGCGCCTCGGCTCGGGTAGCCATTTGTCGGAACTCGTTGCAATGACAGCCTTTCCACACTTGTAATGAAATATACTATTGTGTTTTATGTGCAACAGTTTTTATCATCTCACCACACAGGTTGAGCGTCCATCCTTACAATAATTTATTTGATTTTAACGCAGGTTCGGCAGCACATTTGGCTCTACATATCACGCACTTTGGAGTTATCTTGCTATTCTCGTTTGCTCAAAATCCATAGAATAGAATTTAATAATTTATTCACATGAAACATGGTTTGCAATAATCCTGGGTCCCAGCAGAATATCGTATAGTCTCTAGTTAGAGAATCGATGATGGTTTGATTGTAAAATTTTGGTAAACCAATTTAAGCGAATTGAGTTAATTTTAGTAAAAGTATAACTTGAAGCAACCTAGTGACTTGGGCAAAGTCTAACTCATTTAAGTACATTGCCAAATCTCGTCACAATTCAAAAGCTGGTAGGTACTTCTAAAAATCGACAATTCTAATTAAAGTCCATCTTAATTGAACCCATCCCTTCTTCCTAACACATTCCCGCGTAACGTGTCATTGAGTCACAGAATTAGTGCAGTCCATTCCACAACGGTCAAGGACCTGGTGACCTTCAGAACTTAACCACGAGTGGGAAAGGGTAGCTGACCAGAAGTTAAGTATTCTAAATATGTTGGAGAAGTGTGCTTTGACTTTGTATGCGAGGTGGGCTGAGACTATTTCAGGACTGAGAAAACCTTCTGAAACCCGTCAAGATACTATGTGAACATCTTCGGGCTAAATTGCAATATCTTGTCGAACATAGCTTCAAATAGACATTGGATTAGTAGGCGTCGAATAAATAATGGGTTTCGATAACCTTCCTAAAACTATTGGCACGTCAACCTTGAGCTTATCGCGGAAGGAAACAGGTCTGTCTCTCACTCGAGTCACTCCTGCCTGTTGTAACACAATGCCGACCTAACTTCTCGACAAAACAGCTAGATAGTGTTAATAAGTTCATCCGTCGCAAATCCTATGCCGTCTTCGTTGAGCGCTTCTAAATCCGGACATCTCGATGTTATTCTCTTTGCACGTCCCGACGCCATCCGGGGCCCTTACTCCAAATTCAATTCAATATATTGACAAAAATACCGTCGGAACATAGCCAAATAAATCTGATGTTTATTGTGTAGTTTAGTTTGTGTCTGACTATCGAATGCATTGTAACACTGTAAATATAACTGTAACAGATTATGACATAGCTAACATAGTAAATACAAGGTGTTGCAAAAGTACCTAACTTTTTTTACAGGGTAATAGCAACCGGTGATAGGGATCACAACCTACTTTTTTTTTTCTCTTTGACCTTCCGTTAATTTTCAAATTAATAAAATGTGAACGATGAGGCGGGAGAAAAGTATTTTTTTAATATTGTTTTCATTGACTTTCACAATGTTTTAACAACTCAAAGCTATGTAAATGCAGCTACACGCACAAACATATTTTTAAATTTGAGCTAATAACAAAAACAAAAAAGTTATGAACATTTTTCAATTTTGAGTTTATAAAAAAAAAATTTTTTTTGAGGAGTCCGTTTGAGGAGTTCAAACAAAAAATAAACATCAAAATCAGTCCACCTAAGAAAAGCTCCGATTGTGCCTCAATTTCTTTTTTGAAGTCGGTTAAAAATAAAAAAAATCTAGCTAGATCTATGTGCCTCATAAAGTTTCCATTTTCACAAGTAGATGTAAATAAGTGATGAACAAAACACAGTCACTTCAGTGTAAGGTCCTGTTCCCTTCTTTTGCACTAGTCTTGTTTTACTCTACTTTGGGCTTTTAAATACTGCTTCATAAACGTTTGTGGCCACAGCCATTGCAGGGTGTATTTAGCTCTGCTTATAAACAGCATTGTATTCTGTCCTACTGGTGTAACACAAGAATCCCACTCAATATAAATGAAATGAGTATGATAGATACAGGGTGTTAAAAGACCGCCAACAGACCCGAAAGCCACGCATACTAGACGCCAAAACAAAGTACTTTTTCGATAAATTATTGCTGGGAAATGATTTTGGTTTTTTAGGTTATAATTTTGACAAATATTTAATGGCTTCTTGAGAAGGTATGTTAAGAACTAGATACTGAATACATTTCTGCAAAAAAAAAAGTTTTGAAAAGTCCGACTTTGAACCTCATTATCTCGGAAACCGTTGATTTCCCATGCATAGTTCCTTGGGCAAAAATGTTCCTTATGATGAGGACAACACGTGGTTTCCCGCTTTGTTGGCGGTCTTTTAACACCCTGTATAGTTTATAATCCCATAAATATCGCCGAGCATCAGCGTCATATCTACATACTAATCACTCCCCTACTCTTTCGATCTACATAAAGCGTTAAAGACCTATGTGGCTGATCGTCCATGAGTTGTCGCCAACACAAAATTATCCGTTTTCATGAGCATACTACAACTGGCATAAACATAGACTCTCTAGTCACTTTTGCTGGCTCTGTCAAGTTACTAAGCGCTATCAAAATAATCCCCCAAAACCAGCCTTATAACATGCAAAACAAAAGCGGGATCCCGCTACGCTTATCCGGCATCGATATCACGGGGCTGTCTTCGTCCGACGGCCGACGACGTCGCGGCAGGTGCGTCCACACCTGTGCGATTGTTGCATTCCAACCATGGCGACGACCGACCGGTATTGGTACTGCGGATTGCCCGACCGAGCACGAGCGAGCTTTTTGTGCCGCGATGCGATGACTCGTGGCGCAGTTGCTTTGTTTCGGTAGGGAGTTCAATTTTAGGACCCATAATTCACAAAAGCGGGGACGAGATGAGGGGAGATGTGTTTTCATTGATACGTTCGAATATATTATTATGTTAACACATCATCTCTTCATCTATTTCCGCTTCGGTGGTCTCTGGGCCTGAAACGCCGCGGTAAAGTCAATTAGCAGACAACGGTGATGATCACTTTGAAGCAACATGTTTAGGATTTTGGTGTCCTTTTCAGTCCAGAACACGAAAAAGCCTCGAAGACCTTCCTTCTTACACCTGCATAAACAATGAGTAACAAGAACAAGACATTACCAAAGTCGTAAACAATTCAATATCAATAATCCAGTCTGGCCAACTTCCAGTGTTTTACAAGCCGGTATTCAAAGCAATCAAACGTTTATCGTCTACAAGTAGCATTGCCTTCAAGCGTACTATAAACTAGGTATATCGGCACTTGTCTAGGTTCTATCATTAGATAGCAAGCACCTGCGGCCGTTGATGCTGATAAAAACTTCCTGCGGGACGAGGAAATACCACCGATCGCCATCATGTGGAGACAGGAATTCGAAAATGGAATATGATGATGTGCTCACGAGTTCGAGACCATCGCTCAGCCAGCATTCGTGTAATGTTTTTGCCCCTATCCTTACGATGGTTTAACGCATTGACTGTAGGCCGTTTTTGGACGAGTGGCTTATTTTATACTATCCTTCAGTGCCTGATGACGTAATAGTGCGCACTACCTCAAACTGGTGAGCACATCATCATATTCCATTTTCGGATTCCTGTCTCCACAAGATAGCTATCGGTTATCACTTCGAACAGTGCGAGGATCACGTATGCGCGTCACGATTTTCTCGCGAACGTACGCCGGGTGCCGCTGCGCCGTCGCGTCTGTGCGTCACTCGTAATTATTTAGCAGTGCCTTCGAACGATTCTGTGCGTTCCTGCTAGATGAGCTTTTATGAGGGACAATAAAAATATCGTAAGGTGTAAAATGGGTAATAAACGCACAGAGACGTTGAAAGGCACCCAGCATACGGTTATGATGCACAGACGCGTAGAAACGCACTGAGCGTACACACGTCAGCACATAGACGCTTACACGCGTGCACTCTATTCACTTACGTTAAGGGCAACTTTGCAACAAAAGTGTACACTCTGACGAGCTGTCGTGTGTACGTGTGATCTGTTTACTACTACGATCGATTATTTGTGTACAAGCCACTCGGCGAATGTCTTGATGACGCATTAACGCGTTAAACGTAGTGAATGTGTTAACGCATTCATCAATGGCTTTAGTTTTCCAGCCAATATGGAAAAGTTAACTATTTAAGAATTTGAGCGTAGTTGGCTCCTAAGAAGTTCCCTTCTATAAATAATCATAAAACCATCAATCTACAATCTACATAAATTATGCCATTCATTCTTGTCGCAACAAGCGCAGCGCACTGAAGAAATAAAACACATTTTATGCATATTTGAAATTCCAACGCAAAAACACATTATACTCTAGCAAACAAAACCCTCTCCGCCACAAGCGATAGGATCTTGAATGTGATTTTGGGTAGTTTTAAAAGCGCTTTGGTGCAGATTAAACTTGAGAAATGCGGTAAGCGCATCGTTGCGGATGATGCGCTCCTGCTGTTTTTATTGGTGCAGTATAGAGGAGTTACAATAGCCGTACTGCTAATATAAAATATGCCATTGTTTCTCTACACCTTTAGTTAGTACATACCTGATAATAATGTCAAATATTCTATTGTTTCTACATACCATTATTACGTACCTGAGAACTTAAAGAGTTTAGACAAAGCGCCCTTGATTAGACCTTAGTGCAAAGTACAATCATTTTGACATAATCTGATGCGATAAAGGTAACGGTTGGAGGTAGCATTCACCGGGCAGTCCATATGACAGAAGACCGTTCCCAATGAAAGCGAGAGTTTGACATGGTCTGATCCTTAGCCACGAGGAATCAATGAACTTCAGAGATGATATTATAAAGATTTTTATGAGAATAATTTTTATTTATTGAGATCGCAGGGGATAGGACTTGAACCATACCAAGCGAGCGCAGAGATGACTTTGTAAAAGTTTAACCCACTTTAAACACCAGAACTCAAAGTCCACGTACCCTCATCCGTCACAGTCACAGAGGTAATTCAACAACTTTACCTCCTCTACAGCCGTCTGGATCCCAAGTGCAGGTGCACCGGCTCAGTAGTGTTTTTACGGCAGTTATGTTAGGGTTAAAGTGATTAAACCTCCGGCGCGCGTGCCCGCGGGCACTGCCGACCGCTCGGCGCTCCTTCGCTCATCTACCATCTAACTTGACCCACACACCCAAGGAAAAATCTACCCCGCCACCGGTCAAACCCACATGGCCAACCAGTACATATATCACATTCCAATATAAATTAGTTTTCGACGGCCCGTTTTATGTGCCGAAAATAATTTCTCCCGATTACCTTAGTTAACCGGTCCAGTCGTCGGCAAACATAGAATTACCTCCCGGGCCTCGATACGTAGTCATTAGAAGTTAGTAGCCCTGCCTAGCGAAAATATTCCGTGAGAATGTGTTACACTGTTACATACAGTACGGATGATATAATACCCCCTAAATACCAAGTAGTCGGCCGTTCGAAACAAAAAATATGTGACCGAATTTACGACCTTAATTCCGCGGCCATAAGTTTGCGAATCTCATCAGAGAGAACGCGAAAGCTATAGCTTAAAGCCGGTGTAAGGCATCAAAGTAAGGGGCATCATCCATTGGCGTAGAGTTTACGATTGATAATTGAAGAGTCCGCGTCGCGCGACCAAAACGCCAAATACATGTACACCAGAAATACTACTCAGTACTAAGTATTCAACGGAGTAACTAACCATTCTATTGAGAAGAAATTACCTTTCGCCTCGCAGAAATACATAAAACGAATTCATTCAGAATCGGTAAATATTCTAAAGACTTCAATCACGTTGAAACAATCAAAGAAGTTAGGTAGTCGCAGTTCTTGCTTGCTTTGCCTTTTGGGGCATTCAGCCTATAAAGTGTATTGTTGTTCGATATGCTCAAAGTTGTACAAAATCAAATATTTTCGTTTCGTATTAACGCCTTCCTGGCCAATTTGACTTACAATGCCATTGGTCTCCATGAATAAAAATACTGCTGTTATTAATTGACAAGAGTGTGCCATTAAACTTTTTGATGTGCATTTTACTTTACTTTATACTTTATTGCACACAAAAACATAACATCTTAGATAATATAATAATATACAGAAAAGCAATAGCGTACATGGCGAACTTATTTCTGAAGAAATCTCTAAAGTGTACTCTATCTATTTCTTATTTTTACAACAGACTGTTACAACTTTTAAGGCCTGATTTTGTTAGTTTATTCGACCAATAGCCCATAAACAATTAGTTCCATTTTCAAATTATTCCTAGGAATAGTGCGTACCTGGCGATTGAAAAATCGGACCTTAGAATTCAGTACTATTTCAATTACTTCTTGCTTTGCCTTTCTGCTGTACTTTTTTCTCGGCGTCATCGGCACCGCGACGACACGCGATCCCGGCTCTTTGCAGCGGCTGCGCCCGCGCCGCTTCGACCGCAATTTTTGCATCTCGCCCGCGGCCATCGTCAAATTACACCACTACCCGCCGGCGTAATTGCGCTCTCCGTGGCCCTGTGTGGGAACACCGACCGATTTATTAAGATTTAATCGCGCCCAATTAAAATGCGCACCCGACACAAAAAGCTTATGCAAATGCGCGAGTAGAGGCTGAGAAATGGCGGGTGGCGGAAGGTTTGCCCGATACAGAGCGCGTATGGTTCTTTGCTAACTGTCGTCTCAGCTTGCCGGGCATGCTGGTGCTGCACGATGGTAACAAATATAGGATTTGTTTGCGTCCCGAACGATTTTTAGCTTGTTTAGCACTAAGGCTTATTTTCTTGTATCAAAAGGTCTGTTCACAATTATAACATTACCTACGTGCTAAAGGAGCAATTGACTCACCTCGTTTAGGAAGAATAAGTTAACCTTCTACTTATCCCATCAAGAATTTATTTAAATGTTTGGATCTGACGAAGTCGCAACATCGCATTTCCCCTGCCAAATGAAGCAGTGCTTCCATGACTAAACTATTCTGCGTACAATCGCGCGCCCCGCAGTGCTAGTGCTACGCAGCGCGAGGAGCTACGATCCTCTACGAGGGCGCTACGCCGTAGCAAGCACTGCATTCAATGCAAGCCTACGCGTTGAACCGTGAAAATACTCGCCACTCGCTCAACCAACAAACTGGCGAGGTGATGATGCAGAAAATTGGAAAAGAAAACAGTGTATCATTGCTTACGAAAGGTCGACGGTTGAGCCCCTTTCTTTTGTACGATTATTTCCTAGTGTTCGTCATTCAAGTGTTAAGTGGATTGATTTTACTACAATTTCACCGCTGATTGGTATTTCTAGACACCGTTTGAAACTATACATATACGGTCGTGCACATCATACATTTTCGACATGGGGCGTAAATATTTTAATCGTCCAACTCCTCTTTAAGGGTGGACGATAGCAACGTGGCGTGAAATTCAATATTTTCACAGTTTTTTACATTTTGTAGCTAAACTGAGCTACTTTTGTCCAGAGATTTTTCGTCCGCGGCAATAAAACCGTATATTTCATTATTGTAAACAACAGAACAACAATAATTCAGCCGATTATGTGTTCTGGTCTACGAAGCAGTGGCACTGCCCAAAAAACTTGTCGTGAATACTATGTTATTGCCGCGAACGAAAAATCGCTGAACAAAAATAGCTCAGTTTAGCTACAAAATGTAAAAAACTGTGAAATTTTTTAATTTCCCGCCACGCTGCTATCTTCCAGCCTCAACTTCTTTCAGTCGCCTGTCTGTCTCTTTCTAAATTCGTCACTCGCTTCTTGTAAAAGGAAGCATCAGGCTAACTAAATAATGCTTATAAACTGAAAATGTAACAGCTACACGTGTGATTACTGTGACAGCTACACATTACTGTCAAATTTGACATCAAAAGTAACCCTTAAAACGTAACATAGTGAAGTAAATACGTGCTTTAAAATGTTTGGTGCGGCCGGCTGTTTGTATCGAAAAACGTTTGTTTCGCCCCAATGTTCTCCATTGCCGTTACTCTAACAACGTGGTTCCTCCGTGTTGGCCTGCTGTGACAATGGTGTCTGTCTCCCACGGGCGGACCTCCGCGACGCGCATACATTACCGCGGCTGCGCCCGCGCCGCGGCCACACGCACGCGCCCGTGACGTCACACGCTGTATTGTTGTCGAAATTGGGACACTCGCTTTGATTATCGAGTGTTTTGTTTTTTATGCAGCCTGTAAAAAAGAGTCTATAAAAGCGAGACACCTTCCTTCTTTGGCTATTCCTGCAAGTCGCCAGTGTCCATCGTGCGTATTGTATTCAGATAAGAGGCAAAATGTGACCAGCCCAGTCTATTTAGCCACAGACAGTTTGCAAGGTAGACATTCTTTAAATGCTGGCTCCAAATGATAAGATAAAGATAAAATATTCTTTTCATCTCCCACGCTCGGAAAGTTTGCTGTTACTAGTAACTTACGATCGTGTAAAGTCCGGATTTAAACTATCTGCATTTTAGTGCGCTTCGAAATTTGAACGCGGCGCCGGGAAAGTCATTCCCGCGCCCTATGGTGTTGAAAAAGGAAAAAAACACTGCCCGTTTAAGTAGATGCCAGATCCCGACGGAAAAAAGATCCTCATTCATAGTTCATTTACACGCGTACTTCAGCGAAAGTGATTGTTCGTGCCCATTCTCTATACAAAACTGTGAATGTAAATGGGGCTTAAAGATCTTTTAAAAAGGTAAAGTCACGGAATAGAACATTCAGAAACGCGGTTTCTTCTTTCAGGTTTTTTCAATATTTTGTACACTATATTTATTATTAATACCAGTAAATAAAAAAAATGCTTCGCTTCTGTTTTATCAAATAAATAATTATGTTTTGGTTTGTTAAATACATTTTTTCAAACGATATTACTAATTTAATTTTTTATCTCCTATAAATTTTTAATTTATATGGTAAAAGTTCAGAATGCACCCGGAAAAAAAAACATTCTTTTATTTACATTATTTTTGTGTTTGGATAAGTAAACTTCAGGAAATTATTAATAAAACGAATGGTTTTAATACCAACGAAGCTCAAAATTTTAGTGCGGCAGCCGTAACTACAGTAAAATATGCTTTTAAAAGGAACTTATTTGACTCACCTGTATCGCCTGTAAGTAGTTGTCTATAGAGTTTTTCCCGCTTGGCTAACAAAATCATTTCCTCGCTTCTGTGAGATGAAAAGTTTTGTGTTTCGCACGAATGCAATATTATTTGCTTCTCGTGCTTCTGAATACCTCGCTACGCTCAGGTTTCTTTTTTTGAACCACTCGCTACGCTCGTGCGCTTCGCTAGCTCGGTTTTCAATACAAGCACTCGCCGCAAACAATAATTTTGCATTCTTGTATAACAAATAACTATTATTGTACACCAATCAATATACATTCAGGCAAGGAAAAAAACTTAACTAAACAAGGTACAATTGGCGGCCCGACAGCAATACATCAATAGCAGAAAGAAACAGCAGGAATCTTTTATTATACCTGTTTTAAAATAATGTGCCAAACTGAAGTTTGTAGTCTTCTTTCAGACAGAGAACAGGCTTTTTCGCGCCGCCGCTTAAAGTCGTAAACGATCCCAAAATTCCTTTAAAATTACTCAATCCTGCTCTCATCTCCTGTGAAACAATTCGATATTAGCATGTTAATGAAGAGGCGTGGCCGAGGTCCTCTCACAAATCACGACGCGGTACCCCGTGTCACTTGGCGCCGAGGTGATATATGCCTTTTGTAATAACCAATTAGGTATTGTTTTCAATGGCGCGGGAGAGAGAGAGAGTTCACTAGATTATTTTCTGGATGACGGGGGAGGTGGACTTGTTGTTACAATCGAAGGATGGTGTAAGGGGTCCGTGGAGGATGGTGTCTATACACTACAATGGCACTTTCAATGTTACTTTCAAAGGAGTGTGGGTATGCTGTATTTTGATTGAAAGTGTATCATAAGCAGTTTCAGAAGTCTATATCAAAGTCAAGCATGGCGTTGGTATGGTCTGTCCCGACCCACAAAGAATACTTAACTCGTAAAGGTAAGTAATCTAGGACCTGACGTTCCCGTATAACGGGTTCAAATCAATCCCCTAAAATAATTTTACCAACACCAACCTATAAACCCACTCCATCTCCTAAACTAGTCGTGATTGTCCTATCAAAGGGTAGCCCAGACTGCGTTGGCGGGCGGCGGCAGGTATCCCAATGGAAGCTGCATTAGACAGAAAGTAACAGAATGGCTGCTCCAAAAGTGTCTCAGAAAAACACATAGCGACTGCCGTAAAGGGGTGTCAAAGAGAGAGAAGTATTTGTTGACATAATATTTGAACGAGCGAGCGTAGTTCTCCGAGTCTACTGGAACAATCCGGCGTTTGTATGTTTGTATGTATGTATGTATGTTTGTTCGACGATAACTTGAGTAAATTTGGTCGAGGGGTTGCCGAGATATGACGTTGTCAAGTTTATTCACAGTTCGGGGCGAACCACTAGTTAGCAAGTATTACATAGACTAGACGCTAGAAACTATTTTGACGCTAGAAAACTGAAATTCCTTTTTTTATTTGTTCATCATTTCTATAGCAATAGTCCCACTTTATGTGGCGAGAAAAGTGCAGGGTAAGAGAGAGTGCTCCTTGCAGACTACCATGGATAATAAATCCAAAGTTACGCAAAAGCACCTGCTCATCCGCATTCCGAATGATAGAACTCAATGGAGACCCTGGCTATCCGCTACCTTTGAACGATGGTCTTGATCCTCAGCATTGCGAGAACGACTCGATCTTCTCGGCGTGCGTCTTCACTAATAACTTAGAGGTCGGCTGTCAGATCTTCATATTATTTTCCGTTCCTTGCCAAATTAAATAGATGTTCAACTCTGGCCATCTCCGTCCATTCCCTGGTGTTTCTGAGACACGACTTTCCTCTTCTACCAGCACGACTAGATGGACTTTACCAAACTTTACCAACAATAAGAAAAATCCTAACTACACTTCTGTATCTACCCATTTAGTGGCGGCCTGCATTAGCATAGTAACGAAGGGGCGGGTCGGTCGGTAACTCACGCCCAGCACAAAATAAATAATTGACGACGCCCGGAATGTGGCCCGTAATGGGTCCTGCAGTCGCCCGGTCACTCGGTGGGCTTATTTGGGCCAGTCGGAGGCTTAAAAGGCTACAGGGTAGTGGTATTCTTTGCTACAAGTATGAGAGATACAGCTATCTTTTGAGAGAAAACGTTTGGTTGCATGGACTTCACAGCTAACACTTTGGACGCAAAGAGGTAGTGCTATAAACTCCCTCGACCTTTACCCCGTAGTTAACAACTCAACTCTGACCGTAGTTAACAACTCGTAAATAATATTTATTCGTAATTCATATTCATATACATTTATTGTGTATCGTGTAACAGGTTATTTATAGGTGGTAAGTATTTTTAATTAATTATATAGGTGAATTACACAACACCCAGTTAAGGCACTACAATATAACAAAATTGTCTGATACAATCAGGAGGTAAAAATTATAAAATTGAAATTCTTAAATTACAAAAATAGACAACAACACACTCAAGAACAACACGACACTCATTTTATGAAAAAAAAAAACATTATAATCCGTGGGGGATCAGAATGGGATAATACCTTTTGGAACTGAGAAGCTCGCGGTCCTGTAGCGTCAGCATTTCGGCAAACTCTAGTTGTCTATGGCAAACTCGCGTCGAAACTTGCTTGTGTTTTCTGTGCGCGTGGGTGTCTGCTCGAGTTTTATCACGTTTTATTCAATTAATGCAATAACATTGAATCCTTTTAGATTACAAACATTAAACATTTTTGTGTATTTCAAATTTCATAACCCTATGATAGAACGTCGGACTAAAATTTTTTTTACTGACGCTACTCGAGAACTGTCATTTTCGATTCAGTTCCAAAAGGTACTATCCCATTCTGATTCCGCACGGATTATAATTATTATTTAATGTTGTTCTCTGTATCGTTATAAAACTCCTATCAATACCTAACAATCGTATGAAGTAGAGGCAAATCCTGATATCCTGGTTGTGCGATATTTATTGACCTTGTTTATTGACTAAGCTGAGAGGGTGGTATTAGGTGGTATTGCAGATTCATCAATCATTATACTAATTGCTTTGACCCTATTCGGCTAACCGATATCTAGCCTACGGCGACCCAGTTAGCTTTGTTTTATGCTTGCGTCAGTTCAGCTAATTTTTTTGTCCTCTTGCACCTCTATTCTAACCGTCCAGGGGCCTTAGCCTGTAACACAATGGCGTATCAATGGCGTCCCAGATAGAAAGACAAAACCGGGATTTTTTCGTTGTTCTCCTACAACCAACGAACTAATCCTCTAGAATTAGACTCATAATATTATTTGCTGTACTACAAAAACATTAAAAGGACCGACACTGGACCGACATAATTACGATTAATAAATCGTAATTAAAACCGTTAACCGGGAGCCCATTTTGGCACCATTGTGTTACAGGCTAGGGCCCCTGTTTTTTGCTGCGGCGACCTTCATGTCATTAGGATCGAGCGGCCTTGGGACATCGTTCGGACCTCAATCCGACTCGGTAACACCATTATCCTCTAATTTACACCAGCGCCGGCCAATTAACGTCATAATGTAGGTCTAAGTAGGTACCTAAACGGAATGCATCAACTTGGAATTTGCATTTTATTGGCGCATAAAAGTTTGAACAAAGTTCGCTATAAATAGGATCGTAATAAAAAAGTGTTTTTGACATTGACATACGAAAATGTCCCAAACCGCATTTAATTATGATATTGTATACAAATGCGTGGTTATAAATCTCCATAAAGGCACGTCAAGGAGCCCAATTAAAGGAGGGAAAAATAAAGGAAAACGCTCAGTGGATATAAGTAAGTAAAACGTCTTTATATTTATTGAATTGTGTCCTGGCGCGGGATCGTGCGTACGGTGGGTGGCATCGGCATTTGTCACAGAATTACATCGAGGAACTAACGCGGCCAGCACTCATATTGAGCACAGTAAAAACTTCAACTCAATCAAATGCATATAATCTGATGTCCAAATAGTTATGACTCTCCAATGAAAGTCAGGAAATCATTATCAGGAATGGCAGCTTTCCTGGCTCCCTGGCTATCCTCGACTACCTCTATGTGGTCACTTCACTCATTTATTGTGAGGGAGGTGACGCTGTTTTTGTTGTCCTAATATACCAGTTTTTTTTTTCTTTCCAAAGTTACGTTATTTGTGAATTTGTAGTAGCAATACCACTCCCTAACTGTGAAGGAAAACATCGTAAGGAAACCCGCGGTCCAGTTGGCTCCACACGTATTGACTTGTCTTTCATGTAGGCTAGAGCTAGGCTAGGCCGGGCTATGACAGGATGGTATAGGTGCTGGGCAAGCCCACTCCATCTAAATCAATGTCCCAGGCACTTCAGTGCCGAGTGGCCTCTTTTTCACCCATCTAGTGTGAGTGAAGGTGCCACTGAACGCTGTATAAATCATCTCAATTACGTAAAGGCCTTAGCACACAATATACCAAGTCCATCCACATCTTCGTACCTCCATGTCGTCCCGCGCGGTGGCCACTATCGCGGCAAACATCGCGCTCTATGCAAATGCAGTTTTTGCGAGCTACCAATTGAACGGCGCGGGCGCATCTCCGCCACTGGGTGGCCGAATGCTGAGTGCATACCTACCAATGTTACCCATGTTACGTACAAAAGCTCTTTATTCTTCGGCGACCAGAGTTGGATTCAAAGGGATGCACTGAACGCCCGTCCACTTTAACATTGTGCGCGCATAGTCCGCTATGTGAAAGGACTTTAGCAAAAAATATTGGCTATGTAAAGAATGGATTTTATATGTAAGCCAGGGTACATCACAACGCCTACGCTCAGAATGCCTAAGCCCGAAACTAAGTCTAAGCCTAAGTCCACACCGCCGCGTCTTCATCACATGTCTCTTCTGTGTGACTGGGCCCTAAGTGTTCTAAATTTTATACAAAACCATTTTCTTTTGCAATACCTATGTAAAAATGTAGATTGTTTCCTACCGGTCTTCCTATAGGCACGCAACTCAAAATAAAAAGCCCAAGGCTCAAAATCTTGACTGCATTAGATCTATATCTGTGGCCGGTGGCCTATACACAATGTTACACACACATGTATCCTCCACGTAGATATAGGGCCAGAGGTGTGTAATTGTGTATGTGGAGCTGCGAAGCGTGTGACAACTCACTCGGGAGAACATGCAAATTCCGAAAATAACTCATTTGCATCCCGGTGCTTTGTTGTTTATAAACATGCGATTCTTTTATATGAGTACGCTGCTTTTTTCGTCGTTTTCCGTGCGCCGAACGTCGGATCTCTTTGTGGAGGATTAAGATTTTTTTCTTCCTGTGAAACTGTGCAAACTCTAAAAATGTTATACAGTCTATAGGTATGCGTCAGTCATTATTAATACAATTATTTAATATCGTTAAAGATAACAAATGAAGATTATAATTTAATTGAATACTGGGTGTAATAATAATAACAATACTTTTCTCATAAATATTTGAGGTAGGTACAGCTGAATAAGAAAACAAAGGTTTTTAGACACCCCGACAGCAAACTTCGCAGCTCATATTTTGGACCACAGCGCCCCATGAGGTCGACAGCTCCCCTGTTCTAATAAAACCTCACTAATTGTCACAGGACACAACAACACCAGACGTTTAACCGAACAACAGCTAGTTTACATATTATAATATTCGAAATGCTCTCAACGACTGAGTCATCCTCTGACAGGACTTTATATTCAACAGTGCCGTGTTAAGGCGACGCGCTATCTGATGGACGCGAAGAAATGCCGCCTTAAATGACAGCTTATTTTCTTCCGCGTCTGCTCTATCTACGACTTCGGATGATTATTAGTCTCTACGTATATCTGTGAGCTGATTCAGTGACACTTGTCCACAGAAGTTCCTGTAGCAACGCTGTTGCTAAACCGTTCTTTCTCATGAAAAGTGATAGAGACGGAAATCTTTATTCATAGTGGAATTCAATCTGAATATGAAAGCGCTATGTTACGATAGGTGCCCTAACATCATAACATGTAGAGCTGACTAACAACTACCTGAATAGATAAACAGGTGGCGATCAGTGAATTCTAAACAGCTTCTGTAGAAATTATAGAGTTGATACGCTTCCGTACGCGACGTGCTATAGTATCTACATCGTAGCTAGCAGGGCCAAATCGGGAATGTCAAACACAAACTCAACTATAGATGGAATTGTCTACTTTTCTTCAAATTTTCCTTCGTTAATTGTGTGTTCCCAAGAAGAAAGTCATGGCTCAGAAGCGTTGAAGAACTATTTCGCTTGGCAATAAATAGAAAATGGACAGCTGACGGACCACCTCCATTAGTGGAGAGGCACGCTAGGAACAAGAAAAAAGAAGAATTTGCCGCCTGACCTGATTTGCTTACTCCATGTGCGTAGGCTAAATCTTTTAGCTACTTAAAAATGTATTTAAGATTAAGAATATTCTTGATACCCGACTCTACAGCAAATAAACTCCACTTCATATTCGGCTCATAGGCGATACGAATACATATATTTTTCCTCTGATAGGCAGAAAAGATAAAAGCAGCCAGACTTGCACTTAAACAATACTTTTTGCGTACAGCGGGCCGAGGCGCGCGACATACGACAATAAATTAGATGCGTTGAAATGTTTGTGTTGTGGCGTCTCGTGTCGCCGCCGCCCGCGCATACATTAGCGCACAATACCGCGGGGGGCGCTCATTGTGTCCTCCACCACCCGATATTGGATGCAGAAGGGCAACTAACAACGTGAGGAAAACTGTACTCTAAGAGATAAATTACCTACGTGTCTGGATAAAAGCGATAGCCTTCCCAGCACGAGAAATTAGCGTGGCGCGAAAGCTCAAATTTTCATATTTTCCAAAACTGAGATATTTTTGTTCTGCAATTTTTGTTTCACGACGGTAAAATTGTATTCTTTTCATTACTTCAACGTCATTATTCTAGTCGTGAAATGGACAATTTTCACAGATTTTTTAAGATTGTAGCCAAACTGAACAATTTTTTTTCACGACAGCAAAATAGTACTTATTATTTTCACCATTCTAAACAACGAAACAAAAATAATTTTGCTTATTATGAGTACTTACTGGTTTTCAACCAGAAAAACATCAGCTTAATTATTATTGTTGTGCTGTGGCTTAGAATAATGAAAAAAAAAAGTTTATTGTCGTGAAACAAACATTGTTGAACGAAAATACCTCAATTTAGCAACAAACATGGAAAAACCCGTGAAAATGTGGGCATTTCCACCACGCCTCTGCCCACCTGGTATCAGGCCATCTGCATCCTTGGACCCTGTCTTTAGCCAACGTTAATCTTCTAATAGTGAGTATTTGGTGCGCCGAGCTCTCCTCACACTTGCGCCCCGCACCCCGCGTCCTCACACGCCCCTAATGAAGGATTCAACTCGAGACCCTCAATTATGAGATAAAATCACTCCATATTTGGCTGGCCGGCCGCGTCTCCGTAAATCCACATTAGTTTCGCGGTAGGCACAAGATGAACAGGACAGAAATGCAGCTTTGTGCAGTTAACTTTAACGCTGAAAATATACTAAGGCCCGGTTTCTGAATTGAGAATTTTGCAAATACTTAACTATCGTTCTGTCACGCTCTTTTGTGAGAAATCTGCAGAGACAGGACGATACTTACCCATTTGCTTAGCGAATTTCTCAATTCAGAAATCGGCAGTAAGGAAATTGCCTGAGTCAACGATACGCTAGGATACTATACCCCATGCTAGTTCTTGTCACGCTAGCATACGTATGTCAATCGAACAAAATGGGTCTTCTTAGCGGGTCGCTGACAGTACATATTACAAAAACCTTTAGGGTTCTGTGCTGACAGTATCTTCTCCGATAATGTCGAGCATCAGAACAAGAATTTTACTTCTCTAACTTTCAACGACAATGGAATCGACAGCGCAGTAATGGAATGAAGGTTCTGCGTCCTCTAATCTATTATCTGGGACCACCTGGATTCTGTCCGTGGCGATTCAGTACGTTCGAAAGAATCGGAAGATTTTAAGTTTTTCTCACTAACTCTAGCCGCTGAAATCTCTGAAAGCTCAATTGTGCTGTACAGCCCCTCTACCCTTGACGCATTTTTCCAATACGGCCGCAATATGGCGCAATTTACATAATTTAATATTTTACAAATTAAGACGCATTTTGTGTTTTTATTGAATAAAACAGCCTTACCTTTGAATAAACATTACGAAGTATTTAAAATCAAATCATTACTATGGGAATTCAAAGAGAACTTAATTTTAAAACTTTTTCAATTTGATCGCAATAGCGTCAAGGGTAACCCCCCACTTATCGACTTATAAATGGCACCTATTGAAGACTTTAAAACCGATACTCCACCGGCCATGTTCAAACAACAGTCGACTTGCCCAATACTTAAATTTGGCCCTACGTAATGAGATGATTTACACAGCGTCGAGTGGCACCTTCACTCACGCTAGATGGGTGAAGTGACCACTCGGACGATGTAATGCCTGAGACATTACTTTTTAGATAGAGTAAACAAGACAAACACCAAGACCTAGAGTCTGAAATATTCCTATAAGTTTTTGATCCTATCGAAGATACAGACTCAAGCCTGGATAAGTTCGAGTTCGCGGAGAGCGATTAGGGCTGCAGCTCCGTAATTTGGGGGTCCTACCTACGCGGCCCCGCGCCGGCTAATGAGCAGATAATTGCGCGGCAGGTGCGCGCGCGCCGCCGCCGCCGCACGCACCGCGCACACGCCAGGCGCCGGAGCGGAGACCCGCCGAAGGCTTTGAGACGGCTTTTCCACCTTCCTAGTAGAGCATTTTCAACTGAGTCGACATTATCAAAGAGTTCTAGACCGTTCTTGTAGATGCTTCGATGAACTCTACGTTATACGACCTGTCAAATGTGAGAAGAGCCTGAGAAAATGTTCCTTATTATAACTCCTATCCACAAACGACTGCCTGGTTCTACAGACTAGAACCCTACACTTGACGATAACTTATTTTAGTATCTTAGTATCAAAGCCTCGAGAGACGCTGGTCGTATCTTTGATTGAAGACTTTCCTAGCAAACAGAACCATTTGATCTGTCCCGAACTAATACTTACTTGTAGGTAGATGGTCCAAGTCACCTATCAGAAGGCTACCGTCGTAACTTGCTTGATCTTCTTCCTTTAGTGCCATCTCCTATCGGAGGTTGGCAATCAGTTTAGCTATTTCTTAACTTACCCACTTACCTACTTAATTAACTTGGCTGATGGTAACAACTAGGGACACCTCAGACTATTTCAGTTCCTTAGGCCCACCAATCGGCCAAAAGTGACAACTTTATATTTTCAATTAAATATTGCCCCGGCAGAACACGAAATTGTATATATTATCAGCCGCTGTTATGAAAAAAAATTATGAAAAAAAACAAAAACGAAAGTGTTTTTACATACTACTCGTGTTAAGGCGCTATGCATAGTGAATCTCCCGCGCGCAACGAAAAATGTACAAAATCGATTCCTGTAACAAATACACTTAAAAAATCTAAAATTTTCACATATCAAACCCTAGAATTAGTTGAGATCTATCTAAAACAGCCAGTTTCGAGTTGACATTCATAAACGTTTTGAAGATATTTTGCTTGAAAAAAAATAGGCGGCGCACTTTTTTTCAAGCAAAATATCTTGCAATCTTTTATGGATATCAACACAAAACTGGCTGTGTTAGATAGGTCTCAACTAATTTTAGGGTTTGATATGTGAACATTTTCGATTTTTTTAGTGTATTTGATACAGGAATCGATTTTGTGCATTTTTTTTTTCGCGCGCGGGCTAATTCACTATGCCCAGCGCCTTAACTTCAGACAATAACTAATTTAACTACCCAGTAAAGTTCTCGCCCGCCATATCGCCACTCTGTTACTAGGGGTATAAACCGCGAACATACAGCCGCTACCAGCCATTTTCAACTCCCTATTAAAAATGGACGAATAAAAACCCGAGCAATATTGAATAGATAGCGGTCGCTCTAAATTGTACGTTAATTAAACAGAGATACGAAAAGATAAACGCAATAAGTGCTCCGCTTCCGCTGCATCGTTTATGCTCTATCGCAGTAAATCTTCGCTGGAGGAATGCGTGTGAATGATGTATGGGCGACGCCTGTATGTACTATACTCTGTTATGTTACTTCATAACTTTGGTGCTGGGGGTCTACCGGCTAAGACGAAGCCGATTACCATTGGCGAAAATCGAAGTTCGATTTTTGAAAAATGTACGGCCACCCAAGTTCATTTTACTGCCATCCAGTAATTTTTTCATAAATCGAACTTTGATTTTTGCCAATGGTAATCGGCTTCGTTTTAGCCGGTAGACCCCCTGATGAATGTACGTTGCAAATAAGTATGTCACCTTAAAGTGGGTTTAAACGTATTCTCAAACTCAACAACAGCAAGGGCGGATTAAACCTCCTTTTCAAATTGAGCTATGAGTGTAAATGTGGGGTTAGTATTGCTAGTTTTTGTGCGCTTCGCCCGAATGGATGGTGGGTAGAAGTATGACCTATTATTTTGGACAAAACTCATCATGTGTAAATCGTAAGGTGCTGTAAATAATGCTCGAAGTTTTTCCGTACCTACATCATGAAGTCCACTGCAGTGCACAGACGGAAAATTATGACTTTTCAAAACATAGAGTTCGAGCTTGATCGCGCGTATATCCATTGATTGTTTGAGCTCTATTAGCGAGATTTATCTACAGACTCACAAATGCACAGACGTCAGTTAATTATAACAATACAACACCCAGCTTCAAAACGACTACCAAAACCTCCGCTCTACCAAAACCGCTAAGGGGGATTACCCATGACGCTATTGCGTTCATATTGACGAAGTTTTTTAATTAATTTCTCTTTGAATTCGATTGTCATGCTTTGATTTTACATACTTTGTAATGTTTATTCAAAGGTTAGGCTATGTAAAATGTGTCTCAATTAATGAAATATAGAAATTTGTAAAAAAATTCGTCAAGGGTAGAGGGGCAGTTTTCCGCATCTCTTTAAGCACACATATCTCTTCTCACCATCATTTGTCACACCGAGACAATCCATCCAACCCTTTACAATGTTTATTCGAGCGTCATACAAATTACATTATAATTTTATTACAATCGTCCCCATTATGCATGCGTTTCATTTAATAAACTTTTACCTATGCAAGCTGTTAGACCAAAAAGAAACGTCGGGCCAGGTTTTTTTCCCCAGACCACCTGGTACGCCACCCGCGCCAGTTTTTATCCCGGACAAAAACGAGAAGGAAAAAACGTCACAATATTTGAATATTATTACAAAAAACAATTAAGGTTGCCGCACGTCACCTGTCGCCGCGCACGCGAGCCACATTTGCATCGCCACAAAGGACCCATGATAGCCGGCATATGCCCCGCCATCCCGATACACTGCCCTTTGTTGCACTGTAACACTCTCGCTTTTGCGATCTTATCGAGTCTGGATTAATCTCCCTTCAGAGAACTCACTAAAGAATAAACGTAGAGTATGCGACATATCTAGAGAGTTATGATTACGTACTCCCAGTGCCTCAAGTTTTTTTCGACAAGTTCATTACTTGACATTAAAAAAAAATAGTTTTCTTTTAAATTTGTCGAGAGGGTGTAAAGTGGTTCGCAATTCGCAATGGAAACAAGCCTTTTTATTTTTTTATCAAACAAAAACACCACATAGTATTCAATTTATGAAACTTCTACTCATTTGCTAACAAATCAACAAGGGCTTCGAACCTGGGACTTCTCTACACAATCGTACAAAAATTGCGTTTTCCGTAGCTGATCGCAAGACGTAGTAAACAGACTCTTACCGAGCACCTTGGTATTTGTTTACGTAAACTATCAAAGATGATAGTTTTCTGAAACGGTTGTTTGGAAGAAAGAAAAGCGCATGTTTATATGACCGGGATGACGTTAAAATAATTGTCTGTTTGCTCCATCTAATCATCGTGTCACTCGGGTAATGTAAATATTCATAGAGCAACTCATCTCGCCTATTGTCACTAGTAACAATTCAAAATGTTATGGATGGCCCCGCCGTGACTAACCGTATAACTAAATGGACCAACCGTCAACACACAACTCCTTCTTTGATTTTTTTTTTAAATTACAAGAGGAGCATGAATACGATCGTAGAGGTGCAGCGTGTTTTGTAAGGTCAGCTACGTTGGATGGTATGGTGATACTTGCACTACATACGCTAAGGTTCTAGCACCAACGTTATCTATCACGAACTACTTGTCTAGATTCTAGAGTCTAGAAGTAGAATCGCGGCTTCCTGTCCGTGAATATCTAAACAAACTTGTGAACCCCGTTTCACCACCTTGATGATTTTCACTGTCACACCCTGATACATCACCAAAAGTTTCTTTCCGTGCAGCACCCAGTGGCTACATTGATTTTGCCTGGTTTTGTCCACCAAGCACAACAATAGATTTTTGTCACCGAAACAATGGTACACACGACAGCACGTCGCCGCTTACACGCTAGCACTCTACCCGGTTACGTTACGGGCGACTATACAACAAAACGTTGATGTGCTGTCGTGTGTGCCTACTCATAAAAGTCATAAAAATTGCTTTCACAAGAAAGGACCCTTTTTGCCCTAATTGGTGAGCAAATAATGGTCTTACGGTTCTAACGTGCAAGGGAAAGACTTTAAAAAGTGATCCAGCGAAACCATCAAAATACGTGTCTATCTTCAGTTGTTTCGGCTGTGCATTGTTTGTCAGTCTGTGTATCACGGTAGGTACCTACTGTTTTATATCTAAGGTATATTCTAAGGAAAGTGTTAATTAACTAACTTTCTAACTGGGTAACTAATAATTCCCATTCACGTATCTTCTCAAGGAAGCGAAGTGTACAAATTATATTCCAAACAAAACTAAGTAGGTACCACAGCAATGCAAGGTACCCATCACCTATTTTGCTACCAACCATTGTTTCACAAAATGCAGTTTTTCATCAGGCCACTCGTCAGTTATGAAATTAACGTCTCTTATAGTTTCTCGTGTTTTTATGTAACGACGATACATGAAGTAAATTGTCCGCAAGTTGCGTAAAAAAATGTTTTTTCTCGAGCGTCGCTAACCGCCGCGCGGGCCACGCATTCCGCGGTTTGTGGATGAAAATCGAGACCAGAAAACCTTATACAACAACGGAAAAAATGTTCACAAAATCCATCTTTGCTATCTAGAAGATAAAGACCAAAATCGTTCGTGAGAGATAACGTTTATAGGCAGTATTATGCGATATTTAGGCGTAAGCAGGTGCGGCGGTCACTTTGAGACACTACGTAGCCGCTGCTGATCCGTGCATTGATACAAATTGCCTCGTTACATTTGGCGATAGCGTAAAATTGCACCGCTGTCTATCCGACCCTTAAAGATATCATCACCATCAGCAAGCATTCTTCGGTAGTCCTTTGAGCCAATATTGGTCAATGTGTGGCCAAATTATCCGCGGTCTTTTCAAGGCAATCAGATCAAAATTGGCTTCGGCATGACAAGTAATTTATCAGACGCCGACATCTTGCTGACACCAATAGCCCGGGGTGACAGAACACGCGAGTAAACTGCCAAACATTGGACTAATGATGGGACCAATTTTATTGAAATATGGAGTTCGCTGGTGCTGATGCGTGTGACGTTAATACTGTCCCGTGGCGATGGACAGTCGTCGAGTTAGTGATGATAATGATGACAAGAGAGCCTAGCTGGCAATTTATACGTTTTGCTTTTGGTTTGTGTGATTCGATTTCGGACTACACTTTGCGACGTAGGCGGACGGAACTCAGTGAATCTACATTCATGCTTTGCAAAGTTACCCTTTTGTCACGCGGTATGCTTCTCATGCCCGATTTCAACTAAACTTAATTTTTAAAAACTAGTTTTTTAAGAAGTCAGCGTATTTTTTGTTTCCAACGGACTTCTTAAAAAAATTAAAGAAGTTCTTAAAAATTAAGTATAGTTGGTTAAATCGGGCATGATCAGTCACCTGTACCATTATAGGTAGGTATTTTAGGCGTTTTTCACGTGCTATATGAAATTAAGGTAGACTCAACCTAGGTGTTTTTTTTCTGCGTTAGTTTAATACTATGAAATTATGAAAGGGTAAATGCCCATTTCCTTTTATTACAAAAACGGTTGCGTGTAGACTAATCTGGCAAATGTAAATCGATAACATTATAATACGAAATAATCGGGCAAATCTCTTTCTCTTATAAACAAAAATACTGTTAAAATGGTAAAGGACTGGCAGAAATACATTAGAAGTTCAACTCAGTACTAGACAGAAAGCACCTTTATGACACAGGTAATAGAGACTACCCCTTTATATTCATGTTATTTATGAAAGTGACACTGCAGCGCCGAGTGGTCTCTTCACCTATCTAGTGTGAGTGAAGGTACCACTGGA
This sequence comes from Zelleria hepariella, assembly GCA_949319315.1. Lineage (NCBI taxonomy): Eukaryota > Metazoa > Arthropoda > Insecta > Lepidoptera > Yponomeutidae > Zelleria > Zelleria hepariella. Next base: position 18,969,333 of record OX439378.1, read on the forward strand.
CGCTGTATAAATCATCTCATTGCAAAGGCCTTTATCTATGAAAATCGTCAACTCTCATAAAGTTTTCTTCATCTTTCGATGTTTAAAAGAGGGCGTCTTCTTTTTACTTAAGGCGCTGGGCATAGTGAATTAGCCCGCGCCCAAAGAAAAATGCAGAAAATCGATTCCTGTATCAAATACACTAAAAAAATCGAAAATGTTCACATATCAAACCCTAGAATTAGTTGAGACCGATCTAACACAGCCAGTTTCAGTGTATTTGATACAGGAATCGATTTTATGCATTTTTCTTTGAGCGCGCGCGATTCACTATGCACGGCGCCTTAAAAAGTGAGGTTTATCATGCTAATATTAACAAAAAGTTAGGTAGATGTTTCCAAATACGCATCCTCTTTTGATTTAGTAAGACGTTATAATTCTGACTAAATTGTAGAGCGATGTAAAACAAAAATCTCAAGTAATTGAACCCAGAAATGTTGACAACCAAAAAAAAAACTAAGGCCTCAGTTGACAACCACAACAGGATCCGAAATTCCTTAACTCCTTCCTGAAGAGTATCTTTCTGTTATACGAATTTTCAGGTAAAAGCATTCGGCGGCGGCGGCGTGTGCGCAAGATCACGCAACCCGGCCTTCGGTAGCGCCGCCGCGGGCGCCCGTGCCATCCGCGTTCCAATTTCGAATGCAAATTTTCGAAAAGTGAACGATCGTTATGACCGCTCGTAATATTCGCCGCGTCGGGATTTTGACCGGGTCTGTTCCCTTTTCGGCAGATATTTTGATCCCAACTTTGTAAATACTGAGAAAACAACATTTAAGTCTGCTCTACAATTTAAACTAAAGCTTGCTTCAAAAGTTTAGTTAACAAGCATTTACAATAGAGGCCAAGAGTGATAGGCCAAGCAATTTTTCTCCACCTGCCGATATTAGTGTTCCCCCCTAACTCGCCGGTGGAATGAAAAATTATATAGAACATCGTTTCATCCGCGCCAATAGACCGTTCCATCCAATGAGTGACCTAATAGTAGAAGGAAAAAGAATAGTTTTATAAAATGCTCCCAAGCAAGACAATACCAAGTCATGTTTAAATGGCGAATAAGTAGCAATTTCACTGTTACGGGATCACTTGTCAAAGGCATACATTTGACGTTTGACATCCAGAATCATTGGCACTTAGGGCGAAAAACTAGGACGATTGTGGAATAAGCCTTGACCGCTCGCGTGTCAAGAGCGTTGCACTTACCCTCCCTCAGGATATTATAATTGCTGAATCGGAACTTGTATTTATTGAAATAACAAGCCGACCCGATGATTATGCAGTAATGTGCAGCGCTGCCGTGCGCTGTCTAATATTTTAGGATTCGGACGAAATAGCGAACATTGCCCTTTAGGTTGTTTGCGAAAAACCAACTATGGATCATGGAAATAGTGACGTTTCAAGATTTGTATCGTTGTGGGCTTTCCCAGCCGGCATTGTTTGAATGTCCAATATGTGGGAAGTAGCATACGCATTCGCATGCAGGAAGGACCATGAAAGGAAATTAAAAGGGTTGACGTCTTTTTTATATCGATTTAACGGGTTCACTTACTTTTATTTTGTCGGAATAGCCGACATGTTTCGACCTCGTCCGGAAGTCTTAATCATGGAGAAGGGAAGAACGACGCGTTCGTCACGGCGTTCATCCGCTCACTGCGGGCTCGTTGACGATAAAAATGTGCAGTGCTTACGAAAGTTTAAGTTTGAAAAAAGGATTGACGTCCTTTTCGGTTAGCTCCCCGTGCAATGAATGATTCTTCAATAGGACTGCTAAAAAGAAAAAAGCTGACGACGAATTAGGGCTGGTCCCTTCTTCTTCGTGGTCCACATGCAGTATTACCTATCAGTGGCTGATGTTGCGCGCCTTAAGGGTGCATTCATACAATGTTTTCCCCACAGTGGTCTTGATTTGATCAGTCCATCGCTCTAACTGTTAAATACATAAAAGGCGCCGAAACGTCCTTTTCTCAAATTGTCCCAAACGTTTTCTCGACGGTAGAGAAAGCCTTTCATTCGATCTACCATTAAGAAAATCTAGATTTTTCTCAAGCATGCATGCAAAGTGTTCTGGCCATCTTAGGGATCAACGACCAGCGCTAGTTTTCCGCATTTTCCGGCGCCCCGCGCGCGTGCTTGAGAGAGGCAGTGTTCGACGCGGAAATGTTAGTTTCTCGAGTTGACTCATAGATTTAGTCGGCAAAAGCTCGAGAGAAAGCCTTTTATCGAGTATGCATTCATGAGGTCAACGACCAATGCTAGTTAAGGCTGGAAGATAGTAGTGTGGCGGGAAATTCAAAATTTTCACAGTTTTTTACATTTTGTAGCTAAACTGAGCTATTTTTGTTCAGCGATTTTTCGTTCGCGAGAATAAAACCGTATTCTTTTCATTATTGTAAACAACAGAACAACAATAATTCAGCCGATTATGTGTTCTGGTCTACGACAAGTTTTTTGGGCAGTGCCACTGCTTCGTAGACCAGAACACATAATCGGCTGAATTATTGTTGTTCTGTTGTTTACAATAATGAAAAGCATACTTTTTTGTTTCCGCGAACGAAAAATAGCTGAACAAAAATTGCTCAGTTCAGCTACAAAATGTAAAAAACTGCGAAAATTTTGAATTTCCCGCCACGTTGCTATCGTCTACCCTTAAGTTTCCCGCATTTTCCGGCGCCCGCCCTGCGGGAGCGCGTCCGGCACAAGTCACAACGTTCAATGTCGGCCATTGTCGGCTAACGCCCCCCATTACCTGTATCCACGTCGGTATGGAACGAACCCCCGTCTCGTAAATAATTCACCCGACTATGTAGCGGTCACGCACTGGGCTCAGCCTAGAGTTTAGTCTTTATTACTTGGGCCTTTACATCTAGATGTTGGTATTGTAGATGATTTATGTAGCGTCCAGTGGAAACTGCATAAATCACAAATAAACTAAAAAATAAATATTGGCTAGGTAATTAGCCAGCAATTATGTTCCAAACAGACACTCAGTAGTAGAGTGACTAATCTAAAGAACATTGTAGCTATCTAATGACCATCATAGTTTCGAAACCGCTATTAATCATTCACTCTAACCACGACACACGCAGACTGTTCGCAAACATCTACTGGATCAAGTTTCACCGAAAGAGTAATTGATACTTAGGTACAGAAAGTTCGATGACTGTCTGCAAAGGTCAAAAGATTAAATTAAATTGATAAATTTTTATAAGGTTAAAAAATTCGCTCGGTACAGGGGGGTTACCCTTGACGCTATTGCGATCAAATTGAAAATATTTTTTTCTTTTTGAATTCTCATAGTAATGCTTTGATTTTAAATACTTTGTAATGTTTATTCAAAGGTAAGGCAGTTTTATTCAATAAAATCACAAAATGTGTCGCAACCGTGCAGGTGCTCCACCAATTGAGTTACACCGAGCCAAGTAACTGTCGATGCGAATTTTAGAAGCGCATTATTACTCGTCTTACGGACTATGGGCGCCATCTGGTGTGATAATTTTCACTAATCCCCACCTGTACGGTCTTTAAGAGGTGGCGAAAATTTTAACCTCATACAAATCTTCATAATGTTCCCAGCACTGGTCAATGCTTTAGATAAAACAAAAAGTGGTTAATTTAATTTGTTTATTTGATTCAATTACAACATAAACAATGATCCCTAACCAAAATGTAGTGAGTTGGACCTCTCTAACATCATCAAAGGTCATAGAGAGTCGTTCAGGGGAAAAAATATCATACTTGGCTCTACATTCAATCGATATGCGATTGAATGTACAGCCAAGTATCTTCCCCTAAACGATTCTCTAATGGCGAAAAATGTTTTCTATGTTTAAATGGAGACTTGACAAATTACATACGTGCATATTATTACGAGTAATATTTTTATAATATACTCTTTTAGTAATCACATGGTAATGTGACTGTAGTCGGGATCGTTTTATACGAGACCGAAGTGGACTTCTAAACCTTTTTGTTTTGTGGCGCAAGGCCGCGGACGGTCGTCAACACAGTGCGATCTCGTAACTCTACCATTCAACAACACACTCTGGTGACCCACTTAATAGCTAAGCCACGACAGCCTTCCGATCCACCAGACGGATCACCACACCAGTGACGGTAACAGGTACTATACTACGTAATCGCACAGTTGAATCATCTGCACAATCCGATGCGTTGTGAATTTGTGATTGTGATTCATCTAGTTGCCTGCAGCCAATTGACCCGAGATCTGATTTGTGCCAGAGGAATTTCCTCTAGGCAGGTAGCTGTTGGTCGAAGTCCGCTTGCATAACTTTCAGGAATTAAAAACCAAGTGGCTAGAATACTCAGTAGACAGTATGCAGTCTGAAATATTTAAAGAGTTGGGATACCACCAAATCACCATTAGATAAGATTTGTGGTAATCCCTATTTCTCAAACTCTGTTTTTGTGTTACATATGCAGTGTTGGCAGTTTCTTTCTGAGTGTACCTATGCCATTTTCCACCTACAGGCTCGAGCCACAGATCTTTGGCTCTAGTATAGATCCAGCATAGATACGTACGATCCAGTGCACAAAATCTCACTTTGCTTGCTTTGCTTTACAGCCAGCTATATAGGATGTTGGTCAATAACTAAGTACTTACGTAAGTAAGTAAGATGTAGCCTGTACAATGTACCTCTACATGTACCAATAGCTGGGCAGAGGCCTTCTCTTAGAGAGAGAGAGAGAGAGAGAGAGAGAGAGAGAGAGAGAGAGCTTAATCACCTCGCGTGATCAATGCGGATTGGCGATTTTCCCGTTTGAGGAATAAGCCTCATACGCTCAGGTTTCCTCACGAGCGATGTGTTCCTTCAAAGTTAGCGAGTGCTTAACTACTTAGGATGTAGTTATTTTATTTTGCCGAGACAATATCAAAGGGAGCACATGACCAACCGATTTAACATCTGCGGCGTACGAGCGAGTGGTTACTTGAAACTTATTCTGTTAAAGCTAAAGCCCAACTAATGGTACGGGGAGAGCTCGAAATTACCGGTCGTTTACTTTAAAAGTCCTTGTAATTGCTGACCGCCTAACGTCCGAATCACAAGCTAGGAACACAAAGAAGGTCGGCTTAAAACTAAAATTTTACTAAGTTAAGTATAAAAATAATTATAATTTATAGCTAGTCACTATCGCTGAATCAAAGCAATTCACATTCATTCATTCTCGATGGCTCAGCGACCTATTTTTAACCCCCGAACCATAAAGAGGGGTGTTATAAGTTTAAACGCTATGAGTGTGTGTCTGTCTGTGTGTCTGTCTGAACCGATTTGGATGCGATTTAATTTTATTTGAAAGCAGGTTTTCTAGCGAGTCTTCTTAGATATGTTTTCCTAATGAAAATTGGTTCAGCAGTTAATGAGATATGCTAATTTGAAGCTAAAATGTCGGGGGTACTTTAAATTAGTAATTTGGTAGTCATAGATCTTGGCCTCCGCAACTAAAAGGTGCTATCCCTCCCTGCGCTAAACCGGTGTAAAGTTTGCTGACAAAATCTAACCCCTTCCAATGCAGATCCGTCTCAATGCTCTCAAAGTTCTCTTTTAGTACCTACCTACCTACCTAAGTAAGAATATATCCGGCAAATCCTGTAGAATTTACGTCGCTGAAAAGTTACTTGGTTATTCTGAACTACACTTTTTAAAAGCGCCGATTTTTTTCTTGGTTCCTTATAATACCTACTCTATATCGACTGTTTTGCACATTATAAAAGTGTTTAGCCAGAATTTTCAGAAGTTTCCCGTTTTTCAGCAACTGAACATTCACCCGGTAGAATTTGAACGTTTATCTCTGTTTGGAATATTGTACCTTCCTAAGCACTAGTTGAAAAGGTTCTTCCGCGATATAGGAAAACGAACCTTCTCCTAACCCCCTATGACGTCGTAAAGATTACGTGGATGTAGGTATCCGCGATACCGATCAGTCTACTCTGGAAGGCCCAATTTGCGGGCGCTACTAAATCATCGACAAAGCTGCCGCCGATCTAAATCGATTTGTCCAAATTATAAGCGATCGGCTATAGGTAATTCGGCCCCCGCCGCCCAAAGGTGTACCTACCTCTTTAAATATTGACCGCTCCCCGTTTGGGAACACCTGCCTTTTTAAGGTTCTAAACATGCAGAGGGCCGACTCTTCAGTCAAACCGCAACCCTTTTAGGTCTTGCTATCTTAGTAGCTACCTACTAATATAGCAAGACCTAAAAGGGTAGACACCTGAAAAGAAGCCCAACAAGGGGTTGGTCTCTGGCTGACTAGAAAGCAATATGACTAAGTTGTAGATACAGGGTAATTTTTAAATAGCTTTATTCCTGAAACACGTCAACTTCTAAATGTGATTTCCAACTACTTTTATTCTACGACTTTTCGAAAAGCTCGATACTTTTTATCTAATAAACGTTTGTTATTCATTAAAAATTTGCATTTTTGTACCATTGCAGCGCGCTGAATAGATTGTATCACAGAAGATGGTGAAATATCTGTTAGACATTGCAAACAACGATAGGTCAAATCGGCACCTATGGCAAAGTACCTACCTACTACCGATAACCTGAACTAACTCAAAACACAAACAAAATAAAGAAAATTGAAGAGCTGCTCTTCTGTTCCACCTAAAAAGTTGCATTGTGCTTTTCACGGTCTAAAGTTTAGCTGGCGTTAGCTCTCATTACCGATATTGGTCAGTTTAGTTTGGGATCGTTATCCGAATAAGCTCATGTTATACGCGCGTACCTATTACATCGCGTCAGCCTTATTAGTAGAGAACTATAGTTATTTTGTCAGACTGCGTGCAGTAACATACACTCACACACAGCTACCTATATCTAAGAAAGAGTGAGCAGGGACTAGTGATGTACGCTTGGAAACATTGCCACTCCCGGCAATGTTTCCACTGGAAACATTGCCGGAAAGTTTCCGAAACTTTCCCAATGTTCCCATAAATTCCCAGTAGTTTTTTTGTTTATAATTCATGCTTATTCTTGAAATATCGCGTTCGTTAATCACGTGACAATGCATAAGCGTCTTTCCTTACAGTGTTGCCATATAGAAACTGCATAAAATGGGTATTTTCTTTAAAAATTCCATGAAATCCCTACTTATTGCCAATAAAAGTGAATTATTCATATGATTTACATATATTAGTGAAGTCAATCATGCTGATTCTTGAAATATCGCGTTCGTTAATCACGTGACAATTCATAAGCGTCTTTCCTTACAGTGTTGCCATATAAAAACTGCATAAAATCGGTATTTTCTTTAAAAATTCCATGAAATCCCTACTTATTGCCAATAAAAGTGAATTATTCATATGATTTACATATATTAGTGAATTCAATCTTCAATGAAACTCAGAGTTATTGTGTTTTTTTGTCTTCAACCATTGGCTACAGATGTTATGCTCCTTGACAATGGTCAACAGTGGGCTGAATTGATTGACTGATCGCGGGTTTCTATAATATTCCAAATTATTAATACTAGTAGTTCGCCCCGAACTGTAAACTCGGGATGTATAGGTACATTTCCCCAGGTAAGCCATGAAACTTGGTAGATGAATGAATTAGACGACGGGGTACTCTAAGAAAAAGGCTCGACGAGATCTACCCGATAAAAGTATCAAAACTTTAACTGTCCATAATCTCCTAAACGGCTAATGCTAGACCCATGTTCATGGTACTCTAAGAAAAGGGCTCGATGAGATCTACCCGATAAAAGTATCAAAACTTTAAGTGCCCATATCTCCTAAACGGCTAATGCTAGACCCATGTTCATGGTACTCTAAGAAAAGGGCTTGACGAGATCTACCCAATAAAAGTATCAAAACTTTAACTGCCCATATCTCCTAAACGGCTAATGCTAGACCCATGTTCATGGTACTCTAAGAAAAGGGCTTGGCGAGATCTACCCGATAAAAGTATCAAAACTTTAAGTGCTCATATCTCCTAAACAGCTAATGCTAGACCCATGTTCATGGTACTCTAATAAAAGGGCGTGACGAGATGTACCCGATGAAAGTAGGTAGATCTCGTCGAGCCCTTTTATTAGAGTACCATGAACATGGGTCTAGCATTAGCTGTTTAGGAGATATGGGCACTTAAAGTTTTGATAATTTTATCGGGTAGATCTCGTCAAGCCCTTTTCTTAGAGTACCATGAACATGGGTCTAGCATTAGCCGTTTAGGAGATATGGGTAGTTAAAGTTTTGATACTTTTATCGGGTAGATCTCGTCGAGCCCTTTTCTCAGAGTACCATGAACATGGGTCTAGCATTAGCCGTTTAGGAGATATGGGCAGTTAAAGTTTTGATACTTTTATCGGGTAGATCTCGTCGAGCCCTTTTCTTAGAGTACCATGAACATGGGTCTAGCATTAGCCGTTTAGGAGATATGGGCAGTTAAAGTTTTGATACTTTTATCGGGTAGATCTCGTCGAGCCCTTTTCTCAGAGTACCATGAACATGGGTCTAGCATTAGCCGTTTAGGAGATATGGACAGTTACAGTTTTGATACTTTTATCGGGTAGATCTCATTGAGCGAGCATCATGATCACTGTCACTGATTTGATTAGCCTAATAAAGGAATCTCTAAGATTAATGAATAAGCTCTACTAAACTGTTAGTGAGAAGAGTTTAAACCATGTTTAAACTCCGACTGTGCGGGAAGAGTTTAAACTGTGTTATCAATGAGCGTTCTGTAATACCACCGTGAAACCCTCATTTCTTATAAACGACATAAAATGGTCAGCCACACATGCCACCCGTATAATTTTCGATTTATGAGGAAAAATAAAAAATAAAACATTTTTTTTTCTTCTAAGTTCATGTTATGCATGTATGCTACGGAACCAACGCTGCGCGAATCCGACTCTACCTTGGCAGGTTAAGGTAGTGTGTGGTTGGTTAGGATTTTAAGTTTTAGCTGTTTAAATCTAGAATTTCGTACTTTGTGACATATCATAAAGGGAAACTGTAACCTTTTTAGTTGTTTAAAACGTTGCGGGCGACTGTTCCATTATCTTTATCATAAAATTCATCACAACACTATACAAGATCATCGATATTTGCATAAATAATGGTAAAGTTTACCAACAAATATCCCGAGAAAGATTGCTTGGAAACTTTGCCGGAAATAAACTGGAAACATTGCCAGGAACATTGCCGGGAACATTCCCAATGGGAAACATTGCCGGAAATAAACTGGAAACATTGCCGGAAACATTCCCAATGGGCTGGCAGTTTTCAAAGTTATGGGGTTTTTATTGATAATTTATTACCTGGTGTATAGAGAATCCAAAATCATGTACAGTTCAGCAAACAAATATTGGAATATCTCAAGATTTGAGCAAAGTTCCCAGTAAATTCCCAGTTGGGGAACATTGCCGGCAATGTTGCCGGCAATGTTTCCAGCGATTGGGAATGTTCCCGGGAACGGTACATCAATAGCAGGGACAACAATAATTAAATTGTGACAAGACATCCCAACATGCCAACTGCCAAGTCTGTACAGCATTTGCTTTGACAACTCGATACCCACCTAATTTCATCCCCCTCTAAGTACATGGGTATATCAAAATAGTGAAATAGAGCTCCGTATTGCGTGCTACGGAACTCTTTATGGTCCTTCATGCGAGACGACAAAACTGAAACAATTCAAGCTGTTATGAAGCTGAACCTTGTTCCCCCACTCCCACGGACTTTTTCTAACGATCGGCGTAACGAAATGCAAAGCTTGCTTCTCCATATGAACCTATCTTTGAAAATACTTAAACGTGTAACTTTTCAAACAACGGAACCGAAGCAACATTTGTTTGCGTTGTGCTTGTGCTTATGCGAGTGATTCAGTAAACCAAATCGAAATGTGCTGCTGCAACATTTTCGTAACCTTTTATAATTTGGCGGTGTGGTTGCCTGCTTAGGTACCTATCGAACAGGGAGAGTGAGAGTAAAAATTAAAATTCAAACTCTTCATTGTATTTATTTATTCTCTGACATTGTATTTATGTAACTTTTTAATTTCTTTTTATATTCCTTATAATTTTATGAATTCACATGTTTTTAATTTCTAAATAATTTGACTTGAAACCATAATTTAATGTAAAACCAATTTTAATTTCTATTTTAATTCCAATTAATTACGCAATGGACTTCTGTAATGTAATTAATTTGTATGTATAATAAATAATAATAATAATGCTATTCGTAACAAACGCACAGTGCTCTACCACGCGGTATAGTACAGCCAGCCACACCCTTTTAATTCGGTTAACGCCCATAAACTACGCGCAATAAGAGTGGGGTATCCTAGCGTGTCGTTGACCATACTTACTTACCTAAAGCAATTTACGTCTCGAAGAATCTTGGTCTGAACTTTAAAATAATGCAATCTGAGCAGGAACAAGATGTCTGTTTGAAGATAAAAGCATGCTAATCCCCAGAAAGGATAAAATTTAAGTATTTTTTCAGTAACTAGGTACCTACTGAAAATGTGAAAAACTTCTATTGAACGTCAGATGTAGCATCATGTTTTTTATGTGGACACTCCCACTAGCTAGTGCAGGCTTTCTCTCAGGAAAAGAAAGTAAGTAAGTTTGGGAGTATGTTCCCAGCATCAAACTAGATGATATCTGGGCCAGGGGCACTTAGAAAGAAAACGGAGCAGACCTTTTATAACTTCACACATCTTATGGTGTGTGTGAGGGTAGCAGACGGGATGACTGGCTGTTTTGAGTGGATTAACGAAGTGTTTTCGATAAAGGTAGGCCACAATACCACCATATGCCGGGAGTCGGGACCGTTACATGGTGAATGAAATGGTAGTTTTTAAATAAACGTTTGATATAGAACATAACACCATCATAAAATTAAATATCAATTACTAAGGGTACATCGACTCTAACTTATATGCGCCAAATATATAGAGCCCATTTTTATTTACACTTAGTAGATTTTCAATACCTACTTTTACAAGGGCGTATAGTCCTCGGTAAGTACCTCCTCATACTACCTACCTACAAATAAATGTATTTTCTTCTCATTCAGTCAATCGAACAAAAAGAGGTTTCGCAGACTGTACACACGACAGCACGTCAAAGTGTACACTTTTGTTATAAAGTCGCCCGTAACGTATCCGAGTAGAGTGCTAGCGTGTAAGCGTCAACGTGTGTACTACCTAGCCTGATTGCTAATTTGACTTCACTAGAATTTCACATTATTATTAAATTACCACCTCCAAACATGCCGCAACACCCCGCAAGCAATTTCTAAAGACAATCAAACACATGGCACGCGGAAGGAAGCGGCAGCCGGGGCGCGCATTACCAGAGCCGCCTCGCCAAATGACGCCCTAATGGCTGATGATTTGTATCGGCGCCCTGCCTCGCGAATACACCTATAAATAAATAAATATTGGCCCAATAGACTCTACCTGCCTGCAACCTAAAAAGAAAGGGAGATGGACAGAAGGTTTGCCTTCCGTTTCGCTGTTACTTATTAGCTGTGACTCACGTTTTCTGCAGGGTTGTAATATGTCCCGTGTGGTTATTGTGTAAAAAAAAACGCACAGTTGCTAGTAGTTACAACCGGGTTATTTGGGAGAAATTGCTCTTATCGAAACAAACAACATTTTAATTAGACAAATAATACGTAGGTACAGTCAGCCACACGCTAGGATAACCCTTTTTGTTCGATTGGCGCCCTTATGCCGGGCGCAGTAAGAGCTGCCATGGGATATCTGTGACTGTGGCCGACTGTACCTACTTATTATTAGTCCAAATAAGATGTTATTTTTTTTTTACCCGCAAATAAACCGCTTTTGAAGACTAGCAACCGTGCGGATTTTTTTTACAGAATAAGCACACGGGACATCATATTACAACCCTTTCCTAAAATATCTCTAGATAAGCGTACAGAAAAGCCGAGCCTACGCCCGCCATATAAGGTGTACGGTGCGTGGACTCTACATGGTAAAATATAAAATCGTACGTATAACAAATATAAGTATAACTATGCGACAAAGGACAAAATGGGTGGGTGGGTTCTCCATACCAATCCATGTCGACTAACGACACAATCTGTATGGGGAGCAAACTTACAATATTTTTGCGCATTTTTAAACGCGAGTTGATTAAAGTCGCCAATGGGTCATTTCTTGTATTTCAGCGACTAAAACTCTTCCAGTATTGCCTCAGCTACGTTTAACGTTTATTTTTATGTATTTGGCTGGCAAAAAAACTACCCTTCTGTGTACCCCTAAGTTCCGTCCAACTGCCACTAATGACACCAACAGCACGTGATGACGGGGAAGAAACCACGCACCAGAAGAACATTGGTAAAAAGCGTGAAATGTCATTAGCGCATCAAAGTTTTTGCGCGCGCCATCGTCGCCATCTGTTCGTTGCATAAGCCGATTGTCTGATGGCAATTGCGATAGATAGACCGACGGGGTAAAGTCCGTTCGCTTAGATAGTGTCGGTACACACAACGGCAATCTTGGTTCTTAGGATAAAAACTATTTTTGAAGTATCTGTGATCATTTATTTACACGCAGCTATCGACACTCAATACCAAATACTAAGTCAAAAGTCACAAGCACAACCTCTCAATACGACGACGCTTCTTTATAGAATGACGAGCGGCGAGCCAAATTCACTGGCGTGTTTGCGCCGCGTCGGCTTCCTTTACTTTCTTTTGTGAAAAGCCGCCGCGCACCAAGGCGGCAAATATCAAAGTGACACTATAATAGCGAACGGACTTTAGGTAATCGACTAACTCTCAAAATCTATAGATATACTTAGATTTTATCTCCAGGAGGTGGTTACGCAGTACAACGTCGATTGATAATGATATCTGCAGGTTGGTATGAAAGCTTGATTACAAAGCATTGAAGTTCAAAAACCACACCATGGCATGCATGCCATGCCGTAGGCTTACAGGAGTTACAGGCATATCAAGGCCTATTTTCAGACGTGTTTTCAGGCATGTTTTTAATTCCCGACCCAAAAAGAGGGGTGTTATATAAATTTAATTTGACCGCTATGTGTGAGGGTGTGTCTGTCTGTGGCACCGTCGTAACTCGTAGCTCTTATACGGGTGAACCGATTTGGATGATTTTTCTTTTTATTTGAAAGCAGGTTTATGAGCTATTCTAATTTTAAATTACAATCTCGAGGATTTTTAAATTTTTAATTTAGTAGATAAGTGCCCGGATGACGGCGGCAGTAGGGTGCATTACACGAAAGAGTTCTCTTGACGAATCTCTTATTACAACAATTAAATAGAGACTATTTTTTTCAAGCCAAGGGAATTCCTTCGTGAAATGCACTCTAATAGGATTGCCAATGTCACTTTATGACAGTGGTTAGCTAGTATCAACTACCCAAGTAGTAGTTGGTGCCTCTAGTAGAGTAGAGACAGCGGTAGAGGCTCTCTATCTTGAGGGATATGACTATTTGGATGGTTGGTGATCCAAACATGGGCAAAACAAAATCTTGAAATCTGACTTTCCAAAAGTTCCCGCGCTTTACAAATGAAGCTTCGAACATCTGGCGTTTAAACCTCCCAATTACAAATTACCTGCCCTAATCACTCCCAGATGTTTCGCTACTTTTGTCATGCAAAAACTAGGTACCTACCTAACTACTACCGATAGAAGAGCCCTATACCCATTGAACAATGCAGACCCAAACACCTGCGCAGGATTAGCTCAAAGGAAAGTAATAAAACAATAACGAAATGAGCACATTTTTAAATAGAAGGCAAAGTAATTTAGCACAGATGTCCACATCTGGCGCTATTGTTCATATTTTGTTTGAGGAAATGTACCTTCTACTGAAAAAAGTTAGAGCATTTTATTCATCTTGGAGCTAGGCACTAGGTAAGTAGGAACTTAAATTACCTATCTGCCCCTGTATTCTCTGAAATATCCACCGTAAAAATAACCGTTTATAAATGTCAAAAAAAAAAGATTGCTCATTTCAAAGCTCAAAGTTTAAGTTGATTTCTTCTGGTGATGAAAAATCTACACCTCAGTTTTGTTTTACAGCAGTCAGTAAACCATATCGAGCTTTCGAGGGTTCAACGTCCCAAGTTCGACTCTGCGCTGTCTACCTATCTATTCCATTTCCAATCAAACAAGTGCGAAAACTATATCTATCTAGGTAGGTATCATAAACAAATAGGTACATCCTCACGCCTTTCCCACGCCGTAAAGGGTAGGTAGAGACAATACTAATTCCAGTCGTCTCAGCAGCGCGATCATATTAGACCTAGGATCAAAGTAGAGAAATAAACATTTTTAAAAAATATACTAAGCACCTTCTAGCAGTCGGGTAAATATAAGTACCCACATACCGAAGTAATTTTACAGAGTAGTACTTTACCTATCTACCTACCTAGATGCGCCAAAATGTTTTCTGCCCCCGTAAAAATAAGCTAAGGTGGGATGATAGCAACGTGGCAAAACTGTGAAAATTTTGAATTTTCCGCCACGCTGCTATCTTAAAGCCTTAACCCAAACAGCAAACCTAAACAGCCAAGGAACTCTTTTTCCACTACAAAACATCTGACTAGGTAGGTATCGCTATTGGAAAACTACTAAACCCCCTGAAAAGAAAACCGTAAACTTGAATGCACTCTAGCTGCAAGGCTGCAAGCGCCACCCCCTCATGCCACCCCTTCCTTCCGACGAAATAAAAAAAATCGACCCGCCTGCGCCGAGCGAACGAGCGGGGCGCTTCCATTCCACGCGAGAAACGGACGGAACGGAAACTGACAGTCTGCGTTTAGCTCTTGCTCCGGGAGGCTGTGTCGCTCCGAGCTTCGAACACAGCTGATCGCGCTTTCGTGTTCCAAAATAATAGTGAACCTGAATTATAAACGATAAATAATACTATAAACTAACACAGTTTTGTTGCGAATTCGAGTAGTGACGGTGTATTGTGAAAATAACAAAGGACAGTTAACTTTCTTCGTGTTTTATCATTGCAAAAGTTGTGAAAATGATGGGTAAGTTCACAAATCAGTTTCAGCATATTTTTCTTATTTTGGTTAATTTGTATATTGACAGCGTATTTATTTTGCTTTACAGTAAAGATCTTGTCATAATTTTCTTTTTATTATCGCAATAGGTTATGTTAGAAATCTTTGTTGTTGTTTAGAGTTTGGTTGAGTTTATTTTAGGATAGGTACCCATTGTTTTTATACCGAAGTACCATGTGACCATTATTGTAACAATGTTGAGAGTTTAGTCAATTCAAATAAATAATTTGATTGATTGTTGCGATTTTGTGAATGTCAAAAAATTGAGGCATGCTGCTTGCGTTGCGTATAGTGCGTCTGACGCATTTTGATCCTTCGGTTTTCTTTACATACCTATTGCATTTGATTAGCTAACTCGGCCAGCGGAGGTAGCTAAAATACTATTGACACCAAATCGACAAAATTACAAATAGCTAAATGGTGGTAAAAATACAAGGCCCTTAATTTAGTTTAAAATGTTATTGATATCACGGGCGTCAGTTCAGTAAAAACTTGTATCTTCAAAAATAAATTCGATCAATAAAACTCATTTTGCTATCAAGTTTAACACAGACAAGTCGCGGTGATCAAAGAACATTTTCTAAAAAGCCGTATTTGAAAGAATCCACTATTTCGTGGATTGATACGCACAGAGTTAAGATTAAGTTAGAACGAATACAAAAACCTGACCATTCAGCGATTAAGGCGAAATCAGAGCGATTAGATCGTGAAATCGATTGAATCTCTAGTCGACAACGGTGGACAGCAGTGGCGTGAGATCGTCAACTCGTTGGTGCGACTGTCATGGTTTTTAGCTTCAAGCTCGACATCAACCTAGGGCGATTCTTTTCACCTGTATCAGACTCACGAGCGTGCATAATTGCCTGGGAAACCGAAGCGTGATTTATGCTACATTTAAGTGTGGATCAATCACTAAACCGATGACAACTCCGTGAATTCGTGTCGGCGACTTAACAGCAATGTCCGTAGCTTTCACTAGTTAAACTATTCAGTTTCCTGATTGGAAAAGCCAGCATTAAATTGCGTGTATTATTGAATTATACATTGAAGACGATATTGAAGTAGGTCACTAATCAATCACTTACTTACCAATTAAAGATAATATAAGTAACGATCACTAAAATTACCCATACATTTTACAGAGCAAGCGAATTATAGCTTTTCTTTATTTAAGTTTCTAAAATCGAGCAAGGCCTCCAAACTGAAGTAAAATTAGCAGCACGGAATCAATAACGCTAAGGTTGTGCAACGTAATAAAGTGCAACACAAGGATGAAGGTAAATTCTCACACGCTATTTCAAGTGTTGGTAACTGTCTATTAGTAACCTAACGTTAGAAAATGTCTGTTTGCTCAAAGTAAGAACTTCCAATAGTAATCTAATACGAATCCAATAATACCTATCATAACTTTATACACAATACAAACGAATCGTGATCCGAAACAAGTACAAACTTGTCGCAGCATGATCGGTCGACGCGTATGCCGCTTAGTAGAGCAATGGGAAGGATCCCAGCCAAAAAACAATCTGAGTAATTTCATTCATAAAATAAGTACAATATCATCCATCGTAAAGCTATCAAAAAATACCACCAAAATGTTTATGCGCTATATGTGCTTTGATGTGTGGTAAAATATTATTATTGATCGGCTCAAACCACGGTAAATGGTGACGGTGGGTGGTAGTGGCGGTAGGAACCGGAAATCCCAGCAGGAACACGCGGGCACGCACCGGGCAAGTGCGGTGTGCCAGCCAGGGCCGGGACTGACTCAAATCACCCCTCTGTTCGCCGTGAGTGAGCGAACCTTTTTATTTCTAACCCTTTCATAATAAAAATATGCTATTTACTAAGCTACTGCTCATAAAAGTAAACTTCATTCTATCGCATGCGAGTTAAAGTCAGTAAGTAACGGAATTCAATTTATGATTCAGTAAATTGTTACCACGCATATTCTATTTGTCTGTCTACATACCTACCCACCACCGCTTGCAAAACGCATGCCGTACTTTCACGGCATCATAATAATGGAAACAGACGAGAAGAGATTAGAACATAATAGTGCGGAGGTGGGCGCGTGGGAACACTCCCAGCACTCGCGTGTCGGCCACATCGTTCTGCCACTAAATCTAACAATAATATGCTAGATTTAGATAAAAATCCCTTCCACGTGCTGGAGCTTCTCTAAAAGAAGTCATTATTTCAACGTGGAAAGCACGAACGGAAGAAAACTTGAGTAAGATAGTATCTTCAAGAAAGTTCTGTTTAATTGTTAGCGTTGCACGTCACATGCATGATGTTGAGATACTGCTATCTGCTATTATTATATCGGAATAAATATTATTTGATTAGCAAGCTAGTGTTCTTAGAAATACTGTTCTTTGGAGGAAATGGTGATGGTATGAATCAGAAGTTTTTGACTGAATACAAAATAAGTTACTTAATCAGTTTCATTCATAACACCAATGCACACAACATAGGTAGAAATTGGTTCGTATTGGCATTCATAAACGCTAGACAATAAATCATCACCCATACGAAGTCTGCTTAATCTGGTATCGTATACATAATTAATCATTATCTTTGATGTTGAAGTTTGGTTGAATGAAGATATTAATAGTTGGGTACTTAAATTTTAATGAATCCATAACATTTTTACAGTTTCAGGTTCAGGTTTCAGTTTCACCACATTGAAACTAAAGGTTGACATGAATAGACAATCCTGTGCTGACTTGCTAGTCTTTCTACAAGTAGGTACTTAGTAATCTTTATTGTTTCCAATTAAAACGCATCCTTTTTCAATTCAACCCAAAACAATTATAGGCGCGCGATAAAATTGTGAATGGCAAGTACATACGTACGACAAGGTGGGTTATTGAAATGCGGCGGCGCGTCGCGTAGGCCTGCAGACGCGGGCAATAGTGCCTAGTTAGTGGTTCCGGATACGGATCGGACGTGTCGGATGTCGGCGTGAGTCACGCGGCGCCCACGCCGCGCCCACAGGCGCCCGCGCCCGCACAAGCGCCTCGCGAAAACCCATATTGCACTGTTGAAGTGATAACTGGTATTACTCCATCGCTGTCGAACTCGTGATTTAATGGAAATTACACCTTCCGATATCAACAGTTAGGTATCCCATGTCGCCACTGTTTGGCTAATTTATTAGAAACAAGTCAATAAAGCCTTACTAAATAGGTATGAGAGGATCATGGTGGGCGAATTAACAGTAATAAGCCTTCTAAGAGGGGTCAACTTAACTGTAACTTAAAACCGTTCAAAGTAGGCTGTTGAAGTATCAAAATGTTTCTGTCAATTGTACTGCCCTTTTTGACGGTCCTTGATACGCGATATGCGATGCTTGAAACTTCCAAAACTCAATGTCTAATTAACGAATCCAAATCTTTCTGATCATGACAATGGCAATCAGATGTAGACTTGATCGCCGACCGTGCGTGTTGCGACGCCGTCGGTTCTATTTGCAGCTTCATTACTGCGACGGAATTAGTGTCCGTCTGCCGCGCGTCTAGATCGGCTAGCCTCTTTTAGCTAACAGCAAGTTGGCAATGGACAGGCAGGCTGCCTCGTGGGAAACAGGGTTGAACGACTGCGGAGACAATGCTACGTCGGCATGCGCCCGCGCCGCCGCCCACTGCTTCTGAGGCAACTCATAGCCAACGTTACAGCCTGAGATATGAGTGAGTTGGCGAAACGTGTTGAGCATTCTGTGAAGTAGTTCTTGTAAATAAGAAGATCGAGATTGGTTCGTCCTTTTTATTATTTTTAGGTAGGAACGGTTTTTGGGGTCGACGATGTCGTATATGTGGTTATGCTACTTACTACGAGTGTTTTAATTTGAAACATAAGTAATTTAACCAATGGCCCGTTTTCAACTGACAGTTAAAAACTGAATTCCAAGTACTTCATAGATGGCGCTTATAGGCGTGGCCATAGAAGAACCGGGAGTCTACGACGTCGCTGTCAAATTTCGCTTACACAGAAAAAACAGATCATAATATCTTCAGAAAAAGCTAAATTTGACAGCCGTGAAAACGACTCATGACTTTTAAAAAATATCCGCAACACTATTAGAAATGCATTCTGTGGGAAAAAACAAAAATAAAAAGTTGAGTTTGTAAAGTATCAAAACTGTTTCATCTCGGAGAAGGCGTAAATACATTTTGTAAGTACATAGGTACCTACTTACAATTTTACAAAGAATCTCATGCGAGCCTGCGACACTACGAGGTTTTGGGGCCCACGGAGCCCTATCAAATAGTTGTCAATAAATGGTGTACAGACCTACCTAAATAATAAGGATTTCACGTAGCTACGAACAAACGCGACATAAACACAAACAGTAGAGTAGATAAACGTCTGGCTGACCTGTCTGCCGTCGAAGGTAATCCAATACCCACAGGGTAACGGGAACCCCAAAGGGCTCGTCGGCTCGTCACACGTCGCAGCAGACACATTTGTTTACCTAAGGTCACTTTACACAGAGGTATGTAAAGTGGCGAACTACGGGGTTTAGCAAAGGCACCGATTGGACCGGCGAATTACCTACTAATTAGTACCTAACCAACCGCTCATTTGAAACACCATGATTTCAAGTAGTAGGTACCTTGGCATAAAACACTAACAGTAGATAAACATTTTTGTCGCGGACAGACACATTATTTGTTCAACTAAAGTCACTTACACTGAGGTAAGTAAAGTGGCGAGCTACGGGGTTTAGGTAAGCTGCGTTTTCACGGTCTTAGTGCGCTCGTACGAGTCTCCTAAAATGACAACTAAGATGCTTCTAATTAGTCGTTTTCATCCGAGTGCACTAAAATGGCCGGTTTACACGATCCAAGTAGCATCATTGTACTTTGTAATTTTATTTGACTCGGTCCAAGTGCACTAAGGCCGTGAAAACGCGGCTTTAGTAAGAGTACATTACCTACTATTAAACCGGCTAAATATCACTTGGTTACCCATATCCATCGCCCAAAGAAAGTAAAGAATAGACTTGTATGATATCGAAAATGATAATTTACCACTTGCCGAAGCGTAAACCAGCGCGAACTTGCTATTTTCCAAAAACGATATTTAGTCTAGGTAATTTATCAAGATTATAGCCAGACTTAGTTGAGTGAGACAGTATAAATTTCGCCCATAGCGAACGACTGTCTCACAATGATTCAAACCGCATCTCTGCGCACAGTGGTCGATTTGTACGATTTAGGCGGCCAAAACTATTTTATGCTTTATTTCAGTAATAAATACGACAACAAATGCTAATCTGGTATTTTAGAGTGAATATATATGTTTATCCCTATTTGTTTCATTGAAAGCGTATTTTTCTATACAAAAAAACATTTCTGTGAAAATATTTTTGTAAATAGCGCCAATGTTTTTAAATTTTCTTTAAATCTCCCTTTGGTGTAAAATATATATTTTGAGTTCATTTGAATTATCGAAATCGGCTTAGTAGTTTTTGATATTTGGGTTAAGAATTATCACAATTTGTTAAGTAAAAGACGGCCGTACATAAAAAAAAATGTTTATTCTCTACAGTCTGCATGCCTATTTAAATTGAAAATAAAATATGGATGACAAAAAAATACAGTATACACTAAAATTAAATGGTCAACAGTTATTACCACATTATTATACTAAATGTTACTTACAATGTTAGGTACCGAATCATAAACAATAAGACAATATTTTATGAAAGTTTAACATACAAATTGTTATGTTACTCTTTAAAAGACAATTCTTCCTCACCGTCACTTTCCATGCATTTATCACAAGTGCCTTTTGTATTTGGCTCTGCAGGAAGCAAAAGCTCCAAAGTTTCCTGCAAAAATGGTTTTGATCGGATCTTCTTTTTTTTTCTCATTGAACTGATGAGCGGATCTGATGTCAAGAGTAACCTGTGATAAATATCAAGGTTACAGTCTTCGCGTGAAAACTTTCGAGCAAAGTTTAGACGGTATGAGCGAAAGTGCTTATTACGAGCTTCTGCAGCTTCCTCCGAAAGTTGACCAATAGGCACTAGAGAATTTTCTATAACTTTTCCACCATGTACCAAAATTTTATGCATGGTAGGAGTCATAGAATGCCAACCATATAACTCTACATACAGTTTTGCTGTCTCCATGGCGTATTCATCAAATTTCGGGACATCTATTTTGTGACCGCTTGATATGGCTTCCAAAATAACTTTAATTCTATAAATAAAAATAAAGTCTATTCCCGTTATTTCAGCAGCCAGATGTGGGTTTTCAAAAAATCTTCTACTAGTATTGCCGTCATTTGTGTTACCAAAATTACATTTTGGCATATCTACCAAGATACCTACTTCTTCTCTGAATCTTTGCTGAATCTCTTTTTTTTTTTGTTGTTCTAGCATCTTTTCTGCTTTGGTTCTTTTTTCACGGTATTTCCCAACGGGCAATTTATAAGCTAAATGTAAAATACTCTCGAATAATCGAATTCTGGCATGTAAAGTTGATAGGCCAAATTCAAGCGATTCTGGGTGAATTTCGTTTTTTTTACTTAAGTCATTAAAGTTTTTTGAAGTGGCTCCGCATATGTAGCATCTACTCGTTGATTTGGTGTCAGTCGCCGCATTGCAAACTTTGCCGTCCACCATGGTCATTTTAAGACTGTGGCTAACCGAGAATTTTTGCCCATTCAGTTCCAATTCCGTGGCTTTTAGGGACTTCACACTGCCCCGAACGTAATTTATTTCATCTTTTGTAATGTCTGTAGACTCTTTTATAAATCTGAATCGTATCGGGCGGCAATATCGTGGTGAAGAAGGAGTCGGGTTTTGCCAAACCATTTTTGTTTTGTCTTCGCCGCAAACAATTTGTAGAGGCACGAATGAGCTCAAAAATATATTTGCATCCGAGTCGGCGTCATTCATTAACTTTTGTTTGTATTGAGCTTGTTGTGAACCATCACAACCCCATTTGCAGATAATCTGCAAGGAATTTCTCTCAGTTTCTGTAAGAGTCATTAGTACTTCTTCGAGGAAAATTGATAATCGCGTGACGGTGTGATCTAACAAAGATTGTAGATCACTTTCAGCACAGGAAGCGGTCACTCGTAGCGTCTCTTTGGGTGGGTAACATTCCTGTTTAGCCTTCAACACTAATTCGTAGCACGGGTAAAAGCTTCTGTTGGTTGCCCGCACAATTTCATATTGACTTCGTGTCAAATCAGCGTCCACGCACATTCGCAGTGCCTCCCGAGGCGTAAGGGGATCTTGTGCCTTTGATTTGGAATGTCTTTTTTTACATTCGTTTGCGGCTGCAGGCGAATTTGTAATATCTTTTAGGACTTGCGAGGCGTTTCTTTTTCCTTCTTTTTGTAAAATTACTTGCGCTGCGTGAACTATCACTTCTTTGCCTACAGAGGAGCGAACTTCTTCTGTTTTCCTCCTTTTAGTTCTTTCACTACATTCACTGAATGTTTTGCTAGGTCGTCCTGACTTATTATGCGTTTTTATGGGCATCTCGAACGTTCCTGCTAACCATGCATCATTGCTTATAAGAATTTTTTCTAGCGTGTTGCGTGCTTTGGACCATCTCTTTTTTATTTCTGTTTTAAAATATGAAAATTTATGATTTATATACTTTTTGTCTTCGTCGGAGTCCCCGTAAGACATTAACAAATAATTTTGTAAGTATTCCAATTTGTCGTTTATTGATGGAGAGTTTTCCTCAATCATCTTATCAAAAAGATATCTGCGAGTTACTACCTCCATGCCCGAGTAACTTGATGAACCTAGAACAACGAAAAGGAATTTTAACGCAAAAGAAACAAAAAAGGAATTTCTCTCACTTTCTGCCTAAGTTAATGAATTATTATTTTTCTCGCGAAGTGGTCAAAGGTGGTGGCTATTTTTTTTGTGGTTATCTGCTCAAAGAGCTATACTATTAGAAACCATAAGGAATTTAACTCGGACGGTCTCGGAAGTACAACATTTTTACTATTGAAAATAAAAAAATGATAATATTTTCTATGAAAAAGGGCGATCTTTGATACGTTGTAACTGCACTAAATATTGATATTCCTTATCTTAATTTAAATTATATTTGAAGGAGCTTACCTGAATTTTCGACTTCCATCACTTTCAGTTGTAACTGAATAATATCCAATGAAATATTCACTTTAGAATATCGGTTGCGCTAAGAGTGTCGAGAACGAACGCGTACAGCTTGCGCGACGATCAAGTTCCGACTACCTGTGGGGGCGCGCACGCAGTTCTAGGAACTGGGGAGGGGTGGGGTTTGGGCAGTCGGGGTGTCTATTTTTCCGGGAATCAATTTGTTTTGTTATATTATAAGTTAACTTTGAGAAATGGACTTTTGGCCGCCTAAATCGTACAAATCGACCACTGTGCTGCGTTCATTCATCATACCTACCAGCTTTAGATTTGACATGGAAATCCTTACGAATTCGGATATGTAGAGAGTGTCGTGTGTCGTTTTAAGGCGCTGGGCATAGTGAATCGCCCGCGCGCAAAGAAAAATGCACAAAATCGAGTCCTGTATCAAATACACTAAAAAAATCGAAAATTTTCACATATCAAACCCTAGAATTAGGTGAGAGCTATCTAAAACAGCCAGTTTTGTGTTGATACCCATAACAGATTGGAAGATATTTTGTTTGAAAAAAAGTGCGCCGCCTATTTTTTTTCATCAAAAATTTCTTCAAAACGTTTATGAATGTCAACACGAAACTGGCTGTTTTAGATAGGTCTCACCTAATTCTAGGGTTTGATATGTGAAAATTTTCGATTTTTTTAGTGTATTTGATACAGGACTCGATTTTGTGCATTTTTCTTGGCGCGCGGGCTATTCACTATGTACAGCGCCTTAATAAAATGATCTCATAGCGTTCCATTTCTTTCATTCATAACCATATATCCTCACGCTCACATCTCGATAGTCAGAGGTACCAACTCATTAGACTAAACCTCCGTTTTGCCAGCAGATCCCAAACGTGTAAAAGAAGTGGCAATTCAATTCGATAGCCTTTATCTAAGAACATGAAACGTAATCCGTTCCATGTAACTAGATAGAGGCTATCAAATATATCTAGTCCTAGGCTTAGCCTTAGCCAGCTTTGTGAACAGAACTAGCCGCTGGTATCAAGGGCGGTCCGACGTGACAGGGTCGATACTGGCTGGCCCCGCTGGCCGAGAGCCAACACTATAGCCGAAACCAGGCCTCCAACACCAAACTAACACTATAAAACCGGAGCTCAGACTACAGTAGACACACTAGCCATATAAATCCACCCTCGCTAATGCCGCGTTATTAACATTTAAACTGTTCTTTTATTTCTAACCGAGACGTGTCCAGCGAGACTTGGTGACGTCGCGACGTCTCGACAGATATTTGGGGGCTTTGTTGCTAGAGAGGGAATTGGGGCTTGTGGTTGAAGGTACGCCATCCTGCGGTGAGGCTCAGACTTACTGAAATGTAGGTGACATCAATCTTAGCTAATGTCTACAATGTATAGAATACATCACTACCCAGTGGTACGTACAGGAAGGCAATTTTAGGAAATGTACAACGCTACCGTTGAAGAAAATGTGGAAGAAGAAGAATAATTTCCTTCGACAATAATTCACCTTAGCATCATCATGTACGATGTCTAGCCATTGATATCCATGGATCCTCGATATTGTTCAGAAACTCTACTTTTAAATACCAACACTATTCAAAATGTTATTACCTGCATAGGCAAATCAATCGAATCACAAACCTTGACAGGAGCTCTTACCTCGGGAAGTCCATCGATATCAGACGATCGCATCTAACGAGCGTGTTCCGTTTGTTCCAGATGAGCGGCAAGCGCACGCGCAGCTATAGATGCGCAGTGCACCAGCGCGACCGCGAGGTCAGCTCCGAGAACGACTTTCATCTGCTGCTGGAAGACCCTACTCTATTCGCCAGGTAAATAAAACGATCGAGGAGTCTTAGAATCTTCTTTTGAAACTTTTTTTGTGCAGGATACATAAAAAATTTAAGTCACTGAAAAATGGGGAATGGCAGGCTCTACTGATGATTATGCACAACCAACTTTTGCCCGCGGCTTTGTCCGCGCAGACTTTTTTTTCCTTCTGCTATTCGGGGCGGAGACAAATCCAACAAATCACAGATCATTAAAATCAGTCCACCCGTTCTTGAGTTACAAATGGTGTAATCCCGACTTTATATTTTATAATAATATTTTAAAAAGAAGATCACAACAAAAGTTAGAAGAGTCACAGTAGTCTACAATTTCCCGCTTTTTAACATACAAGTACATAGTATCAAACTTGTTCAAATTCCGCCGTAGCAGTATGTTCCTCCCCTCTAAAATACGAATGATTGAAATACAGGGAATCGGGTATGCCGCGCTTCTGTCAACAATCATCACAAATTCAAAGTTACTTTTAATATTTTCCCCCAAAATTATGTAACGCAAATACCTACCTAAATCAGCCATGAATCTAAATTACTAGTCGGCCCACGTAAGCCACTATAACAAACACCATTTTCATTTCCCCAATCTAATCCCGAAACGAAATTAATACTTTTCTCTCGGTGCGCAATGAAAATTTTATGTTCAGTTGTCACGTTGACATTTAGCTGGTGAACTTTCGTTTCGTGCTATGAAATCGTTAAGAAATACTTTTATAGACAAACCATTATCGTGAAAGTAAGTTCATGGATTGAGGAGAAAAAGGCCTTTGCTGTTTCTTCACATTACCTACCCCACAGCCTTCTCCTACCCGAGCAATATTTACGTGCATCACCCCTGCCGAAGGTAACATCGGCCTTTTTACTCCATCAGCGATACACTGAGGTTTGTTTGACGCATTTAGGTATGCCGGGGGTAAGCTACCATGGGGTATCTTAGCGTGTCACTGACCGGACTACTAGTGGTGTAGTGTAACGATCGCCTTTCCATGCCTCCATGCCTTCAAAATCTAATGTTTCCCCATCGATTTCTTGCAGGATGGTGCACCTAGTAGCGATGGAAGTTCTCCCCGAGGAGAGGGAGCGCAAGTACTACCAGGAGCGATACACATGCTGTCCACCGCCTCTCTTCATCATCTTTGTCACTCTACTTGAGGTAAGAACACTCCTTTAAACTGTATGAGAAAAAATCGTTCATCGGCTGAAGAATTTAAATGCTGATGCAGCACCAGCTTTAAACTCTCCAACCATAATATTTAGGTATGTTTAGATACTAACACCAGCAACTGCACTGATTGTAAAAAAAATAGCTAATTAGTTTGTAATATGCGTTATGCATTGCACACACATGGTCTAACAGGTTTTCTTTCAATATGTAACAGTACTACACTATGTAGAATAGCATAGCTCACTTTCTACAAACAATGTTAGCAGCTTCGCGTAGCGTTCAGTCAACGCTCTAGTTGCGATGCTTAATTAAAATGTGTAATTGCGGATTTCACATCCGCACGAAATAGATACTAGGAACAGAGGTGCAACTTCAGCCTCGTTTTAAAATGTACGAAATAAATAAACGAATAGCAATGATGGTGTAAAACTGTAAGCCGATCAGAGGCGATTGGATATTTTGTCCAAGCGCCCATATTTGTACTCACTATTCGCTACTATACTTGACCAAATGTAAATTGAGCATACGCAGTCGTCTTTCTTGCTTTACCTGTACTTACTATTATGTATTCTGTGGCTTTACCTATGTACCTACTACGTACCTCTTAGATCCGCGCGCGAAGCGCCGTACGTGAATCATAAAACGCACGAAAGAATCTCAGCGCATCATAGAATTCGGTACTTGTTTGCTGTTGATTCACCGGCTCATCGTCGATATTATGACGGTGCTCGATTACTAATCGACTAATCGGCCTACCTTTGGAAAAGCTTGAATGATAAATCCCACTACCTTCCTACTCACGTTGTAGGCAACGGCACTCGGCGCGTAACTAGGTAACCCCAAGCGTAAAGTCAGACCGTTGACTCAAACGGGGAAACTCCTCCATCAGTCATTTGAGATCGTCATCACATCAGTATTGTAAACTTGACTTCGCGCCCGAAAACTGACCCGAAGAATACCAAATCAATGGTACCAAAACAAAACATAAAACTCACTCTGCGGGCAGTGAACAGTTTCCTTGCTTAGATAGATAGATTGGTAGAGAACCCTCTCTATTGTACGCGAAAAAAAACTTCCATGTTTCTTTTTTTTAATGACGAAACATTCAGTATATCATTGGCTGTCTTATCGCTAAAAGCGATCTGTGTGCTTATTCTGTAACAAAAAACCGCACAGTTGCTAGTGCTCAAAACAGTTTTCTTTGCGGAAAAAGATAAATAAAATTTTTTTTTTCGACAATTAATGCGTGATTTGTTGAAAAAATATTGTTTATTTCGGTAAAGGCTATTTTCCCGCGAATAAACCGGTTTCCAGGACTAGCAATATCTGTGCAGATTATTTTTAACAGATTACGTACACTGATCTATCTATCTATCTATCTGATCCAGATAACAATAATTCAATTCAAAACATTTATTTCAGAATATTTACACTTCCATAGATTAAAAACTAAAAAACAGATAAAATTTAAATACATTAAAACATCACAATAACGTCATCTTTCTTTTTCTTAGCCTACTCCATCTAAAACAAAGTCCCAAGCACTGCAGCGTCCGAGTGGTCGCTTAACCCACCTAGTGTGTGTGAGTGGACCTGCCACTGGACTGACTGGACGCTGTATAAACCGCCCCAGATGCAAAGCTCTAATTTTGTTCTTTTTCCCCAGCTGGGAGTGTTCGCATGGTACGCGTGGGGCACCGGCGGCGTGGCGGCGGCGGCCGGCCCTGTGCCGGTAGACTCGCCGCTGGTCTACCGGCCCGACCGGCGCAAGGAACTGTGGCGGTTTCTGACCTACAGCGTCGTCCACGCCGGCTGGCTGCATCTGGCGTTCAACTTACTCGTGCAACTGGCGGTGAGTGCCATTTTGTGTTTAGCTAAGTAGGGTTACCTACTTATGCAGTGAGCAAGGACTGTGTCGGGTCAACTTGGCTTGGCCAATTAGGTCAAATAGCTTTCTTTTTTTTGTCAAGTTCGACCAGGCGCTGGCCACTTGCCACTGTACTGTACTCGCTACTCGCCTCTGTCCTTGGCCCATGTAAATGGGGCTTCACGGAGGGATAGCTGTTGGGTTTCTTTGTTCTTTGAGAGGTCGGAACAATCGTTTAAAAATAGCATAGGTAGGTGAGATCCACACAAGAATACGAGTAGCTAATGATTGGCGACATAATAGATTAGGTAGGTTACCTGCAAGATGTGTTATCGATCACTTTCCGGATGTATAAGTACAAAAGTTGCTATCCGGATGCATTCTGGATATTTTCTGACTAAATAGTTATGCGAAGGACATTCAAAGTGATTGTAATTTATTGCCTTTCACGAATTCCACGCGGATGTTGGCACGCATAAATTACAAGAGCTACGTCTCTGACACCAGTATTTCGCATATTTTCTTGTAGGTCCATCTTTTTTAGTATTTATTGGCCAGTCACTGTCATAGGTTTTTATTGGTTATTTACAATGACTACCTTCTTAGTCCTTCGCCTTCCCTACTTTATCATTTGTCCAAAAAGCCGACCAAAAAGTGATCAAAAGTCTCACCAACGACAACCCCTAATCATTATCCTCATCCGCAGGTGGGCCTTCCCCTCGAGATGGTACACGGAGCGCTGCGTTGCGGCGCGGTTTACCTAGCGGGCGTCTTAGGGGGCTCCCTAGCCGCCTCGGTGCTGGACCCTGACGTGTGCCTGGCTGGCGCCTCCGGCGGCGTCTACGCCCTCTTGGCGGCTCACTTGGCCAATGCGCTGCTGAACTTCCACGCCATGCGATACGGTGCCGTGAGACTGGTCGCGGCTCTCGCTGTGGCGTCCTGCGATGTGGGCTTCGCTGTCCACGCGAGGTATACTAAGGTGGGTTAAATGACGTTATACATGGTACAGGCGGTGGTGGTCTAGTGGGTAGAACAGTGGACTCTGAAGCGAAAGGTCCTAGGTTCGATTCCCGGTGCGGGCATGTATCTATGACTTTGTTTAATTTCAAAGTTACGTACATTTGTGAATTTGTACTAGCAATACCACTCGCTGACCGTGAAGGAAAACATCGTGAGGAAACCTGAGCGTATGAGGCATTATACCCTCAACGCAAAAATCGCCAACCCGCATTGAGCACGCGTGGTGATTAAGTTCGAACTCTCTCTCTGAGAGAAGGCCTTTGCCCAGCTAGTGGGACATGTACAATTGTACAGGCTACATCTTACTTACTTACTTTATATGGTACAGTCGGCCACACGCTAGGATACCCCTTTTTGTTCGATTGGCGCCCTTATGCCGCGCGCGACAATAGCTGCCATGGGATATCTGTGTGAATGGGGCCTACTTTACCACAGAATTTTCCATGATTGTGGTCGACTGTTAGTCCCAGTTGTTCTTCTTACATTGAGTATCTTTACGTAGAGTCTCTTCACTCTATGCACTATAAATCCGTGACCTCTTGATCTGCAGGTTGCAGGTTCAAGTACTGGCTCGAGCGAAATTCCCTGATCTTTGTACACACGACAGCACGTCGACCCTTACACGCTAGCACTCTACTCGGTTACGTTACGGGCGACTTTACAACAAAAGTGTACACTCTGATGTGCTGTCGTGTGTACCTATGTTTCACTAATAAAAACTGGGCTTTTCCGCACACGACAGCAGACGTCAACACGCTGCACTTTGTACCTTCACTTTACACACCAACAGCGTCTACAACGACCTTCTCTCTTGTCGCAGGAAGCGCCCCCAGTTTCATACGCGGCGCATGTGGCCGGCGCCTTGGCTGGCCTCACCATCGGTCTGCTGGTGCTAAAGCACGCGCAACAGCGGCTATGGGAGCGCCTCCTGTGGTGGGCCGCACTCGGCGCCTACGCAGCTTGCACGCTCTTCGCCATCCTATACAATGTGTTCAGCGGACCCGTCGACGAGCTACATTACATGCCGCCAGACCCCCCGCCCGATGTCGCCGGCTTCTGACGTGCCACCGCACACCGCATGCCTTAGCTCAGGCAAACTCACAACACGCCTAGTCAATTTACCTTAGTGTGATTCGAGATAAGTAGCGTCGTATTTTTTTTTTTGTTTTAACGCGCGGGAGGCTCGCGCGTCCGTCACTTCGCGTCCAGTATTAATTAACGTACACGACCGTGTATGATGTCCGTGTGTTAAGATTTATGAATCTTTGTATTTTTATTTTATTGTTTTAGTTGGTATCGTTTGTCTCCGAACCTCGCGTGAGTTGCTCGGTACTCTGAGGAATGATTCGTCTCGTAGTGTTAAGCGTTCCTGCATGCAGCCTCCCGCGATACTTAATTGTTAAGTAGTCTTGTATTATTGGGTAGGCGAACTATTTTTGTACTATCTGCGTCCGTAGTGTTATTCTGATCAAGGCGTTACCGAGACACATCACACACTGTTCCACTGCGAACCACTGGCCTCCTTACCTCGAGAGACCGGGGTAGGCCACTGACTATCTCAACTGGATGGCAAGTCAAGTCGTCCCAAATCTTTAGAATAATTTTATACACCAGTACCTAGTTGATTGTTAAAGATAAGCATAACGTCCGTTTGGTTCAGATAGTCAGCGTCATGTCCAGCACACCAAAGATTAGTATAAAAGGTGTCCATGCTTGAACGATTAAAGATATTTATGTATATCTTCAGATATTTTAACCATTGCTCAGTGAAGCAGCATACCCTGAATATATTTTTGTTTCTTGATTATTGTTTGAGGTATGTTTATGAACATAGTTTCAATATTGATTGCTCAATAGCAAATGATTATTTGAATCTGATGATTGTGCTCAAAGTGAGTTTTTTATTTTATGAGATCAATTTATACCTGCGTAAGTTTGATTTTAATTGAATTATTTGATTTCTTTGTAATGTGAATTCGTCCAATTACGATAAACTTTGAATTTGATAAATTTTACCACCATACTTTCTGGAATTTATTTAATAATGTTCACATCTGCTCATATATTATAATTAATTGTTAAAGTATGTGCCCGATTCCTATTAATATAAATTTGATTGTATAATTGTAATTCTAATCAAATGTCAAGAAAACGACTGAATTTTGTATAAATAATTGCAGAGTGCTTTTCTCATTTAATTTATTTTAAATTTAATTTAAGTGTGGGTCGAAATAATTATAATAATTATGTGATTATACGAATGAAAATAAGAATGAATATTAATAAAAGTGATTCAAAAATTATCTGCATTTTTTATTCATAAAACCATTCAACATTAGAAAACAAGCAACAATCGAAAAAAACGGAACCATTCATTATCACATTTAGCAACAAATAACACAAACTTATTATCCTACATAGACTATTATGGTTCATAATAATATGATAAAAATGTATCTTGTATATGCAGGATAAAATTTTAAATTGTCTGACAGTCAGACCAAATTATATTGCTTCACTGAACACATGATACTACTATAGTACCATCTACTCTACGACAATAATACTGCTCTACTTTATTCGTATTGCACTAGCTGAGTAAATTATAACCCGAAATGTTCAACAATAATAAAAAAAAGGTTGCTGATTAGAACGACTGACCGCCTTTATTATCACCCTGTATAATAATAGCTCGCGTTAACACCATTACCCTGATTATTGACGCTCGGGACACGCTCACGGCCTCAGGTTGGGAAACGCACCTCACAGAACTCTAGCAACTGACTGACCAATCAGAAGAAGAGGCCACTCCTTCACTTCTGCAGAGCACTGACCAATCAGAAGTACGTGCGAAAGAGGCCGACAATCGCGTGCACCCACAGCGGCGTCCGTCTCTCCTGCACTCCGTCACTTCTGCAGAGGACTGACCAATCAGAAGTAGGTGCGAAAGAGGCCGACAGTCGCTCGCACCCGCAGCGGCGTCCGTCTCTCCTGCACTCCGTCACTTCTGCAGAGGACTGACCAATCAGAAGTAGGTGCGAAAGAGGCCGACAGTCGCTCGCACCCGCAGCGGCGTCCGTCTCTCCTGCACTCCGTCACTTCTGCAGAGGACTGACCAATCAGAAGTAGGTGCGAAAGAGGCCGACAGTCGCTCGCACCCGCAGCGGCGTCCGCCTCTCCTGCACTCCGTCACTTCTGCAGAGGACTGACCAATCAGAAGTAGGTGCGAAAGAGGCCGACAGTCGCTCGCACCCACAGCGGCGTCCGTCTCTTCTGCAGGTGTTGTGGACACTCCTCCGAGTGCTCGTGGAGTCTGGTGCACTCGTCGTGTAGGCGTTTCTGGAATGGACGACATTATGTTAAGCCGATTATGTGTTCTGGTCATCAACAAGTTTTTTGGGCAGTGCCACTGCTTCGTAGACCAGAACACATAATCGGCTGAATTATTGTTGTTCTGTTGTTTACAATAATGAAAAGAATACTATGTTATTGCCGCGAACGAAAAATCGCAGAACAAAAATATCTCAGTTTAGCTACAAAATGAAAAAACTGTGAAAATTTTGAATTTCCCGCCACGTTGCTATCTTTGATGTAATTTGGATGACAGGCTACCAACCCGATGGGCCGCACAGACTGGTATTTGGCCCTAAAAAACGCTCATAATGCATTTTTTTTATATTAGCTCCACACTCGCTTCGCTATTGTTTTAAAAAGTCAGGTAGCCCCTCCAAACAACAGTACCAACACGGTGCGCTTGCGCCTTTCACCAGCTGCATCAGCTGCATGAAGTCAGTCGGAAGTTACCGTTCGCCATAGACTATGCCGTTCGCCAACCGTGTTCGTGTGATTGTTCGATACGCTCAAAACTTAACAGTTTTCAAATATTAATTTTATCGTGATAAAGTGCATTTTGTGTCAGTTTCTACAATGGATTGTGTACAATCAGGTATGTACTTTATTTTAAAATTAAGTTAAATATGAAATCTAAGTTTTTGATAGATTGTTTTTGCCCTGTAAGGTTAAGCTCCACGAAAGTAAAAAAAAAAATCAAAAAAAATCATGTTTTTTTTTAAATGGCAATTTTTTTGTGACAGGTTCTTCTGGGATGAGGCTTGCTTTTGACATCAGACCCTATTCTGACAGGAGTGAGGAAGACAAAAACCAAAAAGAAGACGCCTTTTTTGACTGATCTCAAGAATCTACTGAACCAAACCAACATTTATTGTAACAATAGTCTTGAAAAAGATGATGATGATGATGATGAAAATGTCGAATAAATAACTTTTACAATTACGATTTAGCTTGTTTTAAATTACCCTACCTTAAAATATAATAAAATTTTAATATAAAACTAAAATACAAAAAAAAAATATTTTTGATCAACTTTTAGGGCCTAATACCAGTCGTGGGCCGATGAGATAGAAAGCCAAGAGGAAGTTAGTGCAACTGGGGGAAGAGGCCAAAAGTGGTGGTTTCATGCGTGGGCTGGATAGATAGATGATTTAAGCAACCTCCAGCTCGCGCAGGATGGGTGGCATTGGCATATCTACATGGATATAATAGTTGAACGAAGTTCTTCGAGTCTACTGGAACAATCCGGCGTTTGTATGTATGTATGTTTGTATGTATGAATGTTCGTTCGACGATAACTTGAATAAATTTAGTCGGATGGTTATGAAATTTGGTAGGCCGGTAAACGAAATTAAAAGAATTTTTAAGTTCAAACATGAGCCAAATCAGTCAAGGGGTTGCCGAGATATAGGGTTGTACAGTTTACATGCAAAGGGAGCGCGCGCCTGCGCGAATGACGTTGGCAAAGTTGAACGTCATCTGTAACTGGGGTCGCGAGTTCAGAGTTCGGGGCGAACCGGCAGCTGACCTCAGCTACTATGCGCGCGATTCACAATAAGGCGTTTTTGGGCATGAACATTTACCGACACCAAATTAATGGCTCGCGGCGCGGCAGCCTCAAGTCACGCACGGCACGGTCTCACGATTGAGACAGCCGCTAGACCCGAGGTTTTCTCTCTAGTGGATAAGTAGCTATTTACCTGTAAATCGGGCGAGCTGGTAAGTATGAGCGCCTGCGCCTCCAGATCACGCCGCACAGAGCGCTCGCCGAGGTTCGCCGAGCCGACCAGCGTGGCACACGGGACGCCGCTGCCGGGCGGGTAGTACCTAGAAATTGGCGTGTATTCACCGTTAGAGAGAGTTCAATATCAATTAACCGGGTTCAGACACAAGCTCGGCTAAGATAACCTACAGTCTACCTACAGTCAACTTTTGTCTTCACCTTTATACCTCTAATCTCTATCTACAACAATCTTGGACCAAACAAGCTGGCGTAGGTATCTGTGGTCCGGTAGTAAGTCAGTGGGCTAAAGGCGATTCAAGCTTAGGCCTCAAAAACTATTGCAGAAATACAGCAACCAAATGGTCGTAGCCACAAAAGAAGGACTCAATAACTTGAGAAAAAATATATTAAGTTATTTAATTTTTTTACTTACGGCGAATATATTTATTAAATTTAAACTTTATAATTTAATCAACAACTTACCATAGCCCCTTAGCATGGAATGTCCACTTCTCTCGTTCATACTCGAACATCTGCACTCTGTCGTCTTGATCCAAATCTAGAACCCTCTGCCAGAACCTGAAAATATCAATAACTTCTGTAAAATTTCCATTTGAATGGAGGTTTTATGACTACAGAAATTAAGAGCTAACTGTGACTTACTTTCTAGCTATCAGGGAGTAAGCATGAGGAATACCGCCAGCCGGCCCAGATGCGCCCATGAAGCCATTTGCCTGAAATTAAAATTAAATTTATTTGTTATAAAATCATAAATTTTTTTCATTCTATCCTTCTCAGTTTATATGTATACTGATAGAAAGCATTACCTACATTCTACAAGTATTATACAAATCTGTGACACTGTTGGTTTTATAAACTAGTGGGTGAAATGGTAGCATACTGGTAGCATATCAGTCCAACATACATAATTTAACTGTGGCTTCTAAGGATTGTCACTGCTCTTTCTCTTTCTAAACCATGTCCTGTAAGCGGAGATGCCGCTGGACGCTGTATAAATCATCGGTCCCATGATTATACATCACTGTGTATTTGTGTAAGCTGTAAATTGTAGAGCTAACTGGATAGATAAGAAGATAGATAGAACCACTATACATATTTTTTTCCCTGGTAGGGAAACATACATAGAAGATGAACAAACTTACATTAGGATGAGCCATTAGCAGACTGATGTTAGCCCTGCAATCCTGCAGTAGAGTCTTAGCGTACTGCTCGGTGAGGTTGAAGTACCCAGTAGCTAGTCTTATTGTGGCACCTTCCGGGGCCGTAGAGAGAATGCCCATCGTTGCTTGTTCATCCTGCTTGATTTTAAATTCTCCCATTTGTAGGAGGGGATACACCCAGGTGTCCAGCTTTGGATTTGTATCTGAAAGCATAATATTTGATGTAGAATTGAGCACTGATTATTCAGATAATAGACTAACCTAAACCATTTATGACAAAAAAAGGAATAAATGCAGTCATAGGGACAGTTTCGTTTGATTGTCAATACATGCTACAAAGTCTGTTTCTCTCTCTTATTTCTTATAATAAATTCCATAGGTTACACTATTAAGAACAAGAAGTAGTGACACAGAAAGAGACAAAATAACAAAAGTGTGATGTTTCTGCAAATAGTAACTAAATACCTACATTTATCAGTAGATGCAGTTTCTATTTGATTAAGAAAACTTACCAAAATCTTTAAGCTTTGCATCCTGCTTCAGTTTCCATCTGTCAACAAATTGTGTGATCCTGTGTCTGACTTCTTCAATCAAGACATCTTTGCTGCTAAACTTGTCCTCAGTAAGGTTCCCATTTCCATTGCATTTCTTGCTAAATCTGCTAACTTCATCTGCAAAAAACCTTGGTATGCTAGAGTAGCTGTGTTTTGACTACCTACACATTAAAATAATCATATTTGGACATAAATAAAAATGGCAAAACAATAACAAAGAAACATAAATAACTTACACAAATCATACCTATTAGTTCACTATAAAAATTTGCTACATCTGGATCCTGTATTTCAACATATCGGTCCTGGCGCCGAGTGAAGTAATCGCTGGAGCAGTTAGCGCCGCTAAGTATCACAGAGTCATCCGCTATGTAGATCTTCATGTGTTGAAGACCAACAAGCTCATTGTAACGAGACGGCAACGCCTTAGACCAGGATCCTTGCAAACGAGGAGTCTGGTACAAATACACATTGCATCGCTCAGGGACGTCATACACAAAACCCTGCAGAAGACTCTTAGAATTCACTTCGCCTCTAGTACCGCGTTGATAGTCTAGTAGAACATTGAACTTTAATGCCTTCATCTTCAAAACACTGTCCTTTGTAACTTCGAGTAGACGCCGCTCTAAAGCCCCAGTACCTATGTACAGGCTTGCGATCGATATCCTGGACTTGGCGGTCTTGAAACGCTCACACAGAGTGTCGTAAAATCTTGTTGGGTCCGTAATAACATTAATTTTTGAGGCACTAACTGGGAAGCATGGAGACAGGTTAGAAAGCCAGTTAAAATAATGCAACTCGGCAGGAACCAGCTTCAGCTTCATATTGCCGTTTAGCGTCACTTTGAGTGTGGTTAAATAAGGATAAGACTAGTCACATGAATAAGCCAGAATCTCCACTAAAGAGTAAAAAATTCTAGATTTCTACCACAACAGAATTCTGAAAATCGAAGATCACGAAGATCACAATGATTTGACATCTGTCAAAAACATCTGATGTCTGAGTGAATGAATTGAACGAAGAAGGTCGTATCGCCATTTTATTTACTCTGTGGTCCAATGAACGGAAACACCGGAAACAGAATGATGGAAAAAAAACAAAGCAATCCCTTTACAAAAACCGTCTTTTACCGATATATTGTGATAAAAAAAGTTCGTTCATTCAACCCTAAACGTGCATCAATTTTTTTTAATTCACTTTCATCAGTAGCTTGAAAGAAGTAAACAATAAATTTTATTCGAATAATTTTATTTCGAGAATGTTTCGAAAATTCTATAAATCAAATATCAATTAATAAAAAAAATATATAAGTTTCATGAGTCCGTGACAAAGTTAGAGAAGGTAAATTATTAAATAAATGTTTAAATAGGAGTATAACTCTCTTCAGAAACTTCGCCTTGTTCGATCCCATAAAAATACTTGCCGTCTTTAATGTATGCCCAACCCATTCGATGTGAACTAAAATGTACACCAATTTCGCCATCTTTTGATAGCGTTATTGCTCCAGCAGTATTATTAAGACGCTTCGTCATACCTGAAAATTAAATAAATGCGTATTAAGCTCTTAACAATGTATCAAACTAAGATAAATATAACAGTAATATAACATTTTGCGACGGATCGACTTGGATTTTTTACTGTGATCATGAAACATTGGCGATAGGAGGTGGGTAAAGAAAAATTAATAAGTGTTCTAACTGCGAACAGATGGTTTGGTGTAGGTACCTTCAACAGCATTTTTGGTAGCGCTGGAAGCATTTAGGCCACCTTCCATTAATTTCACAATGGCATGAGCCAAACAGTACTTTAAGATAGACTCTCCATGCCCTGTGAAAAAAAAACAATACATTATTTTAAATTTAGTCTTCGTGGATTGATTTTAAACTCTGAAAAATATTTACCTGTGGTAGAAACTCCACCAATATTATCATCAGCATAAGTGCCGCTACCAATCTGTGGAGTATCACCAATCCTGCCAACCACTTTGCCACTCATACCACCAGTACTTGTTGCGACGGCCATGTGGCCCTTGGCATCAACTGCTACAGCTCCAACCGTCCCCACACCACCCTAATAAAAATTCAAACAAATTGATTTAGTGACGAGGTGAGAAATCAATTATCCACCGAAAACATGCAAAACAAAAAATTACCTCATCAGATTTCCCAATTTCAGTCCTTCCAAATTCACCATGCTTTATAAACTTTTCCAAAGCACTTTTAGCGTTTTCAGTAATCAATGATTCTGGTGGAACAGTTGAAAAACCCTGAAAAAGCACAAAGCTCCAGTTTAATACCCGGCTGCTAACGGAATTCTGCTAAGGATCCCTACTGCTAACAGGGTCAACTTATAAGGGACTTGACTTCAGGTTGTGCGAGTCCAACGGTCCATGGATACGGTGGAGAAGGACCGTAAGAAGTGGCGCGAGGGGAAAAAGGTCTATAGCCAGAGCAGTGAGCAGAGGTGGGCTGATGATGATAGTATATGTGCACCTTCGGGCTAAGTACTTCGTACTTACTTTCTCCAATGCAAAAAGCTTTGCTCCTTCTCCACCGATTAATGAATGAGGCGAGTCTGTAAGAACTTTGTGAGCAAGACTTATAGGGTGAGCAAACTCTTTAATCAAAGTCACTGCTCCTACATTGAGATCTGTACCACTCATGATACTTGCTTCCATTTCTACCTCACCACGAAGATTTAATACTGATCCGTAACCTGAAATTACATTTATTTATATAAGAGTAAATTCTACTGAAAAATAATAATATTTTAAAAATTCTGGTAAGGTGGTCAATAAAATACCGGCATTAAAAGCTTCATCTTTCTCCATTGACACCACAGCTGCTTCGACGGCGTCGAGAGCACTACCACCATTTCTCAAAATTTCGTATCCAACTGCAGCAGATGCTTTACAGCCCACTATCTTGCCTTGGACTCGACTGTTTGGTATTTCCCCAGCTCCACCGTGGACAATCAGTATAGGCTTCATGGTTACTGATGGACGAATTTTCTGAAAATAATACTTATGGTATGTCTGACGGACATAAAAAAACACGCCGGCACGTACAGTCGGCCACAGTCTCAGATACCCCTATTTGTTCGATTGGCGCCCTTATGCCGCGCGCGATAAGAGCTGCCATGGGGTATCTGAGATTGTAGCCGACCGTACTTAGGTGCTTGCATGCCTCGACCACGCCACATAACGCATTGCAACTCGTGTTATTAAAGAAAACATTTAGGATGAACTTCAAAACACAGGCCCTCTCGCTCTAATTAATACAGTCAAAGCGAGACAACGCTAGGTTTTTAACTCCGTCCTAAATGTTTTCTTTAATGACACGGGTTATAGCGAGTTTTAATTTATTTTATAGAAAGATTACACAGATGAAACTTATGTACAGATGGCCACAGTCTAGGATACCCCCTGGTAGCTCTTATCGCGCGCGGCGTAGCGGCGTCAATAGAGCAAAAAGATGTATACTAGCGCGTGGCCGACTGTACTTATGTACTTACGTACACACTCACTTATAGAACAATTGCCTACCTACTTAAGTGTTAATCAAGATAATGTCGTTGATTAATATTAATTTGCTCAGGTAGTCACTGTGAAAGTTTATCAATTAAAAATTATGTTTTATATTTTGTTATTTACTATGTACGCCTAGATGATATGCTTTAGCGGCGACGACGACGCCTCAGTTATCAGTAATATCAGTGACACGCTAAGCCTGGAGTGAAATGATAAGTTTGTAAATATATAAAAGCAATGTTTGTGCAGATAATAAACTTAATAATGTTTACTTACTTATTCAAATGGAAATTAGAGTTAACTCTATGGATACCAAAGTTATTCGATGTACCTATGTCCTTCGGCAGTCAACAGCAACAGCAACAGGTTCTTTGCACAGTGCACTGCACACTTGCACAGTTCAGTTGGCATTTGGAATTTTGTAAACAGTTGACGTAAAAATCTTTCGTTCATTTTATTATTTTACGAGGACTAACATTCTATCGATAATAAATACTCGATAATAACCGGTTTTGTGTTATATGATTCGAATGAATTAATGTGAATTGTGAATGAACGAAATTTAAACAGAAAAAGATGGCGCATGAACGTCACTGACGTTCGTTTACGAAAGAAAACTGAAATGGCGTCAATGGCTTACGGTAGAAATTTAACGCTGTGATGTTTACGTAAACTTGTGTAAAATGTCCACTCCGTCGTCGAATCGTAAATATGGAGCTCAGAAAATACGACTTACAAGTAAGTTGTGCCTAGAATCTGCTGTTGTCGCTGCGTCTGGATTGATGTGAATATTTCGTTCGTGGGACCGCATTCCTTAGAATTAACGCAACAATCTTTTCTTTTTAGTTCTATGCGCAAGGAACCTGGCACGCCGTGACCTATTTCGTAAGTGTAATGCATGTTGAATTTATTATTACCTACCTATTGTTTTCTCAAGGACTTTCGATTAAATTGCTGCAATACGTTCTTTAGTTCATTAGAATTTATTAGTTCGTAAGTTAAATATAATAGCGATGTAACCAGGGAAGCAGATAGAATGATGATGAAGCTGTAAAACCTTATTGAACCTCCTGAATCTTAGATTTGTCACAGCAGTTTGTCCCAGCTAACCACATCCCTACTCATCAATCTTAGCAGTAGATACCTCTGAATCATCTCCCTTCGTAATTGCCCTTCTGCTGGCTATTGAACGGTTGTATCAAGTTTTATAGTTAATTACACTTATAATGTATGAACCTAAATTGCGCTGAGACCAAGAGTGGGAGAGAGATATGATATCCATGTAGAAATGGCGCTTATGTTAAGCCAGCTTGATACTATAGACCAGTGTTTTTCAACCTTTTTCATGATGCGACCCCCTACAAGGGTTTTGCCAGTAAACCTTTATACCATAATTGCGACCCCCAAAAACCCTCTTAAAGAAAGTTTGCAATACCCTAAAAAAACTTGGCAACCCCCGGTTGAAAAACACTGCTATGAAATTTTTTGCGAATTTTGAGCCTTGATATCTTTTAAATAGTTTTAAATTTTGTCGCTTATTAAAAAACCTGAAACTTGTAGAAAATAACTTTTTAAACACTAAAAGAAGTTTGCAATGCACATTTCTGAGTAAGCCATCATGGGTGTTATTGTTCACCTTTATTACTGATGAGGCTGCTATAGGTAGCGTCACGAGTTATGAGCGCTTTGACAAAAGTGGTAGGGGTTATCAGAAGGCTATACAATCGCCTTCTGTCTGCCATACAAAATGACTTCTCAAGGATTCAAGGTCAGCGCTCATAACTCGTGACGCTACCTGTAACAAGTGTGCAATAATATAATTTAAGCTATTTGTATTGTGGAAAATACAGGGTATAAGGTAGGATAATAATTTCAGTCAAGGCCCATTGTATTAATTTGTGTAAGTAGGTACTCAATGTTATTTGCTTGTTTTGACAACAATGCTATGGTGGTGAAAACAACATAGGTAAGAGTCTAATAAAATGTTTAACCTCTTATGATACAGGGTTGCCAGATCCTTTTGCCCGAATCTCAGTGGATGGCTCACTGCAAGTGTATTCAACAAATGCTGTAAAAGGGACCCTCGATCCAAAGTGGAATACACACTATGATTTGTACCTGACTAAAGGAGATGGCATCACTATTAGGTAACAATCAGCTATCCTCTAAACATATTTCATATTGATAGGTATGCAAGTTTATAACAAAATTTTCCTACATTTTAGTGTTTGGAACCAAAGAAAGGTTCATAAAAGGCAAGGCTCCGGTTTTCTTGGATGTGTCCGTATCCAGCCATCTACACTACACAAGTTAAAAGATACAGGATGTAAGTATCACATTTTCTTCATCATAAAGTCACAGCCTAGAAATCTGTCTTCGAGCTACTTAATTTTTTCCTAAATCAACATTCATGTCAAGTTGTTGGGTGACTTCTTACTCTTTGCCTTCAAAGACTTTTCGCTTGCCCTTCCTCTTCAATTCGCTATAATTTACCGCCTCCATTATATCCCAATTTGCTTTGACACGTCAATAATGCAATGTCGTCCGACAGATCAATGTTTGGAGCTCTGTGAGGACGGTTCGGGCGAGACGTGTGGCGTCAGGGGACAAGTCATCGTGTCCCTGCTATCGCGTGACAGTGCTAGAGGGGAGCCGGCGTCCACTACTGGGGAAGGGTCTCCGCTGGCCGTGGTGGGCCCGGCCGGCGATGTGCGGCCACCGCGGGACCCGCCCGCGCAGAACTCGCAGCCTCCACTACCGCCGCATTGGGAGGAGAGGTTCGCGCCTAATGGAAGGTAAACTAGTGGTTTGCCCCGAACTAAGAACTCTCCCCATATCTCAGCAACCCTTCGACAGATTTGGCTCATGTACGAACTTAAAAATTCTCTTTGCCTCATTTACCTTCCTACCAAATTTCATGACGATCTGACTAAAACTTAAGTTATCGTGGAACGAACATTCATTCATACATACAAACATACATATATATAAACGCCGGATTGTTCCTGTAGACTCCGAGAACTTCTCTCGCTTCGCTCGCTCGTTCAATAATTACTGAAATCAGCCCCAGCATGATGCCCTAACTAATAGTTCAATACTTGTTTACTGTTGCAAGTCTTTGTTTCTGACGCGCGACATCATTATAATTCACATACGTCCAGCATTGTTCTCTTGCATTACCCACTAAACAGACAGAGACGCCCGTGCGTCACCATCTAATTTAGGGTTTTCCAACCTTTTATCCTATGTGCGTCACCCAAAGTTATGAAAAATACAGCTCCCCTCGAGGCCGAAATGAGGATTCGAAATACGAAAGTAGAAAAAACGATGAAAATATTAATGGGCGTGTTTATTTTTATTCAAATGACGAGTAGGTAATCAACTAACAAAAGTAATTTTGTCATCAGAAAAGTGATCGGGATAAAATCTACATAGCAGCCAGACTGCCGCGCCTTCCCTTAGATGTCTCTACGCCCAAGTGGGGCGCGCTTTACTGGTTGGGAAACCCTGATCTAATTGATTATTCCATCGCGCGTAACACATTAACACACATTCGCAGGGCGTACTACGTGAATCACGCGCTGCGGCTGACGCAGTGGGAGCGGCCGTCGTCAGAGACGGCGAGTCCTACGTCGCCGCGGTCGTCGCCGTCGCCGCCGTCGCCGGCCTCACCGTCCTCGCCCGCGTCGCCGAGTTCCCCCAGCACCCCCGGATCGGAGACCTGCGATGCCAGTCACGCCACCTCGATCTCTTTGAGGTAGGTTTCTTATAAAGTCTTTTGGAGAAATGTCCCGTTAAACTTTAGAAATATGTTTTTTTTCTTAGCGACCTCAGAGTCGCTACCTACCACAAAGAAACTCAGACATGGAGAGAGTTCGGACTTTCACCACAGATGGCTACTGTGGATTGGGCTACTATAAATTACAAATCTACCACTACCAAAAGCTAATTTTATTGATGAGTTTAATGACCTCCTCCAATACGAAACGACCTTCCTGTGTGTAGCATACATACATCCAATCTAGGTATAGCGTGTGTTCTCATAACAATTCTATATCGCAATGTAATGCAAGCTAATGGCAAGAGACGACGGGGACGCCCCCATACTACCTGGAGTCACTCAGTTGAGAAAGAGGCTGCATCAACTGGACTCGGCTGAAAGGAGCTAGAGGCTGCCGCGCAAGATCGCGAAAAATTTAGATCTTTTCGAGCCCTATGTCCCTGCTATGGGATAAAAGGATATCATAAAATAAAATATCATTATCATATCATCAATGCAATGCGCTCATATTTTAATACTAATAAATTAAGTTTTTCTTTATCCTTTAAATGTGTGTCAAGGTTTGAGGAAAACTACTATCTAAAGAAGCTATGCAGTCTGTGCTTGAGGTCATTGATATTTTG
Organism: Zelleria hepariella; assembly: GCA_949319315.1. NCBI lineage: Eukaryota > Metazoa > Arthropoda > Insecta > Lepidoptera > Yponomeutidae > Zelleria > Zelleria hepariella. Next base: position 19,013,180 of record OX439378.1, read on the forward strand.
TCCTACTATCTTTATGGACACCCAAAAAATGCCGCGTTTTCACGGTCCTAGTGCGCTCGTATGAGTCTACTAAAATGACAACTAAGATGCTTCTTATTTGTCGTTTTCATCCGAGTGCACTAAAAACCGGTGTACACGATACAAGTCGTATCTTAGTAAATTTATTTGATTCTGTCCAAGCGCACTAAGCCCCTATTTCACCGTTACGGAATCGCCACTGAAACGCCGATTTCACTCGTCAATCACATACGTTTGATGTTTGAGAATCTCAGGCGTTTGATCGCCGATCGCGAAGCGGTGAAATTGACACTGACCGTGAAAACGCGGCTTAAACTTAGTGCCTAACCACACTATCGAAGTCCCGCGGCTAATTTTACGTCCCGACATATTCGACTGATATGACACACCATATGCGCGGAAATTACGCGACGGTTTGGTCCGAACTTGTACTTCTAAAGAAATTGAATCGAACTTCGGTCGCGTATAATATGTACGCCCGACCGAAGTTCGGCTGTACGCTATAACGCGATGGAATTTAGGCATAATGTGTCTGTCGTCAGTCGTCAGTAATTCAAATAGCATTACAGCTTTAATCACGCCGAACTTCGGTCGCGGAATTTCGGCATAGTGTGGTTAGACACTGCATACATTGACTGGGGAAATGACTTTATAAATCATCATGCATTGGATGCAAAGGCGTATAATTATCTTTAGAAGTCGTATTTAGACACTGCTCTGTGTCTTAACCACATCATTGTTTAAGTTTACCTAATAATGCAGTTTGTATCTCGACAATGATATCTGAAAGATAACAATGAGTTTTCGCTCGCCAGAGCAGCTAAGTGTCGGAGTTAGATAAATTAAGTAGGTCAACATTTAGGCAAAGGCGTGTATTATCGCTGTATTTGATCATACGTAAACCAACGCAAAAACTATCTATTGTAGATGATTTATACAGCGCCTAGTGGCAAATTCACTCACACCAGAGGGTTTCAATGATCACTCAGAGTCGGACGATCATTCGAATGCCTGGGACAAAGCTTTTTAAATATATTTTTTTAGGCTTGGCCCAACCAAGCTCTGTCGCATAAGGTATTTTACGATATTTTATGTTTCGTTGCTGATGGCGTAAAAATAACGAAGCAGTAGTGGCTTCGCTGTAGAATACTTGACCATCAAGCTAGTCTTCCCGGCGTGTACCACTCACTAACTCTATAGGAGTGGCAAATTGTCCATCGTAAAGAAATCTATATCGAGTCTACTTTGGGACGCGACGTGCGTCTGCACTTTTGCGCCTTCGCATGTCGGCGCTACAGCTGCTACTGCGGGTGCCGCAGCTGAAGCGGCGGCTAGGCAGAAGGTCCACAAGTACAGCCAGTTGATACACCTGTATTAGTTTGTGCCACTGGCTTTGGAAACCATGGGTGTATGGGCGGCGGAGGGCAGGAAATTGGTCGGCGTCTGAGGAACCGGGGCTCTGACTTGACTACCGTTCCGGGGCATACCTGGCGCAGAGGATTTCCCTGGCGGTGCAGCAAGGGAACGCTGCTAGCGTCATGGGAACCTTTGTGTCGGGTTTGTCGCGGGGCGGTATTTTTGATTTATTTATTTTTTTGTTTTTGTGCGTTTGTTGGCACTTTCGCCACTTTTGGCGAGAATTGATTGCATTCTTAAGTTCTAGGATCTGGAATCCAAACCTTAGGTCCTAAAAGTTGTTAAGCCTCGCGTTGAAAAATCGCAGGAGCGTTTTTAGCAAAAAACACATCCAAAAAGAAGGTATGATTTTTTTTCATTGGCGGCGCTAGTTGTGCGTCCTTTAAATTGATCAGCAGACAGCCTACTTAAAGTTTCGCTATCGAATTAAGGCGTTGGGCATAGTGAATTAGCCCAGGAATCGATTTTGTGCATACAGGAATCGATTTTGTGCATTTTTCTCTGCGCGCGGGCTATTCACTATGCCCAGCGCCTTAAAGTGCACCCTGTAGTAAACCAAGAAAATTCTGATTCTAATTCTAGAGGATTAGTTCGCAGGTTATAGGGGAAAAACGAGGGTTCTATCGACACGCCATTGCGTTACAGACTTTAGCTCCAGCCCCCGTATTCTCTAAAATATCCAACGTAAAAATAACATTTTTCAAATGTCAAATAAAATGTTTAATTTCAATAAAGGCTATTTTCGTTTGACGCTTAACGGTTAAGTGGATTTTTTTTAAGGGAATAGATCGCAGTTCTCTTTTTTTCTACGCCAATCGCGTTAGTCAAATGCCAATCTTTTCCATTGTCCTCCCACTGTCTTCACAAATCACCCCCAGGCCCGAGCCGCAGCCGCAGCAGCCGGCGCGGTCACGACCGCCGCCGCCGGCGGTCTCGCCGACCACGCCGACGTCGCCCGCGCCTGAGACGCGTGTCACGCCGCTCCCCGCTGACCTGCCGCCCGGATATGGTGAGTGCTTCTCTTCTTTAAAGAGACCTATACTCAGCATTGATGGCCAATCGCCAACTCAAGGCTAAAAAGTCTAATTCTTCATTCAAGATAGTACACTGACTTTTACGGTGTGACCAGTCTCTGGTGAAAATTAAATAATGTGGTGACAAAAAGTTTGACATGAATCGAATTGCGTAATCGATATAATCGATTTATAGGCCGATTGATGAAAAGCTTATTATATGAAATTAACTAAAAACTTATTAATTAGTAATGAGAAAGTGTGTTTTGGTCCACTTTTTTGAGGAGTGTTAAATGCGTTAAAAATTGTGTTTTTTAAATGATCTATGGAAATATTGCGTTCCGAACGTTTTTTTTCCGTCCGGAATTCCTGACGCACGGGCTACCAAACGGAATTTCGTATTTCGCTTTTTTTGTGACTGAGCTGAATCGCACAACGAGTGGAATGCATCACTATTACAATAAATATGGCAACATTATTTTGCAAAGTGACTGTTAGCATCTGTCAGTTTACTATCCTGAATAAAGAATTAGACTTTAGAGCCGCAGCCAAAAATTTGAATTCCTCAGCTCTTACGACCCCTTTTTCCTCGACAGAACCAACCTATCTACGATGCAAAATATCTACAACGCAAACCTCCACCATTCTTCAGCTCTTACAATCGACAGCCTTTTCCTCCGACAGAAATGCGCACGACAGCGCAGGGGCAGGTCTACTTCTACAACACGGCGACGGGCTCGTCGACCTGGCACGACCCCCGCGTGCCGGCGCACCTGCGGCACTGCTCCGTGTCCGCCGGCCCGCTGCCGCCCGGCTGGGAGATGCGGCACGCGCCCTCGGGCCGCCCCTACTTCGTCGACCACAACAATAGGACCACGCAGTTCACCGACCCGCGGCGCGCCCTCACCGCGAGACTCGTGAGTGGCTTTTATTAACTTTTTTTAGTTCGCTACAGTACGGGTATCGTGTTGCACTGCTGAGCAAAGGCCTCCCCTCTTGTCTTCCACACATCTCTGTCCTGAGCCACCTCTGACGATCCGGGCAAGAATTTATTCAGGTCGTCCCGCCATCGTCGACTGCCGAGTTAACGCCGACTTTTATTAATTTTTAAACCACCGGTGACAAAGAAAGAAGGCAGTGATAAAGAAGCAGTTCACGTTATGTGGCTTCTTTGACACTGCCTTATTCCATCATTTAACAACAAAACAATGTCCCAGGCACTGCAGCGCCAAGTGGCCTCTTCAACCATCTAGTGAAGGTACCACTGGACGCTGTAGATGCAAAGGCCTTTATTATCCCATCATTTAGAGTCTGCTCTCCTCGCTCTCTTATGCCAGGAATTTATTTTCTGGGTTGTCTTTAATCGCGATTGCGGACCACCAAGGCCCGCTCGCATCATATTGACAATGGCATTCGACGTAAATTGCGTAGCCGGATAGTATATTAACGCAATGGACCGGCCGTCCTCTGTTTATTGGGCAGTTCTTAGAGTGCCTCTCGAACCCGGCGAAGGTTGGCGGCCAGCACAGCATATTTTTCTTTGTTTCTCGCGCGGCGAAATAACTTGGCTGCATGACTTCCGGTACACTCCCGCAGGTTTCTTAACTAGGACTTCCTCCTTACACTTCTTACATTCCAAGGAGTTACTAAACAATCCTAACCAACCAAATCCTTTCGCAGCCCCCGCCCGAGCCGTCGACGCCGACCGCCGCCCAGACCGCGCCGGCGCCCGCACCGACTCCGCAGAGCGAACCGCCTTCCGACAGTGACGCCCTGCCAAAGTATAAGCGAGACTTGGCCGCCAAGGCGAGAGTACTGAGGGCGGAGCTCCAAGCGTTGCAGCCGCAGACTGGCCATTGTAGGATAGAGGTGAGATATTGTGACAGCTAAAATACAGTATTATCAGCAGTATCTGTAAACAATACTGTTTCTAGTAACTACTGCAGGCATCTAGCCTTCATATTCAGCGCCGACCACGCAGAGCGAACCGCCGGCCGACAATGACACCCTGCCAAAGTATAAGCGAGACTTGGCCGCCAAGGCGAGAGTACTGAGGGCGGAGCTCCAAGCGTTGCAGCCGCAGACTGGCCATTGTAGGATAGAAGTGAGATATTGTGACAGCTAAAATACAGTATTATCAGCAGTATCTGTAAACAATACTGTTTATAGTAACTACTGTAGGCATCTAGCCTTCATATTCAGCGCCGACCACGCAGAGCGAACCGCCGGCCGACAATGACACCCTGCCAAAGTATAAGCGAGACTTGGCCGCCAACGCGCTAATAGGTAGCTATAATAGGAGGCCGTCGCGCCGGCCGAAATGTGGACAAGTTTCCTGACAAATGTTAGCTGAACTAATCTGCTTGCGATAGTCAACATGAGTTTTCATCACATTTTACCTAAAATCAAGATGGCGCTAGTCGATAGCGGGGGACTTTGTCGTCGCCGGGACAAAAACTATTTCATTTCGTGCTTCAACAAATCAACCGATCTCAATCCCCAGGTGTCAAGAAACGAAGTGCTAGAAGAGTCGTACCGGCTGGTTATGAAGCTGCGCGGCAAGGAGTTGCGCAAGCGCCTCCTGGTGAAATTCCGCGGGGAGGAGGGCCTGGACTACGGCGGTGTGGCGAGGGAGTGGCTCCACCTGCTGGGCCGAGAGCTGTTCAACCCACACTACGGGCTCTTCCAGTACGCCAGCTCGGGAGATGACAGATACGCGCTGCAGATCAACGCCGATTCTGGAGTGAGTTAACTTGTGTTCTCTCCTTTATGGGCTGCATGTTGTAGCTACGTAGAATAGCTTTGTAGGCTTATGAATAAAATTTTGTGGTTATCTCGAACTATCTTTTGTTTTATACTCACAGCTAATATCACCTCTCTCGCTTTCAGGTGAACCCTGAACACCTCTCGTACTTCCACTTCGCGGGGCGTATCCTCGGCGTGGCGCTGTTCCACGGACACCAGCTGGACGCCGCCTTCACCGCGCCCTTCTACAAGCAACTCCTCGGGCGGCCAATAACCCTGCGAGACATCCGTGACGTCGACCCCGAGCTCCACCGATCGTTGTCATGGATGCTAGACAACAGCATCACCGGCGTCATCGACACCACCTTCTCAGTCGAGTGCTCGTCCTTCGGCGCCGTACGGAGCGTCGAGCTACGACCCGGCGGCGCTAACGAAACAGTCACGGATACAAACAAACGCGAGTATGTACGACTCTACGTCGCGCACCGCTTCACGCGCGGCGCCGAACGACAATGGCTCGCGCTCCAGCGAGGTCTCGCGGACGTTGTGCCGCCGCAACTGCTCAGGCCTCTATCCCCGAGGGACCTACAGCCGCTACTCGCCGGCCGCGCCGACCTCGACCCCGCCGACTGGCGCAAACACACCCGTCTCAAGCACGTCACGCCTGATGCTCCGATAGTTCACTGGTTCTGGGAGATCGTCGAGGAATTCGACCCCGAAATGAGAGCGCGACTTCTCCAATTCGTCACAGGCTCCAGACGTGTCCCTCTAGCCGGGTTTAGAGCTCTCCAAGGCTCCACGGGCGCCGCCGCCCCGAGACTGTTCACGCTGCATCTCGTCTCAGACGCAACCCCCGACTCGCTACCTAAAGCCCACACGTGCTTCAACCGCTTGGACCTACCGCCATACCCGAATAAAGAGAGGCTCCACGACAAACTGAAACAAGCGGTGCTCGAGACCGCCGGCTTCGCGGTCGAATGATAGACTTGTAAAGACATTTGATATATCGCACACGACGTATTTTACACGATTGTATATATCACTCCAATTCGAAGCCTAGTTGGCAACTAGTTTTTGGGTACTGACTGTGAATTGCATCAGATTCAAATCGAAGATTGACGCTAAATAAGACTGATGGACTTTTAGGATGATCATGACAAAAATTCAAAATACTGCCTATGGTTTATCGGATCTGGGTTTCGAATTATTGATATTAGTCGATTTTGACGTAATTTTCTTACCAGTACTCAAAAAAATTAATTTATTATCAACATACTTGTGTTTACTACAATTTACGACGAGGTAAAGTAATTATAGTCTAATAATACGCAATGAATACAACTACATTTTATGGTACCTAATTTAATTATATAAAATAATTTTCAAATATTTTTTGTCGGCACAGCTACATTTTGGTTAAGCTTATACTACGAATAATTAAGTGCACATTGATGTTTTTTAAAGCATGCATGCACACAACATGCTCAAACTGTATTTTAAATATTTCGTTTAAGATTTAAATCAATTACAATTTATATTCTCCAGTAAACTTACAATAACATAATTATTTAGGGGGCTTCCATGTAAGTGACACTGTTCATTTTGTCAGTAAGTTTTACAAATTATCGATGCTATTGATCCACTAAAGGTTTGCTAAAGTGCACAGAAAATATTTTTGTATAATATTTTGTATATAATTTATCCAACATTCAGTACAAAACAGCAATATATATATTTTATGACTAGGGTTGAATATACACATAATTAGGTTGATTTTACTGTATTATGTAATAGTAAGTTTATTTTTACAAAATGGCTTATGTTCTTGGTGCCTTAACATTAGTAAACAACAGTGTAAAAGATGGTAAGATGATTACTTGATATAAGTCATAATAATTGCACATCGAAATCACAGTTCTAAGTAATTGACAAGAGAAGTGGTTTAAAAATATCAAGGAAGCGTGCCTTACCTAATTAGGAAATCTAATGTAATTTGTTTAAAAGTTTGTAATGACTGTTAGTGATATGAAATTATTATTATATTAGTAGTAATCGACATATTGTATTTAAAATGATATTATTATAATATTTTTGCACAACATTATGGAGTTTTAAATAACCTTTGGTTTCCGCCGCATTTGGAGAAATTCCGATTTATAAAAGAAAAGTTTCTAAACTTCCCGGTACAAAGTTACTTATAATATTTTTTACTATCAGGGAAGAGCATAGCATAACAGGTGGGACGATAGCAACGTGGCGGGAAATTCAAAATTTTCATAGTTTTTTACATTTTGTAGCTAAACTGAGCAATGTTTGTTCAGCGATTTTTCGTTCGCGGCAATAACATAGTATTCTTTTCATTATTGTCAACAACAGAACAACAATAATTCAGCCGATTATATGTTCTGGTCTACGAAGCAGTGGCAAGTGGCACTGCCCAAAAAACTTGTCGTAGACCAGAACACATAATCGGCTGAATTATTGTTTTTCTGTTGTTTACAGTAATGAAAAAAATACTTTGTTATTTCCGCGAACGAAAAATCGCTGAACAAAAATAGCTCAGTTTAGCTACAAAATGTAAAAAACTGTATTTCCCGCCACGTTGCTAATTTGATTTCACTCTGTAGTGATTTCCCTATTTTTTTTATAAATCCGTGCAGTGCCTTGCTCTAACCCTGCTTGCTCTACCTCCGTGGGGAAAAAGGGGAAAACTAATTTGCTTTTTTTTTTACATCACAGAGTAACGATGAATCATTCATTCTTTCGATTTGTTGCCAACTTCATTTCCTTCGTTGGAATCGTTCGTTCATTTCGGATTTCATTCATTCATCACAGACAACAAAAAAGAATCATTCATTTCCGAACAACCGCCGTGCGTTGTTGTTGCGTCGCTCGATTCCCGAAAATTTTCTTTTTTTCATCGCTTTGTAACAACAATCCTATTAGAACACGCAAGAAAATCGTATTTAGTCACGTATTGCAAGTGAAAATACAGTGAAAGAGTAGTTTCGGTGGTGTTCAGTGCAGTGTGGTATGTTACAATAATAATTAGGCGAGCGTATCGGATCGTTGTTTTCGTTGTGTAGTGCAGTTTGTGGAAGCCGCGACGATGCCGACTGGCGCGGTATATCAGCCGACCACTGTGACCTACGAGCAGCAGCCGGCGGACCAGCGATGGAACTGCCCAATGAGCTACTTCTCGCGGCGAGTGACGAGTAGCCTCAATAGGGCAGTCTGCGTGAGGCTCATACTCTGCCTCTTCGGAAGCACGCTTTTCATCATTGGTACGTGCTGTCCCGTGAATGTAGCTTACTCTTGAATCGCATCAGTCATAGTACGTTGCAAAACTCCCAGCCGTATTGTTTTCAACAACATTTGCAATGCAACCCTGCTGTTGCTCCATACTACTGAAAAGTTGGCAAGTCTGTAAAGGTAATTTTTATACCTTTCTCACTACCTTGAGAGCATAATATGGAATGACTAATTGTGAACGAACAAAAGGTTTTTTCGGTGGACAGACAGGTATGCTTCCTACATACAGATTCAAATTGGAATCCTATGAGACAACCTAAGAAAAAATATCTAAGGTGTTTGTTCCCAACTTGACCCAACGTTACCTGGTATCACCTTCAATGTACCCTGCCCTCTAACAAACTATTTTTATTCATAATGTCAAGAGTCAAGTCTATTTTTGTACATGGTTTTGCATAAACCTATAAATAGGTCCAAGTGTAACAAACAAAACAAAGTTTCTATACCACTTTAAAATACCTTGCCGAAGTTGCAGGAGATTATGCTTTGTGTTGTGGAGCGGTGGTCGCCTAGTGGTAAGAACATTGGACTCTGAAGCGAGAGACCCAGGTAATATTTCCGGTGCTGGCATAAACCTATGACTTTGTTTCTTTTCAAAGTTACATACATTTGTGAATTTGAAGTAGCAAAACCACTTGCTAGCAGTGAAGGAAAAACATCGTGAGGAAACCTACGGCTTAGTTGGCTCCACATGTATGTATCGTCTTTCCTGTGGGCTAGGCCGACTAAGCTGTCAGGATTGTATAGGTGCTGGGCAAGCCTACTCCATCTAAAACAATGTCCCAGGCACTGCAGCCTCGAGTGGTCTCTTTATCCATCTAGTGCGAGTAAAGGTGCCACTGGACGCTATATGGACGCTATACTGGACGCTATATACATATATGTAAATCATCTCATTACTTAGATGCAAAAAGCCTTTATTTGTGGTGGGGACATTATGTTTTGTTTTGTGCATACAACCCAGTTAAAGTAATCACACTTACAATAAAACCCCTTTCTCAATGTGAAATCACTAAAAGTTTGGGTATTTTTTAACTAACAACATAGCTAAAACCGGTTTAGCCTTTCTTGAGGCTACGCAGCCCAACTTGTAATTTAGTCAATTATAAAAGTTACATAACTGCCATCAATAGAGAGGCATGATGCATTGATGTTGATGCCACTCAAATGTTGCCACGGGCACACACAACTATCTTGCTGTTTCTAAAGGTACCTTTGTACCTATTAGGTAAAGTTGTATTAATTAAACTCTTTTGTTGGTCTTCTCAACAACAATTGCACATTTATAGAAAACCTGTAACTAAAAGGAATTTGTCCCCCATTCTCACTTTTTCATGTTTTCAAAATGTTGAAGTGTAAAATGTGCTGAAACAGTTTTTCATTGATTAGTTAAATTATGGAAAGTATTACCTATTTACATACCTTTTCAGTAAATAAGTGTTAGGTAGATAGGTACTAAGTTAATACTCATGACATAAGTTGGTCTTCTGAACAACAAATGCACATTCATTAAAACCTGTAACTAAAATGAATTTGTCCTCCATTCAAACTTCCAAATGTTGAGTGTGTTCATTGATTAGAAGAAATATAAATATTTTTCAATCTGGGTTTACATCATGCTTATAATTCTGTTCAGGACCAAATTCTTCCTCTTCAGGAGTAAATAATGTACCTATCTAACTTAGTACCTACGGAAAGTACATAATTGGAAAGTTTCTTAGTTTGGCTACATACAGTTACCTGTCAAAATTATGGATCCTTTTACGATTCAGCATTAATATGAAGGCCCTATTAAATATTCATACCTAAGAGTGTAGCGCACTAAGTTTATGCGCGGGCACGACACCGGCGAGGCTTTTGTTACCTCCATTGTACTCACTCCGCTTGTGAATGACAGGCCACTTCCGTAAATCGTGCCAAAGGTACTGTGGACTTTTCACCTTGAGGGAGGCGTCGCGCGCGAACAAGCAAATACAACCTGCCAACCTCTTTCAAATTAAATGCGTAGAAGAATTAACTCGATTACCATTCTACTTTGCGTTGCTCATGTGGTGAAACCCAGCCGAGCGTAAAGATCAAGGGAAGCCATTCAATAGGTAGTTTATTTATCAGACTATCATCTAAGTAGACACGCACAGCAGTCATGCGGGCTCGCCCTTACCACAATACGATAAAGAGCCTTACTCTTCATATGAACGATCGAACATTCAATTTGATGATCGTAACAATTCGTCACACGTCCCCTTAGCAAAAGTACTTTTTGATATGCCATGCGGTTATGCCACCGCCCGGTAGCACGCAGAGATAACTCGTTTTAGTGGTGGCTGGTTTATCGAGGTACTCGTACCTACAATGAAGCGGTGGTAGTCGTCGTAAATGGTATCGAATGTCCGGTGCGCGGCGCCTGCGGGCGCTGAGTCATCCGCCGGCGTGCGTGATCTGATCACGGCGCACCACAGACCAGACGATGCACAGAGGGGGAAGCCCTACGTCAGTCTATCCGGTACTTGGCGTGATTCGCCGGTCTGCCGGCTTTGCCGCCAGTACCTCTAGCCTTTCATTCGTGTGCGTTCTTGCTACACAGCGATGGTTTGGAGAGCGCAATGAATGCGTAATCAAATAATAATAATAATCATTCATTCATTTCAAAAAGTCCTAATAGTACATGGTCTGGGACCTCCTAGTAAGTAAATAATTACCTGTGTTAGGAGGCCCCACTCCGTCTCTTTACAATCTGGTTACCTACTTACCTACATAAAAATTGTGATTTAATTTTATTTTATATAATTATTTTAAATATCAATTATTATAATTCTAAGTTATCGTTATCGTTAGGATATCCTAACGAAATTGATAATTACAATTAATATAGTTATACATGCAAACAAATGAGGATAATTAAAAATACAATCTAGGATGTGTTATGTGGTGTGAATGCATGTGCTCTGCTCAGCCCTACGACCGGGGTCTTGGGATCGGGTTTAAGCCACTGAGCAGAGGGTGTGATTGTGTATGTATGTTGATGAAAAAAAATGTTTGTAATTTATGTAAATTTACCTGTTTTATTTCATGTACTTTAAGAACCTCTCTACTTTCTCATAATCGAAACTCTTAATCCATCAGGGGTTCCTCGGCCGTTGTAAGAGATTGTTACTTCTGTGGCATTTCGGAACAGGCACCGCGCGGGGAGGTCGACAAACTCTGCCGAGCTCGAAGGAGCTCACTGTCGAATGCTTATTGCTAGACAACTTATCTCAAACCAAATGCGAGCAGCGAAATACTACAATGGCTTGTCCAAAGAAAAAAAAAGTGGGAAAGCAACGCTTCGCCGAGCAGCATCCCGAAACGAAAACGTTTTTGCTCGATCAATTCGGACAACGAAGATGGAACGAAGAGAGCTACCAGACAAGTAAATGGGACAACATAAATTGGTTGTTTATCCAACGGCACACTTTCTCGTACCATCGCGAAACACCACTTAATATTTAATGGGTCGGCTGTGTGACCTGGAAACATCGTCGTCAGTCCACCCGCCCAAGTTCCCACAAACCAACCCAACTGTGTCAAACTTGGATACTGTGTTTGGTTTAGTCAGGATAGTCACCGTAAACGAAGGGCAATCCTAAACTATGGAGTTCAAACAGGAAGTATCCTTTTCTGCACAGTATGGTAAATTAAGCCACAACCAGATTCAGATTCAATGAAGAAAACCTATGGGTTTCGCTGCTGGATCCTTACTTTTAGGAAATCTAAGTCAATTTCAATTTCAATGATACGGACGGAGGGATATCATCGAAAGTCTTTACTATTACCGAATGTCTTGTGGACTGTGGTGTAAATTAGTACTAAAGCCCATTCGACCAACGTAATTTATCGCTGCTCTTGGCGAGAGAAAACCTTTCATTCTGTAGAAAAAACTACAAAACAGACTCGAGGCTCAGCGACCCAGTCACGTGGGTGGGTGGCTATTGTTCCAGTTTCCCCCAACTCCGTCGGCAACCAGTGAAATGAAAGCTAATGAATCGCTAATGCGCTGCCCACCACTTCCGCTGCGCCGTGGCCCATTTTCGCAATACTCCTGGGCTAACAACGAACGTAGGTGCACTCAATGTGCATCTATCAAGGGAGAAGCAAGGGAAATTGAGCCTTTGCACACAAAGCCTAAGTTGATGGAGTCCACAGGAGTCAATAAATCGCGCCTGAAGTAAGAGAAAAAGGCTAGATAGATTATAAAGTGGGGCCTTCGCATCTGAGGATGGTATAGATGCAGAAGCAAGCCTACTCCATCTAAACATGTCCGAGTGGTCAAATCACCCATCTAGTGTCATGTGAGTAAAGGTGCCACTGGAAGCCTCATTACGTAGTGCAAAGGCCCTAGTTTTGTCGGGCCTACTGTACAACCCGAAAATGCGAAGTCGCAATAACATGCCTGCTTTGGGAAGAGAGCATTGTACATACGAAACTCACAAGTTTGCTTTTATGTTGGTGCACTGCTTACCCCTGGGGAAATAGTTGTCACGGGTCTTTCTCAATTACAAAAAAAAAGCGTGACAACTTGATTGTTAAGTTTGCCTTAGAGATATAATTTCGTAGATTTTTTGTCGAATGTATTTTTTTATAATAAATCACAGCAAGCATTAATTGCAGCTTTATTTATTATTTTATAAAAAATAATAAATATCAAAGTGTCAAAATTTCACAAAACGTGTGTGTGAAAAACCCATTTTTTCGTATTGTAATTTTTTTTATTAAAAAACTATTGTACATATACTAAATATAAAATAACTACCCGATAGTTCATTAGTTCTCAAGCGATAATTACCAAGTTATAGAAAAATACGACTTTACACAATGATTTAATAGAGGACTTAGCTAAACTTAATTTTTAAGGACTAAACTTAATTTTTTCACACGACTAATCGTGTGAAAAAATTAAGTTTCACAAACGTGGTGTGTTACATTTTCATTCATATCTCTGAATGACATAATGTTTTGTGAAGTGGCAACACTGTGGCATAAAAAAAAAGATCGGGCATTTGCATAGTTCGCGGCGCAAGAGTGGAGACGGCTCCAAAACAAAGTTATGGAATTTAAGTTATTTCTTTGCTAAAACTGTAAAGCATATCACTCCATACACATGGGTAATATGCCAAGTTTGTGGGCAATGTTTTTACTATAGATTTTCTGACATTTCTTGCTAAATGGTCTCAATATGCTGTAGTTTCGATATCATATTCATAGCGTGATTTTAAGGTTATTTTTTGTCGGCATGGCTGCAAAATTTCACAGACGTGGCTAAAAAAAAAATTCACAGACATGGTTTTTTTTTCCACGTTTGTGAATTAAGGGCACGTACCGTGTTTTAATTATTTAATTAACTTTTTTTTTTACACAGGGGAGGAAATTGTCGTGAATAATTTTCATAAAATCACGGACGTGGACTGATTGTCGCAGACGAGGGTGTAAATAATCATGATTTTTCTAGTACTTTTCACACGCACTTTCACAGACATGGGTGTTTATTTTTTCAGTGGTTTTTCAGCTTCCTGGTAGCTGTTAAGCTTGACCGTATATATAAATATTGAGCTGTAACAGTCCTCTATCAAATAAAGCTATTATTTTCAAGATTGAGGTCCAACCACCTCAAAACGCCTAAATTAAGAATAGCCCTCACGGACAAGGGATAGAGAAGCGAAAGAGTTGGAGTTGGACTACAAAAGTAGTTTATCCAAGTATCGACTATCCGACTCTACGATTTCCTTCGGTCTCCTACTCTCCATCGATGATTGTCCAGAAGAAATCGCTAAATTGATTTGAATCACTTATTTCATGCATAAAGCGTGAGTTCTACATATTATTATGTATAATGTTGTCTTAGATTTGCATGAGCACTATTACTAATTAAACTATTCTTTTACCGGATTTCACAAACGATAGAACTACACGGTTACCTAACCTTCTGTTAGTAAATATGTTGTAGCTGTGCATTAGCATAGCAAAGCCTCGTAAGGCGATCCAATCTCCAATAAATCTGTGCTCTGTGCTTGTGCAATCGGACGGATTGAGAGCGAATTACGGAAGACAAAATGTGTTACTGTGATCCCCAGTCCCCACACAAAGTATCAAGTTAGGTATAGTTAGCTACACACCGAGATACTCCTTATGCCGCGCGCGGTAAGGGCTATATCAATCAGCGTTTCTATTCTATTCGAAAGTCTATTTTCCGTTTACAGTCCCCAATCTATCCAAAGATTCACTGGTAGGTACTCTTCATTTAGGAACTTGTTGTAATACGATAGTTTTGGACTTTTGGTATTCTTTTGCAGTAACGTCGACCCATCGCCCGCACAGTGTAGTCGAAAGCTAGTCAAAAGCTAGTCAAACTCAAACATAATTTTTGGCTTCGTTACTGATTTATTCCTAACTCTTTTTACAGGGTGTAACCTACTGGTCAACAGGATGTCAATTCTGTAAAAAAAAGTTGAAAAAAACGATTTTTATTTTATAACCTCAAAATTGAAAATTTTTCTTGGTATTCGCTCAAATTTAAAAATATGTGTGTGGGTGTAGATGCATTTGCATAGCTTTGAGTTGTTAAAATATTGTGAAAGTCAATGAAAACAATATTTAAAAAATACTTTTCTCCCGCCCCAGCGTTCACATTTTATTAATTTAAAAATCAACGGAACGTCATAAAGCAAAAAAAAATATTTAGGTTGTGATCACTATCACCTGGTGCTATTACCCTGTAAAAAGAGTTAGCATCTTTTGTAACACCTTGTATTATTATGAATGCAATGCAAATACTAAACACACCTACCTTTTACTGTGCATGCAACTGCAACGATATGAATGTAGTAGACGAAGCGAAAAATGCGAAAAACGATTGTGTCTAAGACTACAAATCTACAATGCTCGATTAAAGATTAAAGAGTCATATACTTACCAAAATTTGGGCGGAGGTGCCCTACACCACCTCTGCTGCCTCCAGATAAGGAATTATTAGCTCAGGCTATGACTGACTAAGCGATCACAAAAAAAACTGTCATTGCTCGTAGGCACCTAACCGTCCAACAGTCAGATTCCCAAGAATATCTCATAGGTTGCAATTTTCTACGATAAGTAGCAAATAGCAATTAAGTACCAATTATTGACTGAACCCTCATAGCCCAACGCTGTAGGCCACCATCCATTCTGACGCTTATTGTAAATTTCTTATAAGCAGCCTACGGAGGCAGTTCTTCGCCGAGCGAGGCGAATCAAAGGGGCGAGGATCCTCTTTCCAACCTTTGTAGGATTGTCCCACACTAGATTTCTTATGTGACCCAGTTCATCAAAATAACGCGGACAAAACTAGGTACCTAACTCAGTTCAGTAAGTTAGCAAAATGTGACTGGAGCATTTCAAATTGTGGAAGGTTGCAAAAGAGTCTAATATTACAAAAGCCGCGGCCCTGAGTTGCCGTGGGTGGGGGTGGAGCTGCATCAATAATGGACGAGGTAGCTGGACTGGCCTTGGCCTTGCTAGTCTTGCTACTAACACCACACTGGGCCATAGATACCATTTTTTTATTACATTCACCAAATAAATGGTGAAGACGGAATTTCGATCACGGTAGGTGGAAGAAAAATCTGCCAAGTGTATCATGCATTATCTAAAATG